>CAWUHX010000076.1:504682-1140371 GCA_963922205.1 Romanomermis culicivorax | reverse complement strand
CACACTCTATCAGATTAAGCAGTGGTATCAACGCAGAGTACTATTGTGTGCATTTACTTAATTAGCATTTTTTTGCGTTGCTGAATTGGGCCATCTGGTACAGTCGGCCATCCGGTACGGTCGGCCAACCGGTACAGTCGGCCAGCCGGCACATTCGGCCATGCGGTGCAGTCGGCCGCCAACACGGCAACATTACTCAGGTCGTTATTGTCTATGCAATGCACTATAACATATGTCATTTCGGAGTTTTCCGGTCAATCTTGGACTCCGGTTGTGTTAATGCATGAATTTATGGCTGAGCATTCCAGAACACACTGCATGACATAAAATCCGCTCACTAAGTACTTTTTCCCTGCTTGAAAACTCATTCAAGAAAATCGGCTGTTGTGTGTGCTTACCCTTTTTTATCAATATTTGCTTTTCATGGAACTATTTGGAACTTGAGTCATGCTCAAAAGCATCATTTTCCCATACATTCCTCAATCACTAGTGTGGTGATAGAGATTGTCAATAGCTCAAACAGCTATCATGCTAAACACGTCAGGATCATAATTCTTTAGATTCAAAAATTCTCTAAAAGCAGGAAATATCACATTATAAAACTTGCTATCTGTCTTGACAACCGTAATCATTTTTTCGCAGGTAAACTATGTGAATTCAACATCACTTCGCGTAAAAATGGCAAAACGGGAGTGCTCCAGAGTCCAAATTACCCGCGGCAATACGATCCCAACATTCGCTGCGAATATCATTTCATGAGTGTCGGTCAAGAAAGGGTTCAACTGATTTTCACCGACTTCGACCTCTATCATCCAGCTAATTTGATCAAAAACGATACAAAATATATCGAGCCGCCGATGTAAGTGAAAGATTTGTCAAGAGAAGAAGCTACAGTAAGGCTGTAATTCTATTGCTCCAGATGCAGGGACGACAATGATCACGTGTCGGCCTTCGTTGAACTGAACGGCCGCATGTCCCAATTGGGCACATTTTGCGGCGAAGAATTGCCATCTCAACTAATGTCGAGCAGAAGTCAAATTAGTTTAGAATTCGTGTCGCACCACCATTTTATTTTTGTTGAGCCACGCGTCGAGGCCCTACCGTGGTTTCCAGTTGACCTACCGTTTTGTCACCGATTTTGCTATGGAATCCGGCGAAAAAGATTCCAAACGCAGTAAGACTTTTTGCCCAGTTCCCACATTCTGTGGATATTATGTCTACCTTGTTATATAAACTCATCAGGCACACTTGGATTTCTTTCGTGAGCACATTGCACTTCAACGTGAATCTGATGTCATAGGTGAGGTGAATTTGTTTTTATTTCACGGAGAATGAAATGTGCTGACTTATGCACGTTGGCAGCAAAGAAAATCTGGCAAGGTCAACCAAATTTTAACATTATTTCAAATTCCCATAACTCCGTCAAAAAGGAAGGCACGTCATTTTAAATCGTGTTTTTGAATAGTTCTTAACGAAGTCTATCGATCGATACCCAATTTGATGCGTTTCGGAAAACAAATATTCCTGCTCGCCGTCAAAAAGTGGGGGTGCCAAAACGGTAAGGGCTCGAACCTTTGCGTTTCTTCCATAATTTCGGGCATAGGACAAACTATGGGATGCCTATTGTCCTTTCGCCTCTATCTGCAAGTGGTGCTCGGTGGGGCCCCAAAAACATGCAAAAAACGCACTTTTTAAGGGCCCCAGCTCTATTATGCCCCGCTATGGGTGTACCATATCCAACCTCCATACTTTGGCCTAAGCATCTTGGGGGTGCAATCTCAAATCCGATTATTTTTTTTTTGATATGGCCTCCATTCATCCATATGGTTGTCCAAAGTCCCGGGAACCGCGAAATTCGACAATTTTGTTGCATAAACTTACGGTTTAAAAATAACATTTTTTGCAGCATTATGCACTACGGTGCCCCGAATTTTTTGCAGCTTCGATTGAACCAGGAGCGTTATTGGAATTTTTTGGTTTAAGGAATTTTGACCGAAGTGAATTCAATGAACGCGGTCACTTTACACAAAAAAAGCATCATTGATGTAAATGAGGATACTCCCGTGAATGTTTGGAAAAAGGGGTTTTCGAACATTGGAAATTCGATGGACGCAGTCACTTTACGAAATTATTCCGGATGTAAACCAGCGTATTTCCGTGATAATTTTGTGGAATGGGTTTTCGACAGCGGAGAATTGAATGAATGCGATCACTTTACACAAAAAATTATCCCGGGTGTCACCAAGCGTATTTTCGGGATTTTTTGGTGGAAGGGGTTTTCGACCGAAGCGAATTCAATGGATGCGGTCACTTTACACAAAAAATCATTAATGTAAATGAAGGTACTCCCGTGACTTTTTGGAGGAAGGGATTTTGACCATTGGGAATTCGATGGACGCGGTCAGTTGACACAAAAAAAATTCTGGGGTGTAATCAAGCTTATTTTCGTGATAATTTTGACGAAGCGGTTTTCGACCACGGTGAATTTAATGTATGCGATAATTTAGACACAAAATCATATTCAGTGTATACAGATGTATTTCTGCGAATTTTTGGAGGAAGAGGTTTCTGACCATAGGGAATTTAATGGACACAGTCACTTCAACAAAAAAATTGTTCTGTTTGTAAACAAAGGTATTTCTGCGGTTTTTGGGTTGACAGGTTTCTGATCATGGGGAATTCAATGGAAATGGTCACTTTACACTTACAACTCGTTTCAAGTTCTATGCAATTTTACACATCTTTTACTTTTCCCGAAAGTGAGAATTCGTAGCATTAAGATTGTTTTTTATTGTTGTTTTTGATGCGAAAGTGACCAAATTTAAAACTTCAATGTGCTTCTACGAAAGTTTTCATACATTGCTGAGGCCCCACTAGAAAGAGGTGGGACTAGTTCATTAGAAAATGACTCGATGGGGCAAAAAAAGAAGAATATACTTGCTCGGATAGTTGCCAAGCTAGAAAAAGAAATGGAGTAGATTTTTGAGAAGTTGGGTTGAAGTTGGAAAAAATTCACTTTCATTATATTGGATTTTCATTCTTTTCTCAAAAAAAAATTTTCCATGTCTCTGAAAAAGTATATTCTGCAGCTGAGTGCATCAACACACTTTCCAACCAAACATGTGCATGTCCGAAATTTTGAGGAGGGTACAAGGGTGAACCTTAGCTTTTTTGGCGTTTTTTGAGACAAAAAATTTAAAAAAAAGTTGACCAAAAAAAAATTTTTCATAACAAATTTTCCAGTTTCAAAACCCTTGGGGTAGTTTGTACCCCTCATGTCTTCCCTCACACATGTGTGCTTCTAACTGCGTTGGACTTTTTGCCTAAATTTAGTGTTCAAACACATGAAAATGCCATTCAGTTTTTAAAGAAAAGGCTACAGCACAAAGTCTTCTTAGAACTAAATCGATTGTGTAAAATATGTTTAATTTACTCATTTTATACAACATATCGTATAGAATTCACTCGGTTAAGTAACAGAGGCCCATTTGTACTAAAGGGGTCTAAACTCGAGCTAAAGATGATCTCGAACGAAAAGGTGACTCGGTTTGATCTCAAGTTCGGTATACTTTCAATGTTATCTGGACTATAACGAGCTCAATGTCGGGATTATGACTATAATATGCCTCCCTCACCATTTTTCAGCTAGTGTGAGAGGCAGAAGTTTTGAATCAGTCGGGAGTTCGAATGCTATTGGTTCACCATTTTGTTACATTTGAAGTCATGTGCAAATAATTGTTATATATAAAAATGTTACTGTAGTTGATGCCAGAGGAAGGACAAAATGCACGATGCTGCAGAATATACTTTTTCACAGACAATAGACATTTTTTTTAGAAAGGATGAAAATCCACTGTAACGAAAGTGAATTTTTTCCAACTTTAACCCAGGTTCTCAAAAATCTAGTCAACTTCTGTTTCTAGCTTGGCAAATGTCCGAGCAAGTATATTCTTCTTTTTTCTGTCCCATGAGGGCATTTTCTGAGGAACTAGTATAGTTATTTTTCTCCGTGACCGGACATTTGAGCGCGGGACAAGAGAGCGCGGACATTAGAGCGCGGACATTAGAGCGCGGACATTAGAGCGCAGGAACATTAGAGCACAGGACAATAGAGTGCAGGACAATAGAGCGCAGGGACATTAGAGCGCAGGGCAATAGAGCGCAGGTACATCAGTGCGCAGGACAATAGAGCACAGGAACATTAGAGCGCGGAGACATTAGAGCGCAGGACAATAGAGTGCAGGACTATAGAGCGCAGGGACATTAGAGCGCAGGACAATGGAGCGCAGTGACATTAGAGCGCAGGACAATAGAGCGCGGACATTAGAGCACGGATATTAGAGCGCAGGACAATAGAGCGCAGGGACAATAGAGCGCAGGACAATAGAGCGCAGGACAATAGAGCGCAGGACAATAGAGCGCATGGACGTTAGAGCGCAGGGACATTAGAGCGCAGGGACAATAGAGCGCAAGGACATTAGAGCGCAGGACAATAGGGGCAGACAAGAGATTGCGGTAACATTAGAGCGCATCTGTTGGTTCGAAAAAAATTAACCAACGTTCCGTGGTCTGAATGAACGCGAATTTTAAAATATTTTTGAACATGAAAAAAGAGTACTATGAAAGCAGCTTTATTTCAGAATTTGACAAAGTTTTCAAAAGCTGACAAAAAACTGCGTATGATTCTGAATGCAAGTTAGAAATTCAAGATGAATTCGAAAATAACAAAATGACACAATTTCATTCAAAGGTTTCAAAGGTTGGCAAGCAATAAATCAATAAAAATATGTGTGCGATTATGGATTAGAGGTAAATTGCATGTGAGCGACTGGATAAAAAATGCAAAAAAGCATGAGTAATGAGAAAGTAGACGAACAATGAGATATAAAGAAGGAAAGAGAAAACCACGGGAAAATGAATACAAAGACAAAATAAATAAATAAAAAATAGGGGACTAGAAAAATTAAGAAAAGTGAAAGAAGAAAAAGGAAGGAAAAGAGCAAGAAAATTGGAAAAAAATACTGCATGGTAGAAAAACGCTTTGACCTGAACTTCTTTAGGGACACGAAAAAATTTGAAGAAAGCATTTTTGAGCTGAAATGTAGTTATTTTTCAAAATATTTCATTTTCAGTTTTTTTATTTTGCTCTGATCTGATTTTTCTGTGCTCTATTGTCCTAATCTCTAATGTCTTTGCAGTCCATGCTATATCATCCTGCGCTCTAATGTCCTTGCCCTCTATTGCGCCTATGCGTTATTGTCCTGTGCTCTATTTGTCAGGAATTTGTCTCGTGGGGGACGCGAAAATTTTTTTTACAATTTTCATATTTTTGTTAAATTAAACTGCCTTGATATATTTTTTATTTTTTTTCTTTTTTTCTTTAAATTATTTCAAAAAAGGAAACAAAAAAACGAAACGATTGGGCAACTGGCAAGAAAATAGATTAAAGAAGAAAAAAGAAAAAATTTGAAAAAAGTAAATTTTGGCTGCAGTATTTGATTAAGTTCTGCAGATTTGTAATAATTTGTGTTCAAAAATTATTTGATAAGTTTTATTTTTGGGACATGAGTATACCAGGCGCATTCGCGCCTACTCCCTGCTTCCGCGACTGCATTGTCCTGCGCTCTAATATCCGCGCTCTATTGTCCCTACGCTCTATTGTCCTGCGCTCTACTGTTCCTGCGCTCTATTGTCCTGCGCTCTAATGTCCCTGCGCCCTATTGTCCTGCGCTCTAATGTCCGCGCTCTATTGTCCTGCGCTCTATTGTCCTTGCGCTCTATTGTCCTTGCGCTCTATTGTCCTGTGCTCTTTTTGTTCGAGATTATCTTGAGCTCGAGCTCAAATCCCTTTAGTGCAACTGGGCCTTGGTTACAGTCATTGGGCAAATGGGAGAACAGGGTAAAGCATACAAAAATGCTCCTGATTCAGCCGTGCCTATATTAGGAGTGTCCGCCAAATTCCGTACTCCGTTCTCCCCGACTCTACTCTCACTCATACGGCAACACTACGAATTTTCTGAAAGCAGGACGGGAGCGACGGGGTTGGGTGAAATTGCTTCCCGTCTGCAATCCCGCAAAAACTGTACTTTCTATAAATTTCAGTTTGGATCAAAATACTGTGAATGATGTCATTTTGTTGAATAGCTTCAACAAACACTCGTGATAACTTAATTTTGAGTACCTACATTCAGAGAATAAATTTGTTTATAGCTTGTAATCAGTAGAACTTACGGGGTGAGTTCTATACGATGTGTTATATAAAATGAGTGAATTAAACATATCTTGCACAATCAATTTAGTTCTTTGAAGACTTCGTGCTGTAGCTTTTTTTCTAAAAAAACTGAGTGGGATTATATGTGCCACTTTCCCAAAGTTAATTTCTTTTGTTGACACCATATTCAGTAAAAAGGGTCAACACAGCTGGAAGCACTCATGTGTGGGGGGGACACGAGGGTACAAACTACCCCAAAGGTTTTGAAACTGGAATATTTGTTAAAAATTTTTTTCGGTCGTTTTTTTTCAATTTTTTATGTCAAAAAAAACGCCAAAAAACCAAAGTCCATCCCTGTACCCCCCTCAAAATTTCATAGATCCACATGTTTAGTTGGAAAGTGTGTTGATGTACTCGCTGAAGAATATACTTGTTCACAGACACGAAAAAATTTTTTTGAGAAAGAATTTTAATGCAATATTACGAAAGTGAATTTTTTCCAACTCCAACTCAAGTTCTCAGAAATCTAGTTCAATCCTCTTTCTAGCTTGGCAACTATCCAAGCAAGTATATTCTTCTTTTTTCTGCCCCATCGGGGCATTTTCTAATAAACTAGTTCGCCTCTTTTTAGTGGGCCTAATTGCATGAAAATCAGAGCGCCCATGGGGAGGGGCAGTGGCGGATCCAGAAATTTTTTTCAGGGGGCGGTGCTCAAAATTAAGTATTTTTCCAAAAAAAATTCAAAAATTTTTCAAATTTGTCTATAGGTATACAGAGAAAAATCGTATTTCAAAAGTTTGGGGGGGGGCGGCCGCCCCCCCCCCCGCCCCCCTAAATCCGCACTTGGAGAGGGGTATTAGGGGGGTATTACCCCTACCGAAAGTCCTTAAAATTGATCACTGGCTGCCTAATTTTGAGACAAAATGACGTGTTTAGTGGACATTTAACGACACTACCCCTCGCAAATTTTATATTTTACCCCTGCCTGAAGAATCTGACCTTGGGGACCTCTGATGAAAACCTTCATAGAAGCACATTGAAGTTTTTTGGTCATCTTCACGTCAAAAAAACAATATGCAAGCTACGAATTCTCACTTTCGGTAAAAGTAAAAGATGTGTAGACCGCATGGCACCTAAAACACGTTGTAAACAGAGTGAAAAGTGACCATATCTATTGAATTCCCCATGGTCAAGAATCCCTGAACCGAAAAATCGCAGAAATACGTTTGTTTACACACATGATTATTTTTTGTGTAAAAAGACTGCGTCCATTGAATTTCCCATAGTCAGAAACCTCTTCGCTCAAAAATCACAGAAATACATTAGTTTACACTCAATATACTCTCGTGTGTAGAGTGATCACATTCGTTGAATTCCTAGTGATCGGAACCCCTTTCAAAGGAAAATTTACACTCGGGATAATTTTTTGCGTAAAGTGATCACATTCGTCAAATTCCCTGTGGTCGAAAACCACTTCATTAAAAAATCACGAAAATAAGCTTGTTTACACCCCAAATAATTTTTTGTGTGAAGTGACGCATCCATTGAATCCCCATGGTTAGAAACCTCTTCCCTCAAAAATCACAGAAATACACTTTTTTTCACTCAATATAATTTTGCGTATAAAGTGATCACATTCATTAAATTCCCTGTGGTCGAATACCCCTTCCATGAAAAAATCACGAAAATGCGCTTGTTTACACCGGGGATGATTTTTTTGTGTAAAGTGACCACTTCCATTGAATTCCCCGTGATCGAAAACCATGGCACCCCAAAAATCCCAATAAGGCTACCGGTTCAATTGAAACTGCAAAAAATTCTGGCACCGTAGTGCATTTATGCTGCAAAAAATTATTTTTTTGAAGCCGTGAGTATTATATAATAAAATTGGGGAATTTCGCGTTTCCCGGGACTTTGGACCACCATATAATTGAATTGAGGCCATATTTTAAAAAAATAAAAAATCGCATCTGGAATTGCACCCCCAAAATGCTTAGCCCGAAGTATGGAGCTTGGATATGGCACACCCATTGCTGGGCATGGTGGAACTGGGGGGCCTTAAAAAGTGCGTTTTTTGCGTGTTTTTGGGGCTCCACCGAGCACCACTTGTAGATAGAGGCGAAATGACAAAAGGCACCCCATAGTTTGCCCCTAAGCCCGAAATTATGCAAAAAAACTCGAAGGTTCTAGCTCTTACCGTTTCAGCTCTAGAGTGGGGGGACATGAAATTTGGGGGCCAAGTATATTATAGGTTGACGCTATCGCGCCACCTATGATAATACCTTTTTCATATTTTCTTTCTTTACCTTAAATTTTTTGTATGTATTTCTTTTTTCTTTTGTTTTCTGTGTGTATTTCTTACGTTTTCGTTTATGTATGTTTTAACATTTTCATCTTTTATCTGTGCTTTCTTCCATTTTCTTCCTTCGCGTCGTCCCATTATTAATTTTTTGCTCATGATACAATACACTGTAGTCTGTTTTTTTAAATGCTTGTAACCGAAAAAAGATGAAATGAAGTACATATTGCTTGCGTGCGCACACTGTACTGTTTTACTGGAAAAACGCGGCAATTAAAATTTGACGGAACTAAGGGCTTTTTTGCGTTTTTTGCGTTACAAGCATTTAAAAAAACCCGACTAAATAACCTTAGCCTTTCCTATAATGTTTGTACAGTTCGGCATGTGAAAATCTTCATAAAAATATAAACAAAAGAATGCTGGAAGAAACGAAACATCAAGAGAAAGAAAACGTCAACAAAAATGAAGACATTAGGAATAAGTGAAATAAGTAGAAAGGCATTGGATAAAAACATGAAAAAAGTGACAAAAAGAAGAAGCAAGATAGAGAAAGCAGCAAGGAACAAAGAAAAAATATTGTGAAAAAAGAAGAAAAAAAGAGAAAGAATCAGGAGAATAGAAAAAAAGAAGATGAAGAAGTAAAAGCAAAAAACTAAGATGAAAAGTATGTAAGAATGAAGAAAAATCACAAAGGACAAAATTAAATAAGAAATAGAGCGTGCCGAATTGTATAAGGATTATATGGGAGACAATCATACATGCACGTGGTAGGTTTTTGGGGGGTTTTGACCCCCAGCAGGTTTTTATTAACCCCCAGCAGATTCTTGCTGACCCACAGCATATTTGACTTTTCCAGCAATGATTGAGAAGATGACGAAGGAAAATGAGCAAGAGAAAAGAGAAAGTCGTCATAAAAATGGAAATGATGCTGTAGTTGGACAATTTTTCTAAACAAATCATACTTGATTCAAAAAAAGTAACATAAAAACTTTAAAAAGTGCTGTCTAAGCGAATAATTTCACATATCTGACTAATATGGCTTGAAGAATATGCTGCTTGTATGTTAAAAGACTGTCTGAGACTTTTCTTTTCATCATCAAGAATTAAAAAAAAATTTTGTATTCCACCCCCTATCCTGGCTGACCCCCAGCAGAATTTCTATGCTGTGCACGTATGGAGACAATGCTTATTAAAAATGACATGTTGTAATGCATTGTTTCAAGAGCAAAAAAGAAAAAAGTAGATGATAGGAAAAAAGAAAATGAAAGAAAGCAGAGACAAAAGTTAAAAACACAAAAACATTTATAAACATAAACATAAGCAACACACAGAACGAAAGAAAAAAGAAACACAAAGAAAAATATAAGGTAGAGGAGTAAAATGTGAAGAAAGTGTTATTACATTCTCTATCGCTCGTTTGGAATCGCGAAATTGCGAATTCGCTCATTTGGGAATTCGCTCAATCCGGGGATCGCTCACATGGGAATCGCTCACTTCGGAATAGACCGCTTATACCTACGTGCTGTATATACCTTACGCGTTCAAAAACTTTTAAAAAAATTCAGGAGTCCCTGAAGTGCATAAGTGCCAAAATTTTTTAGCATATTTTCAGCCTGTGGATTCATATTCAATAGCAGCGTGGCCAACAACGGTACCATACATTCACCGAATTACCCGGGATATTACCCACGAAGCATAGACTGCCATTACACTTTCTACGCTCAACCGAGTCAGAAAGTGCGAATTTTCTTCACATTTTTCGACATTGAGGGTCAACCACCGTAAGTATGTCTATAGCAATCTAAAAATTCGTCGCGAAGCTTGAATCTTTATCAAAAATAGAATTAAAATGAAATCAATGCCTTTAACTTAGGTCCCAAATCGATTTTAAATTTTAATTAAAAATTGCAAAATATTCTGATTCATTTTGACAGTTCTAAAATCTTTACTCATACATCATCAATCGGAGATGTCTTGTAGACTGAAATTATAAATTCTGACTCGGACTGTATTTTCGAGCACACTCTACCGTAATTATGTCGAAATTCTTTGAAAATCGGCTGGTTTTGTGCAATATTGGGGCAGGTTAAAAAACGTTTCCTCGTTTTTTGCCTCTTTTAGTCTGGTAATAATGATGCGTTTTCCTTCCCCGTTAGTCAGGAATCGATTCATCGATTCTCGACGGATACTGTATGTCTGAAAATCATTATGCTGCTATCAGAGTAATGCAAAATCACTTTGAAAACGTGTGCAAAATTCTTTTTAATACAATACAAACAGTAAATATTCAATTAGTAGTGATTCATTTGATAACTACATAATTTTACTATATAATTTTTAAAAAATTGCCGTAGGTATGCTCATAAATTTGCAATCCTATGTTTTGATTTAGCAGAAAATCGTAAAAATATGAGATAACACTTGCTTTCCAGTTTTATAAAATTATTTATAAGCAGTTAAAGGAAAACTGGCAATAATTATAGAGCATTGTCTCATATGAAAAGTTAGAAAATTCAAAACTCTGGAGTACTCCGTAATTTTTATTTTCATGCCAAATGAATGTTGTCTCAATACTGTTCTACTTGAAAATTTTCTAAAAAACTTAATTTTATAGGTATGATTAAAGGGTGAACTTTTCCAAATCTGTCCTAAACCCAAAATTTGAATTCAGTCTGAAATCTCCAGAGTAATGAGGGCAAAAAATGTGCATCTCTTACATGATTTTATAAGTGGGCTTTATTTAATTGGTTTTACTGAAGTGAGTCTGATTTTAAATCCCATGCTTTTTGTGCAAATGACTGAACTGTGTTATAACTGAAGACCGAATTTTTACGTGCTGCACATATTTTTTTATCAATGTTTTCGGATTCTCCATGTTCTGAGACGTATGAAAACGACGTTTTTTTACCGAATTTCCTTTTTTATCAGCACATATTTGTACATATTTTGGAATTTTCAGGATTAGCATATTTTTGAACATTTTCGCTTTTTTGCACACATTTCAATAACTTTTATTCTTACGTTAATATATTTTTAGCATTTTATTAAGTTTTGTATGTTTCAGATCAAAAAATAATGGGTTTTTTTGAAATATAAAATATATGTCAAAAATCTGAATTCATGCATTGATTTTCGACATTCCTTGTACACACTGTTAGTTTCAGTCGATTTCGAATAAAAAAATCTAGTTCTTCAACCTATTTTTTGTTTCTCTTTAATTTTGGTTTTTTTAGTTTTATTTTCTTAATTTTGTTTTTTTCAATTTTTTTTACTTTTGTTTTTTTTAATTTTGTTTTTTAATTCTGTTTTTTTACCTTTTGAAAACATTTTTTTAATTGTTTTTAATGTATCTTTTTCAGAGTATAAAATGATGTTGACTGACTTTTACGTTTCAAAATAATTAAATGAAGAATTCTGTTGGCTACAATAGTTTCCTGTTTGATATTTTATGAGTCATATTTTGATGTTGAAGGAACTTTTAAATTGGGAATAAGCTTCGCGTATTTTTCCATATATTTAATGGGAATTTTGCGCGTAAACATCCTGTCTCTAGTTATAACTATTTATGTTTGGTTTAGTTCTGCATTGAAGGACAGCTCGAATTAAAAATCAAATCATGTCACAACGTCTGTAACCGTTACAGACGTTATGACATGATTTGATTTTTCTGGTGATAATGACCACAGATACGAATGTAAAAAAAAGTATTTCTCAAAAACCATTTGCTGATCTGCATTATCTATTCATTTTGAACTATTTTGCATACGTTACACGCCGTACAGCAAACTTTTTTCTTTCAGCTGTGAAAATGAATCGAAAAGTGACTATTTAGAATTCAGCAACTACGAAACAGTCGACCTGAAAATGTCTCGTTACTGCGGCGACAGGCAACCGCCTCCCTACGGTATGGAATCAGAATGGGATTTTTTCCACATCGCTTTCCACAGTAACGCAATATTCGACGCGACAGGGTTTTTCGCCTATTATCAATTCATTAGTCGGGAACGTAAGATTTTCGCAACACATTTTTATCGAGTTTAGGACATAAATGCACGACCATGACATAAGGAAAACGTTTTTTTATCCTGCACCAAATTGTACCAGCGATGTAGGTTCCCTGAAAAGAGCAATATAAGTATACAAATCCGGGCCTTAAATCAACAGGGTTTCTGCAAATTTGGAAAAACATGTAAAATAGAAACATCCCCTGGGATGTCAAAAAATGTTGGACTCAAAATCTATTATTTTGCAGGTGTACATGAGGTCGAGTTTTATCGGCAACTTTATGAGGAAATTTAAATCAGGTGATTCTGTATGATTCGATAGTAACCAAAACTTTGATTTAAAACTTCCTTCTGTACTGTAATCTTGACTATAGTCTGTTTTTCGTGAAATACTTCCAAATAATGAAAGAGGAAAGCAAGTAGTATTTCAGAATTTTAAGATTTTCTGATTAACAGTACATCGTAAAGGACTGGAAATTCGTTAAAGTACTGACCTAACCTTTAAGAATTTTTCTAGCAAAAAATTATACAATAAAAACTCTATTTAAACGATTTTGACGACAGTACTGATTTGTGTCACTTTTCTATTTGGAAGCAGACTATAGTTTAATGGAAAAATAGCGATTTACGAAATATTAATCACTGTAAGAGCCACCCATATGTTAAAAAAAGAGAAAAACAGTACCCTCGAACAGGCGAAATTTCCTCTAGCCTTCTAGTCCTCTCACTCAAGGTTCCTGATACATATGTCAAGCGACTAATGACTTGACATTTTCAAATTTTTACAACATAAACATTATATTAATGAAAATATGTATATCCTCATTTCGATGCCAACCGAGTATTAACAGCATGGTTTGCAGAGTCTGAAAGCAACGATTTGCCCTCTAGAATGCATTGAGTGGTACCTCAAATCACTGAAAATTTGCAGTTCGGTCCCATGCACACATATGAAACTAGTTTATCAGAAAATGCCCTGATGGCGCAGAAAAAAGAATATACTTGCTTGGATAGTTGCCAAGATAGAAAAAGAAGTGGACCAGATTTTTAAGAACTTGGGTTAGAGATGGAAAAAATTTACATTCGTTACATGTGGATTTTCATTCTTTCTCAAAAAAGTTTTCCATGTCTGTGAAAAAGTATATTCTGCAGCATCGTGCATTTTGTCCTTCCCCTGGTATCAACTACAGTAAAATTTCTCTATATGAAAATTATATGCACATGACTTCAAATGTAAAGAAATAGTAAACCAATAGCATTCTATCCCCCGACCGATTCAAAACTCCTGCCCCTCACACTAGCTGAAAAATGGTGAGGGGGACATATTATAGTCATTTTCAGAACTATAAAGAAACCTGAGGTTGGTTGCACTAACCCAACATGAGGATTCTATACGATATGTTATACAAAATGAGTGAATTAAACATATCTTACACAATCAATTTAGTTCTAAGAAGACTTTGTGTTGTAGCCTTTTCTTAAAAAAACTTAGTGGGATTTCATGTGTCACTTTCCCAGAGTTGTTTCCTGTTTTATTAACACTACATTCAGCAAAAATATTCAACTTAGTTGGAAGCACACATGTGAGAGAGGGGACATGGGGGTACAACATACCCAAGGATTTTGAAACTGAAAAATTTGTCAGGAAAAAAACTTGTTTGGTCAACTTTTTTTGATTTTTTTGTCTCAAAAAGCGCCAAAAAACCAAGGTCCACCATCGTACCCTCCTTAAAATTTCGGAGATGCACATGGTTGATTGGAAAGTATATTGATGCACTCAGCTGCAAAATATACTTTTTCACAGACATGGAAACTTTGTTTTGAGAAAGAATGAAAATCCAAATGTAACGAAAGTGAATTTTTTCTAACTTTAACCCAAGTTCTCAAAAATCCGGTTCACTTCTTTTTCTAGCTTGGCAACTATCCAAGCAAGTATATTCTTTTTTTTTCTGCGCCATCAGGGCACTTTCTAATAAACTAGTTCACCTCATTTTAGTGGGCCTCAGCCATGCATGAAAACCTTCGTAGAAGCACATTGAAGTTTCAAGTTTGGTCATCTTCACATCAAAGAAACAATAAAAAACAATATTAAAACTACGAATTTTCACTTTCGGTAAAAGTAAAAGATGTGTAAACTGCATAAAATTTGAAACACGTTGTAAACATAGTGTAAAGTGACCATTTCTATTTCTTGGTTACACCCCTGATAATGTTTTGTGTAAAGTGATCGCATTCATTAAATTCCCCGTGGTCGAAAACCTCTTCCTTCGAAAAGTCACGTGAGTACCTTCATTTACATCAATGATTTTTTTGTGTAAAGTGACCGCATCCATTGTATTCGCTTCCGTCGAAAACCCCTTCCATCAAAAAATCACGAAAATACGCTTGTTTGCACCCGAGATAATTTTTTGTGTAAAGTGACGTATCCATTGAATTCCTGAGTCGAAAACCCCTTCGATCAAAAAATCACGCAAGTACCCCCTTATTTACACCTGCAATAATTTTTTAGTGTAAAGTGACCGCATTCCCTGAATTCCCCGTGGTCAAATCCCCTTCCACCAAAAAAAACACTAAAATACGCTTGTTCACACCCGGAATGATTTTTCGTGTAAAGTGACTGCGTCCATGGAATTTCCAATGTTCGAAAACCCTTTCCTCCAAAAATTCAAAGGAGTAATCTCATTTATATCAACGATGATTTTTTGTGTAAAGTGACCGCGTCCATTGAATTCGTTTCGGTCGAAAACTCTTAAACCAAAAAATCCCAATAATGCTACTAGTTCAATTGAAACTGCAAAAAATTCGGGCACTGTAGTGCATAGCGCTGCAAAAATTATTTTTCTGAAGCCGTAAGTTTATATAACAAAATTGCTGAATTTCGCGGTTCCCGGAACTTTGGATAACCACATGATTGAATGGAGGCCATATCAAAAAATTAAAAAATCGGATTTGAGATTGCACTCCCAAGATGCTTAGGCCAAAGTATGGAGGTTGGATATGGTACACCCAAATCGGGGCATGGTGGAACTGGGGGCCCTTAAAAAGTGCATTTTTTGCATGTTTTTGGGGCCCCACCGAGCACCACTTGCAGATAGAGGCAAAATGACAAAAGGCACCCCATAGTATGCCCCTATGCCCGAAATTATGAAAAAAGCCCGAAGGTTCTAGCTCTTAGCGTTTTTGCTCTACAGGGGGGACATGAAATCTGGGGGCCAAGTATATTATAGGTTGACGCTTTCGCGCCACCTATGATATCTACATTTTGGTCCCAATGGTGTTTGAGGTTCCACGGGGTGTAGTTGCCCGTTTTTACATGTTTTTTTCAAGTTTGCATAACCCCTGTTGATTTTAACGTCCGGGTTTGTATAATTGCTTCTTTTAAGGCACCCTATATCTTCAGTACTCTTCACTTTGGTGAATGATCATAATTAACTTTCCCTAAATGTTGGCACCCCTTATGTGCTTGTATAGCATAGGAAAAAGTGAAAAATTTGAATTTTTTTCAGCCGAGGCGGCCTTAAGGAAAGTGAAAACGGCGTCAGTCGAGCAACTGCGACCCATATCCGACTATTTTCTTTCATTTTTGTTTGTTCATGTTGTTGTTTTTCGTTATTTTTTTTGGCTATTGTAAAATTTGCATTCGCAAATTAAATATTTCGAAAGTTATCAATAGAAAGAAAAAAGGTAATGAAAGCAAATCAGCAGAGCAATTCGAATTCGAAACTTTTTGGAAGAACAAATGAGATCAAGAAATGATCAGTTTCGAATGGTGTACTGCAGTAAATACAGTTGTCTCTACATTTTGATACACTTTCTGAGATGTTCGACCTTGTGTATGATAAGTAACAGGTTGGTTATAGCTGGCAATTTAATATTTTGGGCTGTATCACAACGACATGAAAAATTCGCAGCTTCGGTAATTCAAAGTTTGAAATTTTTCAATGTTTTAGTATTTTTTTGGATTGAGGGTATCTTAGACCTGCTAAGAAATTACTTCTCAATTAGATATTCATAGTGCGATCATAAGACTATAAAATTTAACGTCAACAACTTTCCACAATCATGCGTTGCACGCTTTTCACAAATATGTAAAGTATAAAAAACGGAAATTAAGGATGTCCAAAAACTCGATCAAGGTGCTCAATGCTCGCTCTGTAGTTCCGTAACTTGTTCTAACGTACAAGTATTATATTTCAATATGATTATTTTGATATTTTAAGGAGTTTCACTCAGATTTACATAACGTTTGTGAAGCTATTGGGATTTAGAAATACTATTTACTGAATATATATGGAAATACTTCATTGGTCCAACCGAAGTGGTTAGTGAACGGTATGCCTTAAACGAACGCGAAAAAGTTCGACATTTCTTTCTTAAATTTTCGTTTACCTAACCAAACTTTATGTAAAACAGGGTGTCTTCAACCTTAGCTCACTTTGAGCCACCTGAACGCCAAGCTAATTGTTACTTTTTGTAACTGAGGAAAAAATTTCTTACCACTTCATTTGTGATACCCCGTTCAACATTAATTTACTAAGGTAATTTTACCAGTGTTCCGGTAAACATCTCACCTTCCGATTACTGTTTTTGTTTATTATCATCACCTGCTCATTGATTGAAAATTCCCTGACACTTTGTAACATTTCTGTATTAAATTTCGGTAAACGAAAATCTCTGTAACTCCCTAACGGATAAGCAAATTCGATTCAAACTTCAACATAATATTTTGAACTGGAAAAGCTACAGGAATAAAAAAATTGCGGCATCTCAAGGGAAGGCGCCCCGATGGATTCTTAATCGACTTTTAAGAACTTTTTCGTCAATATTTTTGATAATGCAAAATTTTGTAAAAACCGTAAAATGCAAGATTCGAGAAATATATTCATGCAAAATTACAGAAGAAAATTACAGAGAAAAAAGATACTTTTGCTCATATTGAAGATGTGATCATAAAGTTCATAAAATTCTGTCGCCCCAAGGATGAGATATCTTGAATGCCATTTAAAGATTAAGAGACAATGTCTGAGAAGATTCAGCTTCTCATAAGAAGAGTTGCGATAAGTAACGAAGTAACCCTACCTGAAAATCATACATTAGGTGTAACTTGTTGCGCTAAGAACGGAAATGATATTCATTTTGTCTGAAAATCATAACTCGCACAGCCACAATAAGACAAAAGTTGACCATTTTGGATTTTTTCGATTTTTGACATACACTTCTTTTAACTTTTGTAAGTTTAGGTACGTCAAGCAATCGTGTTCGGAAAATTTAGCCAATATTACACTAACGAATGGACCATGATTTTTGATGTACGTCACACCTTCGGGTCACTTTTCCTCTCATCACACTTTTCCTTCCGTCTTACTTAGACGCCTTGTTTCACTTTGGCGCCCGTCTGTGCTAAACTTCACTCAATAAGGAGAATAGTTTTCGAAGAGAAGCCCCTTTTATCCCGTCTTTGCATAGTCCAAAAGCTAAGGCCACCCAGAATAGCCTAAACCTAAACCTAAATCTTAGCCTTAGCCTAAGACTAACCCTAAGCCAAAGCCAAAGCCAAAGCCAAAGGCAAAGCCAAAGCCAAAGCCAAAGCCAAAGCCAAAGCCAAAGCCAAAGCCAAAGCCAAAGCCAAAGCCAAAGCCAAAGCCAAAGCCAAAGCCAAAGCCAAAGCCAAAGCCAAAGCCAAAGCCAAAGCCAAAGCCAAAGCCAAAGCCAAAGCCAAAGCCAAAGCCAAAGCCAAAGCCAAAGCCAAAGCCAAAGCCAAAGCCGAAGCCGAAGCCGAAGCCGAAGCCGAAGCCGAAGCCAAAGCCAAAGCCAAAGCCAAAGCCAAAGCCAAAGCCAAAGCCAAAGCCAAAGCCAGAGCCAAAGCCAGAGCCAAAGCTAAAGCCAAAGCCAAAGCCAAAGCCAAAGCCTAAGCCAAAGCCAAAGCCAAAGCCAAAGCCAAAGCCAAAGCCCAAGCCTAAGCCCAAGCCTAAGCCTAAGCCTAAGCCTAAGCCTAAGCCTAAGCCTAAGCCTAAGCCTAAGCCTAAGCCTAAGCCTAAGCCTAAGCTCAAGCCTGTGCCTTAGCCTACGCCCAAGCCTAAGCCCAAGCCTAAGTCTAAGCCTAAGCCTAAGCCTTAGCCAAAGCCTAAGCCTAAGCCTAAGCCTAAGCTCAAGCCTAAGCCTTAGCCTAAGCCTAAGCCTAAGCCTAAGCTTAAGCCTACGCCTGAGCCCAAGCCTAAGGCTTAGGCCTAGGCCTAAGCCTAAGCCTAAGCCCAAGCCTAAGCCTAAGCCTAAGCCTAAGCCTAAGCCTAAGCCTAAGCCTAAGCCTAAGCCTAAGCCTAAGCCTAAGCCTAAGCGTAAGCCTAAGCCTAAGCCTAAGCCTAAGCCTAAGCCTAAGCTCAAGCCCAAGCCAAAGCCTAAGTTTGAGCCTAAGCCTAAGCCTAAGCCTAAGCCTAAGCCTAAGCCTAAGCCTAAGCCTAAGCCTACGCCTGAGCCTAAGCCCAAGCCTAAGTCTAAGCCTAGGCCTAAGCCTAAGTATAAGCCCAAGCCTAAGCCTAGGCCTAGGCCTAAGCCTAAGCCTAAGCCCAAGCCTAAGCCTAAGCCTAAGCCTAAGCCTTAGCCTAAGCCTAAGCCTAAGCCTAAGCCTTAGACTAAGCCCAAGTCTAAGCCTAAGCCGAAGCTTAGGCCTAAGCCTAAGCCTAAGCCTAAGCCTAAGCTTAAGCCTAAGCCTAAGCTTAAGAGTTCCCTTTTTACGATACGTCAAGTACTTAAGACACGATTTCTGAGTGGTTCTACTATCCTTATGATAAGTTGAAAATTAATCATACCTCAAAATCAGATATTTTGGGTAATTTCATGCGCTACAGTATGCCAAAATTTGAAAATTGATTATTTTTTGGCATTTTTCAGTGATCTTGCTAGCTAAGCGATATTTCAAGAACGGATTGATCTTATTTGATGAATGAATATTTTTTTTACAGAGGAGAGAATAAGCTCTCTTCTGGTGTAATATTTACAGCAAATAATTGATAATTACACTTTTTCATAAGCGTAAAGTGTCAAAAATGAGCCGTCAAGATTGAAAAAATGTTGTTCATGGTTACTTCCGAGCACCTTCCAATCGGAAGCCGCAGAATTTTATTTTCTTATATTGTAGCTCATCCATTTTGACTGTATTGGTTAAATTTTCATCGAAATTTTTGTACCGCTTTGGGAGCCGCACTGCTCTGAAGAAGGCATACTTATGAAAATTTCTTTGAAATCATTCTATGTGCCAGGTGGTCCTTGTCTACTGCTTGTGATATATTCATTACGTATACTGTAGAATTATCAAATAACTAACAGACTATAGTTTGATGTATTAATTGTTTCACAAGCAAACATTTTACACACTGCAAGAAAGTTTGAAGAATCAAAAATTAGAAGCAAAAATAAAGAAAACTCCTGCTTAGAGGCACTCCCGAGCACCCTTACCTACGATTCTGCAGAATTTTATCTTTTTATTCTTTAGTTCATACATTCTTACAATAGCTGCGAAAGTAACATCTCATCATCATATGCCGTTTTGGCAGCTGTAGACATTTGCATACACTGCACTGCCATTCAAATGCGTTTTCGAATTTGGATAAATGTCCCATCAATGAAGTTCTGGGAACACAGAATGCCTCCTAACCCAACGTATCATGAGAAAAAATGTGACTTGAAGTCCGGGCAAATTTTCATTGATCTAGGTTTGATGGTTTCTAAACGAATTGCTTCAAATGAAAAATCGAAAAATTCGAAAACTTTCATTAAATTTCAGAAGTTTTAAATCCTGTTTTTCAGTTTCAAATCCTTTTTCAGAAAAACGGCACGAGTTATTCGGATACTCTTTGCTTTGTTGGAAGGGCACTGCAATTTACTATCCTTTGCTCTATTTTCGTTTGGCCAACATCACGTGGTGTGAAACGGGATGCCTTCAACTAGAGCACCTTCGCACAGCTTATAACATAGGTCATAGTCAGACAGCCGACATTTATTTTGTAACATTAAACTCTCAGCTTCAATTTTTTCCGATGAAATTACTGAAAACAGAAATTTTTGGTGCATCTCTTCTGAGGCATCTTGTTGCGCAACCATTGTAAATTGATCGATGAAATTTTTCGAGTGATTCGACTCACATCGTTTGTTTTTACTCGTCTAATCTGAACGTTTTGAATTTTTCCTGCATCTCATTGATGGCATATTTAGTGGTCAATCAGCATTTTTGTATCGGCTTTCAGAATGTGCAGACACCTACAGCTCTAAAAACGGTACATTAATTTGATTGTTAACACAATATGTCAGACATTAGTGGCTACAGAAATCAAGAAAAAAATTCTGCGGCATTCTTTGGGAAGGTGCCCAAAATAGGCCCCAAAGGACTTTTTCCATTTATTTAGACATCGGTTTTGACACTTTAAAATGAAATAAAAAGTGTAAAGTAAGAGATTAGAAAGTGTTCTTCATACCGGCATATAGAGTATGGTCATCTGCATGCATTCAACATTTGGCTTCTGAGTCACGTCTTTTTTGAGCTGTGATATTTCGAAACACGTGTACAGACTGAAAAATGCCAAAAAATGTAAAAATTCCAAACTTTGGAGTACTGTAGCTATGTGAATTTTGATTTTTGCGCAGAACGAATGCTGTCACGATACTCAGCATGTAGAACTACTCAAAATATCTCTTTTTCAGATATTATTAATTTTCAACTCATCATAAGTCATTGGAGCAGAAGGTAGAATCTCTCAGAAATCGTGTCTTAAGGTACTTATTAGTTTGATCATAAAGTTGAATATAATTTACTACTACAATAAAATAATATGGTATTAATCGCTTCTTGAATAACTGGTTAGCATGAATGTTGGAACAGTAGTAAGATGCGGCGCTAAAGTAAGATGCGCGCCAAAGTGAGATATCCAAGGAAAATCATTACTAAACAATTGGCGCCAAAGTGAGGTGGGCACCAAATTAAGACAATAGTCTCACGGTAGCGCTTATAGCATTCGACGCCAAAGCGAGATGAGTGCCAAAGTAGGACTGCAGCTAGGGAGATCCCGTCAAGATATCGAATTTGTGTGGCCAATACAGAAAAATATTCAACAATTTTACAACAAACTAATGATTCTCTTTTTATAACCTGTTTCAAAGTTTAGTTAGTCGAAAACCAGAAAGATGTAAGAACGAACATCTTGCTTACGAAAGTCGTGCTGAAAAGAGAAAGAAATATTTGACTCAGAAAGGATATGCTTCAAATCTTTTTTTATAGTCCGTTTTTTACGAAATGTCTGTAAATTGAAAAATACGACCAGATTCATATTGTCGTCGAGAGCGTCTTTTACTATAGATTTTTTATTAGGAAATGGTAAACATTAGTTGAGTGTGCTCACAAATTGCTAGCGTCATCTGTGTGACATGGTCCAGCAGAAAATCGGAAAATGTGAAATAGTAATGTTCTTACTTTCCAGTTTTATTCGGAATCATTTCAAGAAAAACAGACCATAACTGCATAGCCTTAATTGTTCATTCAATGTCTTGCTGAAATCAGGTCATTTGAATTTTGTGATAAAACAAGATCAGCGGCAAGTCTTAATATTATCACTAAAACGATCTTAAATTTTGGAACACATTGCATAAGGTGTCTTTATTGACGAAGTTACTTATCAGCATTATTTTTCACGTTCGGCCCCAAAACAAAGCACACCAACCTGCATTGTGTGTTTGTGTGTGTATGACTCTACTAAATAAAACATTTTGCATTGTTTACCTCCAAATCACGTTTTTTACTATTAAGATATACCAAATAAAATCGATTTTCTGAGGCCCAAATTTTTTACCCTGCTGAGCAGATAATATATTCACCACTCTTTCTTTTTAGTCTCGAGTAAAAAAATGAGAAAGGAAACAATTATCATTGATATAGACTGTCAGCTAATGCACTTTCAGGATGTTCATTTTCTATTCCTCGTGAAATG
Source organism: Romanomermis culicivorax (assembly GCA_963922205.1). Classification (NCBI taxonomy): domain Eukaryota; kingdom Metazoa; phylum Nematoda; class Enoplea; order Mermithida; family Mermithidae; genus Romanomermis; species Romanomermis culicivorax. The sequence goes on along the minus strand of CAWUHX010000076.1, from coordinate 1,117,883 downwards.
TACCTAACTCACTGATAGAATTTTCTATGGGCTTATTTTCCAGTTATTTGCTAAGATTTCTTGATTAGTATGACGTCATTATTATGTCCCTAATTAACTCTATCCAGAATTGAAATGAACAAAAACAGTTTTTTATAAAACCTGTCGTTTCAGATAACTAAAAAATTGTTGCCAAATTTTTATATTCGTTCAAAACAATGATGTCGTCATTTTTTACAATGTTTAGGCTTTTGTACTCGAAAAAACTGGAATTTCTCCTATAATTTGATACACGTTAGTATAAAACTCAATTAGTCCTAATTAGCGGGTCGTTTCGGATTGGTGACGATTTTTTTCATCCAGGGTTTTTAGCCTCGCTTTTGTTCTGCGGAAGTTGTGACATTTTTCACCACTATTTTTTTATTTATTCGCCAACGCATACCGTATACTTTTTCGATATCATGGATCAAGTTTTGAGATTAAGAACGGACGAAAATGTCAACAAGAAAGACCCCAGGAATGGAAATAATAGTAAGTTCTATTTGAGTGTTGAGAACCTTTAAAGATTTAGGAACATATTTGGCTTTTCTAAAGACAGATTCCATGTCGAAAATCCGTGCATGTGCGTACTGCGTCCAATATTACCAAGTTTAGCCCTAGCATAAGAAAGTCCAAGCCAATAGTACATGACATGAACTTTGGTCGTTGCTAAAAATGAGCACTCTTTGATATACACATTTCTGGATTTTCGTGACGTTTGAAGTTTACAAGGGTAATTCGGAAACTGTTCAAGCTAAGTTTGTCAGAAGATTTTCGATTCCATTTTGCGAAGCATATCCTATACCATGCGCATTTTTGTCCCTACGATTAGAATATTTATGCAAATTTATGTGTAGAAGAAACTCGGCGGAAACTAATTGCTGTAGCACTACTTGTCGTAAAATCGCTATCGAGGTGAAATATACTATGAGCATTTTCAGAATGTACATCAAAAGCGACTCTTATATTTCTGAAATGAATTTCATGCTACAGAACTATACCCCACTCATTTTTAAATGAGCCCCAGAATGCCAAAAAATCCAAAGAAATCCGTAAACAGAAGATATGCATTGCAAGACGAAATTTCCTTTTTTTCAAATTGTCGCCTTAACTGCTACAGTCAATGTGAGAAAAAAGACGATCGCATAAGCAGGTTGTTCACTTTTTGCATGAACATATTTTTTTATATTAATAAATGGACTGTAGAAAATACCACATTTCCATTAAACATAAGCTTGTTCAAAGTTTCTTTCCATGACTGTGAAGCTGCTTCCATAAAGCTGTAATAGCTTTAGTGACATTCGAATGCCAGAAATAAGTTAAGAAAATTTCAAGCATCTCATTTATCGTGGCTCCAGAAATGAACAAAACGTTTAAGCGAATGATATTACTCTCAACCCAGTCATTATGCCTTTATAGGAGTAAATACGCCTGAACAATTTTATAGAGTTGCATTTGGAAAGATTAACTCTGAACTATAATCTGATCATTTTTAGGTATTGAAGTCGCAATAGAAGCAAGTTTGGCAGGCACAGTCTTATTAGTTAAGTAAAAGCTATTTAATCTTTTCATAAAAACTTGGGAAACAACCATCACGAGGAAATCTTAATCGTAAAAACTTTTTCTGGAGTTCTGCAATAAAAGTCTTGATAGATTTCCAGCACCGCATCTATTACCATTCTTTTTTCGTAGTATTTCCCAAAAATGTCCCACCGAAAATTTTCTCAATTTCAGTCGGTTACCGGAGGCCGGTTTCATCAAAGAGACTCAAGCTAATTATTGGACCATAAAGTTTCGGAAACAATGCTTCATATTTTGGTTGTTTTGCATTGGAAATTAAGTGATGAAGCTCTTTTTGAACAAATTTTTGCCGTTAAACAAAATCAGATAGTTTGACACTCCGGTCGTGGTCGACCACACTCCAAATTTTGAGGAAAGCGTCAGGTGTCCAATTCAAACTTAGTTTAAACCCGACCAGTACCTGGAAGTAATATTGGTGTATCGCATTAAATTGAAAAAATCCATGTGTCGTCGTCGACTTATGGACACTGATGGCAATGCTGAAAAATGTGTCTTTATTGTGAATCTATAAGTGCGAAATTCTCTTCAGTGTTCTATCGGATTATTCATATTCTACACAATACAAGTCATCCTTTTTTCTTTCAAAATTTTCTCAGATGATGACCAAAATTTGAGTCCCGACGACGCTTTGAGACGTTCTAAAGTTCATCCGTTGACCAGCGGACGTAGCAGCGGCATATCGTCCAGCTTTTCGGACGTTTCGATTTCCTGTTCAGGATACGCAAAAGCGCACAGATCCACTAGTTCAGTAAGTGTGAAAATTGTTTTCCACTAATGTAAAAACCATGTCCGGGAACACTCATAAAAAATCCATGCGAACTCAAGAAATAAACCCTTCGATTTGAAACCTTGAACAAAACTTGCGTTAGAAGTGATTTCTGACCACCTAGCTTCTTGAATGCTCTAAGAAACTCATGAGTACTCGAAAAATTTTATGCCGTAGTCTCTTGTCATATACTTGTTATCTGCAAACATTTCAATATTTGTGTAGATCAACAAGGACTGCTGATGCGATGCGCCAACATCTTGTCATCATTTTTTAGTCACCTGATTGGCATTGAAAACATGTTTTTTTTACATGATCACAGCCTATCTGCGTATTGTCAAACCTAGATTTTTCGCATGTCTCAATACAAGTTATTATTTCGAATAACACATCAACCTTAGAGTTTTCATGATGCAATGAGACGTGAAATATTAGAGAATGTAATTTGCAAAAAATTAATTTGTTAAAAGAAAACAGTTTGAATTTCAAATGTCGTATCAAAAGACTTTATTACAGATACTAATTACAGAGACTAATATGCGAATAATGCTGCCACGTGACTTTTTGTGTTAATATGACGTAAGCGGATAAATTGATTTTCTAGACGCATAGTTAGCTAAATTTAATAAAACCTCACTGAAACGGCGATAATTGTCGGCGGACAAGAACATGTTTCATATCAATCAGATTTTCACAAATATCGCAGACGTCAGGCACATACTGAGTCGTTCACAATTTTTTTCTATAGTTAGCCCTCGATATATCTCATCGTATAGCTGACGGATCCTATGAAAGTATGGTCGACTGTTACCGCAGGATGTTGGGCTACGTGGGTGAGGATCCGAAACGCCAGGGTCTACTGAAAACGCCCGAACGAGCCGCCAAGGCTATGCTATTTTTCACAAAAGGTTACGAAGAGAATCTGGATAGTAAGTTTTGTGACTTGTAACATAGAGCAGCTACATAGTGTAGCAGGTATATCAGACTACTTTATTAGAAAATGTCCCGATGGGGCAGAAAAAAGAATATACTTGCTTGGTAGTTATCAAGCTAGAAAAAGGAATGAACTAGATTTTTGAGAACTTGGGTTAAAGTTGGAGAAAATTCACTTTTGTAATCTTGGATTTTCATTCGTCCTCATTAAAAAATTTTTCATGTCTGTGAAAAGGTATATTCTGCAGCATCATGCATTTTGTCTTTCACCTTACATCAACTACAGTAAAATTTTTCTAAATGAAAATTATATGCAATGATACCGATGGCTGACTTCACCCAAATGTAAAGAAACGGTAAACCAGTAGCATTGTAATTCCCGACCGATTCAAAACTCCTGCCTCTGACTCTAGCTGAAAAAAGTGAGGGAGGCACATTATAGTTATTTTCAGAACTGTAAAGAAACCCGAGGTTGATTGAAGTAATCCAAGGTGAGAATAATCTCAACATCGGGATTAAATTGTTGATCCTCAGTTGAGCTAATCGCTATGTCGAGATTATTTTCTTCCAGTGCACAAACAATACTCACTTCAGGATTAACTAATTACCTATAATCTGTTTTTCTTGAAATGCTTCTACATAATGAAAGTGGAAAGCAAGTAGCATTCCAGATTTTCACGATTTTCTGATAAACATTGTATCGTATAGGACTGGAAATTTGTGAGCATACTGACCTCACCTTTAGAAACTTTTTGAGGGAAATATTTTACGGTAAGAGCTGTTTTTTTACGGTAAGAGCAGAAACGATTTTTACAGCAGTACCGATTTGTGTTACTTTTCTATTTGGAAGCATTTTATAAAAAACAGACAATAGGTCTAGGTTCGAGTTTGGGAGTTGCAGACATTTTAATATTTATTTGCTTTAGAGATGAGAAAGTTATGCGAAAATGTTAGTGCAACCCAAAGCTCGAGCTTGGGATAATCTCGACATTGAACTCGTTATAATACTGATGACATTGAGATTATACCAAACTTTAGATCAAACCGAGTCACTTTTTTGTTGAGATTGTCTTGAGCTCAAGCTTAGACTCTTTTAGTGCAAATGGGCCTTGGCTACAGTCATTGGGCACCATGCAAAGGAACAACAGGGCAAAGCATACAAAAATGCCATTAAAAAACTCCTGGTTCAGCCATGTCTATATTAGAGGTGTGCGCCAAATGTAGTCCCCGCTTCTCCCCCGCTCTACTCCCACTAGTACGACGTTTTTGAAAGCAGGACGGGAGCGACATGGGTGGTCGAAATTGCTTCCCGCGAAAAGCGCTCTTTCTTCATATTTCAGTTGGAAGCATAGATGTGTGAGGGGAGACATGGGGGGGGGGTACAAACTATCCTAAGAGTTCTGAAAGTAGAAAACTTTTATGAAAAAAAATTTTTATTGTCTCAAAAAAAGGGTCCTAGCCCCTGTAACCTCCTCAGCGTTTCGGAGATGCATAGGTATGGTTGGAAAGTGTTTCATGCACTCAGCTGCAGAATATTCTTTTTCACAGACATGGAAAATTTCTTAATGAGATAGAATTAAAATCCAACATCACAAAAGTGAATTTTTTCCAACTTTAACCCAAGTTTTCAAAAATCTATAGTCTGTTTTTTATAAAATGCTTCCAAATAAAAAAGTTACACAAATCAGCAGTGTCGTCAAATCGTTCACATAAAGCTCTTACCGAAATATTTTTCACTCAAAAAATTGTTGAAGGTTAGGTCAGTATGTTTCAAACATTTCCAGACCTATATGATGTACTGCTTACCAGAAAATCGTGCAAATCTGAAATACGGCTTGCTTTCCACTTTCACTATTTAGAAGCATTTCAAGAAAAACAGACTATAGTTTTCCTTTTTCTAGCTTGGCAACTATCCAAGCATGTATATTCTTTTTTCTACCCCATCGGGGCATTTTCTAATAAACTAGTTCACCTCTTTTTAGTGGGCCTCAACCATATATGAAAACTTTCATAGAAGCACATTGAAGTTTTAAATTTGGTCATCTTCACATCAATGAATCAATGGAAAACAATCTAGCATGAATTCTCACTTTCAGTAAAAGTAAAAGATGTGTAAACCGCATAGTACTTGAAACACGTTGTAAACAGAGTGTAAGGTCACCATATCCATTGAATTAACGCCTCAACCCAAAAAACCGCTGAAATAACTTTTTTCACACAAAGGAAAACTTTTTGTGTAAAGTGACTGTGTCTATTGAATTCCTCAAAGTCAGAAAGCCCTTCCCTCAGAAATCGCGGGAATATGTTTGTTTGCACTCAGGATAATTTGGTGTGTGACGCCCAAAAAAATCGCAGAAATACGTTTGTTTACTCTCGGGATAATCTTTTGTGTAAAGCGAATGAATTTGAATTCCCCGTGAGCGAAAACTCCTTCCACTAAAATAACAAAAATTCGCTTGTTTACAATTGGGATAATTTTTTTGTGTAAAATGACCGCATCCATTGAATTACCCGCGATCGAAAACTCCCTTCAACAAAAAGTCACGAAAATACGCTCATTTACACACCGGATAAGTTTTGTGTAAAGTGATCGCAACCATCGAATTTTCCGTGGTCCAAAACCTCATCACCCAAAAAATCACTAAAATACACTTGTTTACACCCGGGATAATTTTGTTGTGTAAAGTGACCGCATTCATTGAATTCCCCGCTGTCCATAACACCTCCCACTATACAATAACGAAAATACGCTTGTTTACATCCGGGATAATTTTTTCATGTAAAGTGACCGCATTCGTTGAATTCTCCACGGTCGAAAACCTCTTCCACCAAAAAATCGCTGAAGTACGTTGGTTTACACTCAAGTTATTTTTTGTGTAAAGTGAACGCGTCCATTGAATTCCGCATGATCGAAAATCTTTACACACCAAAAATTCCAAAAACGCTACTGGTTCAATTGAAACTGCAAAAAATTCTATGACCATTGTGCATGATGCTGCAAAAAATTATTTTTTTGAACCCATAAGTATTATCTAACAAATTTGTCAAATTTCGCTGTTTCCGGGACTTTGGACCACTGTATAATTGAATTGAGGCCATATTTTAAAAAATGAAAAATTGCATTTGGGATTGCACCCCCAAGATGCTCATGCCGATGTATGTAGCTTGGAAATGGCCCACCCATTGTGGATCATGATGGAACTAGGGCCCTTGAAAAAGTGCTTTTTTTACATGCTTTTGAGGCCCCACCGATCACCACTTGCAGATAGAGGCAAAATGACAACAGGCATCCCATAGTTCGCTCATATGTCCGAAATTTTGAAAGAACCTTAAGGTTCTAGCTCTTACCGTTTTGGCTCTAGAGGGGGGACATGAATTTTGGGGGCCAAGTATAATATGAGGCTATCGCGCCACCTATGATTTTTCTGCGACTGAATATGAGGTAAAATAGTCAGGTTCCAAAAATAGATAGTTTGAAGCCAACCGAGACAAGTTTACGTCAATATTCATGCGAAATATTTTATTGCACTTAGCCCACATATGTCTTAACATTTTTCTGATCACAGTAATCAAATCATGGTAGCCTTATGGCGTTAATGCTACTTTGAATTGCCATTTCTAAGGCATAGTTAACGACGCCATCTTCGACGAAGATCACGACGAAATGGTTATCGTACGCGACATCGAAATGTTTTCCATGTGCGAACACCACCTCGTCCCTTTTACAGGCAAGGTGTCGATCGGTTATTTACCCAACAATCGCGTAATCGGTATCAGTAAATTAGCGCGAATAGTTGAAATGTTCAGCCGGCGTTTGCAAGGTAGAGTAAACGATTTTTTGGTTCCATGTTGCGTTACCGTTACCCCATACTAGAGTGCAAGTAGTCTATAGTGTCTATTTCCCTATACTACAGTGCAAGAACGATTGACTAAACAAATAGCCGTAGCTTTAACGGAAGCTGTGCAACCGAACGGTGTTGGAGTGGTCATCGAAGCTACGTAAGAAATTATTTTCAGAAATATTGCCCAATTGTCCACCCTGAATAGGCTGGAGAAAAGACAAAAGGAAAAATAACCACAGAAAAGTCCATAAGCTCAGAAATAAGGAAAGCAGATCTTATACTTGAAACATGGAATCGAAATTTTTCATAAGGTTGAGAGAAGTATACTAATGGACTCAGCAGGATGCGGTTTTAGGCAATGAAGACAAAGCAGAAAGAAAAACATGATTTTTCATCATATCAAAAATAAATTTTTGGCAACTCGAGTTAAGATTCGTAACTTAAAAGAGAGTAAAAGATTACGATCGGCAGAATTGAGTTTTTGTTTAAAGCAAAATCCAGAAAAGCTACTTCACTAAAAATGAAATTTCAACGCAGAAATCAAGTTTCTACGAAAGGTTAGTGTATTTGTGATCGGAATGAATCATTTTCGCTTACTTCTGCGATTTTTAGCAATATCTTCTTCACGGAACACTCCTTTTCGGAAAATGTTCTACTTATTGGTGATGAGCCAGGAGCTTGCTTGACAGAATCAGGATCTCCAATTGAGGAAAGCTTAGCTGAAGGAGTGCTACTCCAGGCATTGATTGTATTGCAAGGATTCTTCGTTTGTTTTTATGATTTTCTTGGCTCTATAAAGCATTCACAGATTTTCTTACAGGCTTGAACATTCATTTAAAGTTTTTTTAGTCATATGTGCATGGTCATGAGAGGCGTCCAGAAAGTTGGCGCCGTAACGGCCACTAGCTGCATGTTGGGTGTTTTTCGCGAGGATCCCAAAACTCGTGAAGAATTCTTAACTTTGACCAATCACGGCAGACATTGAACGAAGCGGCGATTTAGAAAACAGATGGACGAATCGATTTTCATTAGGTATTTGTCACAAGATGGACGAATCGACTTTTCATTAGGAATTTACGTCACTTTTTATCATTTTTGTACAACGCGGTGATAGTTTTTCTTATTGCTTTTCTCGTTGCTAGTGGAGTTTTGTGTTTTCTTATTTGTATTAACCTTTATGTAGTCTAACTCATTTTCAAAATCTTTTTGGCCGAGTAAATTAAACAAGTAATTAGACGAATTGAAGGAACAAGATTTTTTTCCACGAAACGAGTATGAAGTCAACAATACAGTTCGGTAGGAAACACATCTCAGGTCTAAAATCACATGCCTAAAATCAACATAGCACACATTGTTCATGCAGGGCATAATAGCAAATTAATCACTTGAAAAGCACAACAAAACAAAAAGCACAATTTGAAGTTGCGAACCAATCTAGCCGTTCATTTGATTGACAAGCAAATTTCGGTCTGACGCCGTTCATTTAAGTCTGTTTCCGCAGCTTAGGATCGATTAGAATCGAACGCTAAACAGCAAATCGCCGTTTACCAAGTAGGTGTCACTTTTTTACTAGGAACGAAATAACTGTTTGCAGTCAATTTTGCACAGTTTCTCGAGTTTTTCGATATTTTTGCATTAGTTATGGATCACAGAAGTGTGCGTAAAATCTACCTTAAGTAAATCTTTGTAGATAGGGATGATCTTATTACCTTCTTTTTATCCAAAACGGAACTCCTCAAACATTTTTTGATCAACTTTGTTGGTTGGGTTACTACATAATTTTTCTATAGATTTTCCTGTAACCCTTCTCACACAAAAATTTGCCTGAATGAGTTGAACCATAAAAACTTAATTTTACTTATGTCCATTATCGTCTTTGTTGATTTAAGAATATGAAAATATAAATACTCTTCACTATCGGCTACAGTTATTTTAAGTCTTGCTGACGTCGGACCTTTTCAGACAGAAATTCATTGTTAATATCCAATTTACGATGTAGATATTAAATTTAGCATGAAACGGTCGAATCATTATTCATGCTTAAAGCGAATAATTCTCCATGCTTGTAAAATATCTCTAAAAAATTCTACTACGTTAAAACTTTTTCATGCTCAAGAAATCTTTTTCAGTTGGGCTTGACAGCTCGTCCAACCTTGTGTGTGTATTACTCACACGTTATGTGTATAAGAAAAGAGGAAAAATTTCGAAAAATGGACAACCAAACTAAATGCGGCAAGGCCAGACTCTGTTCTCTTTCTAAAGATATTAGCTTAGAGGGTGTTCTTCGGCTGGAGGAAGAACTTTTAAAAAAGACAAGAAGGGTCTAAACAACGGAAAATTCTATGGAATAACACTACATGCACATATAGTTTAGAATTCTTAGTAGCCGGTTGCTTCATCTCGTGCTTTTTATTAATTTTTTAACGTTCCTTAGCCGCGTAATTTTTTAGAAATATTATGCAAATTAGACCCAGCGACGGTATTTAATTGAAAAAAGGTGCGCAAACAGTTTGTGAATTCTGTGTGACTACATGAGTGAGTGAATTGAGTAAGTTGGTTAAGAAAATGGGGCATAGTTTGAGAAAAAGCTAAAACGTAGAGAAGTGCGAAACAAAAAGAAAAAATAAGATCAAAATGCGGAGCAAGTAAAAGGAATGTGAGAATGGACTGACTAACAATTCAGGTAAAGTAGATGATAATGAAGCAGAAAAACTATGAACCAAAAAACTTTGGCTGGAGAGGCTTCCAAAAATTCATACAGAAAACAGATCATAGTTTTGGTGATTCGCAGTACTCACTTTTCTCAAATTTCACTTCTGTTTCAGATGGTCATAACAAAATGCAAAAAGGAGGTGAATGTCTGAGTTTTAGCATCAAAAAGAACAAGGGCTATTGATCTTTTACCATAAACATTGCAAAAAACGCAAATAGTAAACATTGATTTGATTTTATCCGACAACACATGATTTAGTTGTCAGAGAATTCAGTCAGAAAATCAGTCAGTGGGAAAATTCTTCTGTTCATTTTTCTGCTCGTAGAAGGTAGAAGTTTAGAGGAAAGTGGAATTTTGCGCGCAGTATTCTAGGAGTCGCTTACAGACTAGACCCCTATTGCTAATTTATTCTCAGATGATGCTCGGAACGTAGAGAAATGCTTTTGTGGATGAAAAACCTGCAATGCACGCGGAAATATTTTCTTTTCAGGATGTAGACCTGTGCTACAGTCCTCGAACGTCGGCTATTTTTCTGTTTTTGCTGTATGAGAATCTTTTTGCGTCCCATGTCTCACTTAGAAAAGATGTACTATAAAAGTTAATTTTTGCAGTATTTTGTTGATAATTTTCATATCTGGAAAATTCTACTGAGGTGGTGGTCTAGCTTTGTAACATTGTAGACGTGAAAGTTGCAGCGAGAACACTCTTGATAGACGTAATCTTGCGGCGCAGGGAAATTATTTATTGTTGTCACATAAATGCTGGACAAAATCACGATCAGGAACTATATGCCGTTTATTGTGAAATGATTGATGCAGTGACAACCAAAAAAGTGTCAATTTATTATTTTCACAGAGTGGAAAACTTTATACTGTAGAAAAACGCTAAGTTTCATCACACCAATACGAAGGTCAAAGTCATAGAAAAACCGCCGTGCTTGTCCACTTCTGGTTTGGATAGGACTGTTTTGAAATCTGAGTGTTACTTTGATTATCCAACGGAGTTATAAAAGTAAATAATTTTTAGTCGTTCTGTTTATCGCTCATGGATCAGAACATTTCCTCGTTCATTACTGTAATAAGCTTTACTAATTTTTCCGTGTTGAATTTACTTTCATAGAATCGCTGCATCGATTATTTCAAAATAAATGAAGTATAATCATGGAGAAAAACTTTTTCGATACCGTAACGAGCGTTGTGATTCCTATGAACAGAAATTGAGCTAAGACTATGCTAGTCTGTGAAACCTGGCTGAAAATATAATTGTGACGGAGAGACTGCAACTTGATAATTTAAATTTTTTAGTTTTTGAACGTATTAATAATGGTGAGTTAGCAAGTCAAAACGTTCAAATGAGCTTGTAACACATGACTGTATTCAAAATTTTTCAATAAATCTAAAAGCACAATTTTATTCCGTTAGGCGTTTTTCCACTAGCTGTTCCGTTGGAAGTTGGTTGAGATCAATAGGTAACGTTTGATTAACAAGAACCAAAATCTGAATCGCTTCACGTTTCACGTTCGAACACAATCACTGACATCAATATGAAGCAACGAACAATAGTGGCTTTGTTGTATAAAACAGCTATTTCAAACCTATACTGCTGAACTCCTAGAGAAATTATTATTTTCGAGCCACGAACAACTTTTGTTTCCTTGCACTCAATTATCCTTTTGGGATATTATCTCATTTTTTAGCATGGATGAACCGAATAGAGCAGGAGTTACACAAAGTCAGATTAGTGACGTTAGCGAAGAATACCACTATTTCGCCAGCGAGTCCGATTTGTCACCTTTCATACCGGCAGCGTGGACGTCGACCCAAGCAATAGGCGGATCTCAGGAAAACGCCTACAGCTCGTTGACAGCACATATGCAACAGAGTTGCTCAAGCGGCGGCTTTCCTTCACATACGACCACAATCAGCACGATCGTGGTCAAAGCCGGCGATGTTGCTCGTTTGACTCTAGCGGTGTTAAGAGTAAGCAATATGGTCGTTTTTTCCAAAACCAATCATAAGCTCTCAATGAACTTCTTTCAGTTTTCAATTTTTCATGTTTACTTTTTCTTGTTTTATTCTTAACGACTTTTCCTCCTTCTGTGTTTCTCTTTTTGTTTCCATACGTAACTATATTTTTTATTTCTTTTTTCAAGTTCTTTACAGCTCTTTTGCACGAATCTCTTGATTTTTTTGTCAACGATTCAGTATTTTGTTTTCTCTCATTGCTTCTATGTTTTTCGTTGCCTTTCATTTTTCACATTAGTCTTTATGCATTTTTTATTTTTCTGCATTTTCTCTTTCCCGTTTTTTTTGTTTCATATTTTGTTCTTGTCCCTTGATTTTTGTCTGTTTTTAAATTTAGTTTGTTGTACCTTCCTTTTCCTCAAACATACTCTTTCAGTTTTCATTAGGTGGTGTCTTATGTGAATGTTTTTTTTGAATTGACGAATGCTTCTTCCAGATATCGGATTTCGTTCAAATACGCGTCGACGAAATGATCCCATCGTTTTTGGATATAGGTCAAAATCTTGCCGAAGCCATTCATTTAAGAGATCAGCATTCAATATTGCTACAAAAGCTAGCAGTAAGACATGCATGTCACATTTCCACTGGAAACTCAAAAAGTACTTACTAAATTTCTATGAAATCCTTCCATGTTACCAAAATGTAAAAATCTAATGACATATCAGGTCTTAAAATCAACTTTTAGATAGATAGTTTTTTCCACCCATTAAGGAAACAAACATTTTTTTCTTCACAAAAAGGCCAAAGAACCCGATGTCAAAGGATTGTTCGCCAAAGCCGACAGGATTGCGGCCGAAAAACAGGCCGAAGGCCCTTCGGGCATCGTCTACCAAGCCATGGTTATGAGCTTAGACTCAGCGTGGCGGGATTTGAACGAACAGTTGAGGGTCAGATCAGCGGTCTTGGAATTTGCCGTTCAGTTCTACGGTGCAATCGATAAGGCAAACATTCCATGCTTGTTATTTGTGGAAATTTATTGCATAGATAGAATGTTATGCTACTACTACTACTACTACTACTACTACTACTACTACTACTACTACTACTACTACTACTACTACTACTACTACTACTACTACTACTACTACTACTACTACTACTACTACTACTACTACTACTACTACTACTACTACTACTACTACTACTACTACTACTACTACTACTACTACTACTACTACTACTACTACTACTACTACTACTACTACTACTACTACTACTACTACTGCGAAAATTTTGTCAATTTCTTTTGTTCTGTTTATTATCTATACACCGTGATACCATCAATAGCTTATTATTATTATTTTATAGCATTATCAGCTCATACGAAAACTGGAAGAATTTATGGAACTCATACGATCATCGGGTTGGACGACGAGTCCCGAACAACAAATTGAAACGTGCAACGAATTCAGGAGACGTAAGTTTCTTTTTCATTGCCGATTTTCTCTTTTTTTGTTTTTTTTAATTTCTCATCCACTCAGATCTGCTCGATGCTTCTTTGGACGTAATGAGCAGTGGTCAGAGTACGATCGAACGACTCAGACAAATTGGATCGTTCGTCGACGACGTCGAAACTATCAAAGAAGTGTTAACTATGTGCACGAACATCGAAGGAAAAATGATCAGGTAAAACATTTACTGGGACAGCAAACTTGCATATATCCTTCTGAAACACTAGAATAGCCTTACGTATCCAGTGGGAATGAACACGAATTTTTCAGTCATCTGATTTCAATACGTTACAGCTCATTACAATTGGCAGGGAATTTTTTCTTGGCAAATTTTGGAGTTGAAAAAGTAATCAAATGGGAATGAGGACGCATTTACTGATCTTACGATTTTTTTACTCAAACTCTTGACGAAATGCAAAACATGACTTTTACCTACGAACCCAAACTTCAGATGTAACGAAGCGAGAAAAGCAATTGAACAAGTTAGCGATCAATTGAAACTCGACTTGGAATTCGGCCATCAACTATGGAGTGTCAGGGCGGATATCGAAACTATAGAACATTGGCTGACCAACAACGCGGATCTATTTTCGAATCGAAATTTAGGCGATACTGAAGTTGAAGCCCGGATTCTTAGTGAACAGAATAGTAAAGCATTGGAAGAATGCAAGGTAGGTTGATAAATGTTAATAGTTTCAAATCTGCTTCGCAAGAGCCTGATGATAACGAATCACTGACTAGATTGCAGGTAATTTTCAACTTGAACTATAACTGCTATTTAAGCAGTTTTTATCAATATCAGGTCCTCCTAAAACAGTCATATTGTTGAACAATCGGTTGTACTGTATTTTGTGGATAATAACGTTTCTAAGTGGAATTAAGCATCAAAACGATTGCGAAGAACTTATTGGTATGATTACAAATTAACAAAGAAAAAAGATTTTCTGGAAAAACAAGTCGGAAACCTTGGCTATACCATGCTCAAAGGTACATAAACTCGCTTGAAGCATTTTCCTATACTGGGAGCTGAATATGATGAAAAGTGTGAATACAGCATTTTTCTGTCTGTGAAATGAAATTTTGTTATTATCGAAAAATAATTTTCTAGCGTTTTAAAATTTTTCTTACATACGATGAGATCTATTATATTTTATTGAATTTCTATCGGAATTGTTCAATCTTGTAAGGTAATGTAATTAACAAAAACGCAGTTTTATTCGCTCATGGTCGATGTATGGGATGAATTTAGGCATGACCAATGCGATTATCATGATTTTCAACGCTTGTTTCATCTATTTTTTCCAAATGAGCCTCGGCGCAAAGAAATATATTCATGCAAATAAATAACGAACACTCTTTTTTTGAGTCAGCCGCAGTAGTTGGGCGAACAAGATAAAAGGTACGATGCAGGTTTATTGTCTGTTCACCGCTTTCTACGGATTATTTTGCTTTCCGAAGCTCATTTGAAAATGAATAGATGAATCGTCAAATCCTGGATGATTTTACTTGATTAATAATGCAGCATTGTCGCACCAATTTTGATTTGTATTGAAAAATTTTGCAGCGCAGCAGAAACAATATGAACGCATTTCGTCAAAATGCACTTTTCCTTAAGATTCATATAACTTTTTTATAATGCTACGATTTACGTATTTAAAATATTATAGTTTGTTTTTTATAAAATGTTTCTATACTGAAAATTGACCAAAATTAATTCTCTCGTTAAAATCTTATCAATTAAACTTTTAATTTTTCATTGGAAAAATTACGAAATTTCACTACAAATTTTTTGAAACTAAGAGCATAATAGGGCAGGCAGAGAAAATACAGCCTAAATCCGCGACATCTTTTTCGCGAATTGGCTTTAACAGATAGGCCGTCAACTTGAGACAAAAAGATGCCCCCGTGCACCGCGGTATTTTCACCTGCAAAACTATTTCTCTATGTTCCAAGTCTCATCCTAAAATTAATGGACTGTAGCTGATAGTGCTCACAAATTTTCAATCCTATGTGGCGTATGGCAGCAGAAAATCTTAGAAATATGTAATATACCACCAGCTTTCTACCTTCATTGTTTAGAAGATCTCAAGAAACGCAGGCTATAATAGAGATCGTTTTCCATTCCAAACTGTTTGTAGCATATTATCATTCTTCGCTACATTTTTAGGATTTCTTCGAAATTTTAAACAAAGTCATCTCGATTCTGAATCAATTCAGCAATATTAAACGGGACGAAGCTAGCCGCCTATACGAATGCAGCTACCAGATCAAGATCAAACTGGATCAAGTTTTAGTTTTTCTCGAAACTAGGCGTCAAATGTTATACATGGCCGTTAAATTTTTCCAGGAAGGGTCGGGAGTAATGAAGCGAAAAATATTATCGAATGAACAGCTTCATCCACCTCATTTTCAGGCCTTATCCGAATTGGAAGGCATCGAACGAAAACTGAAATCGATGAGCTTGTCGAGACATCGCGATATCATGGTCAAACAACACGCCGAATTTTCGGCGCTTGTACATAGCTCGACGCAAGGTGCCTTGGCCCAGGGGCGATCGCTGTTGCAGAGGGTCGGCAGTGACGCCGCCGAAGTCCAAGGCGTCCAAAAAATGGTAAAAGTTGTTGATCCTTGCTCAATTCCTTAAAATTTATTTTTTGAAGGAGTTGATTCTTGATCCTTGGACCATGTCAACTATATTCCTTTCTCTGAAATCCGATTGTGGAAATTTTTCTGGTCGAATGAAAAGCTGCTATAGTAGTCGTTAAACGAGTTGATCAAAGCTGTGATCAAAATAATGATTGATTCATCAGTCAAGTTACTAGTCCTGGTCTCGAAACTTGAGATCAAGTTTTAAAGCTTGAAATGACAACTGAAACGAGAATCAGAATCAATTAGAAAAAATTTACGAAGTGTATGAAATTGTTTATAAAATTTATGAAATCTTTACTTTTATAAAATCTCGATTTTAGTTTATGACATCTCGAATTTAGAGAAAATCGAACTCGTCCTGTTAAAAGCATGTACCTTTATATATTTCGAAGGATAATACTATGAATTGTGTTCAATGATGGAAATGGGACGCTTCATCTATACTGTAAAGGTCTTTCTGACATCAAGCGCATTTTTAAAAGTTAAATTGTAATTGCTTCCAAAAATGAGTCTTGCATTATGGAGATTTCACGATTAAATATATTTGTGCTACGCAGCATTTTAACTATAGTCATTTTCAAATGAGCGTCGGAAAGAAAAATAATCGGTAGGAACCGGTGAGCAGACAATGAACCTGTTTTGTGACCGAAATCTTTTGTTACCAATTTGTTCGTCTAACTGCTACAGTCAACTCTATAGTATATATTTAGATGAGCTTCGACGTGCAGAAATATGTTCATGCAAATAATAGACAATTTGCGTATGCGGACACTTTTTCTCGGGTTAACTGCAGCAGTTTGCCGAATAAAATTCAGAAAAGGATTTCGGTACATGATGCAGGCTTAATGTTTGCTCACCGATTTCTAAGGATTAATATGGATTATGTTACGTCTACGTCTACTGCGCGTCAAGCTTGATTTGAAATCTCGGAATTCACAACGATAGGATTCTATCCCGATCGATCATTTCGGATAAGTATTTTACTAAGCATTATTCTTGGCGTTCTCAACTAATGTGATTAACGTCTTGTAAGTATGTTCACTAAGAATAAGATATCGACGTGATAATTTTACTTAGTTCATTATTTCTAAAATGAGACTCGCTAATGCTAATATCATTTTTCATACATTAGTCAGCTTTGGAAAAAACTAGGCGGTCTATTCTCCGCCTAAACTTTGCGTTCCAGGTCTGCAAAATAGAAAATTTAAATTAGAAAAATATTGGTTCATTTTATCAATAAGTGATTATTGAAAAATTATTCAATAATAGACTTTTCTGACTAACACACAATTTTTCACATTTTTCAGTTGTTTGACATTGAACGTCGCGTGGTTGAAGTGGATAATTTATGCACGGCTCACAGAATGAACGCCGCGAAACGCGGCCAAAAATTCATCGAATTCGAAGAAATGTACGAAAATTTGTTCAAATGGTTAGTTAGATACGGCGAAGCTTTTTTGCACGCCAACGGCGATATGGGCACGACGGAGTTCGCTGTGGCCGAATTTTTGAACGGGCATCGCGAACTTCTGGACAGCATCAACGTGAGTACAGAGGAAAACAAGTTAAACCTCTCTGGGCTGATATGTGATGAAAAATGGACTCAATTCTTAACGACTTTGGAACGACTTTGATGCTCATTTACTGTAATATTTTAAGAATGTGAATACCTGCTGACAAAGCTTTTAATTTCAGCTATGATAAAAAATGTGATTGTCCCATTTTCTGACAATGAAGTGCAAAATTACGAACATCCATCTATTTTTGAAACAGGAGAAAATCAAAACAGATGTCAGACAAATAACGATTTGGATGCAAACGAATTTGAGCCAAATGTATTTTGACGATAACGAAAAGAAGGAAATTTGTACGAAACATTCCGAAATCGCCGAACGATTCGAAAAATTGCGAAAAATTCTGCAAAATCGGATAAAACTAGGGGAACTTTATGCTCGATGCCACAAATCTGCTTCTCAAGTAAAGAACGTTATTTCTTTTCTTTTCTTTTCTTTTCTTTTCTTTTCTTTTCTTTTCTTTTCTTTTCTTTTCTTTTCTTTTCTTTTCTTTTCTTTTCTTTTCTTTTCTTTTCTTTTCTTTTCTTTTCTTTTCTTTTCTTTTCTTTTCTTTTCTTTTCTTTTCTTTTCTTTTCTTTTCTTTTCTTTTCTTTTCTTTTCTTTTCTTTTCTTTTCTTTTCTTTTCTTTTCTTTTCTTTTCTTTTCTTTTCTTTTCTTTTCTTTTCTTTTCTTTTCTTTTCTTTTCTTTTCTTTTCTTTTCTTTTCTTTTCTTTTCTTTTCTTTTCTTTTCTTTTCTTTTCTTTTCTTTTCTTTTCTTTTCTTTTCTTTTCTTTTCTTTTCTTTTCTTTTCTTTTCTTTTCTTTTCTTTTCTTTTCTTTTCTTTTCTTTTCTTTTCTTTTCTTTTCTTTTCTTTTCTTTTCTTTTCTTTTCTTTTCTTTTCTTTTCTTTTCTTTTCTTTTCTTTTCTTTTCTTTTCTTTTCTTTTCTTTTCTTTTCTTTTCTTTTCTTTTCTTTTCTTTTCTTTTCTTTTCTTTTCTTTTCTTTTCTTTTCTTTTCTTTTCTTTTCTTTTCTTTTCTTTTCTTTTCTTTTCTTTTCTTTTCTTTTCTTTTCTTTTCTTTTCTTTTCTTTTCTTTTCTTTTCTTTTCTTTTCTTTTCTTTTCTTTTCTTTTTTTACTCAAAGCTTATTTAGCTTTCTTCCGATTTGGATATAATCGAAGCAGTTATCAGAACCAGTAGAGAATTCGAGGATTCTGATTCTAAATCAAGATTCGACGAAACCTGGCGCATCATTACTGACGATTTTAACGAGTTGAGACACAAAATTGATCAATTTTGTGCCCATACTTCGCTGCCCTCGGTTCAAGACCGAAGTCTAGATTCTCGATCGGCTTACACCTGCGTCCAACATCGCTTCGAGTATTTGCAAAATAGGTACCATCAAACAAATCGTCAATATGTTGAATTTTGCGCCAAAATCGAAAAATTATCCGAACTGAATGGTCAATGGAAAATTTTCGTGGAAGAATGCATAAAAGTAAGTTCACATTCCGCGGATTCGCAGAATGCCGATGGCCAGAATAGTGGTTTAGAATTGTAGTTCAATATGACTGTCACTGTATTTGCTACAGTAGGGCCAAAAATGATTCATATCTAAAACCTTGACGGCTATTACAAAGCTTCATTGGCCTACATCATATGATAATTGAATTTTGGACATTCACAATGTATCTTGTCAATGTTGAGATTTTATGAAATTTAATTTGGAAAGCATAAGTTTTAGAGCTCACGTGATCTTCATGCATGTTCCCTCCATAGGTCATCGCCAGCGTTGATGAACTTCAACGGGAGGCCACTCAAGCTTTCAGTAAATTAGATCAAACGTCAAACATAAGTGTTGAAAAGCAGAAAATTTTTCTCGACGAATTCGGCCATAAGACTCAATCGATTTTGCGACAATTGGAAAATTGTATGCAAACGGCCGAAATTTTAGCCGTCCATGTCGGCGAAACTTCGCGCGAAAAGGAAGCGTTGGTGGACGAATTGTTAAAAAAGCATCAGCACGTTCAGAGGACGTTTGGTCAAATGGAGGTGTTGATGTCGATGATTTTGACGTTTTTCATGAATTTACAACAAGTAAGAACTTACGTGGGAAGTGTGCTGTGTAATGAGCGCGTATTATTCTAGCCTGAAAATTTTTTTTCTATTTTTCTCAAGTCGATTTTTCCCAAATTAGCCTCGGAAAGAAAAAAGATGTTCACGAAAATATTAAACAACCCGGGTACGCGGTTGTATTTTGTATCAGATTGACTGTAGCAGTCAGAACTACCATTTGAAAAAATAAAATGTTGGCTTGCAACGCATGGTCATCACCTGGCCATGAATTTGTTTGCATTTCTTACATTACGAAACTTAGTCGAAAATGAATGGATTATGGTGCTATGTAGTGTGTGGCTTCCTTTTTGACGTCAAAGTGATTATTTTTATGTTTTTGTATTCGTTACAAAAAAACCGAATAATTGCTGTTCTGAACTTTGTGTTATTGGATGTAGAATGTTCCGAAAGATTTTTCGTTAGACTAGAACGAAAAAATTTTATACTTTAGATATATATTAAAATTTTACTGCTCACAGTAAACATGTGTTGAAAGTTATGAAATGAAGTATAGTTTTTTTCAAACACAGAAAGTAAGTTGATCTCATCTCAGGAATCCCACTGATCAACCATCCTAGAATGAGTAATATACACTTGGAAGGTTTCCACAATATAGAAATATTGGTTTCTCCTACAGGTCGACGAATGGATGAACAAAATAACGCAAACGTTCACTGTAGAAAGAATAAAGCAAGATAAGAAACATACACATAAAATTTTCCAAGAATATCGAGCCGCGTGCCAAACTGTCGACGAATTTTTACGGTTCGCTCAATCGGAAAGCGAACAAATAATTAGGCGATGCCGGCAATCGGTGAGACGAGACTTTTTCCTTATCTAAATGTATGGATATGCGACTAGAAAACTTTGCCACTGGTAGTCGGTCAATTACAAGTTGGTTTTCTTTTTTCCCAGTAGTGCACCGTCTGGTAACGTTAAAATGATGCTTTTTGCTAACTGACCCGATTTCAGGATATTGACGCCAGGATCCGTGACGAATGTGAAACAACTTCATCGCTGATCGAAAACCGTGTGAAAAAATGGGAATCGATAAGGAGCGATCAGTTACCGAAATTGGAGAAATTGAACAGTTTCGTCCGTATGGAAAATTACATATCTGAGGTTAGTCCTTAAATCAGTATGAAAAATTATCGATTATTAGACTGTAGAACTGCTTCGTATAAATTGATATAACAATCAGGCTAGAACAGGTATTTTTGTTGTAGTTTTTCATTTTTATTTGTGGCAATGAGTGGTTAAGAAGTTGGGAAATACAATCAAATTATCATTTGATACACAAAGTTTTCAATACTTAAGAAGTTCAGTTTGTTAGATGATCCAAAGGATCTTCTCGTCGGGAATTGAGAAATCTTATGTCCTGTGTATATTATCTTTGAATGCTACTAAAGTTCCGTCTTCACTTGAGTTCCGCAGAATGAAAAAGAAGACGTTATTTGAAATTACTGATTTTTTTATTTTTAACTATTTTCCTGATAGCTTTTATTGAAAATCAGTAAATTTTTAAATA
Organism: Romanomermis culicivorax; assembly: GCA_963922205.1. Lineage (NCBI taxonomy): Eukaryota > Metazoa > Nematoda > Enoplea > Mermithida > Mermithidae > Romanomermis > Romanomermis culicivorax. The sequence continues at coordinate 1,096,713 of CAWUHX010000076.1, read as the reverse complement.
TAAATAGATTAAAAATGTTGAGAGGGTTGAGCGCTCGCAAACATATTTCACCAGCAGGACCGATGTTTCACCGAGTTTGCCTAAATTGCCAGGCTTTCCAACCTGGCAATTTTTGTTGGGGTCTTATCGAGATATTCATACCTACCCTAACATTAGCCGTCAGTGGGAGCTACAGCATCACCCTTAAGTCCTTCCGGCACTGATGATCGTACCTGGCGTACTTTTATTGCTCCATGAGGGGTGCATACGCGTTCCTGTCATACACCCAAATCCATGTGACGGGCGGGACGAAAAAATAACGCCCGGTGAGGGACGTGAACCCTCGACCTTCTGTACACAAGATAGACACGCTACCGGCGGTTCGATGATTGTGGTTGTGATGGTGGTGATGTAGGCGGGGCAGATCGCGTGATGAACGGCCGTATGCACCACAAAAAATTTCACCGTTCGACTGATGGTCTACAAGTTCTGAACGCGGCCATCTTTGTTGAGCCCAATAGGAATTCTTGCACCTAGCCCAACATCGGCCAATGATGAGAGCTACGATACTCCCGGAGTTATTTTTACAAAAAGGTCGATATTCACGCGATTTGAATGGTATTCGGTTTCAATTAGATTCCAAAGAAAGTTGCAACGACAGAACTTGGAAAATTAGGAAAACGTTATATTTTGCTGATGATGAAGGGGAAAATTATTTATAAAAGCAATGTTTCAGCCTAACAATGAGCTGGGCGAAAATAATCCAGCTTCGTTTATTTTCTGGATAATTTTTCTTGAACAGTAACCTTCACGAAAAAATCAGGAAGTTGATTTGATTGAGCTGGGAAAAAAAGCACACGCACTTAACATTCTCATTAAAATTAGGATTAAGAACATTAGAATATAGACTGTGAGCCAACGATATTAGTCACTATATTCGGAAAACTGTATGTAAAAATTGATGCTACTCATAATCTAACGGAAAGGGATTAACGCGACCCGTCCTCGTATGTATTTGTCTGTATAACTTCCAGTACTGTAATGGTCTTACGATGCTTGGAAATAACAAGACCGGAAATCAAGTATTGTTTTACATTTTTAACATTTTTTGTCAAACTACAACGTCATATGGAACTGAAAATTGTGAGACCAACTATTGTCATCAAAAAGTTTTTGGATCAAGTATTTTACAGAAGAAGCCTTGCATAAGTGATCTTCAGTGGGAAACATGTGGTGAGATTTTTCATTCACATTCATTTCTAGACGATCGAGGCCATCGGAACTTTGACGACTGAAATACGAAAATCGTCGGTGGACGTCACACTATCGCCTGAAGCCAAAAAACTGGCCGAAATAGAATTTCAGCAATTGAAACAAAAAATTGAGGTACAATAATTCAAACTGTAACGTTTGAACCGAATGATTCTGATTTTACAGGAAACCGAAAGCATCATCCGAAAAAGTGTCGAGTCGTACGAACACGCTTTACCCAAAAAAATCGAAAATTTGAAAAAACGATGGAAAGAATTCAAAGACGAATTAATCGAAATAGAGAAAAAAATTCAAATTTCAACCAATTATTGGTTGTTGGTCGAAGAAATTGAATATTGGTCCAGAGAGGTGACGGAATATATTGTGGAAATTGGAAAAACAACGCCTTTGCTCAGAACGGCCCAAGAAAGCGAGAAATTAGCGCAAGACGTCCAAAAATATTTCGAAAATGTTGAGAAAGAGCAAGAAAAAAGGATAGTAGAATTGGTAAAAATTGCCGAACCCTTGTATGGTAAGTTTTTAACCTGTATCACAGAAGTTGCACAGTCTCCTGTCGAGGATTGTTTCGTAAAATTTCAAATTCACAATTCCACTCGAATTAACCACAATTCGAACTATTGATTTCGCTTATTGATATGATAGTACACATAAGAGTTATAACTGATTCTTACACTGTAGTCAACTTGATTGAATCAAATGGCACGTTAAAACAAATTTTTATAGCACATTAATACATTTCGAAGAATGCTTTGAAGTAACGTATTTCTTGTACACGTTCTTTTCCACAGTCATATCAGATTTTTGTCGTAAAATGTTTAAAAAAACTTCTTTCTTGCTAAGAATCATTTCTTTGCAAAAATAAACAAATTAAAAAATTCAATGCTCTTTCATTTTCTGTTGTAGTGGTGTTGTAGTGGTTATGCATGATTTGTCAGTGTTCTTTCGAAATTTTTCATGTGTGAAAGCTGGTAACAATGAGATCTTATTGTGAATGTTTAAAACTGGAGTTCGTCAATTTAACTCTTACGAATTTAAAGAGTGCTCGTAAAGCAATTTTCCCATCAAAAAGTACGTTTCAATTCCCTATGGATCATGAATCTGCATTTTTATTTCAATCAAAAATTTTGAATTTATAGGTGAACTAGCTGATCAAAAAATGCAATCCCACAAACGACGTTTTAAAGAAATCGTTGATACCATGCACATGGTAATTAACCAACTGCACAGCCTGGTGGAAACTTTCGAAACGACGGAAGAAAAATCTAGAGAAATGCTGGTATTTATGGAGAAGTGTAATAAGAATCCGTGTTTTCTGCTCATTTTTTGCTTTTCAGCGCATTAAGTCGTCTGAATATAGTGTACCGCAAAAACCACAGTTCACATCCACTTTGATGGATATGGAGGTAAATGCATAGTATAACAAGGAATGAAGCATGAGGTAGCAAGTTTCAAAAGTATAGCCTACAATTATGAAGATTAAAGTTTGAATCAACTTTTTCTTTTCATTGGAATTGATCATTAGAAAAAATTGCATGATTTTTACACTTACTGGCTGTAGACATAGAACAATAGGTACGAGTACATCGTACATCGAATTTCTCAATTTTTAGGTCAACGAGGGAGCTAGAGTCGAACTTTCTTGTACAGTAGCCAGTCAACCTAGACCGCAGATCACGTGGTTTAAGGACAACATGCTGGTCGAAGGCATTTCTGACTACAAAACTGTATACAGCGGCAACCAATGTACATTGATCATTGAAGAAACATTTGCCGACGACTCCGCTGTATACAAATGCCGAGCTCTTAATGAATTTGGTGTCGACCAGACTGAAGCTCGACTGTCAGTACGAGGTTAGTGTGGCCAGTAAATGCTCTTAAAGCGCATATTGAAATATTCTACAGAATTTCAAGTCTGCATTCAGACATAATATTCTAGTTGGCTAAAAATGGCTATTTTCCCACAATTCATATGTGTCTTTGAAGACACATCGACATCATTTTTCTCCGTGAGAGATATTTACAATAAAATTTGCTTGAGTGGGAATTAGCCAGGGAAACCTTTATTCATCAGTTCGACAAGTCAGTCGTGTCAAAGCAGTTATCGCTCTCTTGAATTTATGTGCCAACTTTCCACTTCGGCCCATTTATGCAATTTTCCAGCATGTTATAGGATCCACGTGAAAAATAATCATTGTGGCCCTAAACAAAACACCATCATTCCACATTGCCACAATCTCCTTTGGTCTTTCAATGTAACGACAAGTAACTACATCAGTCTAAGGAATCACAGATGATGATAGTTGTGACATCTGAAAAATAGTGACCTATAGAAAAAATAAGACTAGAGTTGTCAATTTAACATGGTACGTAGCAGAGTTTCCACATATCAGATTTATACGATTAACTTTGATCTGCTCGATGCATGCCTAAAAAAGCTAGTGGTACATCAACCTGCCAAGCTACAGTGTTCACTTTCGTTCCTTAGGTACATAGCCTATTTACTATAGTCTGTTTTTCTTAAAATGCATGTAAATATTAAGAGTGGAAATCAAATACTATTTCATATTTTTACTATTTCCTGCTAAGCCATATTCGCATAGGTCTGTAAATTTGTGAGCCTAGTTTTCTAAGCCTCAATAATTTGTGAGTAGAAAATACTACACTAAAAGCTCTGTGTAAACGACTTTGAGAGCGTTATTAATTTTGTGTCATTTTTCAATTTACAAACATTTTATAAAACACAGACAACACAGTTACTTGAAAAATCTTACTCTAAGAGCTGTGAGTGAACGATTTTGACGATAGTATTGATATCTGTAAATTTTCAATCCAGAAGCGCTTTATAAAAAATAAGCGGTAGTGGAAAACTGTGTGATCTAAAGCCCATTTCTCAATAGTGTCTTAGGACGTCTCAAGACATTGTTCAGACTTATGCCTCAGCAGTGTTTAGCCATTAAAGTGTAAACCGTACTGCATAAAAGTCGTGCCTTCAATAACATTGATCAGACTAAACAATAACCTCTCGTTTCTGAGCTACAGTGGTTTACTCATCTTCCAATTACCAAGAGCAAAAATACTGTTTCCAGCAAAAATTTTTGTTTTCTGAAATTTTCAGTGCTTCTTTCATCGAAGGACTGTGGATAGATAAGACATTTTTTAAAACTGTACGAATTTAATCCTTATAAATAACGCTCTTGTACAATCTGTTTTTGTTCAAAATAGAGCCCTTTAGCTAGTGGTATTCTCCACACTAATTTATTGATTATTCTTGGCTCTGTCGAAAGGTTCGTGATAAACGATAAATTCAGTAGTTTCTTATCAAGTCATTTCGATTTGAGAGTGAAACTTTACAAGTTACCGTGTTTTTTATCTTTCCCTTCAGAAAATGTTCCCCCTGCCAACGCCCCTCGCTTCACTAAACAACTCAATGATCAGCGAGTAGATTTACACACGACAAACGTCATATTAGAATGCATGATAGTCGGACAACCAAAACCTAAAGTCTCCTGGCTTTTCAATGGTAAACCAATTACTGTCGACGAAAATCCCGATTTGAAATTCGCTCAGACGAATCAAATATACGCTGTTATCGTACCTTCGATCGCTGAACGTCATTACGGTAGGTATACAGTCGTAGCGCAAAACGAATTCGGACAGGCGAGATCGTCTTGCCAAATTTTCGATGCAGGTTAGTACAAAAGTTTAGTGTGGATGTGACGTGATGTATGAGGATACCGTAAGGTTAGGGAGTGCTTCGGGAATCTGAATTCGCGACAATATTTTGTTTTTCGTTTCTTAACATACGTTTCCGCGCGATTGTTTGTTTTGCGCGTTTTTTGTTTTTTGAAAATGTTTCTAGCTTGGCTCGAAGGCATTATGTGAATCAAGTTGACAATTTATGATCAATGGCGATTGAGGTAATTCGACTAACTGATAATGATGATGATGATCATACAATGTAAAAATGATTTTCAGGTCTCTCGAATTGCAACAGTAAGAAATTTTTGCCATCTTCATTGCATGCCTAATGACAAAAGCATGATTTGGCCATATGTATACGTAAATGTAAGCGTGAATAGATGATAATTACCCTCCGAGAACCATTAAAGATTAGGAATTGACCGAGGGTAACTTCGTTGAAATTTCGATGTTCGAGAATCTTGAAAACTCGGCATAGCGTCAGCAAAAATGCGGGAATCTTTCATTTTGTTCATGTTCATGAACAGGGCATTGATCAGCTATGTTCAAAAGATCAGCTTCACCTGATCTGTCTTTGTTGATGGATCTCATTCCAAAATTAACATATCAAATGTTTGGCCGCAGTAAAAGATTTAGCATGAAACGTTGATGTGAGACTTTCATCAGTTTTTATTCTTGAAATTGAGCTTTTTTTGTATGGAGACATCTGTATCTCGTTTTTCATGTAAGTTCCTTCAAATCTGTGTGTTTTGTGTTCTTATAGAAAAATACCAATCTTGCTTTGGTGAATGCATATGAATTTTGTCTCATTCTTACAGAGGCTTTCATAAAATTCGCAGTGATTAAAAGATGATCGAGAATTGGCACTAAAGTTTTCTAGGAATCGTGAACTGATTTTGCAATGATAGCTAGGAAACAAAACAACAATAATAACTAAATTCATAGCCGTCATAATAAGCAGCATTCAGCACAAATCCTTTTATCTGATAATACCCGATGAAGTGGTATGGTTAAGCTATTAAGATACTTGACAGACTGAAGATGGAAAGCCAAATCAAATTAATAAGTTTATCAGAAATCACAAGAATGAGCGTATTTTTCATCTTTCTACATGTAAAACGGCACAAAAATTACAGTTTTGCAAAAGTTTCTGATACGAGGCAGATGCAAGACGCACGTAAACAACATTTCTGGTCTGTACCAGAAAGATTCAGAATTGTGCATGAAACAGTGTGTTTTGCACGACACAAAGTGTTTCTACCATTCTATATGTTAGTAGTCATGATGTTGTTATGATCGCTCGAACCTCCGGAAGTAGTTTTCTCTCGAAGAGGTTGATATGGCAATATGTTTCGTGAAAAAAATATTTCCTCTTGATTATTGAGAGATGCCACACAAGTGTGCTGTATATAAATTTTAAATGCTTCGACAATAAAATCTGAGTCGAATCCAAGTGTAATACTCGTATGTTTATTTGGAAAAATACAAAAAGATAACTACGGAATGGTTTGAAAAATTGGTTATTTACTCGCATTATGTTCGTCCCAGTATCTGTCGAAGTATAAGAGCCATGTTCTCGTCCTTTAAAATTTTAGCAGTTGTTTGCAGTATGTCTCTCAATCATCAACATCACGATACTTGTATGCGTCTTATTGGGCGGACCCACAATTACGATGTACCAAATGCGGTCACTTTTTTATTCTTCTAGAACACTTGTAAAAGACGGAAGATGATTAACATCTATTCTAAATGCCATACTGTAGATTCTAACTATCCAAATATTTTAGATCGAAGTTTTACTAATCAGAGGAGACATGAGGAGCTGAAAAATATACTGAGTTATTATTAGGCATTTAACTTCCTCACTGTGCCGTTGTTTGACATCGAAGTGCATGGTGTGATAATCAACTAGTCGAACAAGCGACATTGCACGCAGGAGTTCAATAGCGCTATCTCGTGACTTAACATCTCTATACTGACACAGGAAGATCAATTCGCTTATGGTCAATCCGCTTAAGTTATGCTGAAGATTCGAACATCTCTGTAAAATATGTAAAAATATCAAGCTAATTTAGTCCAACCTGCAAAAGCCTCTCGAATTTCATGTTCTTGTTTTGGCTTTGTTTAAAAAAAATCCGCATCTCTGTCTGCTACTGATCCGGCGACATAGGGTCAAGAATTTTCTGAAACGTTTCAATCAGTTACTAAACACGTTAGGTAACGTCTGCCTCATCTCTACGTCGAGTACAGCTAAGAAGCAGATACTTTTTTAAACGGAATCCCCGTACGACTTCCGCGCACTCAGCGCATTCATGGAATCTAAGAAGCTTGACAAGGGTTTATAGCGTTTTGAATAGATTTATTTTTATTAGTTCCGGTATGTTCAGAAATAACTTTCAATGGATTTTGCAGGTTATGTTACATGCTGATCATAACTTCTGGTTAACGAAACTGCCGACAATCAAGCTTGTCTTTCTGCTTGTTAGAAGATGCAAACTCATCAGAAACTGAGTTATCAAATTCTTTCGATCAGTTGATTAAGAAAGAATGGAAGGAAGTAGCGTCCAATGTGTCAAAACTAGAGAAACTGAATTGTTTTAGTTTCTCAATGAGATTCAATAGGTTAATAAAGACATGAAATAATTTTTCCTAAAGAAATGAATTCTGTTCAGAGTCAGTCCACAGCTACTTGTAATCATTTATAATAGCACAACTAGGACGAACGAATTCTGTAAAATGACTCAGTTGGCTATGGAACATCGAATGCATTTATTGCTTCTGCCCATACTGAAACTCTACCCCTAATCCTTATCTTTAAAAATTTTCGGCGTTTTTCTTCCCCGCAAAATGAAAAATTGAGCACAGGGCTAATTAGTCCCACCTATTAGGTTTTACCGCGTTTGTCCCCAGCACTTTCCACGGAATTTGAAGTTTTTAGTCGAAAAATGCTAGCGAACTTCCAAAACAAATTTATTAATTATAATTCCTTAGTTTTTTATTTTTTACTATTTGGAGACACTTTTGAAAACGAAACGAACTTGAAAACGTTTCTCGTTTCATTTTCTCTCGATCCAAATTTTTCCAGAATGAAAGGTGGCTTCTCTTGCTTTTAAGAAGATTTGAGTCAAAATTCTAGAATTTTCGTTGCTTTTTCTTCATTGGTATACACATAACTTTCAAAGAAAACTTGTGTAGAAGGTCGTAGTCTGGAGTATGCTTCATTTTGGAGCTCGTTTTCCGGGATAGCTGAAATTTCCTTGCTAACTTTTACTACTCCTAGTCTAGCATCCTCCCTTGCTAAACATTTTTCATTAATTTTCATTGCTCTAGTTTCTTTCTCTACATTTTAAAAGAATATCATTTTTTGTTACGTATATGCTTCCTTTCCTAACTTGAAGCTGTGAGGAAGAACGCGTCATTAGCTAATAGAGAATTGGGGGGAAGGTTTTTGTGCTGTTTTCATTCTTTTTGAAAAGAAATTTGACGCATTTTTACTTTTTTGGAATTTCATGGATTATGGAGCTTTGTTTCGTGTGCGGTGATAGGGAAAGAAATTTTTTGCCAATTTTCCAAGCCCAGTAAACCAAAAGAGTGTGAAGGCTACGTTCTGTCGCAAATTTGTTGAAGTTGTTTCATGCACAAGACTATTCGGAACACCGCATTCACGGATAAGTGGCCAATTCCGAGTTGGGTTATTTTTCGTTCAAATTCTATCTTTATTCTTCAGACGGGCCACATTGTCGTCGGATTAATAGCGGACATGATAATAGCTTTTCTTCGAAACATTTTTATGCCTTCACCCTTTCAACCATAAAGGCGGCATTTCGCAGTGGGCTGCTCTTGAGTCAGATCCTTAAGCGACCGAATTTATCGAAAAAAATTTTGATCGAAAACTATTCTTTGTAGTTTATTGAGAGACTCTTTTTTGTATTGTTAGGCAGTTATGCATCTAATATTGCGAGTTTTTAGAAATTATGCTTATTGTATGTTGAAACTCTCCCAAAGTCGCCCTATGCATGCTTCCGCACCACTAACATCCAGTTTTGTTTCAGCAATAAATTAAATTTTAATTATACATTTTCAGACCAGTGTTATGCGATCTTCGGTTCATTGATTAATTAGAATTAGTTTATTCGTACGATTATGGCTTTTAAACGTCCGTTGGGAGTTACGCAAGTCGTGCCTCAAGCTCAAAATCCGGCTCCGGGAGGCTTCTTCAAAGGACGGGAAGCGCCGGGTATTACAGACGTGGAAGTAGGTTTAATTTATTATTTGGTCTGTACAGCGTGACCTGAGTTCAAGAAATTCTTATTCTTTACTTTCTACTCTAGCTCATTTTGCTCTGACTGTTTTCCGTTTTTATATAGTCTTCCGCTAGTTTTACTTCTTGTGCATGTCTTTTTTCGCCAAACTTTCGAATTACCGAGTACTGTCCTTGTCTTTGTTTTTATGCTAGAAACAAAGAAGTGAAAAAGGCTGCTTTTTAGAAATTAACTATTCGGATAATTCAAACATAAAATATTACAAAACTTTCAAAATCTTGTCGCCCTTAAAAAGTAATATTATGGAACATTGATAGTGACTTCGGCAGATTATTTTAGAAATTCGATGATTTCAGTTTGATATAGAAAAAATTTATGGGAAAATTTTTCAGCTTGGAACGAGTAAACAAAATATGCTTCTGAAAGAAAGAAGCTACACAGATCCCGAATCGCAGTAGTGTCTGTAATTCGCTTGCCCCTAAAGTATTCGAAATTACAAAATTTACCTCACTTTGTAATGGTGATTCGGTCATATACAAAATAGTTCGAATAATGTGCGTCTTAAATGTCTTCCATTACTTATGGTAACCATATCAAGGTTGGAGTTTCGGTTTTTTGAATTCGACAGCAAAATTATTCTAGAACTATATTCTAGAATATGAATTAATGGCAAAATGCAATCGTTTATTGTATTCCAGTATAGCTCAAAATATATCGTTTCCCACGAAAAAAAGTTGTGACTGATGAGTACAAAAATTACGTTTCTCCCGTACATTTCTAATTAGTCGTATATTGCCGAAATTTATCATCTTGTGACACAGGTGCATTTTGCCAACCATTCGAACTACTCTTTTGTGCAAGTCATAGTTTCATGTTGTTAGTAGTACTGAATAGTTGAGTCTGTGAATTCGTCTCAGAAAATACTGTGAAAAATTCTGGAATATAGTGTGCGGTATTAGCCAGGGGCCGGTTTCACTAAAGGAGTTTAAGCCTGAGCGGTATTAGCCAGGGGCCGGTTTCACTAAAGGAGTTTAAGCCCGAGCTCGACATTATCTCGACGTCGGGATCATCTCGAGCTCGAGATTATGACCGAACTCGGAATGTTGGGTTTCACTAACATAACATTTTTTATTTAATCCTGATCCTGACCTCGGTTTTAGTCGCAGACAAAAGCTAATCTTCCTGTCGAGCAGGTTTAAGTTGAAGCTTTTTGTTTTTTTGTTATCGTTGATTGTTAGAAATAAATTTTTTCGCCATTGATTGATAAATCGGCATATTAAACGTGAACGCAATTTTAAGGATAAGACGAATCAGTTAGATTTTATGAATGATGCCGAACTAGGAGATCGTCACTTTTCTCAGCTTGATTTCAACGTACAAATGATGAAAGAATCGATAAAAGTAAAAACAAAAGTACAACGAATGTTTCAAAATTATGGCCACATTTACTTTTTTACGAGTATACTCATTCATGTTTTACATTTTTTCTACGGTATTTATCAAACAAACATCCTTTTTTCTGTAGTTTTGCAGTTTTTGTAGCATTGTCTTGCATATAACACGAATGACGTGCAACGTTTTGAGTGTTTTTATTGTTATGGTCGAGATTATCTCGAGCTCAGGTTCAGCTAATCCCGAGCTCGAACTTTTTAGTGAAACCCCAAAAAGATGAAAGCGACGTCGCGCTCAGCCGAAACTCAGTTTCGAGCACTTAATACTGACGTTGGGATGATTCTAAGTTTCAGTTAGTGAAACCAGCCCCCTCTTTAGTTCTTAACCACTAAATCATAAAAATTACCCCCGGTTATCGTGCAATGCAATCAATCAAATACAGTGGCAAAATTGCAGTATGGCCACTAAAAAGCTTTTCCGTTTTGTTCGAAAGTTTTGAAAATGATAAATTGTTCTCCAAAGCTGATTTTTGTCGGATTTCTGGGTGCACTAATTTCTTTTTGTTTTTTCCAGATGGTTGAAAAACAAAGCGGATACTTGGAAGCCCACATTGGTGGACAACTGACGTCACCCATCGAATGGTATAAAGACAATAGACGCCTATCGGCGAGCGGCAAATTTAGAATCATCGCTTCGCCAACTGGCGGTCAAAATTTGGGTGTCAACGACGTGACTGCCGGCGATAGCGGCATTTACAAATGCGTCGGGCGGTTAGTAGGCGGCGAAGTCGTGGAGCATGTTTGGCGCGTTGTGGTCAAACCGGGCGAAAAAGCTCCGCCGTCCAAACAGTTGGCGGGTGTACAAGAAATTGAAGTGAGTTACCATGCATGGGCGAGGAGGTTGAGGAATTGATCATACTAAGAAGTTTGAGGTTGAGCTTTTTGGGAATTAATTCAGCTATAATTGATTGTTTATTCCCTGGGGAATAAAATGCTGGTTTTTTCAAAATAGGTTGACTTTTCACGCACTACGTTTCGTAGTTGAAGCTTATTTTTTCTTCAAAAAACTATTAAGTTCATCTAATTTAGATATACTGGAAAATATTACTTGAATCATGGTTTCTTTTTTTTATTGAGTTATGAGTGTTTCAAAGTTAGATGACTCATCCAATACGTTTCGCGCGTGTCAAATTTTGACGACATACTGCGCAGATATTTTGAAAATGTAGGTGACAACAGGGTCCTCGCTCTCAAAACTTTTAAATACAGTTGAAAATATATTTCCGATATTTTTCATCTTCTTTGTTGAATAGTCTACATTGGGAATCGTGTATTCTTTTGAGAATGTATCTAAATCTTTATGAGTCTGATCGCAAGTTGGACAAGCGAAAATGAGCCGGGATCCGATTCATATACTTTGGATAAAAGGGAGTACAAGCAGACAGGATCTGTTTAGTTCCAGGTTGTCGGAAAAGAAATTTATTATTATTGGGCGCTGTTTCGTTTCAAAAAATTGGTTTAACCATGACTAAAGTTCTACATTTTAAGCACACAATCACAAATTGGACGAAATGAATACCAACAACTTGATCGTTTTGGAATTCCAAATGACTGATAGAGAGTACATGAATAACACTTGTGCAGCTCGAGCGGGCTCCTGAATTTAAGCAGTTTTTTGAATAAAATGCCCGTAAAATCGATAAAATGAAAAAATTAGTACTACCTTAAAAATTGTTTACACTTTTCTCTACTGTGGAATCTTTTAACCAGAATCATTAGATATAGTTTGAGTGGTTTCACCAATTTACAGTAATCGTATAACGTGCAGTTTAGCAGAAAATAAATAAAATATGAATATTTCCTTTCCAGTTTTTTATTTAGCTGTATTAAAACAGATATTTTTTCAATAAAGTGATTCAAATATGAATCTTGCGATAGAACTGATGAAGTCATCCTTCAAAATTTCAAGTGAGAAAAATGACTTGAAACTGAAGATCATACGAGGCATACCAGATTTTATGCGGCTAATCTGCAGTCAGACACCAGAAAATTATTATGTATAGTATACTCGTATCCTTTTAATTCTATTTTGGCATATTGATTTTTAGATGATTGAAAAGCAAAGTGGTTACTTGGAAGCCAAAGTCGGGGGTCCATTAATCTCTCCCATAGAATGGTACAAGGACAATGGTCGCATATCGGCCGGTGCCAAATTTGATATCCTCACCTTGCCAACCGGTGCCCAAACATTAGCCATAAATAATGTGTCAACCGCAGACACCGGTTTGTACAAAAGCATCGCCCGATTGGCTGGTGGCAAAGTGGTTGAACACGTTTGGCGAGTCAAAGTCAAACCGGGACCTCAACAACCGCCCGTACCCAGCAAAACTGGCAAAAAAGCACCGACGCAAGGACCTGCGGCCGAAGTCCAAGAAGTGGAGGTGAGAACCAAAAATGGGATATACGGTCAGGGCTTGGAGTTTAAGAGTTCAAGAATGTTCGCTTGCACTAAACCCTTTAGGGTAGCTGTTTTCTAGGAGTTCTGGAGTCCTGGAGTCCTGGGGGTTGAGTACTTCAGAAGAAAACGTGTTATTTTATGTTGTCAACAGAGACAACCATCGATTTTTCTTTTATCTTGTCATAATTCTGTCACCTTATGTCTTGATCCTGTATGTATTGTTCACATTAGAATCCCATTCCGGGACTTGAAATTCTTGTGGTCTAATTCCGATAGAACAATAAACTACACGGAGTATCACCAGAAAAATGACATATGGCCATGGTAGGATTTGCTTAAAAAAGACTTGCGGTCGTATGCCACATAATCATCTCGACTCGTTCTTGCAGTACGACTTATTTTAGGTTCACCTGTAAATTGACTTTTTTCGAAGTCCTGTCTTGAACATGATGTCGGTCTTATGTTTGATCGTAGGTCAATTAAATTTTGAAAGGATACGAAAATGCGTTGGAAAATATAGCAAAATCAAATTTTGAGGAGTCAACGAACGAATTCCAGAAAACGACTTTTTTCGATTTTTCTCCACTCATGGATTCGACTCCTGAATTCCTAGAATAGTTCATGACTAGTTGGTGTAAACGTTCCCAGGAGAAATTTGTGCAGGAATAGTTTGAAACATTATGGGGATCGGTAACAATCGGTAAAAAAGTTCAGCTTGAGTCTTCGATCATCATTGCGTTAGAACATTGATTCTGCTTTTTTCATCCATGCATTCATAATGCTCTTCACAAAGTAATAAATTGCTTTCTTGTTACAATGGCTACGTGCACCTTGGCGATAGTCGGAACTTAAAGATCAAGCTCATACTATATTAACATAATAAGTAGATAATAGGATCAGACTTGGTGAACATGAACTCAATTATAAGTTACAAGTTGCATTAAATTGACTTACGAGCTTCCACTAGTGAATGAATTAGCACTTTTCATGTCTATCTTCCACATCAAACGGACTACTGATGGAGTTACCGAACCACTGTTGAAGTATTAATGCCTGTCCAAACCATCCTTGAGACAGCATTTCTGGTATTCTCTCAAAGTCGAAGGTTAATGTGGTAATTGTTATTCAGCAACTTGCTCAACATCAAGCATTTCCTTTTTTCATTTGTCCGTAAAATTTTTCAGTTCCAAGAAAAGCAGTCTGGAAAATTGGAGGTCAACGTCTCCGGTAGACTTCTATCACCTGTCGAATGGTACAAGGACAATAATCGTATCAAGGAATCTGCCAAATTTAAAATCGTTTCGACCCCGACCGGCATGCACACTTTGTTTATCAATGGTGCTGCCCAAAACGATTCTGGATTGTACAAGTGCATGATGAAAAGCGAAGGCGGGGCTGTAGAAAATTTGTGGAGAGTTACAGTAAAAAGTGAGTTTTGGACGCTGATTAAGTTCGTTTGAGTCCAGCTCATGAAAAAAATTGTCGCAATCATTGATAATAAAATTTAGGCCCAGTCTCTTACCCACAAAAACAGCAATTCGGACGACCAATGGAGCCACAAAAAGCTGCACCACCAATGATGAAAATCGCTGGAGTTAAGGCGCCCACTGCCAATGAAGGGTAAAAACTGGTTTTGTATTCTGCCAGGAGTCTGCAGCTTTATTCGGTCTTTTACCCCTAAATTATGACAGTGCTTCAATCAAATTCATTTTTTACAGTATGAGCGCGTCTACCGTAGAATTGGCAAAATTGAAACAAGTCGAAAAACAGCAGGCAGCTCGTCAGGCCAATAAACCTTTACAAGAGAAAAACTTGACTCCATCAACCCAAGCTCCGACTTTCACCGGCTGCCTAAAAGAACTGTCCAATTTGGTCGAAGGTCAAACGGCGCATTTCGAATGTTCCGTGGCGCCAGCCAACGACGCTAATTTAAAAGTTGTATGGCTGTTCAATGGTCGGCCGTTACAAGAAAGTGAGCCAACTTTCGTTCAATTTTCGAAGAATAAGAAATTTTAAAATTGATTGGCCATGAAAGACATTTCGAATATCAAAATAATTTTTTGCAGATTCCAGGGTTTTTTCTTCATTTTCAAACGGTGTTGCTACTCTGGATATCAACAAAGTCCACGTGAAAGATATCGGGACGTATACTTGCTTGGCTGTTAACCAGCTTGGTCAGCAAAGGTCATCGGCGTCCTTAAATATCGACCGTAAGGAAATTACAAAATTTTTGCAGCGATTACTGTATACAATATGATTCCTGTCTCTATTTAATTAAAATCTCTATACTGTCGAAATTTAAGCTATTTCAGTTCCTAACACATATGGCGTGAAGGGTTAAGGGGTTTTAAGTCCAACCAAAAAGTGCTTGACCTCATCCAAATAATTATTTGACCCCATCAAAACAGTAACTTTTGAAGGCGGACATTAATAGTTTTCTTTTAAAACGCAGCTAATTGGTCATCAATCGATAGATATCGTTGAGACCTACTCAAAAACACAATTAAAAATGATGTAACTTCCGTTTCCACAGAGTTAGGGGTGTTTGAATTAGGGTTAAATTATTGTTGACCCCCAGATTTTATTTGCAGTAAGAATTCACCCAGTACAGAGACGCAGGTTAAGCTAAGCTGATACTTGAAAAAGTGCTTTGGAATAATCAAGTTTCCAGTTAAGTTGTGACAAGTATATGAGCCTAGGATAAGTGAAAAATCCTTAGCATGGATCTTAATTTTTTCCATTAGCTTTTTACAACAACTTCATCTTAGTCTTTGATAAGGGGTTCATGAATTCTAAGTTAGCATTGAATATTTTTACATCGTGTTGTTTCAAAAATTCATGCACGAAAAAACAAGAAGAAATCCCACAACACGTGACAAATACTGATATGCAAATGCGGGGGTAAAGTTCGACAATCTGTCAACGAGTTTGATGAAAAATTCTACGAGTAGGAAAGATTCATCAAACGCTTATTATACGTTTTTGTTGTACACCAACATGGAGAAGACACGTCGGCTCATTGGTCATTTTTGATAAAGATGTTCTTCTGTTCCGCAAATCTCTCATAAGAGTGTCAGGAATATGTCAGCAAACGCTTTTTTGAATTTTTAGAATATTTTCATACAAGGTTAATGCTAGTTGCTGCTTTTGACCCGATTCGAAATATCAGGATATTCCTCGGGAAGACTGTGGTAATCTGTGATTCTTAATTCGTGGCATCAGTAATGACATGAATTTCAGATTCAGTCCACAAACTTTGCAGCTATTTATGTATTCTCTCATTCAGGGTCCAAGGCCGGCGACCTTTCGGCCAATGGTTTCAAAGAAAACGGTCAACAGCAGGGCGGCGATCAAAAGAGGCGCAAAATGGAATCCGCCGGCGCCTCACGCCCCGAGCTGCCGAATTTTTCTTCAGAATTTCGTAATTTGGAAACCTACGAAGGCAAGCCCGTGCGCTTCGAAGCCAAATTGTCGCCCGCCAACGACCCGCAAATGAAGCTCGAATGGTTTTTCAATGGCAATCCCCTACAAATGGGTAAATATCTGGGGAGGTATACTACAATATAGCAGCCCCGTTCTTCTCCCATATTCCGTCGACGTCATGATGCTAATGTTCAGAATTTATGAAAGCGACTTTTCTGATTTTTCAAGTATTGCATTCATTCACGTTGTAAATTAATTTAAGTCTTTCCCAATGAATTCTTCTATTATTTTTTGAGTGACCAAGCTTCTGAATTTCCAACGTTTCAGGAAATCGTATCAAAACTGGTTACAACTTTGGATTTGTAACCTTGGACATTATTCAATGTTCGCCTCAAGATTCAGGTTCTTACACGTGTAGGGCTACGAATAGCTTGGGCGTTGCTGAAACCAACGGAGTTCTCTTTTGCCAAGGTTAGTTTTAATTGTCACTTGTTATACTGGCTTATCAAATTACGGATCAGACGAAGGCGAATTCTAAAATAGTCGTCAGATTTCATATTTGACATTATTTGTTGGAAATTTAGAAAAAAATCATATCGATATGAAGTAAAAATGTAATTTGAAATAGAAATTTTGCAAGAGAATCAACTCTAGCAACTTCTTTTTTCTGTCCTAGGTAACTCAATTATAAAAATGCACAAGATTCCATTGTATCCAGATCAATTATTACTTGAAGATATTTTTCAGGCTCATCAAAATGAAAATTTCGCCGAATTTTAAAACTGCTCATCGCAATTGTACACTCACAGTGGCAAAAACCTGCTGCTTGCGAAAAATGGTCAAGCACTGACAATATTTTTCGAATTTGTGCGACTTACAGAAGCAAAAAACTCGAAATTTTTATCTACTTCTCATCCGTACAGTGGTATTGTAAAAAAATGTACGTTCAAAAAATATCTGCTTTCTCCGCTATTAATCAGCCAGGACTGTACTGAGCATCACGAGGTTGCAAATCCACTCAGAAATATCTATACTTTTTACGGTTTCTTGTAATGGAGAGTTCTGAATCCAAACGTTTCTCATAATGATCAGTAATGTCCAGGGACATCTTGCATGAAATATTTTCAATCCTAGCACTGAATTCTGTAGGAATTGAACATTATACAACAAGGGGTTCACTTATATTTTCAATAGGCGTATCCGCAGTTGCCCCTGGCAGCCAATGGGCCGATCAAAATGAATGGGGTAGCGACGAAGTGGCTGTCCATAACGCACCCAAATTCGTCTCTCCTCTACAAAATCAGGAGGTAGACGAGAGAGGTAGGTGCTTCTTCGAGGCGCGGGTCATCCCTCGCAACGACCCCCATTTACAAGTCGAATGGTACAAAGATGGTTTACCGCTACAAATGGGTAATAAGGATGACTATTTCGAAAGACTCAATGTTGGCATATGATCAGCGACATAACACAAAATACCCCGATATGAAATTTTTGTATCAAGCCATTTTTGTACATGCATAATTAACCTAATTTTCCTACTTTGAGCTAGATAGAAGACTAAATACATGTATGTTCGGGCTCTGGGAAGATAGAAAATTCATATTTTCTAATAATATAGTTAATGTTTAATCTGATTTGCATAAATTTTTAGCAAATCGTATACAAGTGCTGCACAGTTTCGGCTTTGTTTCATTGGTCATCGCGCCCGCTTATCCCGAAGATTCGGGTGTCTATACGTGCATGGCCAAAAACCGTGTAGGCCAGGATCAAACACAGGCCCAGCTGGTCTGCCACGGTAAAGACAGCCTCGTTTTGGACACTCAACACGAAGGAGCTTTAGCGCCCATCAACCAATTAGACAGTTATCGAGTGCACATCGGACCAGTCTTAGAGGAGCGACCCGAAGAATTGCACAGCACCCGCCATCCAAAATTCACCACGCACCCCGCTGCTCAAGTCCATGCCAACCAAGAAGAACCGGTTCATTTTGAATGCCGGATCCAGCCGGCAAACGACCCAAAATTGAAGGTCGAATGGTTTAAAGACGGGGCGCCGTTGTGCCTCGGTCACCGCATCCGACCGTCGTACGACTTCGGTCGCGTATGCTTGGACATTCTCTACGCCTATCCCGAAGACACAGGAACCTACAACGCCGTAGCCACCAATGAAATCGGCCAAGACGTAACCCAATGCGCCCTCATCGTCCAGGGCCGTCAATCTTTGTACTTGGATCCGCAGCATCCCGAAGGCTTACAGCGGATCCAAGAATTGGAGGCTGCTCGACCATTGGAATCAGAGAAAGTGACCGATGCCTGCGAAGGCGCTCCTAAGCTTTCGGGTCAACTGCAAAATCAGATTCTGAAAGAAGGGACAAATTTATACTTGTCCTTTCAAGTTCATCCGGCCAACGACCCTACAATGAAAATCGATTGGTATTTGAATGGTCAGCTAATTATAACGGGCAGTAGAGTGACCACAAGGAATGAATTTGGTCATGTCATTTTGCATGTGCAATCAGTGATTTCCGAGGACAGCGGCGAATACGTCGCCCATATTTATAACGAAAAAGGAGAAACCACGGCATTTTGCAATGTTACTGTAGAGTGTAAGTCATTTTTGCATAGCGAAATATTCAATCACATGTACTAGAGTCTTTGAACCTGAAATGAAGTATTTTCATTAAAAAAGAGTATGCCAATAGATCGAATTTTACAGGATGGCTAAAGGACAGATGGCTCCATGTATGATAGGCCTCATCTCAACTGTACTTTAATTTTGGGCTTTAATTCTATGTCTTTCCGAATGTTCCTCCCAATTTGAAATTCCTTTTTCTTACTCTCCGACTTCCTAGGATAAAACAACTTCTTCTAGGGTTAATTTTTGCTTCAGCTGACAAAGTTATTAAAACTGACTCGCACCACGAAACTAGCTTACAGAAAATTCAAGAATTGGAATCCTTGGATAAATTCGGCAAACAAGAAATTATCGATAAGCAAGCCGAAGTGAGTTGGTTTATTTGAATTTTCGTATCGTACTATGAATTATCGCAATGCTAGTGACCTTATCCATGAAACCATATATGTTTCACTTTTCCATGAGTACTTTAATGTCTGTTTTGAACTATGTTTCTTTTAATGGCTTCTTTCATTCTGTGAGAATTCCTGAATGCTCAAACTTTAAGGGGCCGCCGAAATTTATCATATCGCTGCCACAAGGACCGATCAATCTCGAAGAAGGTCAACCTTTGCATTTAGAAACCAAAGTTGATCAATACGACAACACGTTGGTCATCGATTGGTATCACGAAGAAAATCCTATTCCTGCAGGTATGTCATACTCTACAGGAAGTTCTGGTGGCCTCGCGAACGATTCTCATTACTTTTCTAGGACACCGATTCAAAACGTACCAAGATTTCGGATTCGTGTCTTTGGATATTGTCAATGTTTATGCCGAAGATTCTGGAACATACACCTGTTATGCCAGGAATAGCCACGGAGATTCCTACATCCAGTGCCAAGTTCAATGCGCGCGTGAGTTCTATTCCTGGCGCTGTTATAGTTAGCTAATTTTTGTGTTTCGGAAAGAATAGTTACGATAAACGTAGAGGTTCCTCAAAATGAGCGCTGATATCTGTCATATTGCAGTAACCACTAAAGCGTTCCCCGTTTTTTTTGTATCTGCTGTCAAGACTACTGTTATATTGCCTGCCATAATGTCATTTTAGTGCATGAAAGCCTATAGGCTTATCGAAAAGTTGTGAAGTTCAATAACTTGATTTTCTACCTGTTGCCTTTGTTAGATCATGGGAAAATGGCAAAAATTCGAGCAAAATATTACAAAGAACACAAAAAATGCTATCAGAATTCCACGAAATTTGTATCCGTAACACTGCACTACTTCCAAAATTTTGAATCCCAAACTTATTCCAGAATTTGATCTCAAAAATGTAAAAAAACACTAACAAAATACCCTGAGGCTATATAGTAAAAAGTTTGCAACGCTTACGTTTTCACTTTCTTTGAGAAAAATTAAATATTAGTTACAATTACGAGCCAATTTTTGTATGATTTAAACTTATATCGCTTCGCTATCTGTCATTTCTAAAATCCGTTTATTTTGAATTAAGACATAGTTTCTGAAAAGTTCTACCTCGACCATGATAAGTTTAAAATATCGTACCTAAAAATCAAGTATAATGTGTATCGTTCCGGAATTTAATTTGCATAACAGTGAAAATTCGCGTAGCTACAATATCTTAAACATTGGTATTTTCCAAACGCGATTCAAAATATCAAAGTGTAGGAAAGACATAATCCTATAGAGCATTCATTATATACAGGAGATAATTTTCTTTAATTTGAAATGGAATAATTTTCTTTCTCTAGTACTTTACACTTTTTATTCTATTTTGAATTGTCAAAAAAGGGTAGAAAAAACCGAAAAAGTCATTAGGAACTCTTTCCGGACACCTTCCCATATGCCATAGAATTTTTTTCTTTATTTCCTTAGCCACTAATGTCCAACTTTTTTTGTTGAAATTTCAATCCGATTTGTATACCGTTTTGGGAGTAAATCCTCAACAAATGAAATTCTAAGGATACAGAATTCGTCGTTGGCTGACAAATTAAAAGAAAAATTTGACTCGAAGTCTTGAGGAAATTTTATTGATTTAACTCCATACTTGCTGAGCAATATGCTTCAAATCCGTGGTCGAGAATTTTGAAAATTTTCA
This sequence comes from Romanomermis culicivorax, assembly GCA_963922205.1. NCBI lineage: Eukaryota > Metazoa > Nematoda > Enoplea > Mermithida > Mermithidae > Romanomermis > Romanomermis culicivorax. Next base: position 1,075,496 of record CAWUHX010000076.1, on the reverse strand, counting down.
TTAAATTTCAGAAATCGAGCCTTTGGTGTCTATTTGCAAGGGAACGGCAAGAGTTATTCGAATTGCCTTTGCTCTGTTGGAAAGGCTCATTTTCATCTAGCTAATACCACTTGGTGTGAAACAGCGTGCCTCCAACTGTAGAGCATCTTTTCTCAGCTTATAACACCGGCTGGAGTCAGACAGACGTGTTTTACTTTGTAACATTAAACTGGTACCTTAGATTTTTTCAATTAAATTACTGAGAAGATGAATTTTTAATGCATATTTTCCGGGACACCCTGTGCACAACCATTATCGATAGATCGATGAAATTGTGGCGGTGATTCTGCTCACATGTATATTTTTATTCGTCTAATTTTAACGTTTCCATTTTCTCCTAAATTCCGCCTATGGCATATTTAGTTAAACAGCGTTTTGTATCCATTTTCAAGACGTGCTGACAGTGACATCCACAGCTCCCAAAACGGTATGAAAACCTGATTTTTTGACGCTTTAAAATAGTATAAAAGTGCAAAATAATGTATTATGAAACGTTTTTCATACCTTCATATAAAGCATGATTTGGCTACAGAATCCCGTCTTTTCTGTGCTGTGTTATTTCGAAACACGTGTACAGATCGAAAAATGTCAAACAATATAAAGGTTCCAAAACTTTAGAGTACTGTACATATACGAATTTTGATTGGTATGTTGAATGAATGCTGTCATGATACTCAGCATGCAAAACTGCTCAAAATGTCTCATTTTCAGATATTATTAATTTTCAGCTTATCATAGGTCAATGAAGTAGAAAATTGGCTAGTTCATCAGAAAATGCCCTAATGGGGCAGAAAAAAGAAGAATACACTTGCTTGGATAGTTGCTGAGCTAGAAAAAGGATTAACTAGATTTTTGAGAACTTGAGTTAAAGTTTGAAAAATTCACCTTGGTAATATTGGATTTTTATTCTTTCTCATTAAAAAAATTTTCATGTCCATGGAAATGTATATTCTGCAGCTTCGCGCATTTTGTCCTCGCATAACATTGTGTCAACCTCAAAAAAATTTTTCTGAATGAAAATTATATGCAAGCTAAAGGTTGACTTCACTCAAATGTGGAGAAATGCTAAACCAATAGCAATGTAGCAGTGTAAGTTCGGACTGATCCGAGTATATGCCTCTAACTCTAGCTGAAAAATAGTGAGTGACTGGCATATTATAGTCACTTTGTTTTTTTCAACTTATGCCTGCAATTAAAAACCTGCAAACAACAGAATAGAGCATACAAAAATGCCTTTAAAAAGTTTTTGGTTCAGCGATGCACATGCTACTTCGACACAATTATCATCGCCAAACTTATGTCTCTAAATGGATGCCTGTTTGATTTTACATGAAACAAAATTGTATCAGGCACCCTCATATGATACATTATTCACTAATTACTCATCTCTATCTCTGTTCATGTGATAGGCAAACTTGCTCTGCTCTATGCCATGAAATCTTAATGTATTGTAGTCCTTCTTGAGCAACCTCTGCATTGAATTGTATGTCACATTGAACAAAAAGTATACATATAGCGCCTGTTGAGTGAAAATTCCATATTTGTAAGGCAATGTTTCAAGTCAATCATATTTTTGAATTGCAGATTTTTTCCTCATCTGTTACAGCTCACTGAAATTGGAAGCATATATGTGCGGGGGTGATATGGAGAACCCAGAGTTTTGAAATTGAAAGTCTTCTCCTGAATGAAAATTTTTTTTGTCTTAAAAAACCAAGATCCACTCCTTCTGTAATCACCTTTCACCCAAATTTCAGAGCGGCACATGTGTGGTTGGAAGTAGCGATGCAGGGGAAGAATTTTTGAGAGGGAGAGTTGAAAAGCAAAAAATGGATTGTTCATCCCTGTCGAAAAACCTGTATTCTCCTGTTTTTAGATTTTGAAAAAATCTAGGGGAAGCCAATTGAGTTTTTCCAAAGGCTAGCCGGGTGTATCCAGAGTCTCGGTGGAAAGGTTTACTCCTCCACCCTATGTGCATCAATGGTAGGTTAGGTGTGCTGATGCACTCAGGTGCAAAATATTCTTTTCCACGGACATTAAAAATTTTTATTGAGAATTAATAAAAATCCAATATTACAAAAGAGGATTTTTCAAACTTTAACTCATGTTCTCAAAAATCTAGTTCAATCCTTTTTCTAGCTCAGCAACTATCCAAGCAAGTGTATTCTTCTTTTTTCTGCCCCATCGGGGCATTTTCTAATGAACTAGTCCACCTCTTTTTAGTGGGCCTCAACCACATACAAAAACCTTCATAGAAACACATTGAAGTTTTAAATTTGGTCATCTTCACATCAAAGAAACAATAAAAAACTATCTCAACAGAACAAATTATCACTTACGGTAAAGGTAAAAGATGTGTGAACTGCATTGTAAAACACGTAGTAAACAGAATGTAAAGTGACCGTACCTGTTGAATTTTCCATGGTCAAGAACCCTCATCCCAAAAAATCAAAGAAATACCTTTTTTACACAACGGACAAATTTTTGTGTAAAGTGACCGCATCCATTGAAATCCTTGCAGTCGAAAACCTCTTTCACCAAGAAATCGCGAAAATCTGCTTGTTTACATCCGGGATAATTTTTGTTTGTAAAGTGACTGCATCTATAGAATTCCCTGCAGTCGAAAATTCCTTCCAAAAAATAACGAAAATACGCGTGTTTACATTCGGGATAATTTTTTGTGTAAAGTGACCATCTTTATTGAATTCCCTAAAACCTCTTTTCTAAAAAGACCACGGAAATATCTTTGTTTTACACGTACAATAACTTTTGTGTAAAGTGACTACATCCGTTGAATTCCCTGCAGTCGAAAACCCCTTCTAACAAAAAATCTTGAAAATACACCTGTTTACACCCGGCATAATTTTTTTGTGTAAAGTGACTGTCTCCATTGAATTCTCAACAGTCGAAAACCCTTCCTCAAAAAGACCACGAAAATGTTTTTGTTTTACACGCAGAATAACCAGGTAACATCTCTTCCACGAAAAATGATTTTTTTTAATCCAAACGAAGGGGTTTTTTCGAACTTCGGTCACTCATATAATTTTATCAAGTCAATATTTTCGAAAAACAAAAAAAAGCGTTTCGAGAGACACTTGATAGATTGCGCGGGTGAAAGTATCAAGGTCCAGAGATGCATACCCATTGAGGAACCTGCTTCAACTGGGAGCCCTAAAAATACCGTTTTTTGCATGTTTTTGGCGCCTCACCGAGCACCATTTGATTATAGACCCCCGATGACCTTTGCCACCGATATGTTTGCTGATATGGCGGATATTATGCCAAAAACCTCATGTCTCTATCTATAACTGTTTTTGCTCTAGGGGGTTAGGGTTAGTCAGATTTTAGGGGGGCAAGTATATTATAGGTTGACGCTACCGCGCCACCTATGATTCTCCCAGATGTTGTTGTCTTACTGGGTGCGACTGTCTGAAAACAGGGCTTGATAGTTTTTTACCTAAGCTTCTTTTTGCGTTCCGAAATCTCGCAAATCAAATTGGATGACGAAAACTTACAGCCGTATGCATAAAGCCGCCAACTTTAACACGTGTCAGTTAACTCGTGTTAAAACGTTAACACCGCTCAACTTTCTCGTATGCATAAAGGCGGGCTGAGCGCCGCTTAGCTAACTCGCGTTAAACCTGAGTTAAACATTTTAACTCGAGTTAAAATGACTCAAGTCATGTTAATTTCCTATTGAAAGATGAAAAATAAAAAATTTTATCCACTCATCCCTAGTCGAACGAAGCCAAATTTTGGTTTAAAACTAAGTACGAGATATTCCAATTTTTATAAATGTCTTCGCATGTCTTCGTTCAGAAAATTGATCTTCCGGCATAAAGTTTGATTGATTATGCAAATTTTACGAAATGATGAGAGCTCTATATTTAAAATAGCATTATTATTTTATTCCATTTAAGAACTTTTTGATTGGTTGTCTGATTTATCTTTGCTTTCGACAATGATTTTGTCTGGTTCCAAACATCGCAATTTAAGTGAGGAATTTTCGGCTATAATGTCGCTTTGGAAATGATTTATGCCTTCTTTCGACAATAGAAAGCTTTTTATCAAAGAAAACATTCTACTTTTCACAAATTGCGAAAATCACGCACGGGAAAAAGGTGGTGAAAAGGAACTTCAAACTTGAACTAACAGAAACCAAGCTTGCACTCGGAGGAAAATTGCATCTGGATTGACAGCTAAATCTCAGGGCTAAGTCAAATAGAAAGGGAATATTTTTCTTAAAATCATACCTGACTAAACATCTGAAGAGATATCACTCAAATATTTTTTCAAAAAATATTTCCGGGTCAGCTACAGCGATGCTTGACCAAAAATTATCAGGTGACAGAATCCAGAAAGAAAAATTCCGGGAAAAATTTAGGGTAGGGTGTGAAACCCTTCGAACGAAAAAAGTTTTGACAAAAAAATTACTTTTTGGGAATTTAAGTAAGTTCAGCTATGGATGAATGATGACTTTTTACATTTTCAAAAGTTCAGGCTAACTCTACGTTCATCTATGTTTGGCACAACAGCAAAGTTTTCTCGAAATTTTTTTTTGTAAAGTGCTTTTTGTTGAGGAATGAATGAAAAATTTATCAATATCCGTCCACTGACTATAATCCACTTTTATAAATGAGCCACAGAAAGGAAAAATATGTCAATACAAATAATGGACAACCTGTGTGCGCGGCCGCCCTTTTTCTCAGATTGACTGTGGTTATTAGGACTATAAGTTCAAGAAAGGAAGTACTGGCTTGCGATATACGATCATGGACGCTCATTTGAAAATAATGAATAGAGTATCACGTTGATAATCGCCAATTTTAACAATACATGAAAATATTAAACATTGCTAAGCATCAAACTGAAGAGAAATGTTATTCTATTAACTTCACACTATTTAAATCAATGTACGTAGCCAAGGTCACCTATAGTGCGCAGGAACTTTTCTGAGACGATGGAAATTATGAATCCAATAGTCCAGTAGATGGCGTGATGGAAACCATCTAATATCAGAATGAATAAAAATACCGCAAGTATCTTCTTGATCCTCAGTTCGAGTGAGCCTGACTTGCGACTTTCACGGTGTGAAAATTTCTTTTGCGAACTCAACCGATTAAACTATTCATGGAGATGCTTAAGGATGTGCTTTTGGCGCCTAGACCACTGAAACTTTTGAATCCTCAATGTCTCGAAAATTTTACCTTTCAACCCTTGGGGCGTGCGATCTATAGTCTTTTTTTATAAAATGCTTCCAAATAGAAAAGTGACACAAATCAGTACTGTCGTCAAAATCGTTTGGATTTTTTTTCAATTCGTGCGAATCGTCCGTAACTCGACTTCCTTTAGGCATACCGATTAACGTTAACACGTCTTATAAGAGTTGACTTTAACATCAGTTGACGCTAACTCGCCTTTATGCATACGGCCCTTAGAATTTTGATCATTTTATTCTATGTTTTAGTGATTATTGTTCATTCTGTTGACCTCAGACCTTCTTTGTGGGTAAGTATAGCAGTCGAAAATTCACGACCATAGCGAAGCTTTCCCAATGTTGATCAAAAGTATAAATCTGTATCCTGGATTTAAAGATTCTCTCCTTACTAATAAAATATCATTCAGTATATTTCTCAAAATGACGCAAATCGAGCCACAATTTTTAATGTGATCAAAGAAATTTGTACTACATATGGGAAATTTATTGGTTTCTTTTACAGCCAAACAGTCCATCATCTTAAAAACTGATCATCCGAGCAGTGTACAAAAAATCAGCATCCTCGAAGCGCCCAAACCTAGTCCCGATGAAGTGCCCGCTGCTCCCAAAGGCCAACCCAAAATTCTTAAACCTTTGACCGACCTATTCGATCTGAACGAAGGCGATGCCGTTCATTTGCGATGCGAATATTCGCCCAAAGACGACAATAAGCTCAAGGTCCATTGGTACTGCAGCGACCAGTTGTTGACCAATGGTCATCGGTTCCAAAGTGGCATCGATTTTGGCTTCGCGTCGTTGAACATCTTGTACGTCTATCCTGAAGATTCGGGTGTCTACAAATGTGTCATCGAAAACGAAGCTGGTCGAGCCATCGCCCAATGCAATTTGCAATGCCGAGGCAAAGACGCCATGATTTTGGACCCTAACCGACCAGAGTCTTGGCAAAAAATCCAAGAATTGGAGGCGCCCAGGGAAGCAGCTCCCGAAATGCCCGCCGCACCCAAACCGACTCCCAAATTTACCAGCGGTCTACAAAACTACGACAATTTGATAGAAGGTCAAACTTGTCATTTCGATTGCCAGGTCGAGCCCATAGACGACCCGAATCTTAAAATTGAGTGGCTCTTCAACGGGCGCCCGCTGAGTGCTGGTTCCCGATTCCGGCTTGGGCACGAATTCGGCTACGTTTCACTCGACATTTTGACCGTCTACCCCGAAGACGCCGGCATCTACACTTGTAAAGCTACTAATGGCGCCGGTACGGCCCAAGTTCAATGCACGTTGCAATGCGCTCCCAAAAGTAGCATCATTTCTGACCCTAATAACCCCGAAAGTTGGCAAAAAATCAAACAAATGGAAGAAGCCCAACCGGCACAACCGACCGAACCAGAAACGCCTCAGATCAAACCTTACTTCGTTGAACAGCTTTCCGGACCCACGGACGTGCTAAAAGAAGCTCAAACTGTGCACATGCAGTGCAAAGTGCAACCGAATACGGACGCTAATCTGCAAGTTGAATGGTATTTCAATGGGCAGCCCTTGAGCCATGGATCACGTTACCGATTCGCCAATCAAATGGGGCTCCTGACCATGGACGTTTTGTATATTTATCCGGAAGATTCTGGTACCTATACGGTTAGAATTTTCAACAAATACGGCGAGGCTACTTCTTCGTTTGATATTCAATGCAAAGGTCAGTTTTTGAATCGCTACTTCAAGTATGTTCTGTTTTTTCTAAAATGCTTGTGAATAAAAAATTGATAAGAATTAGCACTGCCATCAATCGTATTCCTCGATGGTCTGACTCACGGAAAGCAAACCATTAATGTTTGCAATGTACCGAGTAAGAATCATTCCGAACAACCCAGCAAAAACATAAAAGAGTTATGGGCATCGAGTGATCAAAAATGCCTTTGCTGGGTTTTTGGGTTACGACATGGTGGAGCAGGCTGTCTTGGGTTGGATTAATGAAGGATGCAATGCCCACTTGTGTAACTGGAGGTTATATCATTCTTTTTTAGAATTCCTTTTCTGGATAATGATCTTTTAATAAGAGTTTCTGATCTACTGGGTTATAAGTCAAAACTTATTGTTGGTAATATAGAATTAGTACGAGCAACAAAAAATTAAAAACGTAAAAATTTTTTACTTTTATGTTTCGCTTAGGCAGTCATCTGTAATACCTGACTTATGTTTTCGATTAAAAAATCTAAATGTAAAATCTGAAATTTCCGTAAGTGAACAAAACTTTCAGAAATCTTCTAACTTCAAATTGTATTTATTACCATTAATACTTTGTTTTTTTAAACCGAAAAAGACTTCCGTTTTTTTCATCCTACACATCTCCCTACTTTCCCAGCCTTTCCTTATCTTTCCGTACCTCACCCTAAACACCAAGAACATACTATAAAACATGAGTACTCTGACTGGATATGATGAACGAGATAAAGGAACTGTCGAAAAACTACTTGAATAAGTAATACCCCGGTAAAACCATCTGAAGTCTATTTTTCCAACTTATATACTACTCATGGAACTGCATGTTTGTTTCTAATTTTTTAAGCTTTCGACGCTTTTACCTAAGTAATTTGACATTTCACACTCAAAACAGACTTATACATTAGATTTCTTGCATTTAAGCAGAAGTTTGCTTTTCGATGCTTGCTAATGGAAATTTACCAGGTTTCGAGTATCGAACGGTCGTAATGACCTATATTTTGTTTATGTACATTCAAGGTTTCCGCTAAAGCTCCCTTTAAACTTATAAATACAGATCATCTGCCTTATATTTTGGCATATTTCGTCTCAAAGGATGAAATTGAGCTAAATAAATTGCTAAAAAGTAAACGCAATATTTCTACATCTTTAGCTTTGCGCTCCTTATACTTGGACTCCCAACATTTGGAAAGCTGGCAGAAAATACAAGAGATGGAAAATCGTCAGGATATCCGCCCACCTTCGCCGGAAATGCATTTCCCTAAACCGACGTTCAGCCAAGGTCTGCAAAATTTGGACGACGTTCCCGAAGCAGAATTCGTCCGTTTGGAATGCCGAGTTCAACCAGCGGCCGATCCTACTCTCAGGATATCATGGCTGTTGAATGGTGTGCCTATTTCGCAAGGTAATTCATTTTCATTCACAAATTCAGGCTTTCGGGAAAAAGATCTTTTTCCTCGTATGCTAAAGATCGTTATTTAAAAAATATCGGTATCATATTGGTAATCCTAAAAGCAGCTTTATTCAGGAAGTCGCTTCCGACCGACTCACGATTTCGACGTGGCGTCTTTGGATATTTTGACCTTGTACCCCGAAGACTCGGGTATCTACTCATGCAAAGCAGTTTCGGAATTCGGCGAAGCAGTGACATCCTGTACAGTGAAATGTCAACGTAAGTATTTTGCATAAATGCATAAATTATAGAAACGTTACAATGTGACTTAGGAAGAAGACTAGCTGTGTTGTCACAGGAGATACATTGGAGATTTAATCCGGACTGAACAAAACTACGGTCTGTCTTTCCTGAAACCCTTCTAGACAATAAAAGTGGAAAGCTAGTACTATTGCATATTTTTACGATTTTTTGCTGAACCATGTGTAAATTTGTGAGCGTACTCAACTTGTCTTTTTTATGAAATGCTTGTAAATATTTACACAACGCTTTTACTATTGGATATTTTACTCCAAAATTGTTGATTTTTTATTGTGTTATCAAAATTGTCTTGTGTCCTCACAAGTTCCAGTCCCGCTTGACATATAATTTGATAGAAAATTTCAAGACGTATGGAATATTCGCGATGCTTACTTCAAATATTTACGTGAAAGCATTTCCATAAAAACAGACGACTACTATTGAACTAAAATACATAAGTTGTTTCCATTTTTCCTGACTTTTTGTACCTTTGCAGCTAAGCAGGCCCTCTTCTTGGACCCGCAACACGAACAAAGTTGGGTAAGAATACAAGAGATAGAAAATCGACCAGCACCTGAACCCGTGGTCGAAAAATTGAACATTTGCACTCCCAGGTTCTTAGTCCCCGTGCAGGATTACCCGCCCGTTTTAGAAGGTCAACCCGTCCATCTGGAGTGCAAAGTGGAGCCGGTCAACGACCATAATCTGCAAATTCAATGGTATCACGACGATCGACCATTGGTCAGTGGTCATCGTTTTAGGACGACACATGATTTCAGCTACGTGGCGTTGGATATTCTGTACGCCTTCCCTGAAGATAGTGGAAAGTGGACTTGCAAGTAAGATTATTTTCTGTGCCTTAAAAATCGTTTGTACGTTTATGAGGGTTTCGCTGTAGAATGTTTAGTTGAGTTGAATGACGAAGTGGCTCATTTTTCTCAATATACTTGCATGAATCATGAAATCCCTATGCAAGTACGGTTTTACGTTTTTATTTGCTGATAAATTACACGTTACGTGAACATGAATCACCTCAAAATTCGAAAGTTTCGTGACGAAAACATTCTACAATAAAACTTATTTTGAATCATTTAAAGGACACTATTTGTAAGCGTTCCATTAAAAAAACTATTTTTCGCATTAAGAATTATTTGTCAGATAAGACGAAAGTAAATCTTCCTTGCTTTCAAAGTCCTCGGTTTATAAGCATCACTGGTGTGAATGCATAATATTCCTCAGCAGTAAATGTTCCACAATTACTGTACAGGTATTGTAAACATCATTTAGAATCTCATCGTGTCGTATTAGTTCAGTTCATTACCCACAAGCTTTTGCATACCGGGCCAATGTACATCGGCGTTGTGGTGTCGTTAATTTAACCAGCTAGAGAATGAGGAATCAATATTGTCTTTTCTCCTTTTATAAAATCCTTGTAGAGTTAAAAATGATAATACTGTCGTCAAATTTCGTTTACATAAAGCTTTTGCTGTATAATTTTCTATTGAGGAAATTTTAAAAGTTCGGTTGTAGAAAATTGCAATTTATCAGTTCCATATGACACGTAGAAACTACGAACGTATGAAATAGCACTTGTACTCTACTTTCGCAATTTAGAAGGGTTTCAGGAAAACAAAAATCATACCAATATAAGCTGAAGAGAGGCAATCAAAATTAAACAATAAGGCAACTGATCGAAAAATTTAATCCTAGAAACATCCAACCTGGCTCTATTGTTGCCCAGAACTCAGTCGGAGGAAGTTTCATTAAATGCATAAAAATATAATCGTTCTTAACAGTTATAAATTTCTTTGATCGATGATTTAGCTTTCATTAGCTCAAAATTTTTAAGACACAGTGTCTGATAGGTTTCACATTGGGTCAATAGAGTTCGGGGAAGGAAAAAATTAAGTGGCCCTCAAAACTGCCTGTGCGGGAAAATATTATGCAGTGATACCAGCTGTGATATGCATTCGAGTTGAAAACGAAAATTTATTGAGCTACAGTATGAGAAAGTTGAATTTTTTATTGTGTTTTGACAAACAAATCTCTTAGCATCACTCTGTGCTGGGCGGACATCAATTGAGCTTGCTGTCCTAAAATTTGGCTTCTAGTGGTATTTTAATTTCTCTTTCATCTGATCTATTAATTAATACTTAAACCCACACTTTATGTTTTATGCTCCTCGGAAGTTCAGTTATCTCGTTTTCTTCCGCAGAAAAATTTGCAGATTTCTTTAAGCTGCAGCTCAAGTCGCGACGAGCCGGGATTGAAACCTCTCATATATGTGGCCGTCATTAGGGCCCCGATCCCACATAAGCATCGTCTGGAAACTTTAAGCAAGACGATATTACCACAGTCATTAATGTGATGGTACACATTCAATTTACCCTGTGTATGTTCATTTATGGCAGTTTTATCTGTTGACGTAAATATTAGAGAAAATAAGTGAATTTCGTTTCTTATATTATTATTGCTCTTTCTGGTAATGTATAAATCAATGGTTAAAATCATACAATTAATGTTTTATATGCTTTTAAACCCAACTTTTTCCATTTTGCAGTATAACAAAAATTGCACGTATTCGTTTAACAAGAGCTAAAATAATGGGCTCCAGTTAAAAGAATACATGCAATTTTTGTTATACTGCAAAATGGAAAAATATAGACACCAAAGAATGGCTCAATAGAGCCAAAAAACATTCACAAAGCTTGATTTTACATTTTTCTTTATGAAAAAGAAGTTATTCTCATGCAATTCTATTATTACCATTAACCGCTATTGAGTTATTTTATGAAAAAAGCACGTGTTATTTCCCAAGACACGTAAGAGCTGAGTGAACCATGGTGTTTCCACCAATGCAGAACGCAAAGCAATCAAATTCGAAAATGTTAACTGAAATTTAGAAAAGAGCTATGTTTTTTCCACACTGCTAGCAAACCCGAAGGTACATGTAAAAATTATAATTCACCCAAAAGTCATCAAGTATCGTTTTGGCTTTTTTTCCACATTTATATCGGTACACCGGCAGTTATATGAGCTCATTGATCAACAGGCATCTAATATATACTCATGCATGAGTCTATGGTCTGTTGTCTTGTTGAAAATTCTGGTTCATATTTATGGAGGGCTGAGTCCTTTAAACTGACTGCATGTTTGACAAGATTGAGGAACCGCCACCATAGTTTGGGCACCAGTTAAAAAATAAGTTCAATTTTTGTTACGCTTATGCATATAAATGCACATAAAACGTTGACTGTACGGGTTTAAGCACTGGTTTATACATCATCAGAAAGAAAAATGAAAATACTCTAAGAATTCAAATTTACTTATTTTCTATATTTTTTACATATTAGATAAAGCTGTCATATATGAACATTGAACAAAGGTGCCTCAAATGTGACCGTCACATTAATGTCTGTGGTACGTTGTCTTGCTCAAAGTTCCAGACGACGTTTGTTCCGGATGGATTTCCTATAGAGAGCTACGTATAGCAGAACATTCAGGCCCTGCTCACCACAACTTGAGCTGTAGCTCAAAGAAATCTGTAAATTTTTCTGGTAAGGAAGCGAGATAACTGAACTTTGACGACGCATAAAACATAAAGTGTGCTTCTTTGATTGTTAATTAATTAATCAGAAGAAAGGACAATCAAAATACTACTAGAAGCCAAATTTTCGGACAGCTAGCTCAATTGATGTTCATCCCGCACGGTGTAATGTTAAGAGTTTTGTTTCACAAAATACAACAAAATTGCAACTTTGTCATACTGTCGCTCGATGAATTTTTGTTTTCTGTCCGAATACATATCACAGTTGTTATCAGCACATAAAATCACCCCGTAAAACAAGTTTTGAGCGCCACTTTATTTTTTACTTCATAATGTGATGGTCGACCCTAATTTTCGATCATTTCTATTATTTAAATCGTCTCTATTCCACTCGAGACAATATTAGTTATAAAGAAAAAGCTCATCATTTAACACGTAAAAATGTCTTTATGTAAGTTGTAGTATCCTGAGGAATTACTCGTTTAAAAGTTAATCTCTATTTTGTTTGATGACATCATCAATATGTGTTTCTCATCTTTTCGATAGACGAATGATCGGTAGATCATTAGTTCTAATGAACATTAGAGCTGGCTTCGTTTAATAGGCGAGGTCCGTACAAACTGCAGTTCAGCTGGAACTTGAGTTTCATGAAACCGGGCCTTATTGGCTAGCATTGACACTGTAACGAGAAAACGTGCACCGATTGTGATATTCATCTTCGATACAATTTCTGAGAATGACTCAACAAGTTTAAATCTGATGATCTCCGTCATCTTTTATTACCTTCATGTGTTGCGCTATTTTCAAAGTTCTACAAACTGCATTGTGATCAGAGTATTACTGTAGACATAGAAGACTTATTATATATTTGTGCGACTATCCACTTGATAAATATTACTCAATTTCGAGTTTATAGTGTCATCAGACTCAGACGCAAACTACTGTACAATAAACCAACGTCCGAATAAAAAAACGACCACCATTTGAATTCTTGAGGCACTTTGCATATTGTAAAAAGTTGATTTTTAGAGCTGTTAATAGTCTCGGTCAGGCTGAAACGGCAGCCAACATTAGTGTTCAAGGCAAACACACTATTGTCCGCGACGTTCAACACCCACAAAGTTGGAAAAAAATCCAAGAAATCGAAGCACCTAAACCGCAACCGCTGCCCGCGCCCGAGCCCGGCGCCCAAGCCCCACGCCTGACTCAGCAAGTCCAAAATTTGCAACGTGTTGAGGGCCAGCCTGCCCACTTCGAATGCCGTGTCACACCCATCACAGACCCGACCATGCAGGTCGAATGGTATTTCAACGATCGTCTTTTGAACATGGGCAATCGATTCAAGCCGACTATGGATTTCGGCTTTATTTCGTTGGACGTGGCCTATGTTCATCGCGAAGATAGTGGCGTCTACACGGCCAGAGTGTTCAACGCGGCTGGAGAATGCACCACGTCTGCGCAGCTTCAAGTTTCTCGTAAGTTAATCTCCACCGGAATTTGCCTGAGCCTATTGTAGGTCGAGTTATAGTACCCTCATCCATCAAAACTGAAAAGTTGTGAAATTTTTGTTCGAAAATGGTCATTTTCGAACAAAAAATAATTAAAGATATAAATTTGTTCGGAGCCTTGGCCATAAATAAGAGCATTTTTAGACCACAAAAACTAACCATCTTTGGACTTCCGAGGCGAAAATTCCGAGCTACTTCCTCAACTGCATGTCTGCATTAGTAAATTGAGAACGAGTTTGAAACCAAAGTAATAAAGCTTATTTTAGTGGAACATATTTCTCAATTCAGCCTTGGACAGTATAATATCTGAAACACAACACCCGACCAGCCTGCAAAAGATCCAGCAGTTGGAAGCTGGCCAACCCCAAGCGGCACCGGTACCCGAAGTGGCCAAAGGACCGCCCAGATTCCTGACGCAACTGACCTGTCTTCCGGAAATCGTCGAGGGTCAACCGGCCCACTTTGAAGCAACTGTGGAACCTGTCAAAGATAACAAATTACGCATTGAATGGTACCACAATGGTCAACTGTTGCAGAGTAGCAGTCGCACGGCTATGTACCACGAATTTGGTTTGGTGGCGTTGGACTTGCACTATTGTATACCAGAAGACGCCGGCACTTATACTTGCCGAGCAGTGAATGAATCTGGTGAAGCAGTGACGCAAGCCCAGCTTCAATGCAAAGGTGAATTTTGGCTACAATTTTTATGGTATTATATCGTAAACCTTTTAACGATCAAATAAACAAAAAAATTCCTTTTTTATGATTGTGTAGAGCTTTCTTCCCAAGCCTGCTTAATTATGAATTTGAATGTCTTCCTGGCATCCGTTTTACTTTCTTTCTCTCGCACGTAAGCTACCATAAAGCACTTTTCACGAGGGGTGTCACGTCACTTACGAAGACAGGCGTCCAATTGTGGATTCTGCACAAAACGTGCTGCTACATTAGATTCCAAAGCCGATAACAATCTTTAGCTAGTGAGTCTCCATGTATAAATTCTCTGGAATCATACTCGTTTTAGTGCATCCCATAGCCCACGACAACCTGAGTAATGTTACATTGATTATTTTGTCGATTTTGGTTTTTAACATTTGCATAAATTTGCTAAACCTCTGAAAGCGTGAACTGCATCAATGTTAGTAACTGGATATTTCATAATGACCTAGAGTAATGCTATACGACAAATTTTTATATGTTCCGTCTATGCGACTTGCAACGGAGTTCACGTGAAAAATATTAATGATTGGATTGTCCGTACTTGAGCGCAGCAACTTAAGGTTAATTGAAGCTAGTTTCCTTGGAAAAATGTACGTTTGTGGAACGACAATCACCCATCGTTGCTAATCTGCAAAATTTTCACAACCAATCGTATAACCCTGCGGTTTTATTTCGTAGCTCGTAGCGCCATATACTTGGACACCTTGCATCAAAAGAGTATGGAAAAGATAAAAGTCATCGAAGCGCCCAAAATTTTAGCCGAACCGCCGGAACCGCCCACTTTCCAAAAACCCGTCTTCACTGAACCTTTGTCGAACGTCAACCAAGTCGCCGAAGGTGAACAGGTCCGCCTACATTGCCGTTTGATTCCCGTGAAAGATCCCAAATTACGTATCGAATGGTACTTCAACGACAAACCATTGGCTTTGAGCAATCGAGTGGCTATGCACAAAGATTTCGGCGAAATAATGTTAGATTTCGCTTCAACATTTGCTCACGATTCCGGTGTCTACGTTTGTAGAGCAGTCAATGATTTGGGCGAAGCCGTTTCAACCGCTTCCTTGGACGTCATACGTGAGTTTTCATGTGCTCTATGACAAAGTAAAAAAATAAGTTTGTGAGAACTCTGACGGCGGAAATCAAATTCTAACTGAATTTCTGTCAATTTCTTAGTTCACAGATTTGAGGAATATTCATGTATTTCCATGATGAGAATTTTATATTTATGAAAAACGTCAGTTTTGCTGAAAGCGCTAATGTCCCATGACCTAAGCGGCTGTAATCTAAAAATGAGCGGAATGTTTTTCAGCCGACAAGATCGGACAGTTTGGATGGTAATTTACTTTGCAGGTTCTAACACACAAATTGAATCAAAGCACGGGTTTGCTGTACATACTAGACGTCGGCATTACAAACAAATCTTGACACAATAAGTTGCACCAAAATATCTAGTAGAAAAAACGAAAACCGAAATTTCTAGCCTTATCGGTGGTAATATTACCAGCTTCGTATGAGTATTGTGTTAACAGTGCCATCCCTGTAGATCGTTAAGAAGTTGATCATTTCTGTAGATTGTTTAATTAATTGTTCCAGAACCTTATAAAATGCTTCTGTAGTCTGTTTTTTATGAAATTCTTGTAAGTTGAAAAATTATGAAAATAAGTATCCCTCAAGGTTGATTCCAAAAATCTTTTACTGTAGGGTTTTTTGCTCAAAAAAGCAACCGTTAAGGCCCTGCTAAACTTTGCCAGTCAGCCGGCGCCGACCGGCCCCGACCGGCGACGTATATCAGAGGCTTTCTTTGAGTAGGCTTACAAATTTATAGTCCTGTGGGACGCATGCTTCAGCAGGAATTGGTGAAAATATGAAATAGCTTCTATTTCCACTATTTATTTACAAGCATTTCCAGGACAATAAACTATAAATGATAAAACTGTGAAACAAGTACTATTGCCGAAATACTTGTCACATTGAACTGGAAATTTGTGAGCCTACTCCAATAATCTTTTACAATGACAATTTAGGATCACTTTATAGAAAAAAGGAAGTGTTTTTCGATTAGAAAACTGAAAGTTTCGGAGTTATAGAATCATGAATATCACATTTTCTCTGAAAATATGAGTGTGTAATTCTTGAATTTCGTATGACCGCAAAACAATGTTTTCTAATTATTGCCTCTTGTGTCAACGTCTACTTAACTTTGAGAGACGATCACCATAAGTTTCTATAGTCATGATTTTTTGATTAATTTTTTCAAATTTCTACCAAGAACTGTTATGCATTTTGAATGTCATCCTCGAGTTTCGATTTTAATATTTTCGGATTTTTTCAACAATGCCCAGCCTATATTGGCTGTAAAACTTTCTAATCACAAAACAAATTGAGATAATATGAAGCAACGTGCTTTTAGGAAGTGCCGAATATTGAAATGCTGGTCTGATTCGTTTCACGGTCTTTCATTTTCAGCTAAAGCATCCTTATACTTGGATCCACAACACCCTGAAAGTTATCGGCAAGTCCAAATTTTGGAGAGTTTGGATAAGTTCCCTCGCGTTGAAATACCGGACAAAGTTTTTGGACAACCAGTCATCAAACAACCTTTGCAATCTTTCGATTCGTTGAAAGAAGGCGACAACGTTCGTTTAGAATGTTTTGTTGAGCCAACCAACGATCCAAAAATGAAAGTCGAATGGATGTTCAATGACGTGCCAATCAAGCAAAGTACGAAGCATAGGAGAATACTGCAGCTGTGAAGAGAATTTTACATATACTGTAGAACTTCAAAATTCTCTGGTCAGCTCTATGATGATCAATTTTTTTAACTATTAACTTCCCATAGCTCGGTCAAAAATAGATATACAAGAAATACAAGAAAAAACGATGTTTTTGAATAGGCCCGATCAATACTTCGAATCGCCGTCCTATTTTAGTGGTTTGACTAAACCAGCAAAATGTACTCTTATAAATTCATGGTAATATGCCATACAGTAAGACTAATCTGAATCACCTATAATTTTAGTTAAGACCTTCCTGTTATTGTATGTTTTATTTTTAAGGTTCCAGACATCGTTACACCAAAGACTTCGGCAAATTGTTGTTGGAGATGAATCACGTGATTCCTGAAGATTCCGGTATCTACACGTGTAGAATCACCAACAATCAGGGTCAAACTGTCACCAGTGCTGTCGTCAGAATCGAAGGTTACGATTCAATTTTCCGTGACACTCAACATCCGACCAGTTGGCAAAAAATCCAAGACTTAGAAAATCCCGTTTTGCCCGAGGTCGTTGAACCAGAAGTGGTCAAGGTGAAACCATTCATCGTCAAACCGTTAGAAAATTTGGATGACGTGCCCGAAGGTCAATACGTCCAATTAGAGGCCATGTATCAGCCGGCTAGGGACAACACGGTCAAATGCGAGTGGCAGCACAATGGTCGGCCGGTCATGGCCGGCCAATTGGTGCAGACCAAAACAGAATTGGGATACGCCACGTTGGACATTCTGAACGTCTACCCCGAACATTCGGGCGTCTACACACTCAAAGTGTGGAATACGGAGGGCGAAGCGGCCACGTCAGCTACGATGAAAGTTTTGGGCAAAAACGCCGTTTTGGGTGAAGTGCAACACGAAAATAGTTGGCAAAGGATACAAGAATTGGAGGCGCCCAAGCCCGAAGCACCGCCCGTGCCCGACAAGGAATACGCGCCACCGTCGTTCGTGCAACATTTGAACGACATGGAAGTTGCTGAGGGCGAGCCGAGCAGTTTCAAATGTCAAGTAAGATCAAGCAAAATGATATATAGAAACTCCAATTTAAAAAAAAAACATTAAAATTCATTTCTAATGACCAAATTACTGCAATTTTTTTACTATGTCTTTTTATCTTTACTTTGTCTGCATAAACTCTAGCCCCATTGATTTGAAATGATAGAAATAATAGAGATAAAAAAATGAAATGATAGAAATAAAATTGAAATGATAGAGACAGCAAAAGCCAAAAAAGTAGGTTCTATTGGATACACAATAATCACTAAGCGGAAAACCTAATGCTGTCGAAAAACGCCAAATTTCTTCACGAGACTGGGAAAGACATATCATTGGGAAACTTTGACGCTTATCCCGTGTGAATTTGAACAGAACTACTTCGATACATGAGTACTACACGAGAGATCTTGTCCCTTTAAACAGACTATTAAAAGAAAATCTCAACCGTTCTGTTTACCGCTCACTGACAAAAAATTTTTTTATTGCTTTTTTATTCTTACCAATTTTTTTCGCATTGAACTTACTATCATTGGATCGCTGTATCGATCATTTCAAAATGAATAGAGTATAGTTAAGGTCACTTAGTATGGAAATGCATATAGAATTTTGAAATTTTCATCATGTTTGAGTGGGTCAATTATATATTTACATTTGAAATCAAAATATAATATCACGGTGTATCGGCCAATGATTTGATTTTCGTACGTTTAATAAAAATTTGTCATCATACATCTTAGAATGACAAAAAACGTTAACAAAAATGATTGAAGCAATGTTAGGGTAAGTTTGCCGTCTAGTCTACCAAAGTAACACTGATCAAAAAGCATTTCTACAGTAAAGTGTGTTCGAAATTATTCATTTTGTTATTTAAAGTAATTTTGTTACTTAAAGTAAGTTATTTAAAGTAATGCATTCAATAACGAAAGCATTATTTTACTGTATAATCAATCGAACAATCCTAGACGTGACCTATCGGGAGCTATTTTGGAAGTTAAATGGACCCCGAACTTTCTGGACTGTAAGCGCTAGTGGAATCTGTTATTTAAGACAAGTTTTTTGAAACAGAATAATAAACGTGCTTGTAATTTTTTAAAGTTTTAACCGCATTCTGGACTGGAATCGAAGTTGCTCTCCTGTTCTTGTGACGGAACGGTAAATGCTTACATACATTCCCATGGGCGGCTGTGTTAACAATTTTAAAAACACAATCACATTATCATTGTCCTCTATACTAGGAGATATTCTTGACATGGAAGAGATCGTAAGGAGAACTTGATGAACATTTCAATCCTGAATCAATAGTCCGAAAAACTTTAGTGTAGAATCAATGATCAAGTAAAGTTTGAAAAAACGACTCATTCAATGATCCATCGGGCCTTCTGGTTCAGAACAACTAAGTGTTGTTACGTGATCATAGGACAAAGTTAGCCTGCAGTCACGTTGGAAGTGTAAAACCAGCCTGGCTGATGGCCATGTGATTTTTATGCACACCGGAGGTAGAGGTGAAATCACCGGAGGTAGAGGTGAAATTAAGAGGTGAAATAAATGAAAAAAGATCAAATGATATTGTTGAGCAAGATATGCAAAAACTATCTTAACAGCATATATATCCCTATTGATTGTAGTCGGCTTTCCTTAGGACGACATCCCACTTGAATTTGTTGGCTATTACAGAAGACGTTAGACTGATGGGGGTTTACTGATCATAGTATTCTGAACCATAACTCGTCAGTGGTCATGCGACTTTTAGGATGAGAACCACAAAAATTACTTTCATCAGTCAGTGTTGAATCAGATATTCAAAAACCTAGATCAATGATCGAGTGAACTTCCTATCGTTCCTCTTTTTAGTTCGAGCCGGCCGGTGACAATACATTGACCGTCCAATGGTTCCGCAACAGCCAGCTTTTGGCCGCCGGTTCCAAATACGCAACGAGCGTCGATTTTGGTTGCGCTTCCTTAGACATTTTATACGCATTCCCTGAAGATTCGGGCGTCTACGTTTGTAAGTTGGAAAATCGGTCAGGCCAAGCTTCATCGTCAGCCACGTTGAAATGTCGACCGAAAGAAGCTCTGCTCCTCGATTCGTTGAACCCAGCTTCTGCAGCTGCAGTGGCCATTCTGGAAGCACCAAAAGGCAAAGCCCCCGAGCTGCCTGAAAAACCGAAAATCAAACCGCAATTTTTATCTCAGTTGCCCGATTTGGGAGATTTGTACGAAGGCCAGGCGGCCCATTACGAAACTTTCTATGAACCCATTGATGATAATACATTGAAAATTAAATGGTTACACAACGGGCAACCAGTAGTTGCCAGTTCCAGGATCAAGCTGGTCAACGATTTTGGTTTCGCCATTCTGGACATTAGTGGCGTCGATCCAAGGTGAGAAAATCTTGTGGAAAATGTACTAAACGATCATTTTGTGCTGAATTTTAATATTCTTCGTTCTACATGATCATTCTTTTTTCTTTGTCTTTACCAAGCTTTGTCGCACTATAAACTCCTCGTGTATCAACGACATTCAAAACATCATGTTCTCTTTTTTCACAACTTTCTTTGCAGTCAGTATTCAATATTACTTCTTCCTTGATTTCTTCGTGTTACTATGCATTTAGTTTGTTGATGGCTCTACTTTGATCCCAAGCATGCTTATTTTGCTTCGTTCCATTTTATTTTCCGTTCCTTTCCTTTCTACTACTCTTCCTGTTCTGTAGAGATAGCGGTGAATGGGCTTGTGTACTGGCCAACGTTGCCGGCGAAGCGCAGACTATCGGTCGTCTAAACTGCCTCCCTAAAGACACAATTCTGTACGATCCGCTACACCCGCAGAGCCTTTCACGTATCCAACAATTGGAGCAGCCCAAAGAAGCTCCAGCCCCCGCTCCACAAGCCAAAGCCCAGGCTCCTCGGTTCATCACGCAACTGGCCAACTTCCCGCCTTTCAGCGAAGGTAATTCCGTGCACTTGGAGGCAAAATTGTTGCCAGCCAATGACCCGAAGATGAAGATTCAATGGTAAGTGGAGTGCGTAAGTGAATTGTTCAGTGCTTGAAAGTAAAAAACATACTTGAAAATTTCTCTCAGTTTTCGAGACACCCCATTATGTATCTCTACGGATTCTTTATGCTTTGAGTGACGAAAAACTATTGAATGGCAGTTCATGTATGCAGGGTTACAGTTGAAATTTTGTCCTTATAGGCTGATGTATTTCATGTTGAAAGTCTATTCTCAGGTACAAAGGCGAACAACCCCTTCAGTATGGACATCGTTTCCGACCGATCAACGATTTTGGTTTCTGTATTTTGGACATTTTGTATATGACAGCCGACGACAGTGGAGACTATTTCTGTTTGGCTGAGAACGAAACCGGTCAAGATCACACCGGTACGTCGATCCAGGTGGCGCAAAAAGACGGTCTAATTTTAGAGCCCCAAGCCCCTGAGAAGGCTAGGGCCGTGGCCGATTTAGAACGCAATATGGGCAAAGTTTCAGAAGCGGCACCGTTGGTACTGGAAAAGCAGGCGCCCATTTTTGTTGTGCCATTACAAGATCCCCCGGTTGTTCAAGAAATGGGTCACGCATATTTTTCGGCTAGGGTCCTTCCGTCAGCGGACCCCGAAATGCAGGTGACTATTATGTTGTCAAACCATATAGCATCAAGACCCTTTAGACGGCCCATACTATGGAATTGATATGCGGCTCAAAAATCGACGGTTCTCATGATCAGAGCAGTATTATTGAGTAGCATTGAGAAACAATATTAGGACAATAGCCTATCCACTAATGAAAACTATTCGCCTATCCATCAGATACTGACTTGAGTTTGATGAATCATATGTCCTTGTGCATGTTCTAAATTTTTACTTGCAGTCGTGTGAAAATACCTTAATTTTCAATGAAATATCCGCATTTTCCAAGATTTTGTCGACGCTCTATACAGACAGGATCAGGTGCAACGGGATTCAACTGTGTTTTTTCAGCTTTTTACACCTCTCAATTGTCAAAATGACCACAAATGATTCCTACTTCAACATTTATCGTTGTAGTGTGAGTCATAGTATCAGTAACATTTGCCTCATTCAGAAGAAATGAATTTTTCGAACCAAAACAAAAAATGTTGCCGAGCTTCATCTCACTAATTGAACTTTAGTCTTGGTGTTAAATGTGAAATAACTATTTGTCCACAGAAATGCTATTCTTCTCCGATGTTAACAGATGGTTGAAACAGCCTAACCACTATTGATGTATGTTCCTTACGCCTAACTCTTAACATAAATAGAAAAATTCAGCGATTGTGCCGATGAAACTGCAAAATCGGCATAAAACCCTGGAAGAAAAATAATGTTACAAATTAATCGCAGTGAGTTAGCATCGATGAGAAAATATTTCTAAAGTAAAAATGTATTTAAAATTGATGGGATTCAGATCATGCCCATTTTTCACGAACACGTTTCGAATTAATTCCAAACTTATTTACCGCGAATGTACAAAGTGACAGTGACGAAATTCGAATTGCCTGGTTATTCTTTTCCATCACTCATACACTGTAATCGATTACATTAAACTGTAATTAAAATCGTCACAATGATGCTAGACCATGTTAGTAATAAAGAATTTTTCGCTGAGGCAAAATGTCAAAAGATGTGAAGGCCTATGCTTAAAACAATCAGTGATTCCAATTTTCTTCAGTCGCTCTCTTTTTCATTTCAGATTCAATGGTATTTGAATGGAAACCCGCTAACCACTGGTTCTCGAGTCAAAACCATCAATGATTTCGGCTACACAATTTTGGAAGTCAACCCCGTTTATCCCGAAGATTCGGGCGAATACGTTTGCAAAGCGTGGAACAGCGTTGGCGAAGCCGTCACCAAGGCGACGTTGAAATGCGAACCGAAGAAACCTATAATAGTGGAATCCCAGTTACCGGAAAAGATGAGTGGTGCCCAAAGGCGGATAGCCATTCTGGATGCACCCAAAGTGCAAGTGGCGCCTTTGCCGGATAAAACGTACGGGCCGCCCAAGTTCAAGACACCATTGAACAACATGATGGATTTGGTGGAAGGTCAATTGACGCATTTCGAATGCCAGTTGGACCCGATACAAGATCCGACCATGAAAATCGAATGGTTTCATAATGACGAGCCTATTTTCCACAGTGAGCGATGAACTCTTTGTTTTCCTTGTTTGTTTGCTTCGTCATTTGTCCATCAACTGAATTTCATTCAATGCACATATAAATCGGTCCTTAAATGCATCATGAAGACTAAAAATCTGAATCAGAAATAATTATTCAAAACCGAAATCAGATATGGAGAACGGAAAGACTCGGACGTATTTATTTTGTGCAGGAAACTCAAATGATTAGTCTATGGTTATCTACATTTGTCTATTTATTTAATTTTCTTCAATTTTTTCATTTTCGTCTACTAACATGAATTTTTCCTTTGTGTTCATTTTTGTGTTTTGACTTTTTTATGTGGTACATTTTTGTTTAAACATTATTTATATTCTTCATTATTTCTTTCAACTGTACACATTTTTCTCTCTTATCGAAAGCTGCCTAGCTTTTCTAAAAGCTATAAGTTAAATAAAATAGTTTAAAAACTTATTTTTTGAAATGAGCGAATGCTTGTAATGAGAATATTACCTTTGACTGAATGTTTCTTATCACATGCAGAATGTGCATATTTTCTAAACTTAATCCAATCCAAGATTGAATTCTCATAGTATGAATTATGATTTGAAAATTTTGAACAAATTGTCAATTGCTTCAAACGATTGTGTAATAAGGATTATTTGATGCTTATGACAAGCTTGTAAAAATGACATTGTTCAGGAAATCATAAGTTATTCCTTTGCTTCCGAAAATGGAGTTCAGATACTTTTATTCGTGTTCAAATGCATTCTCAATACGGCCTCCTTTTGTACTTCTGCAGCTTACTTTAAAGCGTGAGTTTACCTTGTTTCCATGACTTTTTCTACACTACTCGCTTCAGTTTATTGCAAAATTTATATCTCCAAATTTACAATTTTCAATAGGCTCGCGAATGAAAATGATCCATGAATTTGGATTTGTCATTTTGGAAATTTCTCCCTCCGAACCCCACGATAGCGGCTATTACACGTGCAAGGCCACCAATAAACAAGGGTCGGATTCGGTCAAAGCGCAAATCAAAGTGCAAGGCGGCAGCGGCATATCGCAGGACTATCAACAACCGTACAGGAAAGGTCAAATCGAAAAATTAGATGAATATTTGAATAGGCCTCCCGAACAACCCGTCATACCTGATAAACAGTTCGATCAACCTCTGTTTTTGGATCAATTGGGCGATTTGGGTGAATTTATGGAGGCTGAATCCTGCCATTTCGAGGTATAATGATGTTTGATTGAGTACATAAACATGAAAATCTCTGTATGAATACAGGACGTGAACATACTGCATATTTTCATCACAGTTATAGTCACGATCACAGAATCGTAATGCCCACAACGTGATTACCGGTTTCATTTTGGTGTTGATATACTATGAGTATTCAAATTTCGATGACCTGAATACTTACAGCACACTTCTACTCGACTATATATTGACTGGTACAGAAAAACGTGGTTGAAGCAGACTTTAGTGCAGTCGAGCTCACAGAGTATGACCTTCATGGAAACCATTGCTATGAAGCCTCTGGGATTTTCAGGGTTTGCTGTAATGTACCGTTTGGTCAAGACATCATTAACAAACTTATTGAAATTTGCATCAGGATGGAGACTTTTTGGAGTTCTTTGGCAAAAGTTGCTACGTTCTGCTACTGATTCAGCGATATTTTGCAAACTCGAGATGATTTTTTTGTAGATCAGCCAGTGTGAGGAAGGTTTAGTACATCGAACGTGTTCTTGCTCTTCATTTCGAAGCTGATGTGCATAATTTCCAAGGTCGATAAAATTAACATTTTTCAGGCCAAACTCGAGCCGGTCGGTGATACGAGCCTCTGCATCTATTGGTATCACAACGGCGAACTAATTCCCTACAGTTCGCGCATCCAGACACGCAATGATTTCGGGCTGGTCAGTTTGACCGTTAAACATTTGATACCCGAAGATTCGGGTGATTACGTCTGTTTGGCAGTCAACTCCAAAGGACAAGCCCAAAGCAACGGCCGAGTTTTGTGCAGGTAAAAGAACTTCTACATGGCAGAAACTTTTGTTACTACTCAAAGATATGAGTTTTGCTCTGCCGCATTCTAGGAGTCCATAAATGATCACGTGACTTTCCTCGTGTAAAGCCAAAGCACACACATATCTTTTATATGAACTGTATTTTCATTTTTCAGATCCAAAGTGGACGTAGAAGCGCCCAAGTTCGTCACTTCACTGGCCGCACAATTAATCGGAATCCCCGAGGGCGAGGACGTCCACATGGAATGCCGTTTCACGCCCGTCACCGACCCTAAACTGCAAATATTGTGGTATTTCAACGACAAACCTCTATTGACGGGTAGCCGTTTCAAAATGGTGTACGATTTCGGCTACGTTTCTCTGGACATCAAGGGCGCCATTTCCGAGGACACGGGCAAGTACAAGTGCAGGGCTGTCAACGAAAAAGGCGAAGCTTTCACGGAATGCGTGTTATCGGTCACATCGAGGTATGATGAAAATTTCATTTGTACAGCAAAGCCTAGAGACAGTAAAGCAAGTACAATTCCTGGACATCTTCAGTTTACTGTATAATTTTTAGTACTCGTGCAGTCATGTGAAGCATGTTTTCTTGTCTTCTACCTCATTCATTACCTCCTCAATTTTTTCCAGACCAGCTATCATGTTCCAACGTCAAGCTCCGCTGCAAACCGTACAAGATTTGAACCGTCACATAAAACAGTACACCACGTCGCCGGTGGTTTTAACCGTCGACGACATGTACAAGGACGACTTGCAACAACAACCGAAATTCAAATGCCAGATGCAAAACGTGACCGTCAACGAAGGCGAATTTGCCAAATTAGAATGCCAGTTGGCGCCGGTTAACGACCCCAATTTGAAAGTCGAATGGTTCCGCAATGGAATGCCAGTTTGCGTGGGTGAGAGAAAACAATGGAATCTACTGACCGTAGTAATCACGGAATAATGTGATGTATGCAAGTCGTACTTGCGAGTCGTGTTGCCTTTTGTCGATCCTCTGCCGGAAGTTTATGTTTCCGTTTGAGCAAAAACGCCTCATATTTATTTCTTTGAAAAGGAACACAAACTGAAAAAACTTGCTTGTTTGTTCTGTACTTCATTTATCGCTTTAGCGTCATATCCAACATGAATTTAAGTTTACATAAGAGAGAAACGGAGTTTTCATCATCGATTTCGTTATCAGCTATGCTGAACAGTCAATTTTCAGAGGGAAGCTATCCAAAAAATGATTTATGCATGCCTAGCAAACAGTCATGATTGCGATTTCTATCAAACACCATGTTCCTGTGATTGGCCAGGAGGTACACAATCTTTTTAATGGCTTCTTTTGACAATATGTTGTCAATATCTTTTTATCGTGATCATCTCACGCGTTTTGAAAACGTCACGCAAGTTTTACCCTAACTTGGTTTCAGCCTTTTGACCGGGGTGCGATCATTTCTTAAAAATAATGCTTTTATATATGTATGTTTTAAGGAGTAAGCATGCTGATTCGCAGGCGTCCAATCATATATATGTATATATCAAAGAGATGCTAAATACTAAATTACCTGATTAAGCTATTGAATTAATTTTTTTTAGTCTTTGTTGTTGACTGGTAGAATCGAATTTATTTGATGGATATGGGTGTTGATTATGCTGATTATCAACATGGCACAATGAACTTTGATGCAGAACATAGGCACAAAGATAGGGTTGAAAGATAGGAATTTGCAGTGACACTGATTGTGAGAAAAACGTTGAATGTATTGAACATTGATTGAAAGTTTCGCTGTGACTGTTGACAAATTGCCCGCCTGCAGCATGTTAGACGAGGTGTTGGCACTGCATTTCTTAGTGTTCTGGATGGATGACCGCGCCATGTTCATGACTGTAGATTTAATGATTGAAGTCATGACGATTAGCAAGTAAATATAGACTTAATGGGCTGCGATTTGCGCAATCCGTGAGTTGCTCTTATGGTTTGAAACATATTAAAGCGAGCATAGATAATCTCTGTTTATACATTTAAAAATATCGACGCACATAGCCATGTCACTTTCAAGAAAAGGTTTCACGAGTCTTGAGCAGTGTAGCTGCAATAGTGAGCTTATAGTTAAACATCCTAATTTAGGATTATGAAGTCGTGATAGATGTGTGTCTAATTTAGACTAATTTTTTGGATTTGGAGACTTCCTTTTAAAAAGTTAAATTAGCTGAATTTGATTGCTGAGTGATTCATTTCTTAGGTGAACCCTGACCAAATGCCCTTTGATTTCCTAAGTTATAGGGGAAAGTTCCATAAAATGTTTGATTTTCAAACGTCTCAGTCAATATCTATTCTGTGTGATACTTAGAGAGTCAGGTTCACTACCCAGTAATAATTTAATTCACAAAATTGATTTTGCATATTTTAACTTCAACTACTGTTCAGTCGTCAGCAGTATGTATCTTTCAAGTCAGTACTGACAATGTTATTATTTGGTTAAGGTCATCGTTTCTTGCCAATCCACGACTTTGGCTACGTTGCCTTAGTCTTACTGTACGCCTTGCCTGAAGATACGGGAGAATACGTGGCGAAAGCTCAAAATAGACACGGTTCCGATGTCGCCAAAGTCAATTTGGCTTGCGTACCGAAGAAAGGCGTAATCACCGATTCCCAGTTGCCCCAAGGCATGACCGTGGCTGCAATAACAAAATTAGAGGAACAGCTTTATTGGTAAGATGCGGCCCTTTCCCAAGGAGATAAAAACTTGCAAGTAGTTATGTAAAACAGGCAGAATTCAGAGGAAGAGAATTCTGAAGTTCACTCGTGCTTATAATTAGATGTCAGTCCAGCTTTTTTTCATTTAGGACTCAAAATGTTGAACCCGAATCAGTGCCCAGGGTGAAACAAGCGCCTGCCTTTTCGATACCACCCAGACGCGTTCAGGTCTACGAAAACGAACCGGCTAGGTTCGAGTGCGCCGTCACGGGCCACCCGAGACCTAAAGTTTCGTGGTTCGTCAATGGACGGCAAGCTGTTCAAGTAGGATTAAACTTAAAAGCATATATTTCTAAATATGTTATGCCTGGCGCAATTTTTATACATTTCTAATTTTCTGTGAGGTCAATCTACAATGAATAATCAGCATTTTATGAAAACACTATCCCGATTTGGTTATGTATAAGGAGTCATCATTCTGAAATATTGTTGCTTGGACTCAAATTTTAAATTTGGGTTGTACTACCAAAGTTACGAATTTGTTGGCTTAATATCAAAGTGATCTCTCTTAAAATAGTTACAGTCATTAAATAATTAGAATATTATTCTCTCAAAAACTTTCAACGCCGTCTATTTTGTGAATATTCCAAATATTGATACCAAAAATTAGCTGCATTGTTGTAATTCATTTTTTCCGTCACTTTTGTGGAAAAAAGCGTTTTTCTAGAGTGACCGGTACAAATTGAGCTATGATGGTATGCATTACTTGATAATGCCACAAGTTCGACCCCATGACGCCGGAGAAGTGGTCTGCGTCGCTCGTAACTCCGAGGGGCAGGCCCAGATTGCCACAACGCTGGATGTGTTTGCCACCGAAGATTTTAGGTATGGAGGTTATCGATTATCTGTCACGTGGTTTGTTTCTATAAGTGTTTTGTTACTACATGTAGTTTATCGCCATAAAATTCTACAGTGGGGAATTATTTGGACTCTCCCGGTTTCACAGTAGTTTCACCAAAATCTAACAAAACGAATGATCGTTCATTGATATAAGCCTTTGGAAATTTAAAACCATCCCTATCACGGATTTGACTGGGTGAAAATTTTTTCTCCTGTAATGTGTACTCGTCGTCTACTCTCAAGATTTTCATCAGCACTTGCCGCTAGGTATCTTGTGCAATTAGTCAATAGCATACTGAAATAGTTTGAAGGAATATCATTAATAATTCAAGAGTTGTTCCAATATGAAGCGAATTATACGAATCACTAATCAAATCACGTGCTTTTCGTGATCCAAGCTAGACCACAGCACAAAAAGTATTTAGTGGAATAAATGTTTTCATTCTATTCAATATACCATGTGCACGTCTTATTGCTTCAAAATTATCAGATCATACTCGCACAACGTAGTGGTTGACACGCACTAAAAATTATCTACCTCAACGACTGTAAGAAATACTCTCCAAGGTGTTCGGTAATTTGGTACATTATTATACAGTCTTGCAATTTTGTCCTGAGCTATTTTATCTAAATACTACGCTAGTGCTCCAATGGATACTATCATTGGATTTCATCGAAGAAAGTTCGAGAGCAACATGTCCCGGAAAATTTTGACCCATCATTGCCGCTATGGATTGCACGTTTATCGAGCTGTTTCGAATATTGAATAGTTTTTAAGAATAGTTTTTCTTTTTTTGGAAATGTTTATTGAGACATAAGAATGATAAATAATATAAAAAATAACAAAAGTAGGAATGTGGAGGGACTGAAAAGAAATTCGATGTAGTATCGCTTGTATATTAAACTTTAAAGAAGGAGGTAACAAATTATTAGTTAATTTTTTCACCCATCAGCTTCAACATTTCTCTGATCTTGTTATCGCTTTTACTAATGTCTGCTTCTGCAATGAGGAAATTTCTGTAATGCGTCATATATAGAGATTTTTCTTCATTTCTTTTTTGTGTATGTAAATTTTTGCTAATGCCATGATTTGATTGATAGCAATATTTGTGATTTTTGCCCCTCTTTTGTGGTAGCCTAATAGAACTATTTTTTTCGCAAAATTCAACATCGGTATTTAATGTTTGTTGAATGAGTTTTCTTAGATTTTGCTAGAATTCTCGCACTTCATAACATCGCATTAGAACGTGGATAGTCATTCTCTTCGCACATTGATAACATACGAGTATTTCACTTTCTTTTATTTTATATGAGTGATTACTGGTATGTGATATAAGATTTTATGTTGCAGTTCCTTATGTTTGTTACTCAAACCTAATTGATAGATTACTTTGCATGCTTTGTTTAATTATTCTTCATCAATCTTCAGTTGTTCACCATTTTTCTCGTCGTTTTGGAGTTTGATATTGTTGGGTGATGAATTTTTTTTTTATTTTGGCTTTTCGTTTTTCATGAAGACATTTCGCTTAAACTCTACGTCACTCTATTGTTTTTTAATTATTGATTAGTATGGTTTTTCATTCTCAGGGTATTGAGTGAATTACTTTTGCATAGTTGAACCACGATATCCTACAGCCTTTGTTTATCAGCTTATGCTATGTTTTAAACTTTCAATCGTCTTCATACCAGTAATATAAATAATTGAGATTCGTTCCTGTGAAAGTTGACAGACAGAATGATTTTTTATCAGTCAAAATGAATCTATTATTAATAATTTTTTGTGAAATTACTTGAGTAGTAGTTGATATTCTAATAATAATATTTGTAGGTCTTTTTTCTATACTGTAGATAATTTCGTTATAAAATGAGATCAGTTTTAGTTGTAGGGTGTTTATTGAGAAATTTTCATTCAGTAAGTTTGATAATCCTCTTATTTTTGTAATAGGCTGCAATCCTATCTCTTTGCTTGGTTCAATGAGTCTAAGCAACTACTTGGCTTTCAAATTCTGTATTGTCATGTCAATATATTGAGCTTTTACTCCACCTCTATAGTAGTCTTGGATCAAAACATTTCTTTTTATCTTTGGTTTGCGTCAATTCCATAAAAATTGTTTTAGTAAGTCTCTTAATGATTTTATTATTTTCTGCTCAGTAGAAAATATCTGTTCAGTGCTTTTTTTGCCAGGCTTGGCATACCTTGCATTTCAGAAGTTTGTTATAAAAATTCTCATTGTACATATGAAAAAGTTATTCCACGTACTTTACATTAATTTATTTTCTCACTTTCTTGTATTCTTCCCTTTCTACGTTTATTTGTACCCAGTCCCAAAATCTATGCCTGCTGTTCGTTAATTTTCAAATGTGAGAAAGTAGGAAATTTAATTATTTCTAAAGTTTCTCTATAGTCAGGTTCATCTTTTGCAAATACTATGGTGTCATCAGCTTACATTGATAACTTATGTATATTTTCCTCAGTCTTCATGCCTTGGTATTTTTTCGGACTCTCTAAGCAAAAGTGCAGAATTTCCATTGCACATATAAGGAGATATGGTAATATAGGAGATTCTTGCCTGACTTTCGAAGATATTTGAAATCGCTTTGTTGCGTATCCTGCGTTTATCACAATTGCTTCAGGTTTTTCGTATAATGTTTCTTTCTATACATGACCTGAACTTTTCTCTAAAATAAAAGGCTTTTAACACATCTATAATTAACTTAAGGTTCAGTGAGCCAAAAGCCTTTTCTATATCTCATGATTTGAGCAATCCCGAGTCATTTCTATCTTTAAAAAATTCGATCAGGTCCATTACATATCTTATACTTTCTCCGATGTACAAAGCCTTTTTGATCTTCATGCATGACAGTCTTAAAATTTTTCAAAGTCTTTCTGCTAAGGCTTTTGCTAAGATTTTATAGTCAACATTCAAGAGAGAGGCCAAGGCTTCCAATTTGCCAAAGTTTCTAGATCAATGTTTGGCTTAGGGATCAGTGTGATAATGCTCCTTCTCTGTGAATCTCCCAGTGGACCATTTACAAACGAATGCTCACAGCTTTTGGACAATTACTCCTTTAATGTGTCCCAAAATTTTTATAAAATTATACTTAAGACTATCATCTTCTGGTGAGTTCTTCATACTATGTAATGCTTCCTTATATTCACAAGGTGATAAATCTTCCTCCAAGTAGACTTTTTGTTCCGAGAGTTGTTTCATTTCTTTTGTTTTTATTTATTCGAAGAATTCTCTGCTATTGTGTTGAAGGTTTCTTTTTAAAATGATGCGAAAAATTTGTGTATTTCACTCAAGATTTCTTCAGATTTATTCGTTTCAGTTGCACTTATTTTTAAATGTGTTATACTCTTTCTGTTATATTTTCTTTTTTCCATATTTAAGAAATATTTGTTGGGGTTTTCTCCAAATATATGCCGTCTTTATTTTGCTTTGTCTATTTTTTGGTCTTTTCCTATCCGATATCTACTTTTAACTTAATTTTTATCATCATCCATTTATGTTTCCAGCTCTTATAATTCTTTCCTGAGGATGAATTCTACATTTCTTTTTTCTTTTGCAACTTTTTTGAATATTCAAGTGTCTTCATTTTGATTTTGTACTTTATATATTCCCGCGTCTGAACGGAATTAAGCTAATTTTTGTCACTTTCTTTTGCTACTTCTAGTATATCCTCCTTAATTGTCACCACAAAGGCCTGATTATCTAGTAGGGAATTGTTAAATTTCTAAGAACTAGGTCCTCGCTTTTTTTACTCATTTCCTGTTATCTGCATACGTAGATTATTATATGAGCTGAAGCCTCCGACAATTTCACACTCTGCCATCCCATTCACAAGCTCATCCGATATCAGGAAATAGTTCAGCCTACATTTTACCACTGGCTTATTTTGATACCAGGTGTATCTTCGTTCATTAGGATTTTTTCTCTATAGACATCCATTAATTTGGCTCATTTACTCCACTAGTTTTTGTATTGAAATTCGTTTGTCATTTTTGAACTTTCCGCTTTTTTTATGTTTTTTGGGTCTTTAAGTCTCCTTCTAGAATGATTGGGTCTGTATTCATGCCCTTGACGTCATCAAAGATTCTCTCCTAGAATAAAATTTGTTCTCTCTACTTAATTGGAGCACGGATATTACATGTGACAAAAATTTTATCCGAAATTTTGATCTATCGATTATTTGGTAATTGAAGGTTTTGTTTAGAAATACTCCTCTTGAATTCTTTCCCCATGAGAAAAATATTTTACCGTCACCCAATCCTGTTCCCCGCTGAAGTAGTAGATTTCGTTCCACTTGCTTAAAGAAATGTGTCTATGTGGAAAAATTATATCTAGAGCTTTTTTTACAGTAATTTAATATGCTCCCTCGTTTTGCCTCATTTTGACCTTCTTTGATATTTAAAGAAAATAATCTAAAATTGAAATACATTCACAATCAATCTTGTGTTGTGTAAACCATTCCAAAGTTATCACTATACCTTTTCTTTGCTACAGGCTGCAAAGATGCTCATTTGTTAAAGCGTCTTTTACAAGTATTTCTATTCTTCATTTTACTATTGTAGTTTTTTATCAAGTTTAAGACTCCGCACTACTGCACTCTAAGCTGCACTACTACAGTCAAAAAACATTGCGTTGCGTCTATTACAGCATCTTGATATATTTGTAAATTAAAATTCTACAAAGTAGCAACAAATATTTTTTTGACTGACACAAAAATGGAACAATATCGAAAAATACACAAACTCATTTTACATTTTCCTTGTTTTTTTGTTTCATTCTTGCTTTTCCTGTTGTTGCTTTTTCGTCAACTCTGGACAGATGATTATCAAGGGTTTTCGCCACTTGTTAGCATCAGCCATATTCTTTGCATTGACTATCTCTTTATCTTCGACCCCATCAAATCGATCTTGACATTTGGTAAGCAATTATTTCGGGGGTCGTAATAGCCAATCCATTAAATGTTTAAGCAATTTGCTGTTGGGTCATCACTTTTGAAAAAACGTTCGCAAAACTCTCGTTTTTGTGAATTATTAATTTTTTAGTCGAATTTTATCACATCTGTCGGGAAGAAACAAAATTGTTTGTGTTACTCAAAAAGCAGACAGTAACTTATATCTGATACTACGTTAATTTTCATTTTTAAAATATTCCGTTTGTTATTTTTTGTTATCTTTTCAATATAATTTTTTTTCAAAATAAATGTATATATACATATATTTATTTTTTTCTTCACATTTTTTCTTATTTGATTTTTGTTTTTTTGTTTTTTTGCTGTTTGATTTTTTTTCTAGTCATCATTTTTACTAATTTAATTATCTTTCTTTTCAGGTTCTTTGGCATTTTTCATTTCTTTTCCTTTTTATTTATTTAGTTTTTCTTTATTTTTTATTTCTTTCTTTTTTCCTAATTTTTTCTATCTTTTTGATTTTACCATATTCTTTTTTGTTTATTTTTCCTGTTATATCTCTTTTATTTTCCCCATATTTTAAGTATCAGTAAGAATTGTGTACATATGGAGAAAATATTGATCATGTTCAAGCTGAAAGACTTGAGTTATAAAGGCCCAGTCAGTTTCCTTTTTGATTGTCCATACAAAAAAGATATATGGTGAGATTTATGGAAAAAATCTATCTACTTGATTGCAAAAACTTACCGGAAAACCTTCGTAGAGCCTTTAATATTCTTACTCGTTCGACTCGTACTAAAGTTTAGGGCATTTCGCTTGTTTGAACTTCAAGTTTCTTGACGTTGGCCTTGGTTCGTCCCGTTCCTGCATTTGAACTTGTTCACCTCGCTTCCAATCGTCGAATTTTATCTTTATAATTAGTCTAAAAAAATATAGCCGCGTAAAGGGTCATTTATACTTGCCTTTTCCGACGAAACAGAACGGAATGCAATCGACACAACGTTACCGAGCGGAAGGGAAATTTTCGTTCCGTTCGGTTCGGTTGGAAGTTACCGTCGGTCATTTTCTAGAAAATTGCATTTATTCTTTTCAATCGAAAGTGAATTTTCAGGCTGAACGTTTCAAGCTATTGTCGATCCGTTCCGTCGAAGAAGGCAAGTACAAATGACCGTACAGTTTAGTAGACGTCAGTAAATAGGAAAAATCCTATCCACAATGAAGGCTGCTGTAAGTAGAGACATAAAGAAGTAATATGCGAATTTTGTTCGCACAGTTTTTTGCGATATTATTGTTTTATACATATATGTAATTAGGCGGAAGTGCTATAGGGACACCCTCCCCAGAAATCGTCAGCCATATGGCTAGTCATTGGGTGACTCCCCCTCCAGGATTTTCCAACCCTATGGCCAGCCGTATGGTAGCCGTAGGGGCTCCTGTACTTTTGATCGAAAAAATACTGAAAAATGTAAATTTTTTGACGAAAAATGTAAATTTTCGATCAAAAAATGATCAGAAACGTCAATTTTCTCGGGCCATGAGTACACTTTTTACGGTTTTTTAGACAAAAATTAGTATTTTTTGAACCGTTTGTCGAAATTTCTTGGTGAAAAATCGAATTTTTTTCCTTCAGAGACTTTACAGTAAATTTTGGGGATCAGTGACCTGGGAAAATTGCCTGACCTCCACAGACCACGGAGCCGCGTTACATCTATGGTTTTATATTTCCCATAATATGCAGGATAGAAAATTTGCAGACGCGAGCAAAAATGACCGTCCTTCATTTCAAAAAACTGAAGTATGCCGAAATTCTTTTTAAGAATACTGATAATTAAATGTAAGCGAGTAGTTGGTATACTCTGAGAAATTTTTCCCAGATCAGAGATCGTATGAAAATTGAGAATTTTACACCGCGCTTTTTCCCAGGTCTCACAAACTCCGGTCGGGCGTCAAAATTTCGCCAGAAGAATTGGCTGTACGTGAAGAGCAATGGCGCTTGGAAACTTTGGGTTCGTTGGGCGACGCGTTCCAAAAAGGACCCAAAGCCGACTATTCGAAAATTATGCGCGTTGAGATGACCAAAGGGTTGCCGGCGCCGTTGGAAAGCCAAGAATTGTTGGGTAAATTCGAAAACAAAAGGCAAGCAAACATTTTCGACAAGATTTTTCTCGCTGAAAACCAAAAGCCGCCGCCCACAGCTTTCGTCATACAACCGGTGCAATTGAAACCGTCCGAAGTGATAAAACGAGATTTGCCCAAAGAAGAATTAGCTAAAGTGGATTTGAAAGCAGCACCCAAGTTAGTAAATTACAATGCGAAATTTTCCAAAGTAATTTTGGCATTTTATTCTGAGTAATAAAATATAGGAACAAACTCTAGGAACGGCGATCTCAGTTTCCGTGTTCTTCATAGATTATTTTACTGCGGATTAGTTTTATGTAGGTTTGGTCGACCTGTACAAAAATTTAGAGTAGCATTTATCGAGAGATATTACATACGATGACTACATTACAAGAAAAGCATTACAGTTTTAAGTAAGCTCTATCGTTCAAATTCATTCCCATGACTTAAGCTTTTTTACTTGATTAGATCAAATATAGAAAAACTCTATTTACCGCTTTTACACAAATTTTACTT
This sequence comes from Romanomermis culicivorax, assembly GCA_963922205.1. Taxonomy (NCBI): domain Eukaryota; kingdom Metazoa; phylum Nematoda; class Enoplea; order Mermithida; family Mermithidae; genus Romanomermis; species Romanomermis culicivorax. The sequence continues at coordinate 1,038,995 of CAWUHX010000076.1, read as the reverse complement.
TAAATGTGTTCCACTAGGAGGATTAAGGGAACTGCATTATCTGAATTTTTATATATAAATGTTTTCTTGTTAGAATAATCAAAATGGTATTTAATGACTGCTTTTACCAGCGAATGACTGTTTATGTATTAAAAGGCTATTGCTACATTATCCTTATTCGAGTAGTAGAAGCTATCATTTTAATGATAGTGTAGTAATTACAAATATACCTGTTAGAGCTTCGACCTGTTGCGTACACGATAAAAGTCATTTTAAAGAATGGGTTTAGCTGACCTTTCAAAGTAAATTATAATAGTAAAAATAGGAAACTTAGCATAACATAAATAACAATTTTAATAAAAAATAATATAACTAATTATAGTAATGATAATATCGAAGTATTGTGATACGTTGTTAGTTTTATAGTAATCTTCTTAACAATAGAAATACATTTTCATATACAAATTATAAGACTAATAATTGAAAACTGTTGTGCAGGAAGAGTTATAAGAATGAAAACAATAGAAGCGAAAATTATTGAATAATATTAATAACGTGAACGGTCTTGGTTATACTATTGGGATAATGTTTATATCTATTATAATCGTAGAAAACAATGAGTTAGAATAATCAAAATGCATTGAAATTAGAAAACAACACGCATTGAAATTATGTTGATTACAGCTTTATCTTTATTGAGGTATTGTTGTATTAGTTCATGACCTGGATAAGGTTATTTATTGTTAGCGAAGTTCTTGCATCGTCTGATATTGCATGCGTAATGGGAGTCAGTTTAGTATTAGTAATTGTGGCAATAGTGGGTGATTTATTGGTTTTATAATTGACGATATACAAGTAATATTAATAGATTTAAGGATGATATTATTCACATCATTTGGTAACATTCTTTTAGGGTCGAAAAATACGAGCCCACTCCTGAAAATCCCGAGTGGTCCAAAGACTCGAATAACAAAGCGCCCATATTGTCCTCACAGCAACAAACGTCCAAATACAAAATGAAACCGGCACCGCCCAAAGAAGTTGAAGTGCCAGCTAAAGATCAAGTGGCCTTGAAATTAGCCAAACCCAAGACGGCTGAACAGCCCGAAGCTTTCCCGCACGTTCAAATTGGCGAAAAAGGCAAAGTAAATGCACCACAACAAAAGCCGGCCCCTCCTAAAGAAGTGGTCGTACCGGCCGCCGATCAAGTGACACTTAAAATGGCTTTCAAACCAAAAGTGGCTCAATTTGGCGAACAGCCTAAAATTGAGGAGAAACCTTTGAAACCGGCAGTTATCCAGCAAAAAGCGTGAGAATTTGTTTTTTCACCGTTTTCTTATTTTCGATCTCTAAAATTTCCGCTTATTAGTTCCAATTTTATTTTTCTTTCTAATTTGGATATTTCTTCACACGTGTCTTGTGTTTCATTAAGCCTCTTAATTTTTGTTCCCCTACTCTGGCTTTCTTCGTTTTTTAATTTTATTTGTTGAGTTTCCCTTTTTTCTTTAATTCCTTTTTTAATTTTTTTAGATTTTTAATTTTTTAATTTCTTCTCTTCGCGCATCATCATTCTATTTATCATTGATGTTTTAAAACCGCTTCAGTCTGTTCCTATTTTGCTCTGCAACCTTCTTCCTATTTAGGAAATCAATTCCTTACATTTTCAATTCCTTTCGTTGGTTATTTTGATCTTTCCACTATTTATATATTTTTCTGATATATTTTTGTATTACTTCTACCTCTTTCTAGCGCATTTCACTCCCATTGAGCAGTTGTTCATTTGTCTATTCAAGCGTTATCTTTTTTATGTTTTTCAACTATTGGATTGCCCACATTTTTTTGTTGTCATTTGTTTTGTTTATCTGTCTTTCCTTCATATTCCAATTTTTCTTGTAAGTTTTCTTTCTTTGCCTTGTCCTTTTTGTTTCGCAATTTTCTTGTCTTTGTCTGCCAGGGGCCGCTTGAAATATTCGGGTCTTTATGTCCGAACTTGCAATTATCTCGGGCAAAAAGGTCGCGAACGCACGATCAGTAACTGCAATGACCTCGAATGATCCCGACGTTGCGTTTCAGTCCAAGTTTGAGATAATTGCGAGCTCGCAATGAAACACGAGCTCGAGCGAAGCGGTTGCAATAAATTTTCTTGTCTAGTTCTGATCGCGACGTCAGTTTCAGTTGTACACAATTTAATCGTCATAGGTAGCAGGTTTAAGTTTTAGAAAAATGGTGTTTTCTACACGTCTTGGAATTAACGCATGTTTTTGACTAATCTTCAATTAAATTGAGAATCATAAGGTAGCTGTGTGCTCATGAAATAGAGATTTCTATAGTAATAAGAGTCAGGCGTTAGAGTTCCCTAGCTGAACTGCATAATTTGGGCTTTCCCTTGATTCTGAGTTTCCTGAAATGTAATGATTCAAGATGATTCTAAATTCTGATTACAGACAGCGGAAATCAAGTTCTTGTAAATATGAATCTATAGTATGTTTTTTGTACAGGGTGAACTAAAAAAAGGTGACCGGTACTGACTTCCTTCGCTTTCAAACAAGTGAAGCTTTTTTAATGCATTTGCTGCCGTCGATAAATAAAACATCTGGCATAAATACTGCAAAATTTGTTTTAGCCAGATTTAAATACTGACTGACTAGAATCAAAAATACTAAACGGCGATGTTTTTGCAAATAACAAGAAAAAACTGACAAAAATCAACATGTTTTACAACAGAGAAAGTAAAATAGATCCCATCATAAGAACCAAATAACAGCTGAAAACTACAACCGCGCCCTTTTAGTGTTGTTTCACCAATAATTTTAATCGTTTTTCGAAATGGTCAATGACAGAATTGATTTTTTTTTTGATTTTGTTTTTTTTAGTTTCAAAACAAAAGCTCTTGATTTCGGCAAAATTTTGCCCGCACTGAAACAAGAAGTTGATGACTTTAAATTACGTGTAAATTACAAATCTGGATGATTTTTAAAGTACTCTTGTATGTAAACAGCTTTAGAATTTTTTTACAATAAGACAACTTTTACTTTTTGAAAAATGATCACTTTTACAGAATTTCTATTTGTACAGAACTTATAAAAAGCATAAAATTCAGCTCTTATAACAAAGACAAGCAGTGAATTCTGATGCAGCAATCCACATTATAAAAGCTTCATCCATTCAAAAGTTATGAAAGTCAGCACCAGTCGCCATTTTTTGGCTCATACCGTATAATGCTTCCGAATGGACACATCGCTCACGCAAACTTTTTGTCGAACCATTTTGCAAAAAAATTGTCAAAGCTAGTTGAGTTGGCTGGAAAATTCGCAAGTCTGTGCCGTATAGTTTATAAGAAAATTACCAAAATAGACCGTTCACTCCAGTTTCATTTTCCAGAATCATTATAGAAAAAAATGAGAAAAAGAAAAGTAAACTATAGTTATCGTAAATATGAATCTATAAAATCGTTTTTATGGCAAACTAGCTCTACAATTTCTTGACTTCTTGAAAATCTGTCAGAAAAGGATATTGCGATGCATAATTCATTCTAATTATTCCATTTTTTTCATTTCATCATTTAATTTCTCTTAATTAATCTTAATTTACACTTCTTATTCTAATTTATCGCTAAATCGAGGGTTTGGACTTAAACCTGTGCATCTGTTAATTGTGGATTGGGTTTTTTATTATAACATAAAAAGAGATAACACTGAGCTCGAGATTAGCTAATGCCCAGGTATCAACGATTTAATACTGATCTCACGATGATCATCAGCATTAGTTATTGCAACCAGCCCCAGCTGAATATATAACCTGGAAATTTTTCATCGTGATATTCTTCATTTCTTGCACTTATTTTTTTTGATTATGCTTCGTTACCCCGACTGTCCCTCTAGCTCGACTACCCCTCTAGCTCGACTACCCCGTTACCCTGACCATCGCGTTACCTTGGCTGTGACTTTACCCTAACTAATGCTCGAAGAATTCATCAAAATTATCGTTGCCCAAGCTGGCCCTTTATTTCAACTAAGCGTTAGTTTTAAAAATGTGAATAAACTGCAATAGTGTTCATATTTTTCACGGTGGTTATTTTGTAATGAAAAATCAATCAATATCTTGTTTAGTGATTATAATTATTGATTGAGGTGCAGCTACATTTATTGACTTCAAGCTTATTAAAAATTGAAAGTAGTCAGTCTGAATACAGTTCATTTACTTTGGTATGATAGATGCAGCAACAGGATAAGGAGTAGGTTCAATTTGACACACAACCTCCAAAGGTAAACGTCTTTATACTGTAGAAGAAAGAATTCCTTCAGGACAAAAAGAGGCCGGAGGAACTTCTTACCTCGAACGTTCCGTTACCTCGAATAATGATGTGCAAGATTTATTATAAAATTCTGACACTAGCAGTATTCCGTTACATCAAATAATGATTAAAGGCGAATATGAAAATTCCGTGTAATTTTAAAATTTCATTTGCACTTTTTCTAGGTTAAAACTTTAGCTCCGGCTTAGACTTAGACTCAGGCTTAGGCTTAGACTCATGCTTAAGCTTACGATTAGACTTAGGCATAGCTGTGCATTCGAGGTAACGGGATGCTTAGAATTAAATTCTTTTGAACAAAAATACGTAACATTGTTTGAGGTAACGGGAATTTCATGCACTATTCTGGGTAATGGATCGTAATGTTAGATTTAGATAAAACTTTTACCAGACATCTAGGTGCATTCAGCTACGTTATTCCAGAAAATTATCAGTTGGTCTGTTTGTAGCTGATGGACCAGAAAGTTTTTCCCATAGACTACAGTAATAAGCATACTATTTTTCGAATTGAACTTTTATCGTTTCCTTGCATTTGCCATTTCGAATTAAATAGACTATAACTACCAGATACCAGAATGTCATTCAGCTCGGAGCTGAAAAAGGTCACACAAAGATTACAAATAATTGAGTGATGGGCAACGGAGATGGACACAACCCGTTTTATGGTCCAATCTTTGTGGTCCAATGAGTGATGTAAAATGATTGCAATGATTTCAATTAATCAAATAGCTTCATGTCAATTATGTTATTTATATAACGTTTATGAAATGCATTTACATACCCACTCTTCATTTATGAAAGCAAAAAATTCTGCAATTTCTATGCATGTTTATCGCTGTCAAATGCTGTCTGTACTTCCTCATCTGACTTCAAAACTTGCTTTTTGTGTTGCACTTCTCATCTGCACTGCGCGGCTTTTCCCTATTTTCCTTCTCATGGTATCTCATCAAAGTAGTCGTTGTCTTAATAGATTTTTCACTATTTCGCGTTTATTTTGCTTTTTCGTCATTCACTATTATTCAATTTGATCTCTTGTTTTTTGTTTTCTCTGATTTATATTTATTTTATTTTTCAGTGAACTCGCCAAAGACGAAAGCATGTTTGCAAAGGTAAAAATTTCGACGAGTTTACCGATTTTTTGCCCAGAAATAATTTGTCCTTTTATTCCAGACACCGGCGCCGCAGCAAAAGAGTGTCAAACAACCAGCGGCGTTCACCAAACAACTAGCGCCCATAAAAACCGAAGTCGGTAAGCCGGCACGATTCGTCGTCGAATTTTCCGGCGATCAACCAATACAAGTTACTTGGGCAAAAGACGGCCGACCGATCGCCTCCTCGTTCGAATATCAGGCAAGAAAAATCGCTTTCTATGATTTTTTTAACCTTGCATATGTAGTTAGAAATTAAAATTTTCGATGGAGAAGAGTGAGGTTAAGGAATTCTTAATTTCCGCGAATTATCTCGCAAACTTTGCGAGATAATTCAACTATTGAATTTATTACTCGTACTGATCTTTCGCTTGCTCGTTTTCCAATAACATTGTTCGAAATTTCTCGAAATCCCAAAAGATCATCAGGATGATTATTCATTGGGCATTGATAGGTATAAAAATTGATCTTTATCCTCTGAAACTCATGCTTAGATTTTGCAAGCTTTTGTAAGTTTCAAAAAAGCTTGAAGGATATACGGTTTGCGTCCAAAAAATTCAAGGACACTCATGTTATGGCAGTTTTTTTCCGAAAGTGCCAAAAAAAATTTTAAATCTATGTTTCTCTTCAATTTCAAAATCTTCAAGATTTTTTGGATCGGAAAATTCTTCTGAACACGGAGAGATGAAATACGATGCTCTACCACATATTCTTACGACTAGAGTTTATGGAACTGATGATATGCACTTGATAGTTCCTAATAAAATGCTTGTAAATCGGAAAATGACAAAAATTAGCACAGTTGTCGACATTGTTTACACATAGCTTCTCAGATGGAATTTTTTATTCAAGGAACTATTTAAGCTCGTAGTATATTTTTCTTGAAATGCTTGTAAATTATGAAAATGGAAAGCAAGTACTAATTTAGATTTTTACAATTTTCTTCTAAGCCATTCGTCACGTGTGACTGAAGATTTGCGAGCTTATTCAATCAGCCGTCACCAATTTCATTCAATTTAAAAATCTTAATGTGAAAGCTTTGTGCACACAATTTTGACGGCGTAGTTTATTCTTGTCCTTTTTCAGTTGAGAAGCATTTCATAAAAACAAACTTTAGTTCATTGTGATAACAAATTTTTAATCACGTGTGACATATAGTTTAGCCGAATACCGTAAAAAATAAAATAGTACTTGATTTCCACTGTTATGATTTACGCGAATTTCGAGCAAAGCAGACTATAGGATCTACCACTTTCATATTCAAAAATTTCTTATTAAAATGTGGCCATTCTCTTTTATAGACCTTTTTACTAAATCACTCATCCAAGTTTACTGTAATATTTATTGAATGTCAAAATTTTTGAAGTGGTGTCTTGTTTAATCGGGTGTATCCCCATTTCCCGAATGTCCCGATTCCCCGAAAGTTCCGTTTCTCCGAAGAATGCTTTAAATCAAACATTGATTTTCCCTTTTTCCGGGAAGTCTCTATTCTCCGAAATTAGCAAATCCCGTTTATATGTTATATAAATAGACGAAGGCTATTTTTTGATTGCATTTTTTAAATTACTAATTTTTCCTGGAAACAATGTAAATTGTAGGTTCTTCCGGTTCAGAAATAATGTTCCCGCGAAACTTCGCACAATATTCGCACCGTAAAAGAAATTATACTCCGTTCATTTTGAAATGACCGATGCAGCGGTCGTAGTTTCGGCAATCGTAGCTTTAATATATCAGGAAATCAATTTCGATAATCTTGAAATGATTAAAAGAGTGATCATCAAGGACTTTGTAAAAAGGTAATCATCAAGGACTTTGTACTTTGTAAAAATTTATTAAATAGAGTCAACGAGCCTTACATAATTTTGTATAAAAGTTTGGCTGCGACCTCGCTGCATCAATAATTCCGTAATGAATGGGGTATAGTGTGAATGTCATTGAAGTTTGAATTGTCAAAAAAAATTAGGAAGAAATAGATCTTGTTGTAAACTTTATTATTCGATGGAAGACAATTGTCAGGGAACATTTATTCTCATGAAGCATCGGAAATCGCAATTACTAAAATAGTGTCGCGAATCCCAACTTTTTTATTTTAATGAAATTTTCCTTTTGCGATGAACATGGAATCATCGACTTCTCTCACGTCTTTACTTCACTTAATAAAATTATTTTCTGATAAAAATATTAAAAACTTACGTTTATTTGGAACAGGAAAAACTTCCTGGTGCGGACTTTCTTCGGTCACTCCTGCATAGTGTAGAATTTAAAAAAGCCTTCAAAAACCTGGTCTAAAGATGTTGAGCTCTTGCTTCAATTTGCTTCTCATTTCAATGATTTATTACTCTTCAACTGCTGAGAAATATGAATTCATAAAACTTGATTTTGAAGAACTATAGTCTGTTTTTCTTGAAATGCTTCTAAATAATGAAATTGGAAAGCAAGTAGTATTTCAGATTTTCGCGATTTTTTGATAAACAATATACCATATAGGATTGGAAATTTGTCAGCTTACTGAACTCACCTTCAACAATTTTTCGAGTGAAAAACTTTACGGTAAGGGCTTTATGTAAACGATTTTGATGACAGTGCTGATTTGTGCCACTTTTATATTTGGAAGCGTTTCATAAAAAAACAGACTATAAACAAATATACACGATTATTCATTCATTAACATATATATGTATATGCCATATACAAGATCGGATTCGATCTGGATCCGGTCGGATGTGCTGTCTAGAATCCAGATCCGATCCGACGATTGCAGTTTTCTATCCGAAGTTGATCCGTTTCATAGCTGGTATTCGTGGAATCTGAACTTTCGGGGAATAGGTATTAATGCGTTGTTCGGGTAACTGGAATTTTATTCATTATTCGGAAAATCGGGACCCTCGGGGAACAGGAACTTCCTAAGAATCAGGACATTCGAGGAAAAGGGACGTCCGTGAATAAGGACATAATCGTTTTATTGATTGTTTTCTTCCACTTGAAGATCAAAAATACGCAAAATAACGCCGTATTGGAAATCGGCAAAACTAAAACCGATCATTCCGGCAATTATACCGTACGAATTCAAAACGCGGCCGGTTTAGCCGAGTCGACCGCCAACTTGATCGCTGGTCAAAAAGTGGACAACAGTGTTTTGCCCGCCTTCCAGCAAGTGTTGTCCGATTTGAAAGGCACACAGGGTCATCCGGCCCGTTTCGATATTCGAATTGCCGGAAAACCGCAAAGCGTTACATGGTTCAAGGTGAGTTTGAAGAATCCCAGATTGGTAAACATTTTGTCCGAACTTTTGAACGATGTAATTCTTGTTGCAGAAACCTGGAACGTTCAAGCATACACTTGCTCTGTGCTTTTTGCAGTAAAATCTAGTTACTACAGCGAATTAAGAGAAAAAGTTTCAGATCGTGATTCTTATGGAAATTATGACAACCAAATTGCAAAAATAAATGCAAGACACTGTATAATTTCATCATCTGTTTTCCATAATTGTTTGTAATTCAAGATGGAATCATGTGCTTTCGCCATATGCATAATTTTTCGTTGATCATTTAACTTTCATACAAGATTCCATCCACGACTGTACATGAAAAAGTTTCCAATTTTTCGCAGCATTACTTTTTGGTGATAGTATGTTCACTGATCCCAATTGAATGTGTGACAAAAAAAAAATTCTTTACATCTCTGATATTCTCATTGTTATTTTCATGAAATTATAAATCTGTTGTATCACTTATATCAAGAACTTTATGGAATGACAAATCTCATTATTCCATCCGTAACTCACCAGACATACACATTAACATTTTATGCGTTTTTATTCGGCAAATTCTTGACCAACACTTCTGTCGGTTAACCTCAAACCCAAGATTTGGTTTTGTCCATTTTTACCGTAGTCTTCAAATTTAAGGACGGAAAACAGATTATCCCCGACGCCAGGTGCCAACTTTTGGTGGAACAAGATACGTACACCCTGTTGATAACCGAAGCCCTACCACAAGACTCGGGCATCTACGAGTGTATTGCCCGCAATAGTAAAGGCGAAGCTCGATGCAAAGGAACTTTGCAGATACCACGTAAGATGGGAAATCCGAATAGCTTTGAACATCATTCTGCGATTTTTGTTTCAGTGTCCAAACCGACAACAGGATTTATGATGAAAACAGCTGGTGCTCCCGTTCAGAAGGGTAATGATTAAGTGGTCAATATTTCGTAAATACATGACATTAAACGTAGGTTTTGAGGCTGCAACAGCCAAGCATCCTACATATGCAACGATTTCTATTTAACCGGACACTTTTTATGTTTGCAAATAAAGAACATGTATCAATGTGAAACTTGACACACTTTTTTGGATCAGTTTCTCCTAACTGAAAAATGATATATTCTATATCACCTTCTAGGTCAGAAATTTGTTTGACATTTATCTGCTATGGTCATTGATGGTAGACTATGCCTTGCCCATCATACTGATACAAAAGTGTTACATTTTTATACCGTCTTGAAATTCATCAATCAAATTCTTGGTGTGGAAGTTATTGAAAGAAGTTTTATAAATTTATGAAAAAGTCATATGAGCCACTAGGTGAAAAATGAGATCTGTCTTTTGTATTTTTTGAAATTGAATTATGAAAGTGGAAAGCAAGTTCTTATTTCATATTTTTACGATTGTCTGCTAAACGATATCTCACAAAGAACTGAAAATTTGTGAGCATACTGAATTAACTTTTGATAAGCTTTTGAGTGAAAGATTCTGTAATAAGCTTGGTGTAAGTAGTTTTAACGACAGTTTTTATTTGTGTTATTTTTCAATAGCATTCTATAAAAAACGGATTTAGCTTTCGCTGTTGAGTTTTTTTTTACTTTTTCGATCTGATTCATATTTTACTGACGTCTGTTTTCTTTTACCTCAATTAATTAAGCTCTCATCATTCACAAATTCTGCAGAAGTCCCCTTTTCAATTTGAATCATAAGGTTATTTTGCGAAGACGGTATTCGTGACACGAATTGAAATTCCGATTCTGATTCTCACTAGATTCTGTACTCTTCGAAAATTTTAGAGTTACATCGGGAATTTTTTCTCAAAGTCGATGAATCATCATCACTATCAAAGCTCAAAGTTTTCAAGGTTTTCTGTGAAAACTCCAAATACCAGGCATCCCTGTTTTTAGTACAACAAAAAGCCACCAAAACCGAAGCGCCCAAATTCATTAAACAACTCGCCGACCAAAACGTCACACTGAACGATCAAGTAAAATTGAACGTCGAATTTGCCGGCGCTCCCTCGCCGGTTGTCGTTTGGCTCTTCAACGGGCAACTTGTGCCCTCCACTCCTGAATTTGCTGTAACTTTTCTTTGCAACATTTTTTAGCGATGTCGTATACTTTTTTCGATTCTTTCAGATTTCAAATACACCCAATTCGTCAGTATTGACTATAAATAAGCTTTTAGCCAAAAATGTAGGAAAATATACGTGCAAGATAAGTAACCAGTCCGGACAAACTGAAACTTCGGCTACGTTGAAAAGTGGCCAAAAACGCTGATTTTTAAGACTATTTATTGAATATGTGCTTCTTTTTTTAATGACGCCCTCTGAAGTGATATTCTATTTATATACGCAATGTATTATGTGATGAGATTTTTCAACTTTTTTTCGTAGTCCTACATCTCTTATAGAATTTCCGCTTCATAGTTTGAATATTTACCGCAATTATATACGAATTTTAGTGCGAATTTGAATCTTTTTGTTGTATAATTTAGGCTTTATTGTATATGTAAATGTGTTGATTCCCGAAGCACTAATGAAAGTTTAAGTTCATTTGAGCGTAATCTTCTAAACCTGGATCATGTGTGTATTGTCTATGGCTCATTGCATAATAGCGCCTGATACGTGAGCGTCGTTATGAGAAAATAGTTGAACACTGGTCATCTTGTTGTCACAATGAACGGAAATTATTGGTATTTTTCCGATGCCATGCGGTCCACTGATATCGCTTTCTTTTTGACAACTAGAGATTCTGTGATCTTATCTGATTGGGTAGCAGATCCGCTACCTACTGCACATCCGCTACCTAGTGCCCATCCGCTACCTAGTGCACGACCGCTACCTAGTGCACATCCGCTACCATAGTCAGATCCGCTACTAGACAGCAAAAAATGTGAAAAAGGTTTTTCTATTGTTTTCATAAGGGTTCTCCCAAGGCAAAAGAATAAAAGAAAATGGAATATGGTAGGCGTTCTGCGTGGTAAAAAATATTTTGTTTGCCACTTTTATGGAAGCGCAAGAATGGTTAAAAAACGTAATACTACAGGGAGTCTACCTAAAGATAAGTCACTAATGAGTAAAGATACGTAATAAAATCATAAAAATGTCCACGCAGCCACATTCTAATGCGTGAAAAATTCTTATTTACATAACAAAGTGACCACACAAGCACCTCGAGTGACAGAACAATCAGTCTAGACGGACGTTTTTCATTCTTTACCTGTACCAATCCGGATGATGAAAATATCGTTTTTGTTTTGTTTTTTAATTTTTTTCAAATACTTTTTTAAATTATTTTCAAATATTTTATCATCATTTTGAGTTCAAAATTAAAACAAAACTATTGTTGAATATACCTCCCGAGTAGACCAAGGACTGAATATTTTCAGCAAACTTGGATCCATGGCAATTATCCCATTTCTAGCGAAAATTATTGGGTTAACCCTGGGTTTAGAACAACAAACTACTGCATCTCACCGGGGTTCGTGGCACGCATTTGGCAGAACACAATTTCTCGCATTTACTTCTGAAAATACGGGCAAATTGAAAATTTTGAGTCGCATCGGTTGCAACCGCATATTTCCCAATTTTTAACGAATGAAATTTTAAATCTTCACGAAACATGCGCCATCTAATTGGTAAAAAAATTAAATGATCCTAGTAATTTGTAAATGTATACTGTACATTCTTCCATAAGGAAATCATGCATGGGTCATTCAACGCAAAAAGTAAACGTAACGCGTTACTTATATACCTCAGCAAAAAGTAGTGGATGTGCACTAGGTAGCGGATCTGACTATGGTAGCGGATGTGCGCTAGGTAGCGGTTGTGCACTAGGTAGCGGATGTGCACTAGGTAGCGGATCTGGCAGCGACCCTCTTATCTTGGGGGGCTCTTGCTGAGGAAAATCGATTTCCGTGGTTTCATGAACGCAAATTATTTTCCACTATGAATACACCATTGTAAGCGAATCCCCAATATGAACCACTTTCTGTCATGATTTTTCCACAAATTGAATGAACGAGTAAAAGGACCAGATATAGTATATATTTTCAGCTTTAAAATTCGGGAAAAAAACATCTCAATTCCTCTAATTCGGTGTATTATGCATCCTGTATATTAAACATCCTGCAGCCCAAAACAAATGGAATTCTATTACAGTACTACTTTTCTGTTGAGCATTGATCGCACTGGAATTTACGTAAAAATATTCTACGAAGATTTTATCTGTGGCCGTCATCTCAAGAGAATACGAAAAATTTACTGTAGTTTTAGTAAATATGATCAATTGTAAGAATAACAGTAATCAGACCTCTCCTGCCTATTGAAGGACCTGCTAAGTAATTGAGTTTTCACATTGGAAAATGCTACCTGATCTAAAGACTGTACGGTGGCAAGCTTTTCCACAAATTTACTTTGCTATATTCGCAATAGATACGTGACATAATTTCATTGGTCAAGTCACGTTGTTGGAAAATACGTTAGGAACTTAAAATTCAACGAAAAATAGAGAGGATCTCGATGACTGAGGGATTTTTGAAGAAAAGCAAAATTGTGAAAAAGAAGCTGCTTAAGGTAAAGTTAATTTAATTAGTAAGAGAACAATTTGAAAAAAATTCAATTTGAGTCTGCATGTACGTAGCTTTTGCGTGACGGACAGCTAATCAGCTCGAATTTCAAGAATAATAGTTGGAATATGAAGCTTTCATCTACTATATGTACGTGCGTATCAGCTACTGCAAAAATGGAATCGCCGGTAAAACGTCTAAACCGCTGCTCAAGATGATTCCTTTCTCGGATAAATCGTATTAAAATTCACAACACTTCTAAAGCAATGCTTCTTGTTGTTTGTCAACGCTCCATAAGAATGGCAGTATGAACAGCATGAATTTGCTTTTCGGCCCCAATGATCGCTTTGGAAAATATACCCAAAAGCATCAGTCAGTTTTCTAAATAAGTTTAATATATCAACAAATTCAAAAATCCAGCAAAACAATTTTAAAAATGTTTTTACAGAATGATCTAGGCATAACGTGAGAATTCAAAAATTGGTTCATAAAAATGTTGACGTCGCAAATTTCAATGCAAACAAAAAATGTTGCTTCGACCGTTCAAAATCAAAGTTACTATGGTGTTTCAGTATGCTCATAACCATAAATATCATGATTTGTTGAACTAGTAAATCTGGCGAAAACTGAAGTCGCCAATCCGCTTTTGTTAGCACTTATCAAAACCTGAGAAAGAAAGAAAGAAAGAAAGAAAGAAAGAAAGAAAGAAAGAAAGAAAGAAAGAAAGAAAGAAAGAGAAAGAAGAAAGAAGAAGAAAGAAAGAAAGAAAGAAAGAAGAAGAAAGAAAGAAAGAAAGAAAGAAAGAAAGAAGAAGAAGAAAGAAAAGAAAGAAAGAAAGAAAGAAGAAGAAAGAAAGAAAGAAAGAAGAAGAAAGAAAGAAAGAAAGAAAGAAAGAAAGAAAGAAAGAAAGAAAGAAAGAAAGAAAGAGAAAGAAAGAAAGAAAAGAAAGAAAGAAAAGAAAGAAAGAAAGAAAGAAAGAAAGAAAGAAAGAAGAAAGAAGAAAGAAAGAAAGAAAGAAAGAAAGAAAGAAAGAAAGAAAGAAAGAAGAAAGAAAGAAAGAAAGAAAGAAAGAAAAGAAAGAAAGAAAGAAAGAAAGAAAGAAAGAAAGAAAGAAAGAAAGAAAGAAAGAGAAAGAAAGAAAGAAAGAAGAAGAAAGAAAGAAAGAAAGAAAGAAAGAAAGAAAGAAGAAAAGAAAGAAAGAAAGAAAGAAAGAAAGAAAAAAGAAAAGAAAGAAAGAAAGAAAGGAAAGAAAGAGAAAGAAAGAAAGAAAGAAAGAAAGAGAAAGAAAGAAAGGAAAGAAAGAAAGAAAGAAAGAAGAAAGAAAGAAGAAAGAAAAGAAAGAAAGAAAGAAAGAAAAGAAAGAAAGAAAGAAAGAAAGAAAGAAGAAGAAAGAAGAAAGAAAGAAAGAAAGAAAGAAAGAAAAGAAGAAAGAAAGAAAGAAAGAAAAGAAGAAAGATAAGAAAGAAAGAAAGAAAGAAAGAAAGAAAGAAAGAAAGAAAGAAAGAAAGAAAGAAAGAAAGAAGAAGAAAGAAAGAAAGAAAGAAAGAAAGAAAGAAAGAAGGAAAGAAAGAAAGAAAAATTAATGATGTGAAAAAGAGCGAAATGAAGGAACGAGCATAAGTGTAGAAAAGGAGAAAGATGAAAAAATAAAATCAAAAAACTAGGACGAAAAGTAAGAATGAAGAAGAATGACAAAAGGAAAAATTAAATAAAAAATAAAGCTTGGCGAACTGTACATATATGTAAGAATTATACGGAAGAGTATGGTTATTAAAAATGACAACTAGTAATGTTGTTTCATGAGCTAAACAGAAAAAAATAGATGACATGAAAAAAAGAAAATGAAAGAAAAATGACAACGCAAAAACATACATGAATAAAAACATGAGCAACACACACACAGAAAACGAAGGAAAAAAGATATACATACAAAGAAAAATAAGAGATAAAGAAAGAGAATAAGAAGAAAGTGTTATTACATTCTCTATCTCTCGTTTGAGAATCGCAATAATAGGAATTCACTGAATTGGGAATCGTTTGCATGGGAATCGCTCAATTGGGAATTCGCTCGGTTGGGAATTCGCTCAATTGGGAATCGCCCACTTGGGAATCACTCACTTGAGAATCGCTCACTTGGGAATAGACCGACAAAATATGTGAACATTTAGCATCAAGAGAACCCTATTCTCATCCTCAGACCGGGGTTGAGCATTGCTCAACTTTTCGATCAATTGTGCTCAAGGAAACTTGAACTGATGTTGTTAAAGATAATGATACGTTTACTGTAATCTTACATTGTTGCCTCATATGCTTCTCAATCGTATTTATTGGCTTTTGTTCCCGGACGAGTGCTCTTTGTATTCTCCCTAATAAAATAAAAAATTTAGACTGGAACCGCAACGCCGAGCAAGACTTCATGCCGACTCCCGCTTTCATAAGTTCCAATTCTTTCGAACAATCGACCACTTCCAGCCTGCGAACTACGGAAGATTCTACACTACTCTATTTCGTTCAAGATTTGCGAGATCTCACGGTAGATGAAGGTTCTCGAACGACCCTGCTTTGTCAAGTAAAAAAGACATTATTTATGAAGGGTGATAAAGTCATAATCAACTATCAAAAATTAAGCTGTCCGGCGAACCGGATACGGTAACTTGGCGCAAAGACGGTCAAATTATGGAGAATAGCGAAGAATTCGTTCAAACTTTCGAGGAAACGACGGGCGTATGCAAATTAGTCATTACGGAGGTCTACTCGGAAGATCAGGGCACCATATCGTGTCATGCTAGTAACAAAGTGTCCGAGGCAACCACTTCATGTCGCATGACTGTTTCAGGTAAATCCAAACTATATATCTCAGATGTGATCAGTCGGTAGAAGCTTTGAAAATTTTATATCACAAGCGGACCGTAGGGCTGTATGTCTAGACTGTTGTTTCCATATTCTAAGTATATAAGGAAGATTTGACGTTAAATTGAAAATCTCCTTCATCAAGGCAATTGTATCGAAAAACTATAATCAGTTTTTCTAAAAATTCTTTTCAATTGATGACAAAAAATCAGTGCCGCCTCACCAAATTTTGCTGCTTGCTTTTTACTTTCAAAATGGAGTAGGCTCACAAATTTTCAGTCTTATGCGACGTATGATTTGGTACGAAATGATAAAAATATGAGATAGTACTTGCTTTCCATTCTTAATATTTGCAAGCATTTCAAGATAAATAGACTGTAGTTCTCGGCACAAGTGAAAGTTTTTCATTGATTTTTGTTCATAGACATATGAGCATAAATTTTCGGTTTTAAGTCATTCTGCTTGAGTACGATAAATTTCAGGAGCTTCAATCAAAATAAAGATTCTTGTCAAAGTCTAAAATTTTACGACCCAGAAAGATTGTTTGCTTAAATGATTCTAATTCATTTTCATATATTTCTGTACGCATTATATTTATCTATTATTTTTATATATTTCTGTTATATTTTAATATTATTGTATGTACATTTATATACTGGCAGTAATATTTTTCTGATAGTCATGAGCGAAATTTATTCTGAAAATTTCCACAGAAACTCAAGAAAAAACCATACGAGAAGACAAACCGGATCGCGAAGGTTACCCACCGAAATTCACAAAAACCATGGAAAGCCAACGAATCAGGAGCAACGAAAAATTACGCCTGCAAGTGACAGTCGACGGCAAGCCGGTACCGGAATTTTATTGGAAATTCAACGGATTCCTTATCGACGGAAAAACGGATAAACGTTTCAAAATCGTTTCAACCGACCGCGAGTCCATCCTAAGTTGTACTGCTAAACCGTTGGCCGGCGAATATACCGTAACGGCGGTCAATCCATACGGCAAATGTTCGTCTACTGTAGCGGTTACTGTATCTAAATGTAAGGCGAGATTTTTGAATTTATACTGTCAGCTTCTCTGTCATAACATAATTTTAGATAAACTGAGCTGAATCATAAAAATCAAGTCATGTAGAAGTGAAAATGCCCATGAAATGGTTTGATGTCGGCATCTAGGTTGAAAAAGAACAAAAATCAATCATGTCGTCAAAACGACGTAAAGCTATAACAGTAGGATTTTTCAATCAAAAATCTTACTGTTAAAAGTTGGCTGAATAAGTTCACCAATTTTCAGTCTCACGTGTCGAATGGTTTAGCAGAAAATTGTAAAAGACTAAAATAGTACTTGCTTTCCATTTTTATAATTTAGAAACATTTCAAGAAAAACAGACTATATTTATTGTTGCTCCGACTAATCTTCCCACATGACTCATGTTCACACTGTTTACATCATTATTATTACGGCATGTTGGGCAAGGACGTAAAGCCGTAGGCATAGTTGGCCGCAAGGGGCGAAAAACAGTGCGAACCGCACATTTTTTTGCGGCTTTCAAAAACTGCGGCCCGCGAGTCACCCGCAATCGGAAAAAAATTTTGCAAGCCGCAACCCGCAACCGCATTGCGGTGTAGTGCGGTTTATGGACCCGCAATGAGTTCTCGAGTGGAGTACTTTTTGCGGTTCTGGTAGCCGCAATCGATACAGTATATACAATTCTGCGCTGAATAACAGTAGATAACCTAGATGAATGAGAACAGTAGGGCACTACTAAAACGCGGATCCATCCGCGAATCGCGGATCCGTGCCCAAAACGACTTGAACATTGATTTTTTCCTGAATCCGGACCACGGATCGCCTTGATTTTTTGATCCAAATCAATTTTTTATACGGATAAACTTTTTTTTCTAGATCAAAATTTTTCGAATTTTTTTTCTGATGTGTACTATCATGCTACGCATCAAATTTTTGATCCAGATCAAGATTTTCAATCCTGAATCAAATTTTCTCGATTTTCGACTGGAAATGATAAATTTAGACAAATCAGTTATGTTCTGTTTGAATCTGATTAATTCTGAGCGGAATCAAAATTCATGATCCAGATCAAAAATTTTGATGCTGATCAAAAATTTTTTGATTTGGATCAAAAATACACCATATCAAGGCGATCCGTGATCAGGACCCTTAAAAAATTTGGATATTGAAGTCGTTTTGGCCATGGATCCGGATAGTCGGATCGAGATCCGTGGGATCCGCAGGGATCCGGTTTCAAGTCATTGCAAAACCAAGTTCAGAAACCTCACTTTGGTTATTCCCAGGGCCGTTCTTAGGGGAGGGCGAACTTGATAAATTTTTTTGTTTTTGCATGCAGAGTATAAAATTTTCACAAACATAATTTTGGTACCACTTTGTTAAATTCTTTTGCTTTTAGCGGAGTGTTCAGCTGCCTAGAAAACCTGGAAAAGTCAGAGAATTTCTATTTGTAATAGTTTGCAAGATAAACCCGAATTTTCATTTTGAAAGCCAAAACCTCAGAAGTTTCCTTGCGCTTCGCACCGGTTTTAAGCATTTAGTTAGTATTTATCTGACTTTAGTTAAAGTGCACACAGGATGTCTAGAATCATTACTCAATTAACATTTTTAGTGCAGCTGTAGTTCTATTTCTTCTCTGATTAATATTTGACCTTTTTTGAAGAGTAATTAGGATTTCAACTTTTCTGCTGCCAACTTGATGATTGTTATAACATTATCAGTAATGAATATTAAGAAACATTTTGGAAGCTTACTTTAATTAAAATGTCCAGAGACTGAAAACCAGTAATGCAAAGAGATTTACTGTTCTGACCGAAGAACAACTAAAGCATAATACTTGTATCAGAGATGCTTTGTATGACAATTTCTTGTAGATGATGAAATTGAATCGAATTTCAGAAAATTATATTTTCTTCGGTTTTGAAGATTTTCCATGTTAATTACATTGCATTGAAAAAATGTATTTAAAAATAAGAATAACATGATTATAACTATAGCTGAATTACAAAAGGGAACTAAGAACATTAAAAAAATAAATCAAAAAAGCCAACAGTGGGCATTATAAAAATGAATCATACAAAACTATACGTTCCATATCAGAATTTCATATTTTGCTGTGCATGATTAAAAAGGTTAATGAATTTATATTTGTCCGGAATTAATTTTTTTTGCTAAAGCTTTAAATGTCCGATTTTTTATTGACGAAAACTGTGAGAGTTTTTGTTTGAAATGCTGACCGTCCTGATTATAAAAGATAATTCTTCAGTATCACTTTTAGTTTCAAGTTGTTCCCTGACCTGTAGGTCAACTGCACGATCGCGTAGAAGTTTCCCAACTTCAAATCAGTTTTTTAAAAGGATATTTTATATAACTTGACTCTCAGGATGACATAGATAGATATTCTAAAGTATGTTAAAATAGTGAATCATCTACTACCGAATAATGGCGCGGTGGTGTATAATTATTGGAAAAATAAGGGCCGCTAAAACTCTAAGAACGACCTTGGTTATGCCAATCCGGATCCAGATCCGTGTTTAAGTCGTCGGACCCGGGTCCGCGATCTGCGGGTGGATCTGCGTTTTAGTAGTACCCTGAAAAGTAGAGTAATATGATCGTGTTATCGATTAGATACCCAATTTTTTTAAAAACCGCTCTGTCTGAAATTCGTATTTTGCCATGCACCAATATTTCTTTGTGATGTGAGAGCTGCAACCGAGCCGCAAAAAACCGACCAACTATGCCTACAGCTTAAAAGTTTTTTTTCCAAATAGCTACCGTATACTGGATAAAAATTCTAGCATAGAATAGCTGCAATAACTGAAGTTGTGCTCGTTCACAGAATAGGCTTTAGTTCCCTTTTTTGCGCCATCAATTGGAAATCATGTGGAAAACAAAATCTGGTCACTTGTAAACAGCTTCTATATTCACAGCAAAGTTTGGGTGAAATTGGACCTATTGAACCTTGCAAATTGGGCCTGACCCAAATCAGAATGCATCATTTCAACTTTCATTGGAACTGTATCAGAACAAATTCATTAGTCTTGTCCATATTCTTTTGGAAAAATTTACTGTAGTGTTTTTCCTGGAATGCTTGTAAATATTAGGATCCGTTTCGTTTCCCCACCAAAGTGTTTCCCCCACCATAGCATTTCCCCCACTGTCTTGATTCCACCACCAAATTATAATTAGATGTCTCATTTACCCCACCAATTAAAAACACGGCAGTTGTTGCGTTTCCCCCACTATCTCGATTCCCCCACCAAATTATAAATAGGCGCCTCGTTTTTCCATCAATAAAAAAATGACAGTTGTTGCGTTTCCCATTCTGTCTTATTGATTGTGAGACGTTTCTCCGACTGTTTCGATACTTCGACCATGTCGGTTCTTCGATTGTGTCGTTTCTCCGACCTATGCAAAAATACTAAAAATAGAACGGTTGTTTGTTGTGTTTCTTCGACTATTTCGATTCTTCGACTGGTGCCGATACTTCGACTTTATCGATCGTTCGACTGCTTTTAAATATCATTTCCTCGAATGGCTCGATTCCTCCACCAGATTCTCAATGGCCGATTAATTGGAGCATTAAATATACATATACGTTTTGCCTACCGGGGCGAATAATTTCAACAATTTTTGTTGAGAATTCATGATTATTGCATCAAAAAAAGATATAAAAATCAGGTTTTTAAAATTATTTTTCTTCAAATTTGTCATTTTAAATTTTTTAATAATTTAAATTTTGAAATTTTTCAAATTTTGAAATTTTTCAAATTTTGAAATTTTTTGAATTTTGAAATTTTTCAAATTTTGAAATTTTTTGAATTTTGAATTTTCAAATTTGTTAAATTTTGAAATATTTTAAATTTTGAAGTATTTTAAATTTTGAAATTTTAGAAATTTTTTAAAATTTTAATATGTATGAGATATTAAATTTTCGAATTTTTGAAATTTTGAATTTTTTAAATTTATTTAATTTCGAGAATTTTTAAATTTCGAGATTCTTTAAATTTTAAATTTTTGAAATTTTGAGCAAAAAAATCTTTAGCGTTTTTGGTTCAGAATTCTGAATATTTTTTGGTGAAAATTAAACATTTTTGAATGTTTTCATTAAAATTCAACATCTTTTTCAAATTCTCGATAATTTTAAATTTTTATTTTCAAAAATTTAATTGCAGTTCTTTAAAATTTATCAAAAATTTCAAGACTTCATGATTTCCAATTAATATTCTATGATCTTTGATCAAAATTGCCAATTTTTACTCGAAATGATTAATTTTGACAATTTTTGCTTGATATTTAATTTTGACAATTGATTAAAACCTAACAAACGAAAAACATTAGGTAAGTGTATAGTGTAGTCGGACATTCAAAGAAGTCGAACAATCGAAAACCGAAAAAAACGATTCATAGTCGAAGAAACAAAACAGTCGAACAATCACAACAGTCGAAAAATCGAGATGGTCGGAGAATCGAACTGGTCGGAGAATAGCAAAGGCGCAGGCAAATAGCAGGGCGCAGCGCTGTTGAAGCTCTTCCAAATGAAGTTGTTAGTTAAAATAGTATCAAGGGAGTCGGGGCAACGGTACGGTCGGGGTAAAGGGATTTTTTGTATTTCACTTTTAACATTAGTCGGGGTAACAGGATGGTCGGGGTAACGGGATGGTCGGGGTAAAGGGATGGTCGGGATAAAGGGATGGTCGGGGTATCGACACATAATCGAAGAATCGAAGCAGTGGAGAATCGAAGTACAACGGTCTTATTTCCCCACCTAAGTATTTTAATTATTTACTTGACGTCGTTCCATATATGAGTCAAGTCAAGTTTGAACAATTTGACAATAACTTTTATTTGCAACTTTTAATTCACACGAACTTTTTGTAATCTTGCACATTGGCGCCAAACTTGTGTATAAAGAGGGGATAGATGGATTTACAACTGTGGAAATCTAAATTTCAATTACTATACGTTCATTTTGGAAATTGTCTGTTTATTATGTGACCGTTTTATAAAAATTTTAATTAATATTTGATCATTTTGGAGAATTTAGATGAATTTTAAATTTATTATCAACAAATTGGGGTTATTGATACGGAAATTTGGAATTTTTCTCTATTTGGCTTTTTCCACGAATTTTTTTTTGTTGCAAAAATGAGTTATATTTTTTATTCCACTGCTAATCGTTCAAGCAGATAACTGAAAAATGTTAATTGAGACTAACATTAAAAACAAATCTTTAAAAAATCAAATGTAAATACAAGTCAAGCATATAAAGTTTTTTTTAATCACAACCCGTTTTTTGCTTTACTAGCCTTTGACAGAATTTTTTCCAAACCTGGATAACCTTAGGAACTACATTTTTGTCTATCTTTTGAAATGGCTTTTTTCGACTAAAGTCGTTCACCGATGCTTCCCCTTAGTGTACAATGCACACAAAAGAAACGAACAGTAGAAAAGTTAAAATCTAGCTTAAGGCCCATCTATAGTTTGTTTTTCCTGAAATGCTTCTAAATAATGAAAGTGGAAAGTAAGTAGTATTTCGGATTTTCACAATTTTCTAATGAGCAGTATATCATATAGGACCGGTAATTTGTGGGCATACTGACCTAATCGTTGGCGATTTTTCGGGTGAAAAATTTTAAATATGAGCTCTATGTAAGCGATTTTGATGACAGTACTGATTGGTGTCACTTTTTTATTGGGAAGCATTTTATAAAAAACATACTTTTTTCTCGAAAATCTGTCGCAAGTGATCGCAACGATCAAAATCGAACGAATCCCTCATTTTCTCTGTGCGCAAGAAAGATCTTGATGATTTCTATCCAGTGAAGTATATTTTGCAAAAAAATTGCGTAGTGTTGCAGAAATCAGCTGTTTTGTAAGCATCTTGCGTTTCTTACGTTTCTTGCGTCAAAGCTGGATTTAAAGCACACAGTAGATAATTGTTGAACGTGTTGGTTATCTTTCGATCGGAAATTTCAATATCTACCTTGAGATGTATTATATACTGAAATTGCCCCAATACTTGAAGAGCAAATCCCTTGCGTATGTTTTTTGGCGAAAAAAGTATAGATGGGCC
This sequence comes from Romanomermis culicivorax, assembly GCA_963922205.1. Lineage (NCBI taxonomy): Eukaryota > Metazoa > Nematoda > Enoplea > Mermithida > Mermithidae > Romanomermis > Romanomermis culicivorax. Next base: position 1,015,770 of record CAWUHX010000076.1, on the reverse strand, counting down.
TTTAGACTTATTAACAGGTTTACAAGGGAAGCCTATACTAACCAATTGAAAACATATTTTTCGCACTTCCTTAGCTGATAATTTTGCCACGTTAATTAACCATGAATTTGCGTGTTTGGATGAATTAAAAATTGCAAATAAAAGTGTTTGTCAAATTTGTCAAACTTGACTTCACTTATATCATAGGTGGCGCGGTAGCGTCAACCTATGACATACTTGGCCCCAAAATTCATGTCCCCCGACCCTAGAGCCAAAGCGGTAAGAGCTGGAACCTGGGGTTTTTTCATAATTTCGGGCGTAGGGGCAAACTATGGGGTGCCTGTTGTCATTTTGCCTCTATCTGCAAGTGTTGTTCGGTGCTGCCCCAAAACATGCAAAAAAACGCGCTTTTTAAGAGCTACTATATTATAGTTCTAGCATGCCCCACAACGGATGTGCCATATCCAAGCTCTATACTTCGGCCTAAGTATCTTGGGGGTGCAACCTCAGATGCGCTTTTTCCTTTTTTAAAAATATGGCCTCAATTCAATTATACAGTGATCCAAAGTTCCGGGATTCGCGAAATTCGGCAATTTTGTTCATAATACTTATGGCTTCAAAACAATAGTTTTTTGCAGCATAATGCACTACAATGTCAGAATTTTTTGCAGTTTCAATTAAACCAGCAGAAGGGTTTTCGACCATGTGTAATTCAATACTAGGCGCCATCACTTTACACAAAAAAATATCCCGAGTGTAAACAAACGTATTTCCGCGATTTATTGATGAAAGGGGTTTTCGACCATGGGAAATTCGATGGACGCAGTCACTTTACACAAAAATATTATCCTTTGCGTAAAAAACCATATCTTTTTCATTTTTTGGTGTATGCGGTTTTCGACCACGGGTTATTGAATGGGTGCAGTGACTTATTCAAAAAATTATCTCCTCGAGTGTAGGCGAACAAATTTCTCCGATTTTTCGGTGTACGTTTTCGATTACAGAGAATTCAATACACGCGATCACTTTACACAAAAATTTTAAGTGTAAAAAAATCACAGAAATACATTTGTCGCAAGTGTAGACAAATGTATTTGTGCGATTTTTTGGGAGGTAAGAGTTTTCGGCTATGGAGAATTCGATGGCTGCAGTCACGTCACACAAAAAATTATCCTGAGCGTAAACAAACGTATTTCTGCGATTTTTGGGGGAACTGGTTTCTGAACATGGGGAATTCAATGGACGCAATCACATTACACAACACATTTTCCTGTGTGTAAACAAAGGTATTTCTGCGATTTTTTTGGGTTGAAGGCTTCTTGACCATGGAGAATTCAATGGATATAGTCACTTTAACCACTGTTTACAACATGCCCATAGTACTTTTGCAGTTTACACGTCTTTTACTTTTACCCAAAGTGAGGATTCGTAGCTTGAAGGTTGTTTTTTTTATTGTTTCTTTGATATGAAGATGACCAAAATTAAAATTTCAATGTGCTTCTATGAAGGTTTTCATGCACGGCTGAGGCCCACTAAAAAGAGGTGGACTAGTTTATTAGAGAATGCCCCGATGGGGCAGAACAATTCCAAGCTAGAAAAAGAAGTGGACTAGATTTTTGAGAACTTGGCTCAAAGTTTGAAAAATCCACTTTTGTAATATTGTATCTTCATTCTTTCTCATTAAAAAACTTTTCATGTGTGTGGAAAAGTATAATTTATTCTGTTATTCTGCAGCTTAGTGCATCAGCATACTTACCAACCATTGATGCATATAGGGTGGGGGAGTAAACCATGCCACTGAGACTTTAATTTCAACACTAGGATTATCCCGATCTTGAGCTGTTAGGTTGCACTATTTTCTCATATTTTTTTAATTCTAAACTGAAATTCCTGAACCCGGGCTTAAATTTTAGTATTGACATGAGGATTGATAGTTCTGCAAGAAAATAATTCTGACGTTCTGATTAGCTGAAACTGATGATTAGTGCTTCACACTTTGAAAATCTTATGACCTGGGTACCTAATCTTCACATTACTTATGTTACCCAGGTATTTCGCATACGCAACCTGAGTACTATATTTAAGTACTTAAACATTGGAGTATGTGTTTTACCCATACACTACGTTGATAGAAATTCGGGTAAACAGGTCACCTGAATACCTAGATAGCACCCAGGTTTCCTTTTCGAAATTGACCTGGGTACCCAGGTATACCTATGTACCCAAAATACCTGGTTACCCAGTATGAAGCAAGGTTGAGGATCTGCAATTCAGTCCATAAATTCAGATTCGAAAGACATGGTCTCTGTTTTCTTTTCTTTCAGCGAAATCACCACCGTCGACATTGGTCAAAAAACAACGTTTCGAAGAAGAGCATTATAGTTCAGAAGTGGAGTACGTCGAAGCTCGACCGCCCAAACTGATCAAAGCTATACCCAGTTGCATTCTACGTCCATCGGATACAGTAATTTTGACCGTCAAAGTAGCGGCCAATACGCCCGTAACCTTTCGTTGGTTTTTCGAAAACGAGGAACTGGAGGATTCTGAAAATGTTAGGTTGTTCCACGGGTTTAATGAGTCCAGTGCCACAATTAGGCATCCGAAAGCCGGCTGCTACAAAGTCAGGGCTACAAACAGATGGGGAGCGGCTACGAGTGCGGCGTACATCACTATAAAAGGTTAGGAATGTATGGCTTGCAACTGATCGACTGATATCTATGCCAGTGAATATAAGAGTGTAAAGCAAATATTGCTTCACATTATTAATATCTTTTTCTGCTAAACCATTTATCGCATAGGACTAGAAATTTTTTAACCATACCCGGCGAACCTTAACACTTCTTAGTCGAAAATCTTACAGTAAAAGCTTTGTGTAAAAAATTTTGGGGCGATATTTTCTTGATCATTTTTCAATCCACAAGCACTTTGGAAAAGGCAGCATATCTCTTTCTATATTTAGTTACAGGACAGAGATTAAAGATATGTATAGGTGTTGAGAGTGGCCAAAGCAGCCACCTCAACTACGAATTGTTGCAAAAAGAGAGCGCCTTTCCCGTTGCTCGGTTTGGCTCAGTTGGTTAGAGCGTGCGGACGGTAGGCGCTAGGTTCTGGGTTCAAGTCCCGGACCGAGCCTACTGAAGCCCCGAGTAGCGGGAACAATTAGTAGTCTGTGATTTATCTATTGTTTGTCTCGATGTAATCTCTGTTTGGAATGTATGAACATAATTCTAGTATAAGCTATGTTATTTTCATGCCTGTCATTTGCACAGTTCCAAATCAAAATGTGCAGAATTGGCGAAAAATTTCTTGATTTTCAATGTGAGTCGCATAAAATTTTTTAGTTGAACTATGAAAATCCACAGATCTGCACGATTCGTCTGATGAATTTTTTATGATCGAGTTTTCACAGACGATTGTTTATAAAAAAAGTCATTTTTCAATTTTTTTTATAGTCATTTTTTAATTTTTTTATAGTCATTTTTCAATTTTTTTCATAAGTTTAAGTAATCAATCATCGTGGAAGAAGTAAATCAATCATCATATTAGGATATGGTGGAAGCATTTACTGTAAATCAATATTACTACAACTACCATTAATACTACTATAACTATTACTACTACCACTACTACTACTATCACTACTACTGCTACCACTACTACTACTACAACTAAGACTACTACAACTACGACTACTACAACTACGACTATTACAACTACAACTACTAATACTAGTTCTACTGCTATTACTATTACTACTACTTTTACAAAACAAAATTCAAATACTGTACTTTTTAGCATCTTGTTGACTATGACTTAAGCCGCTGGTATACTTCACCGGTCGGTGTCGAGGGATTCTAGTGCAGGCCGTCACCGGTTACATAATATTTGCTGCTATATTTCATCCGGTGCTGTCCGGCAAGTAGCACGTCGAAATTGAATTTGCTCTTCTTTAATTATTCAATTTTGGTAATTGTTATTATTAGTATCATTTTTATTATTCCGATTTTTTTGATGTTTTGATGCAAAAATTGATAAGTTTTTGAACTTTTTTTTGAAAAGGTCCAAAGAACGAAAAAATTTAAGGTTTTTGATATAAAAATTTGTATTTTCGGTCAAAATCCTTTCAATTCTAGTCAAAGTCAAGTCTATCAATCAATAATTTTTTGCACCATATGTTATAACATTAGTGCCGCCTAGCGTCGGCTCAGAATATTTCGATTGAGTTGAAATTGTCAAACCGGCGCCGGCTGGCGTGCACAAGACGAAGTATAGCAGCTCGCAACAGCTGTTTTACTTTCATGGCCGGCTGGCGAAATATAGCAGGGCCTTTACTCCCCGTTTATCTGGCTTTTTGTCACCATTATTCTTCAAAATTTTTAGGTCATCCCATCACTGTGGACAGGGGCGCGATTTCAGGTGACGAAATGCTGACCTCGGACGCCGAAGAACTCAAACCGTCGACTTTACTCTTACCACCACGGTTTTTGCAAGAAGTTCCCGAACTTGTGATCACCGGTAGGGAAGAGGAAATTATTTTAGAGGTGACGGTTGACGCTCATCCACCAGCCAAGTTCGTATGGTTCATGGACGAAAGAGAAATTTTTTCGCAAGAACAAAGCCGAATTTACTCCGGCCGTAATAAATCTCGACTGATCGCCAAAAAACCTTTAGAAGAATCGAGGATCAAAGTAGTGGCTCTCAACGAAGCTGGATCTGTCATGAGTAGTGGTGGAATTAGAATTCGAGGTAAAAATGTTTGGAAAATCATGAGGATGATACGGCTTATGTGCAATGTGTTGCACTGTCATTATGAACCTTATATGATTTCATATTCCATTTTTCGATGTTTTTTTGTTGTTTTGTTGTTCATAACGAAAAATTTACCGAAAATCGACAGTGCTTTGATCTTAGAAGTCTTCGTATAGCCCATTTGTTATTAAATGAGCTTCGGAATGCAAGATAAGTCGTAGAAATTAGTGAGCAGGTTAACCGATTTTGATGACTGAAGGGCCCACTATACTTCGCCGTACGGCGCCTTACCGTGCCATACGGCATCGTAAGTATAGCAGCTACTTATCATTTTCATTTACTTATTATCATTTACCACCGTACGGCGTGAAGTATAGCAGCCACTCATCAGGCGCCGTACGGCATTGCACGGCGCCGTACGGCATTGCACGGCGCCGTACGGCAAAGTATAGCAGCTCAATGTGGTGCCGTACGGTGAAGTATAGTTGGCCCTTGAGCATCACAGTTTATGACCTTAACGAACTCAGATGTCAAAAAGAGTTTAAAAATATGGTTAGCTTTAATTGAGAGTACAGACACAATTTTTCGCTGCGACTACAAGTTTTGGAAATGAATATACAACCAATTTTTCAGACGAAGCTCAAGAATTCGAATCATTTCAAACCGAAGAAACCGATCAAATGCGATATTATCAGATCGTAACAATGCCCCCTGTATTCAAAACAACTCTAGGAGACTTGCAAGTGGAAAAAGATGAAATTCGTACTCTAGAAGTTACCACCGAAGCCAAACCGCCAGCCAAAGTTACGTGGTATTTCGATGATGAAAAAATCGACATTTGCGAAACGGCAACAATTTACGAGACGAAAAATCGATCGATCTTGACGAAAAAATTTGATCGAGAAGGAATTTTGAAAGTCGTAGCCGAAAACGCGGCCGGTCGGACTGCTACGGAATCAAATGTCAGTTATATCCATAAACCGGATCAGAAAAAGGTGGTGAAAGTCTTGCAAGATCAAATGTTTGCGGAAGCCATTGTGCCAAAGGTCCGACCCGAAATTCCAGAAAAGGAAGAAATTTTATCTGATCAGGACATTCGATCAGAAGTCAGGATCATCAAACAATGTTTGTATCGCCAAAGACCACCTGAAGAAAAGAAAGAAGTAGTTGAGGAAGGAAGAGCTAAATCGGATCAAATTTTCATTTCCAACGAAAAGATTACTCAACCACGACCTACAGTGGTCGAACAGTTTTCTGATGAGGTCAAAGTCAAGGAGGAGGCCAAGGTTTTGAGGGAATACGTGGACAAGGCTCCGCCTTCGGTCTTCGTAGCCAAGAAAGAAATCGAAACTGTGGACGAGTATGCTCAAACAAAGGCAGAAATCGTGATCCCAAAATTTCACACACAAGAAGACGCTGGCGTTGTGGAAGAATTAAGAACGATCACGTTTGAGATGTCAAGACCAGTGCCTCCTACAATATCCAAACAAGAAATTGAAGACGAAAAAATCTTTATCACTAAAAGTCTGTATGTACCATCGCCGAAACCGTACCAGCACAAAACAGTGCACATGAAAGAAGAAGTGGCTTTTTTCCACAGTGCAGGGCAGCCTAAAGTTTTCTCGCCAAGAGTCGAGGGTCCTCCACCCGTACCAAAATATGTTCCGGTTACAAGCAGAGTGATGCAGTTGGAACAAATCCAGCAAAAACAAACTTTCAGACCTGCGACTCTGCCCAGGCCTTTGCGACCTTTGACTCCTCTTCCTCAGCATCTGCAAATTTCACCCTTGCCCATGGTCAGGAGCAAAACTTTCACAGATGTCTCCAGTGCTTGGCAATACCGCTACATCAAACAAGACATTTATCGACAACCTGAACAGCCTACCAGTACAGATATCGCGCACTTTGTCACTGAAGAATTTGGTATCACCCGTAGTAGTGAAGTCGTGAGCAAACCGATCACACCCAAAACGTTCACCGTTGAAGAACGGATGGAGAAAGAAATTTTCAAGAAACGCTTAGAAGAAAATTTACCTTTCATACCACGATTCATCAAACGGCTAGAAAATCAAGTCGTTGAAGAAATGGAAGAATTAATCGTGGAAGTTGAAGTGGAAGCCAGACCCCCTGCGATGTTCAAGTGGTTTGTCCGTGGATTTGAGGTGAAAACGAACGAAAGCATTGAAGTCGTAGAAACTAGAGAAAATGTGTCAATGATAAAGATCAAGAAACCTGTGAAACAGGGTGTTTATAGAGTAGTTGCTATCAATAAAGTTGGCATGGCAGAATCGACAGCTGAGATTCGACTGATCAAAGTACCCAAATACGAAGAAGTGAGAAAAGTAGTGTATGTGCAAGCAGCCACGCCTTCTGAGGAAGCGACAACATATCTTCCGAGAAAACTCAAAGTGCATAAACACTTTCATTATGAAAGCATAGCCTCGAGATCATACAAACTCATGAAAGAAGCAGATAAATTTGCCATCATAACAAGACTGCCTTCCTATGATAGGAAACTGTTCAGAACTGCAACCACAGTTCAGTATATTGAAGAATTGTCTTTGATAGAAACTGAACAAGCCATCGAAATTCATACCCAAAATTTACCAAAGGCAGAAGAAGTCTCAGAAAAAGTAGAATTCACTTTGGTCGACAAACAGATCTCTGAGATAGTGCCCACCACAAAAGCTTTGACCACATTTGCGTCCGAACACTATTACGAATATGCCCAACAATTCAGTGGTATAACAGTTTATCAAGCGTCAGCCAAAGATTCTGATGAAGACCATTTCTACCGCGAAATCCACTATCACGTGGAAAGACCAATTTCACAAGCTAGTCAATATCAGGAAACTGTGGTGGAAATCATGGAAAAAGAAATTGAATACCGACCTGAAATTCTTGTGACTAATGTTTCTATCATCTGTGAAGAAGAAATTCATGAAAGCACAGTGACAGTACCCATTCGACTCATGATTTCAACTGAAGCCTGGGGACGTGAGATTTTTGTACCGGAAGAATCAAGCGATGTCAGAGTCACTGTAGAAAGACCTCAAGATTACTATGCCCTGAAATTAACTATGGAAGAACGTCCACGAAAATTTGTAGTAGCCAAAGTGCATCAAGTGCTTCACAAAAAATCAACTATGGTGGAAGAATATTTCGTGCAAGAAACGCTAGATGTGATCCATAAACCCGAGAAAAAATTTCATGGAATTCAAGGCGAAATGGTCAGTACTTTAGGAGCAGAAATTCATAAGCCTGAAACGTCTTTTGAAGAATCGCTTATAAAAGCATTTGTATCATTGGAAAGGCCAATTTCAGCATATGACGTGAAAGTTACATGGCATGAATTGGCATCAACTCGAGCCTTAATTGATCTCCATACTTTGGAGTCCTACAAAATGGAAGTTTCGGATTCGCGCCAAGTGGTGGAAAGTGAAGAGCTGTTCTTGAAACCGGTCACTATAGAAACTGGGACTGAAGTGACCTCATTATACGAAGTGACCACCCAAATGTCATCCAAGAAGCCAGCATCCAGACCAATGCAAGAAAAAGAAGAGTTGGTTCAAATTTACACCTCTGTGAAAGTTACCAAGCCCGAGGATGCATTCAAAGTTGTGATAACCACTCAACAATACTCAAAGCATCAAACAGCAGTCTCAAAAACTGTGAGAAAACTTCAGCGATCCTCACTGATCGAGGAAAGCATTTTGATATTTGAGAAGCAAGAACTACTCGTGGAAGAGAGACCTTATTTCTTACGCCACATAGAAACTTCAATGGAAGAACAATTTCAAATTGAAGCTGAATTAAAACACGTGGGCTCACGCAAAGACGAAACAGTATCATCAGCTTTCAATGTAACTAAACCATTAGATAAATACGTTCTGCATATTTCGGTAGTGGAGCATCCCAGAATGGATATATTCATGAATATAAGGAAAGTGGTTGGCACGAAAAAACCCAAAATTATTCAATATCTTGATGTGACCCCGAAGTCAAAGATTTCCGAAAAGACAAGCTTTGACCTGGAAAAGGCAGAATTCGTGAAATATGCCGAAGTTCCCTCCAAAGCTGAGCCTGCCATTGACACGGCAGTGTCAGTTACAAGACTAGAAGATGAAACCACAACAACGATCAAAGTCCAGGACACAAAACGTGCCACTGTGAAAATTGCAGTCTCCATCAAGACTAATAAACAAGGACTAACAGATGAAATTATATTCATCGAAGAGCAAAATGAATTGATCTTGACGCCAATATCAGCAGTACAGTCGCCCATCACAATGGAGGAGGAACACATTATGGACTTGAAAGTTCGAGCACCAGTTGAAGAAACAAAAAAATATGAAGAGGAAAAATCGCAAATACTAAGCAGGATTGACATTGCCAAGTCCGAAAGAACCATTGCAGAACAGTCGGTGAAAGTTACCATCAAAAAACCAGAAGATTATTTGACTCTGAAAATTATTCTTCATGATACGATGCGTACATATGTACATGCCGTTGCTCATACGCAAGTGCACCGATGGGAGATGTTCAGAAAGTCAGTTTTGGTTGAAAAAAATTTTAATCTGATTTCAGCACCATTGTTGGTTGAAAAAAGACATGGTACAATTGAAGAGGTGCTCAGGGAAAGAAAAGAAATCGGAAGAGTCGAAACCGGAATTTGTGCAGAAGAAGCATCTATTATGGTCAAAGTCTTGCACCCTGCAGATTCAGCTGGGGTGAACATTACAGTGCATGAAGCAATGTCCATGGCAGTGAAATCAGATATAGTTTTCAAGACTATCGTTCAGGAGATATATTTCGAAACTATTTCGTTAAGGAAAGACGAAGAGATCGTAATAGCACCAGTGCCTCTGGAAATACAGACAACTGAAGAAACGAGAGAATCGGTTGAAATCTTGAATGCAATAGATAAAAGTCAAGTCGATATTTCCATCCAGCGTCCTTTTGACAGGGTCGCAACAACATTAACATTGGAGGAAATACCCTTCACAGCAATGAAAACTACTTTCATAACGACAAAAGTCGTAAAAGAAGCTCATCTCAAAACTATTTTAATTAAAGAAGAGCAAGAATTATTGCTTGCACCTGTTACTGCAGAAGAAAAGGATATGAAAGTAGAGGAAGAGCATGTTATAGACATTAAACAAATAGCAGAAGAAGCCCTGCCACTTAGAGCACGAGAAATGAAACATTTGGATTTGGAAGTCTGCAAAGAAATCAAAGGTATAGGCTTGCTAGCTGGACATACCACAGTGATTGTGACTGTGAGTTGCCCCGAAGATAAGCACGCTTTAACAGTTTTTATGCCCATAATGTCGCATTTTTCAGCGAAAGCAGTAATTCGTGTTGAAAAACTAGTCCATATATCAACCTTGGAATCTGGTTTCATCGAAGAGGAAGACCGAATGGAATTAGCTTTTCGACCAATTTTATTAGCTGAGCAAGAGACTGATACAACTGAAGAACACGTTTCTACATTGATCGAGAAAGAATTTTCAGTCAAGATGGCAAAAGTCAAAAAGATAAACGAGTTGAAATATAAAATAGCACACGAAATAGACATTTCGAAAGAAACCATAGTTCAAACATACCTAAAAGTTTCAATTGAACGGCCTGAAGAGGTTCTTGCACTTAACATCGTGCTGTACGAAACACAGTGTCTTTCAGCAGGCATTTCACTATGTGTAACTGCAGTTAAACGTGAAATGTATGTTGAATCTACCTTGGTCGAAAGGGAAGAACTGATCTTAGCACCAGTTTATGCAGCACCAACGCACATCAAAATTGAAACGGAACGTAGTACTGAGGAGAAATTGCTGAAACTTGCTGAGACCACGATAAAAGAACAAATAGAATCGGGACTAGAGGAAGAAGTCAAGACGTTCGAAAGAGCAGAAACGATTGCTGTGAATGTTGGCGTGAAACGACCAGAAGACATGATTGGGTTGACGGCTTTCCTACCCCAATGCAGCGATTATGCCAGCATGACCCTGCGAAGTCTCTACGCCAAACGAGAGTTAGGAGCAGAAATGCAAATTGTCGTGGAAGTTAGAGAAATGATAATGCAGCCAAAACCTGTTGCTCAAGAATTGAACTATGAAGAACAATATCTCAATATCCTTGAGGAAAGACGGAAAATGGAAGAGTCTAAATCCGTGGCATTCAAAGAATCCGAATTGCATATGTTGGAAGAACTGACATTGACAAAAGTTCCCGTAGAAGAGAAAATTTCTGAAGTTGGCATTCGTCGACTTGAAGAACAATTTGACATTCAATCTACGATTTTTGAAATACAATGCTCAAAAGTTTTTTTGAAAATTCGTGTGCAGCAGGAAGTTTATCAAAAAGCAGACCTGGAAATGTTGACCATCGACGAACTAGCCAAGCTTTGTTTGTCGGAAAAAGCAGTTGTGGCCACTATAGCAATCACCCGCCCTGAAGATTCATATGCCTTGAAAGTCACGATAAATGATACCACACAAGTGAGAACCAGGGCCATTCTTCAACTTTCGAAAAAACAAAGAATGGAAATCAGTGAGATACATCTTATAGAAGAGCACGAAGAATTGATCCTGCAGCCTGCAAAAGCTGAAGAAACTGCAGCTGTTGAAGAGGCAATAACAGAAGAAATTAAAGAAAAACGAGAACTCTCAGTCAACATTAACCGGCAAGAAGATGAATGCATTCTCGAAACAACTGTGCTTAAACCTTTCAAATCGGAAGAAAAGAAACTGAAAACTGAAGAAATGACATCAGAAATTACATTTGAAAGACTTTCTGCTGGAGAAGAAGCTGGAATTGACACCAAAAACCTAACCTACTACCAAACGCAAAAAATTCTGCCAGATATTCAAGAAATGGAAATCAACATCAAAAAGTTGGAGCAAGAATTCTTGTTGGAGACGAAGATTATAGAAACTTTGTTGGCTAAAGCTTCAACGTCTGTCCGTAAGCTCTTCAAAGAGGAAATTTTGAAGATGAAAGAATCAAGGAAGCTCACAGAGCCACTGGTGGTGGTGGAACATGAAGAAAATTATGAGCAAGAAGAATCTATTTCCACCATGCCCTCGATATTTAGAGAAGTTTCACGAAAGGAAATGGTGGAACGTGAAATAAAAAGACAGTCAGTTCCATATAAAAAACCAGAAGCAAGTGTCAATGTTTCAATTTCTCTGAGTAGGCCTTCAAACGAAAGTCGGGCGTTACAGCCACAACCAACTTCAGCTTGCAAAGTCGACCTTAGCATTGAGAAACGTGGTCAGCTTGGTGCCGAAGAACTTGTCGCTATCGAAAGTATGGAAATAATTCTACAACCATTATATTCTCAAACATTCTATTTGGACGAAGTAAAATTGAGAGAAAAGGAACGAAAAACCTCAGAAATAACTCCGGACGTTTCAGCCATATTAACAGAAGTTTCAGAAGAAGAAATACTTCCGGTGGTTCATATTGAAAAGCCGACTTCGACCCAGGCTTTTGAAACAGTTATCATTTTCGAAGAGATAAAAAAATCTCACGTATTTTTTCAATGTAATATCAATATCCAGCAATTGAAAAAAATCAAAGTTGGAGTAAAACTTTCCGTTGCAATTAAAGCTGAAGTAGACGAAATTTTACTGCTGGAAAAACAAGACCATTTGCCATTCCTGAAGTTATCAGCAAAGGAATATGAGGAAGAAACATGGGAAACGATAATTGAAAAAGAACGCCATGCAGCCACAGAAGCTACGTTCCATGTGGTTCAGGAACAGCCTTCACGACAAGAAATAATTATAACTACGGAGGCTGCAGAAAAATGTACGGAATGCATCATCAGTATAACAAAAGATTCTGAATCTCGTAGTACCATGGCTAAAATAACCGAAATTCCTCTCGAGAAAGTCGAAATGCTACGCATCAAATTGATGGCAATGAACATCGTATCAACTGAAGAAACTATTTTGCATGTTGAAGAAAAAGAATTGATCAGCATTCCACCGCGAGAGCTTCGTCTAACAAATGCGGTATCAGAAAAAAAAATCCAGTTGGAAAAAGCTTTGGGACAGTGGAAATCCATTCAAGATGTGACTGTGGAAGTTAAAATTGATAAAATTCCAGAAGCGATTTATCAAAAAGTCAGACTTGGGGAAGAAGGAAAGCAGTTCGAAGAGAAATCTGTTCAGCTCATGACTGAAGAAATCATAGAGCAAGTGACTTCAGAGCAAGAATATCAATCGCTTCTGAAGAGAAAGGAAGAAACAGAGAAATATGCGAGCATAACAACAATAGTGGATGTGCGTAAAATAGAAGGAACGGAAGATACAATGACTAAAATTTCGGAAAATTCGCTATCTTCTGCAGAATTCAGCTCAAAAGTCTTGAAACAAAGACAGATGAGTGAAAAACCAATACTTCAGATGAAAGAACGTGTATTCCTTCAACTTCCAGAGTCACATTCAAATATAGATGTTACTTTTACCAAAAGAACCAATGCTCAAAGCGTAGTCATCACTATGAAAGTATTGCAGTCAGAAGAGATTACCGTTCAAATTAACGAACATGCCAACGCAAGGTTGAACATTGACATTTCCAAATGTGAGCAAATATGGGAATCTTATGTGGTGTTCATAGAAAAACCGTTTGTTTCCACACTACTTACGACACTGCAAGCTCACGAACTGATTTCTGAAACACTGCTTGAAGTGGAAAAAGTCGAAATTCGCAAGCCAGTACTCGTCGACTGCACCGTGATCGTATCAAAAAAAGAAGAGTCGGAAAATATGGCATCCGGAGTCGTTATTATTGAGACTTCCCAGAGGAGGGAGTTGATTTCAGAGGAAATTCAAGTCCAAAAGCGGCCAGAAGAGACCCTATCTGTAGGCGCATACATCCAATCCATTGCAGAAGAAGCTGATACAGTGTCAAAATTGCTCAAACTTCACGAAAAATTCCACTTAAACGTCTATTTTCAGAAATATGAGACTGTTCAAAAGGAAGAATTTGAACGGCTTGAAGTTGAAGCAGTTGCAGTAGAAGTCTTACCGATTAAATTTCAAAAAGCAACCATTCTAGAAGAAGAAAGCACCTTAATTATCGAAAAAGTGGACAGATATCAAACCGAAATTTCTGCACAAATCATTGTGAAGAAGCAGCAACAATCTACGACCATGGAAGCCGTAGTCTATTTCCATGAAAAAATTTCACTGCAGTCGAACTTGCACATTTTCCCCAAGGCCAAGAAAGAAGAAATGACAATAATCGAAGTCACCACTACAGAAGTCTTGGTTGCTCCATTGTGGACAAATGACCTGGTCATCAGCGAAGAATGTCACTTACTCCTGGAAAAGGTTGACAAATACGTCTCGGAAGTTTTTATTACCGTTTCTGTAAAACGCCCAGCAGATACATCAGTAGTTGGTGCAAGTTTTGCATTGAGAGCAGAAACAGAGTTCAAAATTCCATGTAAAAAAGAAGCAGAAGTGCTAGAAATTACAGTAACAGAAATCAAAATGTTACCGACAATTGCGAAAACAATTTCAGTCGTTGAGAAACAGTTGCAAATGGAAGAAAAAAAGGAGCAGCTATCCGAGGTTTCTACTACAGTGGACATCAATCAACGACAACAAATAATTTCTACAATAATCAATGTATTCTCACCATCTAGCGAATCTGCATCTTACACGTTTGCTCGTGTTGCAAAATTAACTGCAGAACAGACAACGGAAATAAACACTACTGAATTGGTCCTAGAGAAGGGAATCATGGAGCAAGTTCACACAGAAGCTATTATCATATTAGAACAAAAATTCCAATTTGAACAATCCACTATAGAAATCCCAGTGGAAATCCAGAGGGAAGGAGATCAAGCTTTGACGACTTGCATATTCCACATCCCAGAATCGTCGAGGATGCACATACTCGACACTATTGAGAAATATCAATTAGAAACTGTGATAATAGAGGAAATATCAGACACTCAATTGGAAACTGTTTCAAAAAGACAAGACATAACTGCAGCATCAATAATCGAAATTTCAACAAATCTGGTTGAGCCAGAAGCGGATTTTTCAATGCTGATAAACCTGTTCATTGAAGATTATGCAACCTGCAGTACTCAGATCGCAGCCATGTCTACAAAATGGATTGCAGAGGAAACTGTCGTGAATGCTATGTTTTCTACAGCAACTGCAAAGCAACATCCAAATGCAGTTATTGGAGCTGAAAATGTGGAATCATGTGAGGCACGTTCAGTAAAATACAAAATCAATGAAGAAGTGGAAATCGTGAATTCAGAAGAGTTAATTAAACCTGCGGAAATATTGAAAGAAACTCGTATACAGCAGGACATTATCATCGAACAAAAAGAAGAAAGCATCATCATTGACGTAGAAATTTTGAAACAAGAAGAACGTTCTTATTTCACTTCCACCTTCGGTACAGAAAAAGATAGACTAACGCATCAAAAGCAGACTTATGAAATTTCAGAGACACTCGAATTGGAGAAAACGGAAGTCCTTCAAGGAATTCGACAGGAAGAGCATCGTGAATCAAAAAAGCTCACTATGGAAGAAATTTCAAACTACGGTATTTCGAAAGAGCATAAAGAATCCAGTGCTGCAATGTGCAGTTTCATCAAAGAAAATGAAAATTTCACCGTATTAGCTAAATTATTCACTGCAGAATACTACAACAGCAAGGTTTCTGTAACTCCAGCTCAGCCGCGAAAACAAGAATCACTTGTTGAATCCTTGATTGAATATCCCCGAGCGTTTTCAAAAATTTCGGAAATGGAACTTTATGAAACAAGAATCAATGAAGAACGAACAACCTGCGACGTACACATCGAAAAAACGGAGGACCTGGGAACGTTCAAAATCCTTATTCTTACATGTGATATTGGCAAAGCTAGCTTTGTGAAAATAGCCAAAGCTAGAACTTTATTAGAAGAAAAAACCCAATTGGCAATACCCCTAAAAGGCGCGGCAAAACTTTCAGTCATGATTTTGCAAATAATCGAAGAAATAATCGTTGAAACTCACGACACAAAAACTATTCATATTCCTGTGGAAACTTGTGGCCTCATCTGTGAGGCGCACAGAATTAGCGAAGAACAAGAAGGGAAAATTTACATCCCTAGCCTGTGTCATGAGGAAATGACTATAAAGCGGGGAAATATAAGAGAAATAATGACTTATCTGGATATTCACAAAGGCAAAGACGAAGAGGCCACAATTTCACATCATGGAGCCCAAAAAGTTTTTGGACAACTCAGGACGTCATTAAGCTTAGATGTGGAAGAAAGTATAGGCACAATAGTTCGGGAAGTTTTTGAAGAAACTGAAGGAAGTTTGGAACAATCATCGGAGGAACAAAATCTGGTGATCTTCAGAAGCAAAGCAGAAGGACTTGTTAAGAAGTCTATTCCTTTCAAGTCAAGAGAAGAAGTTTGCATCTGTGAATTCATATTCGAAAAAGAAGAACCAAAATTCAAAATGGATATTGCTTTGCAGAACGTCGAATTCGCATCAAGTTGGACGGAATTTCTACGTGAAGTGAAAGAAGTCGCTGAAAAGATGACAATCAACATTGCTAGACAGGAAGATATCTACAATATAAACGTAGTCTTGACGGACAGGCTCACTGAACACGCCTTTCTAAATCAAGTGATCAAAAAATTTCAGATCATAGAACTAGCGCAAAAACACTCCATTTCATTCGATTTTCAAGAAATAAGCGAAAATGAAGTCAGCGTCAAATTAATGAAAACACCATCTGCTCAAGAAATGGTGATAACCTTCAAGATCAATGATCGGAGTACTGTCACAGAAACTGCTTTTGAAATTGAAAAGAAACACGAATCACTGGTGATTCATATAGCTGCCGAAAAACCAGAAGAATGCAACCATGCCCATGTGGCCTTCACAGAGAGGAAGTTCTCCGAAGAAAGTTGTTCAATGGCAACAAAGAAGGAAGTCATACAAGTTGCCGGCACAAGTGCAGAAGTTTTTCGTCGAAAACAAAAATCTAACACTCAGGTCAGACTCTCAATAGAGGAATTCGAAAAGGTCACATCTTACGTCTATCAGCTGACTGAAACATCTACTATAGCAGCAGAATTCGAGTTGACACGATCCTCTGAAATTCTGGCTTCTGAAGCATCTGTGCCAGTGAAATCGGCCACGTTTCGCAGTATCGCAGTATCGTCGTGTGAACTACATGTTGAAATTGAAACTATTT
Source organism: Romanomermis culicivorax (assembly GCA_963922205.1). Taxonomy (NCBI): domain Eukaryota; kingdom Metazoa; phylum Nematoda; class Enoplea; order Mermithida; family Mermithidae; genus Romanomermis; species Romanomermis culicivorax. Next base: position 998,811 of record CAWUHX010000076.1, on the reverse strand, counting down.
CATCTGCAGATTCGGCGTCCTTAGAATGTTCGGCTGTTGGATATGAAACGATTATTTTTGATTCGAAAATCAGAATTGAAGAACAGCCATCACAGAATTTAATGATATTCGAAGAACAAGAATTTATTACAGAATATACAACCGATGAGATGGATTTTGTCCAAGTTGCAAGCAAGTTTTCCGTGCAAGATATGAGCGTAGCACTAGAATTTCAAAAAGAAGGAGATCATTTTGATCTTACAGTTCAACTCCTCTTCTCAGAAGAAACGTGTGCTCAAATGTTGCTGGAGGAATACAAACAGATTGTATGCTTGGAAAAAGTTAGAGAACAAATGCCAACCGATATTCAGATCCAATGCAAAGTTCGCGAATCTGTAAATATGTGTCATACACTTGCATCAGCACAATGCAACGTTACGTTTGAAAATTTGGATCTGGAAATGACAACTATGGTTAAATGTTTCATCACGCCCGAAGAATTTGTTGTCAGAACCATCGCACCAAGAACTTTGGAAGAAGTGACCATCCATTTTAGCATGGTCAATTTCATTTCAGGTTTCACAACAATTAGCCATTTTGCACACACCAAAACGATTTTTGTGCAGTCAATGCAGAGTCTGTTTCAAAAATCGATTCGTGAAAGAGAAGAGGCGTCAATTTTCACTTCTTTATCAATAACAGAGCAGCCGTTACAAGCGCCAATTTTTGTGCAACCCTTAAAAGATCAAGTAGCCACTGAAGGCGAAAAAATCAAGTTCAAGGCTATCGTAGCTGGATTCCCATTACCAGAAGTCAAATGGACAGTGGACGGTGATCAAATTGTACCATCAGAGTGAGGGGTTGACAATATTTTGTATTTAATGAATGGAAGTACGAGAATTTTGTAAGTGGAGTAGTTTGGTAAGTATGGAAAATTACGAATTGAAATTTTGACCAGGAAAACCGGAGTGAATGTTTTTTGCATTTGATTGTGGGAAAATAATATATTTCAATCTTCACCCCACTATAAATTTCATATATTTGAAATACCAGACGCAGCTGGAGTAGTTTCCCAAGATACTCATTAAAGTCCAGGAAATCAATTTCTTTAGTCTAGACTCCATTCATTTAATGATGAATGCGATGATTCAATTAAAGTAAGTTCAAAACTGAAAAACTAGTAAAGCTTATTACTGTAATGAACGAAGGAAGTTCCTTGTCCAGAGGCGGTTAATTGAACAGAATGACCAAAATTTGTCAAGTAACACGTAGGTGTCAAGCACAATTCTATCCGTGTCAAAATCTTATTTAGGATTAAGCGTTTGTCAACAGTATAAAATTTTCCACTCCGCGAAAATTGTGTATCAAATTGAATCTACTTTTTTGGTTGTCGCTGTGTCCATTATTTCAAAATAAACAGCATACAGAAGCCGCTGAAGTATAAAGGTATCTCAATCCTGAATAAAAAACTTATTGAATGTTTTGGATAAGCGTCATGTTTCTTTGAATAGAATGAATCATACTGTTATTGATTGATTCTTGACCTACGAATTTGTGGTACTATTAGATCATTTTCATAGATTGTAGATCCAAAATCGATTGATTTTTATTTAACGGAAATTGAGCATTTCTATCAATAAAATGAGTAATTATTTGAAATGGCAGATGTAGAGACAAAAAAGTATAGATTCACTTTGACATACAAATTTTACGGAGAGGAAAGCCTCATATAGTAGAATAACTATGAATTCCACTATGACAAAAAGGGGCCTAAAATGAATGAAACAACATTTTTGATCTATTTTTGATTTAGGTAGAATTGTCACTGTCACAGGTGCCTTTGGCCAGGTTATTGGTGAAATTTATCAGTCGTTCTGTTTGTCGCTGGTGGACGAGATAGTTTTCCTCATTCATTACAGAAATAAGCTCACTATTTTTTCGAATTGAACTGTATCTTTCTTCGCTGCATCTATCACTTCACAATAAATGAACTACTTTTTGTCTGACTTCAGCCCATGTTATAAGCTGTGATAAAGTGTTCTACAGTTGAAGGCACTCTATTTCACACCACGTGAAGTTAGCCTGACGGAAATAAATCAATTGGTAGTAGATTGGCGTGCCTTTTCCAATACAGCAAAGGACATCCTGCCGTTTTTCTGCAATTGGACTCAAACAATCACTCGATTTCTGGAATTTAATGAAAATTTTCGAAATTTTCGACTTTTCATTTGAAGCTCTTCGTTTGGCAACCATCAAACCTAGATCAAAGAAAATTTATTACAACTTGGAGCCACATTTTTTCAAATTATTTATTACAGTCTGTTTTTTATAAAATGGTTCTAAAATAAAAAGTACACAAATATGCGGTAATTTGAAAATCTTTTATATGAATCATGCAGTGTAGAGTTTTTTACTCAGAAAATTTCTGGGTGTTAGTTGAACGTTGTCACGGGTTTTCAGTTTCATAAGACGTAAGGCTAGACAGAAGATGCTGAAAATATAAAATAAGGCTTGCTTTCCGGATCACTATTTGGAAGCATTTTAAGAAAAACTAACTATAGGTAAAGACGCATCCTGTGTTCTCAGAACTTTATTGGTAGATTCAAAAACCGATTCGAATGACAGTGCAGTGAGTGCAAATCTCTACAACTCCCAAACGGTGAGCGATGATGCTGTTACTTTCACAGATACTGCAGGAATGTATGAACTAACGAATAAAAAAATAGAATTTCACGGCATCGTATGTGAGGATACTCGGGAGTGTCCTAAATATACATGCCCAGCATAGAAATTCTGCGGGGGGTCAGCCAGGACAGGGGGTGGAATACAAAATTTTTTTTCATTCTTGATAATAAAAAGAAAGCTCTTAGAAAGTCTTCTAACATCCAAGCAGCATATTCGTCAACCAGGTATGTGAAACTATTTGCTTAGACAGCACTTTTTAAAGTTTCCATGTTACTTTTTTGGAATAAAGTATGATTTGTTTAGAAAAATTGTCAAACTACAACGTCATTTCCATTTTTATGACGACTTTTTTTCTCTCTTGCTTATTTTCCTTCGTCATCTTCTCAATCGTTGCTGGAAAAGTTAAATCTGCTGGGGGTCAGCAAGAATCTGCTGGGGGGTCAATAAAAAGCTGCTGGGGGTCAAACCCCCCAACCCCCCCCCACGTGCATGTATGGTCCTAAACAGGATTTTTCTTTTTTTTGCTCCTCATGTTCGTAAGTTAAATTTTTTTGCAGGGTGTAAAATGCTTGTTTGTGAAACAATCAGTACGTCAAACTATAGTCCATTAGTTATTTAAAATTTTATAGTACAGATAATAAATGTATCAGAAGGGGTTGAAAAAGGTCTGGAAAACGCAGTGACTTCTGAGCGGTTTCCATAAGTATACCTTCTTTAGAGCTGTGCTGCTCCCCAAACAGTACAAAAAACATGATGAAAATGTTGCCGATACAGTAAGAATGCATGAGCTATAAAACAAGAGAATGGAATTCTGTGGCATCTAATGAGATGGTGCTCGTGAGTGCTCATAAACAAAATTTTTTCAATTTTGACGGCTCATCTTCAACACTTTAAACTCCATTAAAAGGGGTAATATGCAATAATTTACTGTAAATATTACACCAAAAGAAAGTATTTCTTGTGGGAAATGAATGTTCATTTATCGAATAAGACCACTTCAACCCTAAAATATCGCATAGCGCCATAAAATCATCAATTTTCAACCATCGGCATACTATGGCTGTTTGAATTTTTATTTTTAAGCAAAACCAATTATGCCATGAAGCTCAGTGCGCGAAACTACCCAGAATTCATCATTTTGAGATATCAATTTTGACTTATTATAGAGAAGGTTGAACCTCTCAGAAATTATGTCATAAAACTCAAGTTCACTAGCAGGTCATGAGGAATTTCGTATGTACTAAGCAAGTGGTCTTTTAAAAGCAGTGAATTCATTCATTTTTATGATACAAATCAAGTCCCATGGCATTGCTCAACACTTCACCCTTAAATATTATTTTCAACCTTTTAAGATGATTTCATGGAATATCCGTATAGAACTGTTTGTTTTATTTGAGCAATCAAGGCTTTCAAGTGATCATTTTTTCAGAGATTTTAAAATAATTTACGAAGATGGCGTTACGATTCTCGTCATAAAAGAAGCGTTCCTCGAGGACGAAGGCGAGTACAGTTGCACTGCTTACAACAGCAGTGGTTCTACCACCACATCGGCGTTCCTCAAAATCCAAAGTAAGATTCTGTGGGCGGCATAGAACAGCATACTAGCCTCGTTATGCAGTGCGACTATAATATTCGTACATATTAAATTTTCAAATTGGAAAATTCTGCACAAACTGGGTATGTACTCACATGATGAATGATTCAAACATCAAAAAGATGAACATATTCTTGAAAAAATGGAATTGCAACTGAAATGGTCTTGAATTGAAAGATCTAATGAACTGACTTAGCCATAATCGTGCATTTATCACATATTTTGAGTAAGTTGATATGTAGCTGAGCGTTGTACAAATTTTACATGAACGCATATTTGAATCGCATCCCATCTAGGCTTTAGTTACTTTGAAGCAGTCAAATTCTTTCCTAATTATGCAGCTTCTCTGTATAACGTGGATTTTTTTTGTCGGTCGAGAAAAAACTTCTATGACCTTATATGGAATGTACAGAATGCATTATATTGTTGTCTATCGTGTTTCAGATGCTATTTCTATAACCATCGACCGAAGGCGTTTATCAGCTCAAGAAATGACAACAGCAATCTTAGAAACGACAAAAATAGAACACACAAATTTTGCCATGAAATCGTCCCTTTTTGAGACGTCAATTTCAACAGCGGCTCATTCTTACGCTCAGGACATTGTTTTAAGTGAAAGGCAATTGATTTACTTATCCGAACAGCTACATGTACAATTAGAACAAGTTGCTCAAACCGTCGAAATCAGTACAATTTGCAAAGAAGAAAAGTTGGTTACAGAATATCACACTATTTTCCAAGCCAAAGAACGAGTAGAAGCGGATACAAAACTAAAGCTCGCTGCCGAAAAATTGCCGTACGAACAAGAATCGTTGGTCAGTGAGCTGAGATGTGAAGAAGAACTCGAATGGGTGAGCGTCGACATCAAAGAACAATCTCTTCTGGAGGAACATTTGCCAGAAAAAATGGTGCAAGTTCCAGTTCGGTCCGCGGCTGTAGCTACTGTCGAAGAAAAAATTACGGAAAAAGTGGAAAAGACGACTGTGGAGTTTTTCTTATCGCACGTTTCAACCAAAGATTTGGTGGAAGTCATTTCATCAACCGGTGAAATACCAAGTGAAAGACTGAGCACGAAAGCGGAAGAAATAGTTACAATTACCAATCTACGACAGTTGGAGGAAATCGAAGGCACAAATCAAGCTGTTGCTGAACTGGTGACTACAGAAGTCGCCAGAACAACAGAAACGACGCTTTTTGGAATGACCAAAGATTTGGAGTCAGAAATCTGCGCTATAGAGTTATTAAAATCGAAATTGGAATCGACGATTTCTAGTGTGCCATTTGCAAAACTCGACGAGAAGCCAACTTTCGGCGAATCTGCGAGTGTGAATATCGAAGTTTTGATGCCCAGTCCGGAAACGAAGAAATTGATCACATTCGCTGAAATGCCATTCGAAATGGTATCAAGCACCATTCCTAAACTGCAACAGAAAACCTTAGACGTTCTTGGATATCACGAATCGGAATTTGCTATTTGTGACGTACTCATCAATGAAATTTCGTACGAAAAATGTGAATTCAAATTGGCAACAGGTTATGAAGCCGGGACTGTTGGTGTTGAGTTTGAAATGGTATTAACTGGTTCTTGTGAAGTCGAATTGATGACCATCAAAAAACAATATGATGCATTTTCTTTAGCTTCAAAAGAAGCGATGTTCACTGTGGAAGAAATGCCAGTAGACGTTACCATATCAATTGAAGGTATCCAACATGAATGTGCTCACAAAACAGTGACCATCTGGGGAGAAGATCTGCTCAGAGTGATTAATGTGGAGAACATTGTAGTCGAAAGAGAAAATACAGAATTGTCAATAGGACAAGGGGTTCCAGTGACAAGCTATAGTTGGAAGGCAATTTCTACTGATTTCTTCCTGCATGAAAAAGAAGTTTCAATGATGATCGAAATTTCAATTCCATGTCAAGAACAAGAATCTGCAACTGTGCTAGTGTCCAAGGAAATAGCCCCAATGGAAATCCATTTTGGCATGTCATCAGAAGCAAATTCAGCTATGTTAAAGCTTCAAACACCAAACTTAGAAACAATGTCTTGGAAATTCTATACAACGATTTCTACAACGTCAAGTTCACTTGAAAAATCCATGGTCGGTGGAACAACAGTACTGGATATCAGTGCAGCAGAACTCTTGAAAATAAGACCACTTCACATCAGTGATGCTTATGTCAAAAATCAACTCGCGAAAGAAGCCATGGATACTGTCACTGGTCAGCTAAGCACAATCCCAACCCAAGAGGCTCGATGCTGCATTTCACAAGTATCTTATGAAATATTCATCAGTGAAGAGACTGCATCAGCTGACATTTGGATCAAAGAAACGACTCCAAAAATTGCGTTTATGAAGATCGAAATCATTTCATCAACATTGGAAAATAGACAAAAGAGTTTCGATCTATCAAGATCGGAATCATCATTCACGTCTCAATGTCGTTTGATTCATTCAGGCAGCGAACATGTGGAAGAAAGTTTCTTGTTCGGGCAAGAAACTGCGGTTTCAACATTATCATTCATGAAGCAAGAATCGCACATGTCGTTGAACGTGGCTCTCGAAATTCAAGAATCACATCAGGTGGAAAGCAAGATTCCGGAATCGACAAAGAGAGAATCTAGAAAAGTTGAAATACCAGTTGAAATACCATTAGAAGAAGTATTTAATCAAGTAGAAGTCGTGCAGAAAGATGAAAATCTTTTCGTGGAAACAGTCGAAGTCATTCAAACTGTGAAAAAAATAATTCATTCCACTGAAATATGTACCATCAAAGTGGAATTCTCAAATTCACCAGAAATTGAACATGTCGGCGTATTCCTCGCTGCAGAAGTTACCAGCTTTAGTCAATGTGTCAAATCTGCAGATCTATCGATAATTGTTGAATGCAGCATACCCACTTGCGAACTATTTGTCGACGTATCCATACACGAAGTGCCCTACAATCGAGCAAATTTCTTCACTATTACCAGTCAAGTATCTATGGCAGCTGAACAACATGTTCTGCTCATAGAACATGCTACATCGAAAGTGAAAACTTGTATGCAAATGACAGAAGAAGAAATTCACACTGAAGAACTAGAGTCGACTATAGAATGCTTAAAACAAGAAGAAACTTCGTTCATTGATATCACGGTCACCGAACTAGTCCACTCTATAGCTGAAGTTAAAGAAAAAAAATTGGACCTCACTTTTACCCAGAAACCAATGGAAGAACGTGTAGAAAGTAGCAGAACCGTCGATGTACAATGTGTTTTTGATCAGCAAGAACTGTATATTGAAGCATTGCTTTCAGCTTTTCCAGTAGATCATGCTGCTTGCAGAATTGCCATACTACGAGAAAACAGACCAGTTCAAATCGAATGCGACAAAACATCGTTGAAAGAAGTTGTCAACATTTCTTTACAGGTAGCAAATCAAGATAAAGCAATGGTTCTAATCATAGATCATGTTACTGGTGTTGATGTCGCATACACAAAACAAACGGAAGATCTTTTGATCGGATGCACAATATCAGAAAAGCCGCATCACATCGTCAGCGACACATTTGCTGAAAGTGTGATTACTTCAACAAAATTCGTAAAATTTGGAGAAATCCAGAGAGTGGACTTGCAACTGATAGAATCGGAGTTAGATCAAACAACATCTTCAATCTCCGGCACAATAAACGCTACGTCAGATATAGAATGTGTAAAACCAAGGGAAGATCTGTTAATAGAATGCGATATTTCTGAAATAGAGTTTGATCAAGCCGATATTGTAATCTTAAAAGCAGAGGGCGTGACAACTGAGGCAGAATGCGCAAAGCCCGAGCAAGACTTACAGATAGATGCACTATGGGCGAAATTTTCACTGGACCAAGTCAAGTTTTTACTCTCCGCTGGCCAAGAAACTGTCACTGAAGATGAATGTTTCCATTTGGCCGAAGAATTGGAAATCGAATGCAATATATCTGAAGTACCGTATTCTGCAGCCATTTTAACAATCAAGAATGCCGAAAGCATCATTTCACAAATAGGAATTGTGAAAAGCGGTGAATTTCGGGAACTGAGATCAGTTTTTCCGTCTAGTCTCAGGGTAGAAGAAGAACTTGCTATCGTCGAAAGCCAAGATGTCTCAACTGAAATCGAATGTGTAAGTATAATCGAGGAGTTAATGATTGGATGCAGTGTTTCAGAAACGCAGTATAGTCACGTCAATACTACAGTAATCGAAGCAAAGAATGCCTCTTCGCAGTCTGAAATTGCAAAAAGAGAAGAAAGTGGACTGACAGAATCACGGTTACCCACAGTTGTTATCGAACACATGGCACTCATCATCGGCCAAAGCAAGGAGACTTCCACTGAAATCCAGTGCACGAGTTTAGAACACGAATTGATAATCGAATGTGCCCTGCTGGAGCTTCAGTGCGACCATGTCAAAGTTACAGTATCTACAACGGAAACTGATGCATCACAGCTGCAATACATCAAGAGCGAAGATGTAGGACAGATTGAATCACTTCTCCCGACTGTCACTTTAGAACAGTACCATGCTATGATCCTGGAAGACCAAGAAATATCTTCTGATGTAGAATGTGCAAGTTTACTGGAAGAATTGGACGTCGAATGTACGTTGTCAGAAATACAGTCTGGTCAGGCTCAAATTACAATATCAAAAGCATTCAAGATAGAGGACGTGAAATTGGAAGAAAGAAGCCGGTCAGATCAATTTTTGTCAGCGATTCTAGTGGATCAAGCAACATTGATAGGTGGTCAAGAAATTCACAGTGAAATGGCGTGCTACAGCAAACCGGAAAATTTAATCATTGAATGTGAGTTATTCGAAATCCTGCATAGTCATATAGAAACTGCAGTAACAGCGTCGCAAGCCGAAGTGGAAATTTCCTGCAAGATTGACTGCACAAAACCGCATGAGGATTGGACCATCGATTGTGTAATTTCTCAAATTCCGCTCAATAATTTCGAACTATCGTTGCTGAAACCAACAAAAGAGGAAGTATCTTCCATACAAGCCTCCTTCGTAGAATCTTGTGATGAAAAATGCGTCATTTCGTATGAAACTTTCACTCAAGAAAAGATCAGTATTGTTGTACCTTGCGGCCTGCTACAAATAGACGTTTTCTGTTCATTGCCTGAAGAAACCTTGTTCATCGATGCTTCGTTGATCGTCATTTCGAACGAAATTTGCAAATTCGATCAATTTGTGGACGAAATTTTCTACCGAGACAAATTGACGAGATCGGCGGAAAAAATTAATTCTACAGTAAATGTAAAAGAGTCGACGAAAGGGAAAGCTAAATTATCAATAAATGATCTGGTCCAGGAAGTCGGCTTTGTGGAACGAGAACAAAGTAGTACAGTGGAGACGACATTATTGTACGAAGTTATGGAAGTCTCACTGGTTTCATCGAGCGTGAAATTGGCAGCTGGGCCGAGTATGTGTCTTCGTGAATATGATCTGACTAGTTAATATAGATTTTTGATTAGGGGCAAATTGAATGAATAGATGAGAATAGACAATCCTTAGATCAGCAAGTTGATAAGCATACGGAAATAGGAGTAACAACTATCGTCATACTAGTCAGCAGTTCATCTCCGTTTCATAATGGATATATAGTACATTACCCAAAAAATTTACTCATGTAATAAATCGTCAGCTGGAATAAAGAAAAAGTTTGTATTTTCGTTCTTCAATGACGTTTTCCAAAAATTTAGGACCTTTTCCACAATTTTACCACTACGACATTTTTGAAATATTTGATGTACATGTCAGTCGTGTAGGCTTAGGATTATGCTGAGGCTTAGGTGCTTGGGCTTAGGCCTAACTTTATGATGGAAGATTAATAAAATTTCGTGCTGGTAAAATTTCAGAAAATGTCAAAAATTCGGGTAAGATAAATACGAAAAATCAATTTTGGATTTTTCTTTTCTTGGGAGCCGGTAAATTTGTTTTTGGTTTGCATTTTCCCTTATATCATGATTTGTTTTATCTTTCAGAGGAAAGCATAAGTTTCGAGAAATACTTTGTGCATGAAGAGAGTTCAATATGTGTGGGACTGAGCCTTACTGAAAGTCCAATTGGAACGTCGTCATGCAATATTCAAATCCCAAGCATCGAGATCGCAGAAGGTGAATGCCGCACAAAAATTTTCGAAATTCTGATTCTTTTATTGAAATGTGATCTTAATTACATTCTGAAACTTTATTTTCTTTTCAGGTTAGTTCATTTGTGACACTTTTTCACATTTCGTTGTTTTCACAGAAATTCCCATAACATACGAAACCTGCTTTATCACCGAAGGTCAAATGGCCATGTTGAGCTGTCAGTACGAAAAGGAGGAACATGTTCAGTGGCTAAAAGACGGACTGCCGATCGAGCAAATGGATCGAATAGAAATGGTTAACAAAGACGATCAATATCACCTAATTATTAGAGAAACTGAAATTTCCGATCAAGCAATTTTCGTGGCGAAATTTAGAACGAAACAAGTGGCTATCCGGTTAATTGTTGAAGGTAACCTAGTGATGAAGTAACGGTATGAAATAGACATCCCCATTGTGAGGTTTCGTGGTACAAATATTAATGTAATGATACATTTTAAATATTGGGTAGCAAGTCTTGAGAGGAATGTGGTGTCGGAATTCAGACTTTCTCACCGGAGCAAAAGGTGTATCGCTTAAATATTTTGAAATATTTTCGACGTACTTCCACCATTTTAGATCATAAATTTTTTATTTGCTCCAATTATAGTTCAACCCTTGTGTGGGACAAGCCATGCGGCAAAAGCTTTTTTTACGTGATAATCCTTAAGGCAATGCACCTCAATTCAAATTAAATGCATGTTTTCAACTTGAGAAAAAAAGGTGGTCGCATACGCACGTTTCATTTAAAAGTCTCATTTCAAAAAAATGAAAGCAGTTCTGCAACGTGTTGAATTTTCCTTTGAAATTCGACTCCGGAGTTCTAGCCGTTTCTATTCCAGAAAAGCCCAGGGAGTTTGTGCCCAGCGAAAGTCCATATTGCATTGCCATCGGCTCAACGGCGACTTTGTGCTGCGAAACGCCCGACGAGTCGGCCGTCGTCTGGTTGAAGAGCGATAGAAAAATCACACAATCCGATCATTACGTTATGTTCGACGATCGCAAAAAACATTATCTGATCGTCAACGAAGTAAATTTTATGGACGCCGCGGAATACAGCGTCAAAATTGGCTGGGAAAAATATTCGGTTACGCAATTGATCGTTGAGGGTATGTAGATCAGGAGAAAAAGAAAATAATGGTGACAAATATGCTGATCAAAAGCGTTTTGGTATTCTTCAAAATTAAAAAACCTGGTAGTCATGCAAAGATCATATTTGAAACCTAAGCGTTCATTGGGAAATTTATGAGTCAACATAACAAAGAATGATGTTGACCTGAACCATAAATATGTCCTAGAGTCGTCGGAATCAGTGTCCACACAGTGCAGCTAAAATCTGCTACACACCTGGCTACACCCTATTTCTCAAATTTATTTTTACTCCAAAAAATCCGTATAATTTTCATTTCTAGAAATCCTAACTCAACGGAATAGCAATATGTTAATATTTCATAGTTCATGAGGGAAACTGAAAGCTCGCTGAAGCCTGATAAAGTTGGAAATTTACCGGGTAAATGACATCCTGCTGAGAGTTTAGTCGGGATGCTGCTGACGATGGGTGGGGTACTCTGCCCAAGGTTAGAACCAGACACACCCAAGAACAAGTACAGGTTTAGGTCCCCTGCCTCTAAAACTTTCCATATTGTGTTAAAGTTTAGGCCGTTTCGAATTTTTGTGGATTGACCTAGTCTCTGGTCGAAAATCTCTGCGTAAAATTGAATAGTAAAAGTAAAATCGCATTTCGATAGTTAATTTTAACCTGGATATTTCATAGCAGCCGCGTTTTCCTGCTTTAAGGCGGGCAAATTTTGTGAAATGTTCAGAATCTGGCTGGATTTGTAGCTACTACTTCATCAACAGCAAAAAAAATCTCAGAAAGATCAATTTAACTAACTTTTAGCCACCTCTGACTCCGTTAAAAAAGGAGATCCACTATTTTAAATCGTATTTTTGGATGAATCTCAACGAGATCTATTGATTGAGAGTGAATTGGCTGCGTTTTGGAACAAAATAAACCTGCTCGCTTTGATAAGTTGCTAGTTGTAAGGAATCGGATACCCATCCGGGCGAGCTTAAACACTTTTCGGGTGAGTTGTGAAACCCCGAGCCCCCTCCGCCGCCCACCCATGTGTGAACACAACCGCTTGTCTATTAGCCCACCAAACAAATGTCATAAAATTTCAATGTGATTTTTCACGGTCTAAAAAATCATTTCATTTACGAAACACGTAATATGATGAACGAGTTTTTTAAATCTGGCACGACACCTGGTTTGTCAAATCAACAACTTCATCAAGAAGTGAAAAAAGTTAAATGACATCTATTGGAGACATTTTGAAGGCAGTAAAGACGCCTGATTGAACGGCGGCATTCCGTTTTTCGCTGAGGGCTTTGCTGACAGCGTATCTCCATAAGCTAGTGTGTCTTATTTTTCCAGGATCTCTGGAAGAACGGTGCGCTGAACTGCAAATTTTACGTATTCCATCCGGCTCTACGGTCACTCTGGAGAGTACGATCTCGACAACTGAACAGGTCACGTGGTTCAAAAACGACGCTCCCCTGAAATCCGATGGTCGTGTGGAAATTGTTAGAAATCGAGGATTTCATCGCATTATCGTCCACGGAGCCCAAATCGAAGATTCGGGAAAATATTCCATTTTGCACCAGAATGTATTAATACCAGTGGCACTGGTTATCGTGGAAGGTAAAACGTTAAAGTATTCTTCAGTGTTATTCATGCAAGGCTTTTACTGTAGAATTAGTTGTGTGTTTGTACAAATTTTCAGCTCAATGAGAAGTCCGACAAATCACAAAACAACAGAAATATGCAATAGTGCATGCTTTCCCATCTCATTATTTTACAAACATTTCAGAAAAAAACAGCCGATAAATCGATTAACGCCTCTGAGAAATATTTGAACTTTTTCGCTGCGAAACTTCTTTTGAAGAATGTCATTTGCAGGTAGCTTTCTCATTATTTTTACAGAAACGAAAAGAGATACAACTGAATTGACGGCAGCAGCTGTAAAAGTTAGAGAAGAAGCGATCATTCGACAAGTAACAGTGAAGCTGTGTATTGTGGATCAAATACTAATGAATGTTGTTTGCTGTGAATCATCAGTAACTAATATTAATAAAAAGTCACAAGCACTTATCGTAAAAGCCGTTCTTTGATAAAGATCAGTGCGATTAGTGGTATGCCTGGGCAGGGCTCCGTAAAAATACTTGTCCATTTACTATGTCTTGTTCCTTTCCAAAAAAGCTTGGGAGCGCACAAAAGGTCCAAAGAAATCCGAAGCGGGTCATAGCCATGCATCGTATGCCAACATTTTCTTTTGTCAAGTTGTAATCCTGACTGCTACAGTCAATCTGATAAACGCAAGTTGTCTATTATTTGTATCAATATCTGTTTTCTTCCCGAGGCTCATTTAGAAAAGGGAAGTCTATAGTCTATTCACTTTCAAGAGCCTTAGGAGGCAAAATAATCTACAAAAATCGCTGAGCTGACAATAAACCTGCATCAAATCTTTTTTACTCAATTTTTTCGTCTAAGTGCAAGAGTCAGTTCGAGAAAAAAAGATGTCCGTATATGCAGGTTGTTTATCATTTGCATGAACAATTTTCGGTCAGCTGAAACTCATTTGGAAAAATCAGACGATAATGATCAGTTCAAAAGAAAATTAATCATCACAATTCATTTTCAAATCTACCACACTAGTCATTTTCAAATGAGCCTCGATATGCAAAAACTTGCAATCGAATCCGTAGACTGGTGATGACCGTGCATCGGATGCGAACATCTTCCTTTTTCAAGTTATAGTCCTGGGGCCGGTTGCATCAACTTAACCTGAGGCTTAACTCGAACTGGGTTTTAACTGTTAAACCTGACGTTTAGCTAAACTCGACGTTAGGTTTAACTTTTAGCGGTTGCATCAACATCTCGAGCTCGGTTTTAGCTAAACCTGAGGTTTAACTCGAGCCCGGTTACAACTAAGTAAACAACACTTTTTACAACTAAAAATATGCCACTGTGCATACTTTTTAGAAATAAAAATATGCCACTGTGCATACTTTCTTTCTTTCATACTGCATTGTATACATCACATAAAGTCAGTTCGTTGTGTCCATTTTTTTGCCGAAGAAGGAAACCCCACGTTTTTTTAAATTCCATTTTTTAAAATATGAGTGAAAAAAATCTCGTCGGCTAAATTGAACTGTAAAAGAAGCATTGCGCTTGCGTGAACTCTGTTTGGAGCATCGCATCATTCTTGATTCTGTGCTTCGCAATCCAGAAACCGCAAAGAAGAGGGAATTACAATGGGGAAATATAGCGGACGACTTCAAGGGGATTATTTCCATCTCGGAAAACCCTGTCTCACTCCATATTTCGATTAAGTAATCGCAGCCGCAGAAAATTTCTTATTACTTATGACGCATAAACAACGAAAAAGAAACCAACTATTGTATGCAACTCTTGCTTAACAAATGGGGGAAAAACCCAACAACATGCAAATCTAAGTAACACTCTCAAACTTAAACCTGACCAAGTTTGACTTTTCTATTGCTCTAGCTCGAATTAAAAAATTGGCAAAAATTTTCATGCAACCCGATAGAATGAGATAGAGTTAAACCCAAGCTCGGGTTTAACTCGAGCTCGGGTTTATTTCGAGCTCAAGTTTAAGTCCACCTTGATGCAACTGCTAAACCTGAGCTGAGACTTGAAATGGTCGGGTTTAGCTCGACTCGAGGCTAACTGCATTGATGCAAACGGTCCCTGACTGCTACATTCAATCTAAGAGGAAAAGACGGTCGCGTCCGCGGGTGTTTATTATTTGCGGGAACATATTTTTTCTTTCCGAGGCTCATTTGTGAGAAATAAAATATAGTAAATCGACTACTATTTTTCAGAAACCCGGCCCTGGACAGGTTTTCTCAACAAACTCTGGCTATTCATCATGAAAATGCTTCACTTTTTT
This sequence comes from Romanomermis culicivorax, assembly GCA_963922205.1. Taxonomy (NCBI): domain Eukaryota; kingdom Metazoa; phylum Nematoda; class Enoplea; order Mermithida; family Mermithidae; genus Romanomermis; species Romanomermis culicivorax. The sequence continues at coordinate 983,432 of CAWUHX010000076.1, read as the reverse complement.
ATTCTACTGTCGCTATTGAACCGATCTTCATTTCTTATAGCGCGATACTAGTGCAGCGATGATCGCTTAACCTCAACCTTAATTTTAACCTTCAAAGTGACTAGTGGTTAGATAAGGAATACAAATGAGACGCCTGTACGTTAATGATCGCTTTTTATTTGACTTTGCTATATAGCCATACGAATTCGAAATTTGGCGTAGTTATGCTCAGGATTAGGAATTTCACTTACATACGTCGTGAGAATATCATCATTTTTTTATAATCAACGCTTTCAACTGTGTTTTTAAAAATGAGGTTCTACGCTTCGCGGTTGCCAGAATTCTAGACAAAAAGCCGTTCAGAATTTACCTCTCATTTCAATAATATGGATTGATGTCTGAATAGTATCGTACAAACCGAACTTAAGAATACCAAAAACATTGTATGAAATTGGTATTTTGATAAACTGAACAATGAATTCAGTTTCATATAAGTCGAATCTGACACGATGATTTGAGGCTTTATATGATATATCCACGTTGTTTGAGTAAACGGATTACTTTCAGAATTTCCAGTAAGATATTGGCTCACTCCCACTGTCTTTGTCAATAACTTTGAAGTATTCAATGTGTGGTTTCATTTTCCATTTTTTTCGTTTTTTATATAATGTTCTAGTGCATCAGTCCTGCCTTTTATTGTGAACAGCACCTAATCCACCGGCCAATCCTATCCTCAATTCGCCAATCGCCATAAAAAGTCATAATTTCAGATCCTTTTCAACCACCCTGGTTTTAATATGAAGCACTCAATAAGATGCATGATATGCTTTTTTCACATGAGCACGTTATTTTAATGCACGATCGCGCAAAAATCTTATTCTCAAATTTTCAGGAAGAAAAGCGAACCCAAGAAGTTACGTTTACTCAAAAATTGGAAGAAGGCGTCATTTTCACAACCATTCTAGAAAAACAAAAGACTGCTACTCTTGCATCCCTAGCGCCATTGAAAGTGCATATGACTCGTCCAAGTGCTGGTGAAGAGATAGGACTGGAAATTCTGGAATCGAATTCAGATGAAGTTTCGATTCGTTTGTCTACTATAACTAAAATTTCTCCCGAAGTGCATGCAGCTCATCAAATTTCTGCACCACAATATTCGGAAGAAGATTCAATCCATCTACAAAAGTCACCCGACAGGGAATCGTGTTTCTATCACGTGACTTTTGTACAATGTTGCTATCACATCCGTCGGCAATCCCATGCTAAAAATGTGGAACATTTGATCCACATGGGCTATCGCCCTCATTTGCGCATCGACCTTTCCTTCTTGCCATTGGATCAAACACAGGTGGAAGAAGAAGTCTATCAACAATTTTACTTGAAGCGTGAGTCCCAAGTTAAGAACACGCTGTTGACGATGCCCAGGTCTTCCATTGATCGACAAATGTACAATGAGGTTGAAGAATCGATTACGAGCTCTGTGGAAGAAGAAAATCTTGTTAGCATGGATGGTGAATACGTGAAAGAAACTACTTCGGATCTCATTGAATCACGATTGGCATTCAATGCAAGTGAAAAAGTCATGACTATCGTACATGAAAAAGGTCGACCCTTAGCACATGCTGAAATTGAGTTTGCATTCCATGTCGAAGAAACTGCGGAGAAGGTTGAAACAACCATCGTTATAGTAGTAGAAGACGCTGCTTGCGCAAGTATACAACTCGGAAAGAAAGTAAAAGAAGTTCAAATTAACTCCTTGTTCGGTTTAGCTTCTAAGCCTGAAATCAACAATACGTTGACCACATTGACCGACACTATATTCGCTGCATGCTGTCTCAAACCCCTCAAAGCCCTTGAAGAACACAGCTATTGCGAATCCAATATAGTCAACGCATACTCCATTGTTGACTCTGAAATTCATATCCATATGGAAAGTTTCTATGCAGTATGTTTTCAAGTTCTCTATGGCCGAAATATTATAGAAGGAACATTCAACTTTTCAAAGACAAGTAAATTGGTTGAAAATCGGACAGTCGTTGCAGAACACCAAAATGAAAGCGCATCAATGCTTGCGAAGAAGCACAAAGAAGATACTAAGATTTCAATCGTTGCTGAAGAAGAATATGCAAAAGTGGTTTTGGAAATGAGCAGTGAATTTATCTCTGAAATGGAATGGGAAGCACTCGAACAAAAGGTTGGAATTGCGTCCAAAGAAACAGCGTCAATATGCGTTCCTGAACTAAAAACAATCGAAACAGATCAAAGTTTAGTGGAAATACATGCAGTTAAAGAATGTGAAGCGGAAATTAAAACTAAAGCCTTTGGATCAGAAACATTGGACGTTACCTATGGAGCAAATCAAATTCAGGCTGACGTCAGCGTTACACGAATGGAATCAAGATCTTCCGTCGAAATTTTCATATCGATTCCTACAAGCTCGGCAATCCGTACTAGCATCGAAGAGATAGAAAACGTTGTCTTCATGCAACTAATACCGAAAGAATCTGCGGATCGGGCTATAGAAGTTATGAAAGTGCCATATGCGTCGAAAGAAGAAAAAACCGTCGAAGTGAAATCACTTTCATTAGATGCACAATTCATAAAAGAAGTCTCATTGGCCGTTGAGCATGTTAGCCTGCTAGACGTTCCATTGCAGCATGTTTCACAATATGCTCAAAAATTTGTGAAAATGTTCCACAAAGAAGAAACGTCACTCGAAATTTCTAGAAGGCTGAAAAGTTCGGAAGCCTTTCATGAAATTTCGATCTATGAAACACCCAGATCAAGAACGTCTACTCAAGTTTGGAATAATAAAGCAAAAGTGTTCGTTGCTATGGGCTTCAGTAGAAGAAGCGATTTCGCAGAACTACAAAATTCCTTAGTGGTTAAAGAAACTGAGAAAGCTGCGACCATCTTTACGGTCGCAGAACAAATTTCCAAGCATACAACAGTAGAAATTGTCAAGAAAGAACAGAAATTAGGAATATCAACGACTGTTTTCTTCAACGAGCTTGATTTTGTATCCAACCAATTATCAACAAAGGCCATGGAAAGCTGCTCGGTAGCAGTCGATGTTGGAAACTACATACAGTCACAGCGCATAGACTTAAATCTGTATGCTTCTGCAAGCTCACAGACACAACTCGAAGTGAGGAAGCTTGAAAGTCTTGAAAAAGTATTCAAAGAAAAAGGGACACTCACGTGCATTGACATCAGCTGTGAGAAAGACACCGTGTCAATCGAAAATCAGGTGATTGTCAATGCTGAACAGAAAGAAGAAATCATGTTCCAAGTTTATGGCGAAAAGATTCGTGTGGAGTTAGATATACATTTTGAAGAACTTGGCGAAAAGTATTCAACTAGCACCTGTCAACCAGGGCACTACGTGGAAAAAGTTCAAATTTTGATCCAGTTGAGGCCAGAAGAATCGCTAATTGCTGAACTAAAAATTGAGAAGCGCCACGAAGTTGCTCTCTGCAGCATTAAGATCAGCATCCAAGAAAGTTTTCACATCGTTCACCAAATTTATTCTGGAAAAAGGTCAACCCAGTCAGTTGCCGAATTTTCCAGAGAACATCAACTACTAGATTATGAAATATATTTGTCATCGAAAATTTTTGAAGAAGCCATACTACTCACGCCAGAAAGATCTGGAGAGCGAAAGTCCACCATGCTAGAAGAAAATATCGCCAATGAAATTCACATTAAAAAATCAGAAGAAAGAGTCGCTACGGAAGTTTGTGCAACTTTGGAGGAATCTGCAAATACAAAACGTCGAATCGAGCTTGGAAAATATTTGGTAGCACTGGACTCGACCCTGACTCAAAAAGAAAGCAAAGCAGTGATCAACATTGTTCGCGGTTTAGAATCAACAGAGGTATCTTCGAAAGATGTGAAAATTCTAGAAGAAGCTTGTTCGGCACATTTAGATTTAGACATTGAATCCCCCACGGAAATGACAGAATTGAAACTAATGCCTTCACAGTCGATATCTGGTACACTCAAAATATTCAAGTTAGAACAAGCGGAAACATCGTATGAAGTCATGATCGAAAAGCAGATGTCACATGAACTTACAGGTATTCTCATCGCTGAGGAAGAAATAGCACCGCTTATGCTCCCTTTTACACCATCAGTAAACGCCGTACTGCTGGCGGAAACGATTCAAGCCATGTCCGACTCTTGTGAACTTCCAGTGTCCATCATACAGCCTGTTTTTGATAAAGTTCAAATTATGTTGACTTCAAAAAAAAGATTATCACTTGGAGCAGAGCAAGTGCAACTTAACGCCCAACTTGAAATTGCTCTGCAAATGGAAGTTGCAGAACAGTTGCTCAGAATGCCTATTTCACAGTCAGTTGAAGCTCAAATGAAAAAAGAAAAACAATCGAAAGACGGGACTGTAACGAAAATTGAACAGTGTGAGTTGGTTCAGAAAGAAATTTCAACGACTCAACGTGAAACTATTGAAAAGAAGATTCAAATTCGAGCAAAGAAAGAAGTGGGAGTTCAATGTGAGCAGCTTTTCTCAAATCGTGGAGAAAACGAACGGACTGATTTTGTACTATTATATGCAGTGCCAGAATCAATTGTTTTTATCATTCACAAACAACAAGTTGCTCTGAAATCCATCACTATCGAGTTAACGCGAGATTCGAATCACGAATCTTGTGAGAAGATTCTTGCAAGCAAAAGAGCAGATTTATACGAACAACCGATATTCCCACCAACGGAAGAATACACAACCTGCAGAATAGAACTGTTTAGCCCCACAGTAAAAGGAAGGACGGAAGCCAACATGCTTTCGTTGAACCTTGAAACAGTAGCACAATTGTTTACAATTCGCCAGAAAGCACAAGAAGTCAGTTTATCCTGCGAAATCCACAAGAAACGTGATTTGGCCGAAATTTTATTTGTAGCCAATACGCCATCAAGACCATTATCAGATGCTGCGGTAGCCACTAGGAAGCTCGTTTTAGTTACAGTAAACGTCGAAGCTCCGTCTGTGCATTCCGAATACGAAGTTTTTATAGTTCAGTCCGTCCATGAGAGTGTGGCGCTGTCGGCTATGCCAAGAAAACGTTCATCAGTGGCCACCTGCCTGCAAAATGTAACGCTGGATTACCGAGTTCAGCGGCAAGAAACTGTTGAAGAAAGCAGTTACAGCCAATTGTTGTTAACGTTTCACAAAATCGCTATGGAAATCAAAAATTTGACACCAGTGAGGAAACTTGGAAACTCAATGACCGATGCAATGTTCGTCAAGAAAAATGTTTCAGAAGGGAAAATTTCCATCCACGAACAAGTGTTAGATCGATGTTCCAAAACAGTTTCACGTAGTGGTGAAAGCACCACTGTCTCGTTTACCATCAAAGGTAGTGCTTCAAACGATGAAGTTGAATCGAGATTCAGTGTTCAGCAGAAGAATGAAACAAAACTCCATCTGAAAAGGAGAGAAATAGTACAAAACGTAGTGACCGAAACTACTGTAGAAATAACAGCCAACATGAAGAATATTGAAACTCCAGAGGCCGAGGAAGTCACACTCAAATCTGCAGAAGCAGCAAAAGTATCTCATACAATACTGATCGAAAGTGAACTTAAAAAAGTGGAAGCAATTTTGGAAACCAAGGTCGAGAAAGAAAGGCTACAAGAATTCATTGTTTTAGGAATTGCGTCTCTACCAAAAATACTCGAAAAACAAATCATCGTTGAAATAAATTTTCAGCAACAAACTGTTTCAGAAACGTTGACCACTCTTGAAATCATGGAACTTGAATCAGCAAGCTTGGAGATTTTCAGTGCGAAAGCTATTGTATCTGAAACTTGCCAATTCGAAATTAAACTTGAAGAAAATTTATGTGATCACATTTTGCTTACATACAACAGCCAAGAAAATCAAATGAGCGTCAGGCAAGAAGCGAAAAAATCAGTTCGTCAAAAAACAGAAGAAAATGCTGAATTGAAATTCTGTAAAGAAGAAGAAAGACAACAAGAGGAAATTATTATTTTGCATATAACGCTCGAAACAGCATCTATAGCCATCATAAAAGAACGCAAAAGAAAGCCTGAAACAGAAGCTGCAATGTCCGTCATTCAACCGGAAAGTTATGAAGAAACTCTGATCATGGTGCGAGCATTGGAAATTGAACACACTCGCCAAATCGTGTCAGTCAAAAAGCTGCAAGGAAAATCCGAGCTCAGAAAGTTCACACAAGATGCCAGCATCTCAGCCCGTATAGCGAATCGGTTCTATTCACAAGTGAACACCGACATTCTGGTTCACATGGAAGTAGAAGCAAAAATTCATATCAATATCGTAACTGGCGAACAGCGCGTTTCAAGCAATTTTGACCTTGTGCATTCGGAACACATACAATATGCAGACGTACACATTTTTGTGGAATGCACAGACAATGTCGCCGAATTTGTTGCAATGAAAATTGTCGCAACTCACGCGTCTTATGAAATGCCATTATCTGAACTTGATATAATTTCAAAAAAACAGATTAAAACAACTAGGGAAACCTCGTCAACAAATATTGACTTTTCGAAGTCACCAGATGTAGCATTCACTGCGTACAACCGCGAAGAGCCAGGAAAGACTTTTGATCAAGAAAATCAAGTGGTATTAGCAAAAGCGGTCGTAGAGGAATCAGCTTCTCTTGACATGTCAGAACAGTTACGTGAGCAAACCATTAGTCTGCAGTCAAAAACTGAAATATCCTTAAATAAGGCGTTTTCCAACAAGGAATTCATGGAGGAAACCACTATTCATCAACCATCAGTGGAAAGTGCGACACAGTCTTTCCAGTATGTCATGACCCAAATGAAATTAATAGTGCAGGAAAAACAGAAAGCAATCAGCGAAGAAAAGCAAGTTGTGAAAAAGAAAGAAAAGGAAACCACGATCAGTGTTGATATTTGTATGGCTAAAATTGAGTCAGAAGAACTCCTGACAGTAACTTTCATTCATACAGATCAAAGTCGACAAACTTCCATTATTCCCAGATCGAAAAAACATTTGGAAGAAACTACAATCGAAATTAAATTCCGGAAAGATGCCCAGAATCTGCAAATTGATCATTTTCAAGAAGAACAAGGCCGAGCAACTCGCAAAGAAGATATACATCATAAAGTGGTTTCCGTGGCTTTTACGGCTCAAAAATTGGCACTAACGGCTCGCAGTGAGCAGATTATGGAAGATAGGAGCAAAGAATCGATCAAACATGCAAGGTGGGAATCACTGCAAGCAACAGAGGTTCAAACTGTTATGGAAAGACCAATCCAAAAAGCAAAGAAAGAACTTGTTCTGGAGACCTCGAGCCACGAAAAAGCTGAGAAACGACTTGTAATTGTGAAGACAAGTCAAGAAGCGAGTTGTGGGGAAAGTGATTTTGAAAAACTATCTGCAAAGATGGAAGTTCATGAAGTACAAGTTAAAACAGAAGGTAAATTTGCAACCGAAAATGCTGCTATAAACGTACAGCTTCAGAGGAAGTTAGAAATGAAGGAAGTGGGACATACATGCGTCACTGCAAAAGGAGAGCAAGTGGAAGCACTGACAGGCGATTTTGTCCATTTGTCAGTGGATTACGCTAGAGAATTATTCACAGCTGGGGTCAGTGTCACGCTTGTTTCCAGCAACCTTGAATCTGTTGAAGCTGTCGTTACAATAATGTTGAAACCTGTGCAAACGATTGAACTTCTGGCAGAATTTGTTCCACAGAACATCTCCGAAATGGAAAGCTTGGAAATGTCACTCTTACACAAACAAGACGAAGATGTCGTTCAGTCAACTGTGTCTCAACTCAAAATCGAAGAAACTCTTGTCGAAATTGAATTCGAAGGGCCATATGGAAAACAAGAACTCAATGTGATTCAGACATCACCATTGAAAGAAACATTAATACATAAAATAGTATTCATGAAAACATCAGTAGCCGAAATTACAATTTATGATGCTATTGAGGCCAGCCAGCAGAAAGATGTGAATCACGTGACATTCGAAGTCGTCGTTGTAGAAGAAGCATCAAAGATGCTATTCAGGAAAGAACAACCATTAAAGACAATAGAAGTTGAGAGTGAATTTGGCGTTAAAACTCAACACTATGCTGCACATTTTACTGCAGCAGAAAAATCGGTGATGAAGGAACACATCATTGTTGAAATGCCATGTGAAACTACAACCGTTTGCCATATCAAGATCGACAAAGGTGGTGAAACCATTCCAGTGTCGGCCACTTTCAAAGAGATGACGAGTGAAAGTCATTCGAGTCATTCGAAAGCAGTGGTACAACTGGAGAAAGTCGAGCATACTGCATTATCAATGGAATGCAAATTACCTTCAGACATTGAAACATCATTCTCGCTGACATACAATGATCAGCAAATGGTTCGTGAGAATCTACAAGTGGCGGAAAAGGAAAGTACTGCAAACAAATTGCATGAAGAAGCTGCCAAGGAAGTTACAGAAGCAGCAACATTTCCGAAAATCACGCGAGAAAAATATGATGTGAAAGACTGTGACTTTCGACGCCCACCTGCTAAATCGCAAGTCGAATGTGCACTCTCCACAGCCGATTACGAAACTGCACAAAAAACGACCACTGAATCAAAAGTTTTTCTGTCACAGACGTTCGTGGAACAACAGCTAAACGTATCTGCCGAATCTGCTGCTCATGAAATCACAACATCAGAACGACGGACTGATCGAGTAACATTCAATATCAAGATCAAGACTGACAATTCTGTCACAAGTGATGCAACTATGCAAAAATCCGTCGTTGCTGATGGCACATCTGCTCTTCTAAAAGCACAAGTTGGTGAAATCGCGCAAAGAAATATTCTGTACAGTGTACCATTGGAAAATTTCGCGGAAATAGAAATAAACTTTGAAGCAATCAGATTCTCACAAAGCTCGTATGCAGATATCGACGTATTTCCCACAAAGTTGCAATGTTACTCGAAGCAAACTACAATCTTGTCACAAATCACTCTCAAGAAAGAAGACGAACCTTCGTATGCAGTGTGGACAGTGAAAATGATAGATATGGATCGAGTGCAAGGCAGATTCGCAACCACACAAAAGTCAGCAGAATCATTCTCCATTGACATTAAATTTACAAAAAAAACTTACGAACAATCAAGTAAGCTTGAACTGTGTGCACCCATACTTGATGCCGTGTCTGCTATTTTCTCCATACCGGAGGAAAAAGAAAGTATATCTGTAGGTCTTCTGCAAGAGAAGCGACCTATGGTAGAAGAAGTCGATCAGCAAATGGTTCAGAGTTTCGAAGAGCGGATCACAAGGCGGATCACTAAAGAATTCACAGAATGCGAATGTGATTGTGCCTTTGTAAGAGAAGAAGCTGCAGCTACATCGGTAGTGTTGTCAGTTTCTGAGACTCCTGCTATCTTCAACCGATTTTCGATTGTAACAATGCTAACCCAGTCTGCTGTGACAGATTTTATCACATCCAAAGAAGCAGATCGGTCAGCAATTTCTGCGGTAATCTTCTTCGTAGAAAGCATCACTGCTAAAATGGACATTATCATAAAATTTGAAGAAAAGACAACATATCTTGAAAGCGTAGCACCACAGCAAATAGAGGAGTCCAAGTTAAAATTTCCTGAAAATATTCATGCAGAGCAACTTTTCACAGAAAAAGAAGACCAAAAAGGGAAAACAGTAGAAAGAGCTGTGCGTAAATCGTTTGAATTCGGTAAGCCACTACAAGAAGTGGTTCAAGTCTCTCTGAAGGAATCGATCAATGAAGAAATTATTTATAATGCTATAAAAATAACGACAGATGTTCAATCTACCGCAGAAATATCATTTGCAAAAGAAATGAAGCACGAAACAGTTATCTGCACAATGACGATTTCAGATCATGCAGTTGCACACAACAATGTCTCGTTAACTCCTCAGCTCCAAGCAACATCAGTTGATTTTATCGCCATCCAACCATGTGATAAGGCAGATTCTGACGTCGACGTAGCTCTGACTGATCAACAGAAAGTCTCACTCACAACGAAACTGGAAGCAAGGAAAGAAATTGCCAGAAAATATGTAGAAGTGGAAGCTGTACTCAACGTTATCTTGTCCAGAGTATCTGACATCCACAATACTTCGTGTTCGATAGAAACTTCGAAGCAGCAACAGAACATTGAAATCGTGATCCCCATCATTAATATGGTGGAAGAATCTACTGAATGTGCAATCGGCTACAAGAAAGAATCCGATACTGCAAATCTGACATTACTTTTGCCAAATGTGGCTAAAGAAGTAGTTTCAGTCGCGACAACAGTCTATCCAAAAACAGAAGGAACGAAAACTCTCGAAAAAGATCTTTTGAAAATTACTGAAGCTGAATTTATCGAACAAGAAAAAAAGATGGCGATCAGAAAAAAACAAACGTGCATATTTCAGTTAGATGCCATCAAACATTCAGAATGTCATGGTTTCATATGCACAATAAATCGATATGAAGAAGAGCATATCGAATCCAGATATACAGTGCCTACTGTGAAACAAGAATCAACATCCATCCGTACCGAATTCTTAGAGATTTCTAAAGGTGAAGATAACACGTCGATCATTCCAGTCACAGACTGTGAACAAGCATTCCTAACTTTTAAATTAAAAGAAGTCGGAGAGCAAGAAGGAATATCTACAGACGACGTTAGAATGACAAAGGGAGCAGTCACTAGATCATTTTCAGAAGAGCTCAAGAAAGTAACTACGGAAGATGTTGAATTTTCTCAGCAGATCGATAAGTCAATGGAAAGCACAACTATTGACGTATCATTTGACAAACAGAGCACAACACTTTCTTCTAATTTTCTGGAACATATGACCCTGTTGGCTATCAGCGCTTCTCAATCAGTACAAAAAACAGTTAAGAAGAGGAAGATCACTATTCAAGAGCAGACAGTGACAATTTGTGCAATTTTCAACCTGGTTTACGAACAAGACTGCTTACTCACATTCCATCAGATAGCGACGGAAAGACTTTCTGCAAACATTCCCAAGTCAAGAATAATGGGACTGGTGCAGCTGAAAGGATTATCAGAAGTTTTGATGGTCGAGGAACTAAGGACAACAGAATTCACTTTGACGTCCAAAGGAGCCGTGGAAGAAGAAAACGTTGCTGCCGAAACCGTGCCCATGCATAAAGTGGAAGAAGTAGCTCACATTGATGCTGATACTTCTTTGGAAATGAAGAAAGAAGTCATCAAAGAAGAAATTGTGGAGGCAGAGTCGACTCAGGAGCTCGAAATACCAATGAAAACTGTCGAAAAATCGAGTGCATTGACCAACATTGGGGGAGAAATTATTGAGCAGCTTCCCGAAACGGAAATGGAAATTTCACGATTGGAGGCGAAACTACCGCCATTAAAAAAATCGGGAGCAGAAACCTCAACTTCATTGCAGACACCTACAATAGAAGAAAAGCTTTTGATGGAAAGTGTAACAGAATGGAAGATTCAACAACCGTCTAGGGAAGAAATAGCTCCGACCATAACTCCAACAGAGGAAGTGGTAATTGGAAGTTCCAATCAAACTGCTGGCACGCAGGAGAAGAAACCACAGGAAAGTGGAATATCACAATTTCAAAAAGAAAAGCCATTGGCCGAAAAAGAAGTTTCAGAAACCATTAAGAATATGCAAAGTTTCCATTGTCTGCTATCCAACGCAGAAAATTTCCAGTCATCCGAAGTTGTTATCAGCATGGCAGAGCAGCAGAAAACTCGGCTGACCACATTAAAAGTAGAATCAACGTTTTCAGCAATGTCCTTTGAAAAGCAAGAACAATCTATGAAAGCTGTAGTTCAGTTAGGATACCAAGCCTTGTATCAATTGTCCAGTCAACTGTTACAGAAGCAAGTCAAGGAGAAAGTCACATCAGTGACAATTGATTTAGTGTCAATATCGAAGGAGGCCATTTCAATCGTTCTTCACCAAGTGGAAGAAAAATCAGCTGAGCTGCAAGCAAAGATAGTACGAAGGGCCAAAGCAGAAATAATGGTTCTGACGCAGTTGGAGGCATTAAAAGATCACGCAGTAGAAGAGGTAGAAATCACATTAAAATTGAAAGGAAACATTTCTGGAGAAGAGAAAATGGTCTTGGAAACCATTATGCAACAGAAACAAGAAAAATCACTAGAAGAACTTTCGTTCGATGTGAAAAAATCGACTGTTAGAGCTTTGAGCATCGAAACAAAAATCCCTTTAGCTTCGGAAGATGCAAAAGCTGTCCCCAAGGAATTTAAAGCCGAATTAGAAACTGAAAAAGAAAAGTTTGAACATGCTCCTGAACTGCAAATACCAGAAAAAAGTACATCTGATGAGATGCCACAGTTTATCAAGCAAGAAAATGTTACGGTTGAAGTGCAGGCTGAACATCTGGATAAATTTTCATTGGACAAAGTGATCGCCACGGACATGGCGAAAGAAGAACTGCTTCCCGAGACTATCGAACGAGTTTATGGGGCACTGGAAACAGAGCCACGACAGGAAGTTACAATATCTCCAGGCGAAGAAGCTGCATTAGAATCACAGGTATCTGGAACGTCGTTGGATACTAAATTAAGCTTTCAACTGCCGACAAAAGCACGAGAGCTATCCACAGAGGAATTATCCAAAATGGAAATAAAAGAAGCGGAGAAACAAAAAGATTTTGGTGAAATATCATTCGAAATTGTAAAAGAAAGAGTTACAGAAGGAACTATATTGAAAGAGACTGTCCAAAAAGCAGAAGAAATAATTGAAGTCACAGAGCAGAAAGCGGAAACTGTGCAACCAACTGCACGAGCAACAATGGACGAGTCTCTAATCACAATCGGAAAGAAAGAATCTGTGGTTGAAATGAGTGCAGAATTACAAATTACTGTTCATTCACCAAAGCAGTCTACTTTTGGAAGCATATCCATCAATGAAATGGCGTCGTCATCCTTATTATGCTCAGTGGCAGAAGTAGAAACCAGCTCATTCCCATTCGAGGCATCCCTTTCGAAACGCTCAGAAACCGAAATTGTGGAAATTGGTGTGGTGGGGATAACATCGAGCAGCATTAAAATGAACATCAAACAAATATCACCAGAAAAATTAAAAAAAGTGGAGAAAAAGCTCGAGTTAAAAGTGCAGATGCTTAAGCAAAGGAAAGAACTTTGGGAAATTCCATTTGAAATTCAATCAACAATCGACATTACCTTGAAACTCAAAGAAATACTAGAAGGAAAAGAAGAATCAAAAATCAGAAAAGAAGACATCTGTCCTGAAACAGAAACAAAAATCAAAGTTTCATCAGAAGAAGTCCAAAAAGAAGTTGCTGCTGAATTATTGGAAGAAAATTCAGTTGCCAAACAACCGAGAGATGACGTTGAAACCGTCCAGGAAAAAGCAGAATTCGTCACTGAAACTAAAGTTGCGGAGACTTACGAGTTAGAAGAGAAAAAAGTTCTTCCAGTAAAGTTGTTCATTGAGGTAGAAGCTCCTTTTGAAATTCCAGAAACCGAAGAGCAGAATGTGTCAGGAGCAGTGGAGAAACAAGAAAAACGAGTGCCAGTGATAGAGCAAATAATAGCTAAATCTGAAGCACAGGAAAAGGAATTTGTAGGAACAATTAAACAAGCCTATGAATCCTTTAACGAGAGGTCAAGTGCAACACCAGAAGTTCTGGAACAAAAAAAGCCTGAAGAGAAAATGTTTGTGACTTCCATAGAAGAAATTCACATTCCCCAATTCACAGCTCAGTTGCCAACTGGAATTGAGAAAGAATTCACTGATGAAATTGTAAAAGGAATGAAGGAAGCTATCAGCCCACTGGAAGAAAAATATGGCAAAGTGTCCGCAGAAATTGTTGAGGAATTGGTCGTAAAAAAGAAGTTCGACCTTGAACAATCCGAGGAAATGACAATGACCATGGAAAAGCCCGTTAAAGAAAAAATTGTTTCCAAAACTCGAGTCAGCATGGATCAAACATTTGCAGTTAAACCAGTTGAACAAACAGTGGTCGGCAATGTGACATTTAATGAACTGGAACTTATGTCCTTTGGATGTTCCATTGCAAGCGTGGAAACCAGCGTTTGTACTTTCGACGTATCTTTTGCGGAATCACTCGCAACTGACATTGTCTCTACTGTCCTGGCGATTTCGCAACCAGACTCTGATCAAATAGCAGTGAAACTACCAGAAAAACTGGAAGTAGAGAAAGGGAAAAAGGATCTGCAATCAAAGGTGCACAAACCGAAACCAATGGAAGAAATAGAAGAAGAAACATTCCCAGAGTTCAAACTATCAGTGAAGCTCAAAGAAGAACTTGAAGCAAAAGAAGAATCCATTGAACAACTGATTCAGTTGAAGGAAAAGGAAGTTATGAAGCCTGAAACAGAATTCGAAGCAGCTAGCTACATTGAAGAATTCCAAAAAAAAGACATTGTCGAAGAGTTATCACATGTAAAGCCGGTATCAAGATGGGCTCAAGAAGGATTGGAAACGGAAATTGCAACACGTGAAGCATCTACATTCGAAAAGAAAGAAATTACACCAGAAAAACTATTGCTACAAATCGATGATCATCTCCAGATTCCACAAAGTCAAGAGCAACAGGCGTTAGAAATCATTGGAAATCGAGGAGAAATAAAATTAGAAATAGAGACAATTCAAGCACTTATTGTACCACATGACACAAAATTAGCACAAACGACTGAGCCAAGGTATGGATCGCCTATAGAAGATAAGCCCCAAGAAATCGCTAAAATTTCTGTGGATCGGAGTCCAGGAGAGCATATTCTAACAGAAGAAACGACAAAAAAGCAAAAATCAGTCGAAGAAATAAGTTTAAGCTTGAAACTAGAAGCAGACACTGTACAAGAATCAGTCACTGGAAGTTTTTTAACCCATGAAATGGACTTGTCATCGCTGATATGTTCCGTTGCAGAGGTGACGACAAGTATCAGAAACTTGGAAGTAGTGATGATGAAACAACCTCAAACTGGTGTAACACATGTCATTTCAGCAGTGGCTGAATTCCACACCGTTGATATGACAATCCAAATGAAAGAACGTTTGCAGCCAAAAATACAACGATTAGATCAAATGAAAGAACTTGAACACATTTCATTTACAATGCAGCCCAATATTGACGTTGCATTGGAAATTAAGGAAGCCTTAAGAGAAACGGAGGAGTCAATCGAACAAAGCATGCCAGTAAAGGTGAAAGCACTACCTGAAATTCAAGAAAAGAAAGTTGCAACAACAGAAGAATTAGAAGAATTCGACTCAGCAGCACTACTTGTTGACACGACACCCAAAAAAGACAAGGCCCAGGAAGATTTGACAGTTTCGAAAGAAAAGAGATCAAGAATCAAGCCTGAAAAATGCTCGACTGAAATTATTGAGCTTCATGTCCCTGAAATTCAAGAACAATTTAATGTTCAAGAGAGTGGAGAGCAACCACAAAAGCGGCCGAAAACTGAAACAGTCGAAGTGTTGACCGAAGCTCAAGAAAAGCAGCTTGCTGAGACAACAGAACACGCTTACAGAGCGCCTTTAGAAGAAAAGACAAGTAAAGTTTCCGAGGAAAGGGAGCTCAATGAATATGAAACGAAAGTTACTCAAGAGGAAGTTGTGCAAACGTCAGAATTCACAGCATTCTTACCAAAAGACAAGACTGATGAATTATACACCGAAGAAACTATGAAAAGAAAAGAGAAGGGAGCCGTATTGCAAGAACAGAAATTCGGAGAAATTTCAATGGAAATAGTAAAAGAACGGATTGAGGAAGAACGTCTGATGACAATCGAAACTGACGAATTTTTACCTGAAGAACTGCTGACTGAAAAATACGCCATAGAAGAAACCAAGCTTAAAGAACAGATTCCAGCTGATGAGTTATTCACAATCATCCAGATGAAAGAATCCTTGAAAGACGTTATGTTTACATACGCGATTTCAAAAGATATTGAGAAACAAACAGTGCTTGGTTCCATTGATATCGACGATTTTGTGTCTCTGCATTCAACATTGTCAGTGTCGGGGGTCCGTACTAGCACATGTACTGCAGACGTAGAATTGAAGATAACGCCAGTAGAAGTGATTACAGAAAAAGCACTCAACACTCTCGAAATGGAAGAATCTGAAATCATCCTCCAAGTGCCTCAAAAGTTATTGAAATTTAACATGGAACTAGAAACTTTGGAAGAAACAACATGCAACTCACAATTCGACAAAAAACCCCGAAAAAGAAGTATGTCTGTTTCCGTGTCTCATTTTGATAGCACGTCGGAGCGAAGATCATTTTTTGCTATAAAATTACAACTTGTTTCTATCAGCATAGAAATCACAGCAGAAGCTCAAGAACAAAGTGCCAAAAAAAATTTTGCTGCTTCACTTTGTGAACAAGGCACTTTCAACATCGACATTGAGCAACAAAAGGTTGTGACTTTCGAGGAAAATGAAACCTCCACCGATGTCAAGTTTCAAGAAAGTCCACCAACATTGGTAACAGAAATTCGTCTGGTCAGTGCAGAATCTATTGGTGCCGAACATTCCTGCACTGTTCCACACAAAAAGTGGATAGAGGATATACCTATTTTAGCAGCTTCAAGTGCAGAAACGGCGCAACTGGAAAAGAAATCAAAAAGGGCCATGACTCAAGTAATTGTTGCTCCCTTAGATACAACCGTAGAAGCTACAGTATCTAGTGCAGTTCAGCTGACTGTGAAAACCACCAAAGCCAAAGTAGACATGATATGGAAAAAGGATGGCAAAGTTATTCGGGAAAGCAAGAAATATAAAATTTCGCACAAAGACACTGTTCATATATTAGAAATTTCCAATTTAAACCACTTGGACGCTGGTGTATATTCTGTCAAGATTGGCAATGAGGAAAGCAAATGTCAATTGCATGTTTTACAAAAATTGGAAAAGAAAGAAGTTGAAAGTCTTCCGGAATTAGAAGTATTTCCTCGTGCAGAAGAAGTTGAGAAGAAGAAATTTCGCAAGCATGTAATCAAAGCTGATGTTCCCACCACAATGGATGTGGTATTGCTGTGCAAAACTAGCCGAAGTGATATACAAATCGTTTGGCTCAAGGATTCAACACCGATCATGGAATCCCAGAAGTACAAAATCGTAAGTCAAGATCAAGCCCACGAATTGCACATCAAAAATGCTCAGTTCGAAGATGCTGGAATTTATTGTGCAGAATCACATGCGGAGAAATCAGAGCTCACTCTCAGGGTTTTCAAAAAAGAAGAAATTGGAAAATTTTTTAGAACCGAAGAAGCAATCGAACTACCAGTCATATCGGAAGAATATGCAGAAGAAGTGTCAATCATAACCATCATCGAAGAAAAATCATTTGTTGAAAAGCAGATATTACAAACGAGTCAAATTCTAGATAAAGAAGCAATGACTTTTACTGAAGAAACTATTCCATTCGAATCCGGAATCCCTGAAGAAGCTGCAGAAGTTTTCGAAGAAGGTCTTGAAAAAGTCGTTGTCAGAATGAGATCCATTTCTGCTAAACCTGTCGAACAAATCAAAGAAGTTGATGTCAATGTAGACGTTGTTTTAGAATGTCACGCCCATGTACCATTCTATCAAAGTGTCATATGGAAGAAAGACAACATAGTACTAAAAGATAGTAGAAAACTCAAAATTTCAGAAACCGACTCAACCTACAAACTTCTAATTTCTAATTTAAAGGCGGACGACGCCGGAGTTTATGCTATAAAAATTGGTCGCAGAGAATCCATGGTTAGGTTAAATATTGTTGAAGTTCAAAAGCCTGTCAAAGCTATTATTGATATCGCAACCACGGGAAAAGTTGGCCCTGAAGAACTGTTCTCAGTTGTGGAATCAATTGATGGCTCACTTCCAGAACAAGAACTGGTACAAGAAATTATCGAGGAGAGAAAACCGTGGAAAACAGAAGAGACACCAGGCTTGCCACGAGAAGTGCAAACGGCAGTTCTTTCATCATTGAACGTTGATGTTTTTTTTAAATTGGACAACAAGGAAAAATGTGCAGTGATCATTAAACAAATCCAAGAAGAACAACAAAAAGCAAACTTGAGGCAGTCCTTGGAACAGCAGCCCCAAGAAGCTTTCGATCTGTCATTGCGGTTACGTGAACCTATTGAACTGGAAGAAACAGCAGAAACTTTGAAACTACCAAAGAAAGAAGAAACAAAAATTATTGAAATGGAAGCATCACTTCGAATAACAAAAGAGAAAATTGCAGAAGAAATGCCCTATGAATCAATCGGCGAGTATATTACAGGAAAACAGCTCGAGGGGGTATCATTCAAAGAATTGGAACTTGTTTTAGAAAAACACGAAATTCAACCGGGCGAAGAATCAAAAGAAACAAAACTACTTGTGGAAGCCACCACCGAAAAACATATTGCAGATATTTCTGTACATACCTCACTGGATCAAGGAAGTATCTTTACGGAAATCAAGAAACCGTTACCAATATTAGACATCCTGCATACTCCTGAAGAAGAAATTCCAGGAGCAGAATTCAGCATCACCTTAAAGGAAGAAATGTCAGAAGATATTTATGAAACATTCCTAATAAACGAGCATGGCGAAAAAGAAATTACAGAGGCCTTTGATGAAACAATGATCACATTAGCTACTAGAAAACTTGCAATGGCGTCTATGAAAATGGGAACTGAAGCACGATCGGCCGTGGAAGTCAGGGAAATAATCCCAGCAGACAAAGAAAGCTCCCTACCAGATCTTCCAAAAGGAGCTGCGGCTGAGGGAGTGACAGTTCCTTACCCACCTGCCTTTGTAGAAGAACCCACACTTGACATAGAAGCGGATTTCACAGCTAAACTTCCAACAAAAAGGCTATCAACGGAAGATGCTTACGTCTCTGATACAATAAGAATGTATGAAAAACTGGAAGAAGTCCCACGCATAGAAGATGTTTCAGCAGAATTGATCACACATAAACAGGCGCTGCAAGCTGCTGGTACTATGGTCGAACAGTCACAACCAGAAGAAACCGTTCAACAATTCGCGGATTTTACCGTGGAACAAGCCCAAGTTGCGGATTCCCAAGAAGAATCCGCAACCGAAACATTGCGAAAATTCGCCGAAAAATTCAAAATTCCGGAAAGTGTCACCCAGGAAGTGGAGACATCGCTCACTGTTCAAAGACCAGATGTCCACATTTTGAGCCCGTTTCCCAGTATTACCGAAGTAGAATTGGGCAAGGATTTAATTCTAAAAACCACAACCATTTCTAGTGAAGATAAAGTTGTTTGGAGTAAAGCAAAAGAAGTTATTAACGAAAGTCTGAAATATAAGATCGTTCACCATGATACTGAACACGAATTGCATATTCGAAAAGTTTCGACGGCTGATATAGCGATATATACAATAAAAGTCGGGAAAGAAGAAACGGCGACTCAACTTCAGGTCAAAGATGAAGCTCCGAAATTTTTAGATCGACAGAAAGTGGTACGTATTGAAGAGCGGAAAATGGCTAAACTTACTGTAGAAACGACTCAACTCATCGAAAACGTGCAGTGGTTCAAGGATGGCATAAAAATTGAGGAATCACCAAAATACGGCATCGAATCTGAAGGATACATGCACCATCTTACAATACAAGAGACAGTACCTGAAGACCAAGCCACATATACTGCTGAAATCGGAATCAAACAATGCACTATCCAATTAATCGTGGAAGAGAAACCATTGGAAATAGTTGAGTCTTCACCTCAGGAAGTATCAATTCTCGAAGGTCAACTCTTGGAATTGGTCGTTGGCGCTAGCAAAAAGCCGAAAATTGTGAAATGGTATAAAGATGGTAGAGAACTGACTGAAAATGAAAACATCATACAAAAAGTCAACGAAAACGTTATTTCATTGATCATCAAAAATACTCGACTTAAGGACGCTGGCGCCTATAGTTGCTTGATCGACCAAATTTCTGTGAAAATTTCATTGTCAGTAATAGGTAAGTTACTCTACATGGTAGAAGCGAATGTGAAAAGTCGAATTTGTAAAATTAAATTTCATGCCCAGAGGAAGCAATTTCGATTAAACTTCTGTTCAATAACATGAACTGTCGCACCTCTTGATCTTTAACGTTTTTTATACATTTACAGAAAAGCTACCCGAGATCATACTGTCACTTAAAGACGAGAAAGCAGCGCCCGGCCAGAAAATCGAACTCTTGTTGACACTGTCAAAGGTAAGCACTTCGATAGTCCATTTATTTTAAAATGAGAAAACATGTCTGCGAATATAGGTTTTTTGTTCTTTGCCAACGCACCTCCTTGCGTTCCAAGTCTCACTTGAGAAAAATGCAGTGTAAAATGTTCGATTTTGTGCAACTAGGTCGACTGTTACAGTAAGTCGACCATCCCAGTAAGTTGACCGTCCCGGTAAGTCGACCACACCAGCAGGTCGAATGTTTGATAAGGTCGACTGCACTGCACTTTTGCGTGCCTTTTTCCCATAATCCAAAGCCCAAGTCTAAGCCTAAGCCTAAGCCTAAGCCTAAGCCCCTAAGCCCCTAAGCCTAAGTCTAAGCCCCGGAAGCAATCTTATCTCGCAAATTTGGATCGTTAAGCTGTCGTGAAATTCGGGCTAGTCCGGCTCTAATCGATTTTATCACTATAGTTGACTTCGTGGAGCAGCCGACTTACTGGGACGGTCGACCTACAGGGACAGGACCTACTGGGAATTTATGTCTCAAAGAAAATGATGTGTACATATTATTGGTCACCCCACTGCGATGGTCAACCTACTGGGATGATACCAAATGTTCCTATTCTTCATCGGGAAAGCTTTTGAACTTTTTTTCTTCTAGCCTGGGAAGCAAGTCAAATGGTACAAAAACGGTCAGGAACTAAAGCCAACTGATCGCGTGGAAATCTTGGACGACAATGGGATTTATAAATTGGTGATAGGGGAAGTTGCATCAACTGATGTTGGACTATATGTTTGTCAAGTAGACGATGTCAGCAGTAGTGCAGAGTTATCGCTCTTAGGTAAGTCCTTTCATACCGTATGTTTCACAAAATAAATTTTGTCTTATCACCTCAGCCAAGCCTGAAATTTTGTTGCCTGAAGATGCGCCAATGACTTCCGAGCTGAAACCTGGTCAAGAACTGAAAATTAAAATTCCATTCAGTGGTCAACCTGTACCAGAAGTCACGTGGACCTTCAACGAAGAGACCATCATTGAGGATAGTCGAAAGACAATCGTTACTGACGAACAGGGAACCACTCTGATCATAAGCAACGTTTCTCCGACAGATATGGGGCAATATCAAGTCAAAGTTGAGAACGAAATTGGGATTGATGTGAAACTGTTCAACGTTCATGTTTTAGGTAGAAAATTTTAATTCATTGGTCAATGCGACGAATCCTCTTTTTGTGCTTTACTTTTCCTCTGACTGCCGTTATTACTCTTCCGTCATTTTTAGACGAAACCGTCATCCTTAAATCTCCAGAAAACGTTGTGGTCAAGTTTGAACATCAAAGCGTCGAATTGGCCGTGGGGCTTTCACGACCGAACGTCGAAGTTCAATGGTTCAAAGATCAAAAAATTCTGATTCCGAGGAAGGACAAAATTAAATTCTTTCAAAGTGATACCGTTCACAAACTGGTCATTTCGGACGTTGAATCACGCGACGCCGGAACCTATTCAGTTTTGGTCAATCAAAAAGAGCGAGCGTCGGCGGCTTTGTCAGTGGAAAGTATGACAACAATATGAATCTAACTTTGCATCATTTTTAAATGCTGCTTTGGTTATGAAAATTCATTTAAACTTTACGAATTCTGACCGCTCTATCGTGCCTCTCAACGCTACAGAAATCTGTCAAAAATTTATATAAAATAATGTCAATGAGATTGCCTGGATAAATTTTTTCGGTGATCTGTGCTTCAAATTCTTCTGAAGCCTCGAAAAATAATCTCTATACAACTGTTAAATAAGTCCACGTCAGTCTGTTTCTTGATGTCGAAAAAAGACAAAATTCACAGTATTTGATTATAGTATAATGTGGTACCTAATGTAAAAACTTGGTACGTCAAATTTAGTCTGATTAATGTACAATAACACTGGGCGGGACGTTTTTTGGATCTCCCGGTACATCGTTCCATCGTTTCCGAAAGTTACAGTATTCATTTTCTTTCAGTTCCCGCTACGATCAACTTGAAACAAACATTTGAGAATCCCATAATGTTGAAAGTTGCCGATACATTGTCCCTATCAGCCATGGTTTCAGGATCGCCGACACCCGAAGTTCAATGGCTCTTTAATGAAAAGCCTTTAGATTCAGCTCGTTACGTTCAAAAATTTCAAGACTCAATTGCTTCGCTGACTATTCAGAGAGTCGAAAAACTGGATTCGGTAACATTCACTTTGGTGGCCGAAAATGAATTCGGTGGAGCTCGGGCAGAATTCGTCGTCGAAGTCCAAGACGTACCTTCGACGCCCAAAAATTTAACCGTGGATACTGTACAAGGTAATACTGTAACTTTGAGCTGGCAAGTGCCTGAACAAAATAAAGGAGAAATAACAGGGTTCGTCGTGGAGAAACAAGATGTTTCGCGCAGGAAATGGGTTCAAGTTTCGACCACAACGGATACCAGTCTTTTGGTGAAGGATTTGTTGGAGCATAATGCATATTTGTTCCGAGTTTCGGCTTTTAATCGAGTCGGAAAAAGTTTACCGGTAACTTTGGGACAACCTGTTGTGGCCGAAGAAGAAATTTCTATTCCGAGTGCTCCTTCAAAACCCACTGTGACCATAGTTGCAGGAACCTGTCTGGTGACTTGGGACAGGCCATCAACTGACGGGAAATCGCCCATAACTGGCTTTGTTGTGGCTTACAAAGAAAAGACGGCTCTGAACTGGAATTTTGTGCAATGTTCCACTTTAGAATGCTCCATAGCCAACTTGCCAGAAGGAAAAATCTACGAATTCAAGGTGACCGCCGTTAACGCCATTGGTCGAAGCGAATTTAGTCCATTGGCTAAGGTAGAAATCTCAAAAGAGCGAGTGCCAGTTCCGCCCAAACTCGAAAGACCTTCGGTTATGGTAGATTCTAGTCAAACGATTTCCATATCGTGGAGCCCGCCTTCTCGAGGAAGCGCGGTTCTGTTCTATCGTCTGGAATATAGGGAAGAATCGAACACGAATTGGACCCAAGAAGAGCAAGATTTAACGGCAACTTTTCACAAAGTTCGAGGTCTGAGAGATCAAACTTCTTACGTTTTTCGCGTATGCGCTGTCAACGAAAGCGGCGCCGGGGAATATTCTGACGAATCGAAACCGATAATTGTGGAAAAAGAAGTTTTTACATTCGCCCCAGAAATTTTGGAACCTTTGGAACAAAGTGTGGCCCTAAACGTAAACGAAGAGGCTATCTTTAGCGTCAAAATTTCCGGTAGACCTAAACCGGTGGTGAAATGGTACAAAAATGGACACGAAATAAGGTCTGCAAGCCAGCCTAAGATGAAAATTTTGATCACGGAATCGGTTGTATCGTTGATCATCGAATCGTGCCAAGGGGAAGATCAAGGAGAATACGAATGCGAAATTATCAATGAACTGGGTTGTGCAAAAACATCCACAACATTGCAAATTAAAGGTGATGACATCAATGTGGTCTTGAATTTTATAATGAGTATATAATGAAGTTTTGAGTTTTTTATAAAATGCTTCTAAATTGAAGAATGACAAAAACTGCACTATCGCCAAAGTCGTTCACACGAAGCTTTCGCTGTAAGATTTTCTGCTCAAAAAATTTCTAACGGTTGGTTGAGTAACCTCACAAATTTGCAGTTCGTTGTGACATATGGGTCAGCAGAAAATCGCAAAAATATGGAATAGTACTTGCTTTCCATCTTTAATTTTTTAGAAGCATCTCAAGAAAAACAGATTATACATATATTTCCAAGATTCGGTGTCGGTTTCCTGCCGAAATTCCTTGAAACTAGTAAAATCACCTTCTTGGGTAGCCAACCAAAAATTTTGAATGAAAAGTTCTGGACCCGAGACATTAGAGCGCAGAGACATTTGAGCGCAGAGACATTTGAGCGTGGAAATTAGAGCGCAGAGACATTAGAGCGCAGGACATTAGAGCGCAAGGACATTAGAGCGCGGGACAATAGAGCGCAAAGACAATAGAGCGCAAGGACAATAGAGCCCAGGACAGTGGAGCGCGGACGTTAGAGCACGGACATTAGAACGCGGGCATTAGAGCGCAGGGACATTAGAGCGCGGACATTAGAGCGCAGGAACAGTAGAGCGCCGGACAATAGAGCACGGACGTTAGAGCACGGACGTTAGAGCACGGACGTTAGAGCACGGACGTTAGAGCACGGACGTTAGAGCGCGGGCATTAGAGCGCAGGGACATTAGAGCGCAGACATTAGAGCGAGGGGCAATAGAGCGCAGGGACATTAGAGCGCAGGACAATAGAGCGCAGGAACAGTAGAGCGCAGGACAATAGAGCGCAGGGACAATAGAGCGTAGGACAATGCAGTCGCGGATGCAGGGAGTAGGGGCGAATGCGCCTGATATACTCATGTCCCAAAAATAAAACTTATCAAAATAATTTTTGAACACAAATTATTACAAATCTGCAGAACTTAATCAAATACTGCAGCCAAAATTTACTTTTTTCCAATTTTTTCTTCTTTCTTCTTTAATCTATTTTCTTGCCAGTTGCCCAATCGTTTCGTTTTTTTGTTTCCTTTTTTGAAATAATTTAAAGAAAAAAAAGAAAAAAAATAAAAAATATATCAAGGCAATTTAATTTAACAAAAATATGAAAATTGTAAAAAAAATTTCCGCGTCCCCCACGAGACAAATTCCTGACAAATAGAGCACAGGACAATAACGCATAGGCGCAATAGAGCACAAGGACATTGGAGCGCAGGAGCACAGAAAAATCAGATCAGAGGAAAATAAAAAAGCTGAAAATGAAATATTTTGAAAAGTAACTACATTTCAGCTCAAAAATGCTTTCTTCAAATTTTTTCGTGTCCCTAAAGAAGTTCAGGTCAAAGCGTTTTTCTACCATACAGTATTTTTTCCAATTTCTTTGCTCTTTTTCTTCCTTTTTCTTCTTTCACTTTTCTTAATTTTTCCTGTCCCCTATTTTTTATTTATTTTTTTGTCTTTGTATTCATTTTCCCGTGGTTTTCTCTTTCCTTCTTTATATCTCATTGTTCGTCTACTTTCTCATTACTCATGCTTTTTTGCATTTTTTATCCAGTCGCTCACATGCAATTTACCTCTAATCCATAATCGCACACATATTTTTATTGAATTATTGCTTGCCAACCTTTGAACCTTTGAATGAAATTGTGTCATTTTGTTATTTTCGAATTCATCTTGAATTTCTAACTTGCATTCAGAATCACACGCAGTTTTTTGTCAGCTTTTGAAAACTTTGTCAACTTCTGAAATAAAGCTGCTTTCATAGTACTCTTTTTTCATGTTCAAAAATAATTTTAAAATTCGCGTTCATTCAGACCACGGAAAGTTGCTTAATTTTTTTCGAACCAACAGATGCGCTCTAATGTCTCCACAATCTTTTGTCTGCCCCCTATTGTCCTGCGCTGTCCCTGCACTCTATTGTCCTGCGCTCTAATATCCCTGCGCTCTAACATCCATGCGCTCTATTGTCCTGCGCTCTATTGTCCTGCGCTCTAATGTCCCTGCGCTCTATTGTCCTGCGCTCTATTGTCCTGCGCTCTGATGTCCCTGCGCTCTATTGTCCTGCGCTCTATTGTCCTGCGCTCTGATGTCTCTGCGCTCTAATGTCCGCGCTCTAATGTTTCTGCGCTCTAATGTCCGCGCCCTAATGTCCGTGCGCTCTAATGTCCAGTCACGAAAAGTTCTATAATAAAAGCTTTTTGAAATTTATTTTGAAGACCTTCATAGTCATTGACACTTTCCAGCCTAAAAAGTTCTCTACTAACAAATCCTTTCACCAAAATACAATAAATTTACCTTTTTGAACAGTTTGGTAAGATTTTTTAACGTCATTTCAAGAGTCATTTCAAAACAAATGTATGCACGAGTATTCAATTTACCGGAAAAAACACAATCATATCGAATAACTTTCACGAACAAATATGTTCTAAGAGTGAATCATGTTGTATGCATGTAAAACATACCTAAACTAAACCTGTCCATAGTCAAGGTCACAGAATGTATACACTGTAGTATGCCAGTAGCCTCAACTAGAAACAGCCAATCAGTTCAATATGAAAGACTTTGAAATCTTATTATTTCAACACTTTTCGTCCGTTGGGTTTCTTGGAAAATTCGACTTTTTTGGGATTCTGGAGTCTAAAACAGAGCAATTGGGTTTAATTTCTCGCAATGATCATCCTGAAAAACTTTCAAACAACCATGGTCATACTTTTCAATGATACTGAGTGGTCAGAGTCATTTTTTCCAGATCCAACGCGAAAAGACATTTAGGCAGAGGAAAGACAAGTTTCTTTCATGGACAACTGTTTTGAAAAATTGCTTGTTGCAGGTATGTCTACAAATTAATTTGACAGAAAAAGATGTCACGTACATTGAAAGTCCTTTGTCTGCCAGTAATTTCTCCGGGTTCCGAGTGTCAAAATAGGTTAGCTAACAGACTTCATAATTGAACTGGGAATTTTTTTACAACGGTGTGGGTATAATGCTAAAATCATCAAGACCACAAAGGGCAGAAATAATTTGTAGTTAAAACTGCTAGAATTTTTGTAATCCATGCAGCCAAGAATGGAGTTCTTTTTTGTGCTCAATATTATCTGCTGGGCGACATGATTGCATTCACTAATCTTTCTTTTGACAGCAGGTAAGAAAAAATAAAAAAACAGCATACTGAAAAGTCAATAATTTTCGAAAAAATGACAAGTATGCCTCTAGACATAGTATTCCCACGTTCCCTCTTCGAAACAGAGACGTCAGAGTCGTGACTACAAGTTGCACTCACACAGGTTGGCAATCTGATTTTTTAGCTGCAATAATCACCCCTGCACTCCGCATTCTGAATATTTGAAACTTTTAGAAGCTCCGAAAATTCTAGTCACTGAAGAAACATTGCGACAAACGCTTATAGCAGGTCAAAATGTCAAATTGAGGGCCGAAGTTCATGGTTTACCGAAACCGGAAGTCATTTGGTACAAAAATGGTCGTGAATTGATTTTTTCGGAATCGACATTCTGCACGGAATCGGACAATGTTTCGACGTTGGTTATTGAGAATTGCCAGCAAGAAACGATGGGAAGTTATCAGTTGGTGGCGTCGAACGAAAGTGGATCAGAAACTGTGGCCTTTGAACTTATTGTGAAAGGTGAGATTATAAATCAGTCTAATTTAACAGAAGTTCAGTGAGAGGGGAATCTGCTGTACAGTCCAAAAAGCTATACAGCAAGGTCTCAAACCAACACATCCAGAATTTGTTCTAAGCCAGCCTTCATGACATGTGATCCAAAATCATCCACCCGATGACACTAATTTACAGATAATAATATGAAATAAAATCGACATCGAAAAATAGTCCACTGTAAACAGTTTCAATGGTTTCGTACGAAATTTCGTCATAGACCGGTTGATGTAATCTGAAAACTTTGTCTGACTGACTGCAGTAAGGTAAGCATTTTCGTAAACCTTTGCGAAACACTCTAGAATAGTTCCAAAAGTGTTATTTTTTCATAAAATGCTTGTAAGATAAAAGTTTACAAGAATATGTTCACATACTTGATTCAAAACTTTTATACTGTTGAATCAATTACTCAAAACATTTCTGTGAGTTGTTTGGGTGGTCCCGCCTCAGAGTTATGAATTCATTTTTATAAATTGTCACCTGGGTAAGAACATTATAAAGTCAACTTGCCATCACTTTTCTGGACAGAAAACTCAAAAGATTTTATCATAGTTCATTCATTTTCAAATCAGCCTCAGAATACAGAAAAATGAAAACAAATTCTTGAGGCCCTGTCATACTTCACCGAGCCGCGCCCCTTTTTCTATTCATTGCCGCACCTCGGCATCCACGATGCCGCTTTTGAGGTATGAATATATTTTTCTAATTTTCGCTGTGCCGCTTTCGAACTTTAACTAGAGCTTGTTCTTATGAACCAAAAAATGAAGTATACATTGCTCGTTTAATTGTCGCGCGTACGCGCACTATACTGTATTAGGGGAAAAACGCGACAATTGAAATTTGACGGAACGGAATTGAAGCAGGCTTTTTTTTGTGTACACAGCATACCTGTACTTGGGCGGGGGGTTGGGGGGGGGGGGGACTCCCCCCCCCAACTTGGCCAACCCAGTACCCAAAATGATTTTCCCCCCCCAACCCCCCCAGTTGGGAAAAAATTAAAAAAATTTGCCAAAAAGTGTAGTTTTTTGGCCTTTTTTGGGAAAAATTTCGACTTTTTCCTACCCCCCCCCCCCAAAATTTCGGATTTACCCCCCCCCCCCCAACTGGTCGGAGGTCTTACAGGTATGGTACACAGCAACCAAATTTCGGGCTGTGCAACCAAATTTTTTCTGCCAAGCTGCACAGTGCAACTTGAGGCCAGACAGCCTTTTAGGCTATAGGCTTTTCTGTGCCGAGATGCATTTTTATGCATTCTAGGCAGGCACTGTTTTTTTCCACGAACTTTTTTCCACAAATGTGGAAAGCATACCTGTACTTGGGGGGGAGGTTGAGGGGGGGATCCCCCCAACTTGGCTAATCCAGTACCCAAAATCATTTACCCCCCCCCCAACCCCCCCCAGTTTGGAAAAAATTAAAAAATTTGCCAAAATGGCCTTTTTTGGGAAAAATTTCGACTTTTTTCTACCCCCCCAAATTTCGGATTTACCCCCCCTCCCAACTGGTCGGAGGTCTTACAGGTATGGTGGAAAGGGGCAGCGTTTTTTTCTGTGCACGGACATTTGTGCCAATTGGCACAAGTGGCCGAAAAAATTTGCGCCATTGGCACAAAAATTTTTTTCTACAAGAAACAACTGAAAACTGCGGAAAAGTTTCAGACCAAAAGTTTGATAAACATATACCCATTTGAAGCTACGTTTAAAGCATTAATATTTTGTAAAAATTATGCCCAACCTAATTTTCAGCTAACCATGACAGTGAAATAAGAAAAAACTGCAAGAAAATAGTTCATGGCGACTTAAAAAGGAAAGGAAGGCTGAAAAAATTCGAATATTTCTAAAATTGTTCAGGAAGTTCAAATTGATTCAATTTTCGACTGCGAAATTCGCAATTCTTACACATTATTTGCTGATAGATATAATCTGTATAAAATTCTTCATTTAGTTAAATTTCAGGACTTCAAATTGATTTTCTGATTTGAATTTGGTATTTTTTTGATATTTATGAATGAATCTTTTCACGAAAATGATTTGTTTTTTATTACTCATTCAAGTACGCTGCGTAAAATGATATTTAAAAAAATTTTTGAAAATCCGCCCCTTTTTGGACAAATCCTGGATACCGTACTGCTGCGAATATCTATATAATGTAAAGACTAGGAAAAATAAAGTCTGAAATTGTGTAAATTTTCGATCTAAACATTGTATCAACGGTATTGATTTTTCTATTAGAGTCAATCAAACACAAAAAGTACGGATTTTAGTTTTAAATTCGAATCCGACTGAATGGACAGAGAATATTCAGAATTTCTTTTCATTCATCAGTCATTGACAGCCTGTAAAGTTTGCTGCAACGATACTAATACACTGTTCGAAGAGAAATCGCTACGAAATATTATATTCATGGAATCGGCGCGAAGCGCCGAAAATTTTTGGCATTTTCAGCGCTTAAAACGTCTAAAAATCAAGGAAATTTAATTTTTGAACAGTCAAAAATTTTGTGCCAATTGGCATAAACGCTCAAAATTTTTTGTGCCATTCCGAATTTTTTTGTGCCAAAAACCATGTTTTGGCACAAAAAAAACGCTGGAAAGGGGTCAAATTGGAAAAAAATTTTTTCATCTTAAAATCCTCGTTTTTTGGCTCAAAAATGCCCACAGACGCTTTATCGCACTGTTTTTGAGCTTTTTCAAGCCTTCCGGTGTTTTTAGAGAAGTTAATTCATTAAAATTGGAGAAAAAATTGAAATGTTCGACTTAAAAGCCTAATCTACAAGCATTGTTGAACAAATTTTCTAGCAAACTATCCAAGAGCATAATTGACTTGAATTACACAAGAAATCAATGGTCAAGTCCTCTATGATGACAAGTGAAAGCCCAAAAAATGGTATTCTTTCCGGCATGAAGCGCCGGAAAATTTTTTGGTATATTGACGCTCTGGAATGCTGGAAAATCAATTTTCCGAACATTTATTTCAAGAATTAGATTCCAATTTTGCGTTCAAGAGTCGTAATTTCTAGAATTTTACTTGAAAAATTTTAAAATCTGTAATTTATTTGTAAACTCTCATGAACTTGGTCGATAATATATGAGTGAGGAGAGTATAAATTTCCGAAAGATATTTCCAAGAAGCTTTTGAATTGATTTTACGTTAGCGAAGAAATAATCGCATCATAAATCATAGAGGCTTGACGTGTATTGATCTTTCTCAAAAGGAAAAAATGCGAATCTTCATTAATTATTATGATAAAATGTCGAAGATTACTAATTAAAACATGAGATACTACGTTTAAGATAATGAAAACTATTATAGATTAAGTGATAAATGAAGGTAGACATGATAAAATCCGCGCCTGAGCTACTTAATGAATAATGATGATTATTAAAGTTATAACCGGAGCGAAGCGCCGGAAAATTGTGAGATTTGGACCTCCTAAAATGCAATAAAATGCATTTTTTCAATATGAAAACCCCAAATTTTTCTTCCACATTCGTGGAAAGACCTCAAAAATTTTTCCCACATTCCAGATTTTTTTCCACATTATAGTGCCAATGTGAAAAAACAGTGATTCTAGAATGGAAAAAAGTAGAAATTTTCAGCGCTTCGCGCCGAGTTTCAATTCATTTATAATTTTTTTTTATTATTCTAGTGCGGGGTTAGAGAATATCATTCTAGCTAATGCTTAAAGGTTCTGATTATCAACATATTATGGATAAATGTTTGATCCTCTATTGTTTTTTGACGAATTTGATGAAAACTAACATTCCAACATCACCCAACCCCGCCAACCCCCCCTCCCAGTTTGGGAAAAATTAAAAAAATTTGCAAAAAAGTGTATATTTTTTGGCCTTTTTTGGGAAAAATTTCGACTTTTTTCGACCCCCTCCCCCAAATTCGGATTTACCCCCCCCCCGCCAACTAGGTCTTACAGGTATGATCATTTTCCCAAAATTTTTTTGCGATCTTCATAAAAGTTTTGACTTTCCTGCGATTAAAACATTTTGAGTGTGAGGCGGTGCTAGAAATTCTTGCCGGTTGAAAGATCCAAATTCTTGGCCGCTTGCCTAGTTTTTTAAGTTTTGTTTGTCCGACTAAAAATTCATTAGATTCACCGAGAGATCAAACCTTCTGTCTGGGAAATAAAAGATGAAAAGATTCAAAAGATTCAAAATAAAAACCTAGTATCAAAGAATCATTTCTCAGATATTTCAAAAAAACGTGAGCAAGCAATAAAACACTTTCATATTGAAAGAGAAACTAAGCTCGTTAGACATGAAAACTTCAATTTATTTTATAACCACGTTAACCAGGGTCTAAATAATAGGCAAGAAATCTCAGTCCTAAGACAAAATGTTAAATTATCAACAGAAACTGAAGACATCCTAGAAGCTTTTAATAATTTTGTTCCTCAGTCTTCACAAAAGATAATAGAATTGAGACTGATTTAAATTTTAATTCAAATAAAAATAGGTTAGCAGAAATAAGAATTTCGGATGATGATATTTTGCTCCAAATTAGAAGATTTAGAAATTCAAATTCGGTGGGACCTGATGGTTTACCAATAATAATATTTAAAAGATTAGCCAATTATTTAGTCCATCCATTAAAAAAAATTTTCAATATTTCTATACTGACTGGGCGCCTTCCGAGCATCTGGAAAATGGCTCATGTGACTCCAGTTTTGAAGAAAGGGATCACGAGTGAAAGTTCCAACTATCGGCCTGTATCTTTAACTTGCGTTTGTTGTAGGATTCTTGAAAAAATCATAAAAGCTCAAGTGACCAACTTTCTTACTGTTAATTATTGTATTTCTGATCATCAGTTTGGTTTTCTGAAGAAAAGATCCTGCCAAACCCAGCTCTTACTGTTCTCTAAATATTTAATTGATAACATTGACAAAGGGCAGTTGATGTGATATATTTGGATTTTTCTAAAGCCTTTGGCACAGTACCACATTTAAAGCTCATTTCAAAAGTGGAAATATATGGTCTCAAGGGAAATTTATTGTCATGGATTACTGATTTTCTTCATGATAGACAACAAAGAGTCAAGTTAAAAAACACCTTGTCTACTTCTCAGAATGTAACAAGTGGTGTCCCACATGGCAGTGTTTTGGGTCCTTTACTATTCCTTTTACATGTCAATGATATAGATAACCTACCACGATCACCTGAAGTAAGCCTGTTTTTGTTCGCTGATGATATAAAAATCTTTAGCTGTACTGAAAACAGTGGGGACCTTCAAAAATTTCTAGAATCTATTGTCAGATGGTCTGAAAGATCTCAACTAACTCTCTCTTCTTCCAAAAGTAAAGTAATGCATTTTGGATTTGATAACAAAATGAAGAAATACAAAATTGACGATAGAATAATTGAGGATACTGACAATTATGTTAAAGATCTTGGTATTTTTCTAACCAAAAATTTTAAATTTGATTAACATATAGGCCATATTATAAAGAATGCTTACTACAGATTATATCTTATATTTCGTCGACTTGTAAGCAAAGATAATTTTTTACTGACTAATGCATACAAAACATACGTCAGATCTATTCTGGAATATGCAACTACCATCTGATCACCCCACTCAACTAAGAACATCAGAGCCATTGAAAAAGTACAGAAATACTTCACAAAGAGGGTTCTCAACTATCCTGAGGTTTCTTATAATGATCGTTTAACTATATTAAAGTTAGAGACACTTGAAAGTAGAAGGCGTTTGAATGATTTGGTCATGTTATATAAGATAATAAACCATGAAGTAGATGTAAAATTGAGTGATTTCTGCACCATTACACATTCTCAGACCCGGTCCAACCACAATTGGAAGTTAAAAACAGATATTCCAAGCACTGATATTAAGAAATACTTCTTTACAAATAGAGTTATTCCTATTTGGAATAAACTTCCTGAATCGATAATAACATCTAGAAATAGTAAAATTTTTCGCGCCAATTTGGATAAGTTCAATTTTGGTCAACTGTAAGAGCTATATGCCTTTTTGACCAAGCACAGCATATTCGTAAATGTACTTCATATTTATTCCGTATTTAATTAACTTATTCGTTTATTTTATTATATTCTCCTAACATTGCTTAGTGCCGTTGCAAATAAAATCATCATCATCATCATCATTTTCCAGTGTTCTATAATACTGAAGTCCTGAAAAAATTTTCGGAGCTGCGCGCCGAACCACATTACTCTAGTCTCTAGCCATATTAATCGTTTCATTTTCTGTCCAAAACTCAGAAAATTGGGTTTTCAATGCCTACAACCGACGCGAATAGAATGAAATGCAGGAAAACTAATTTGCGATAGTTTTTCCGCTAAATTCAGGCAAATTTATCGATTTTAAAGTGAGCAACCAAAAATTTATCTGTGCAACCAAAATTTTTCCTCAAGTTGCACATTGCAACCTGGCCTGTGCAAAAAAACCTAAATTAAAGGCTATTAGTTATGAAGAAAGTTTTAAATGAGAAAAAAATTTGTAATATGGTTCTCATGTAATGAAAAAAATGTGGGAGTTAAGATCGTGATACAATTGGTGTATTTTAGAAAGTTGAAATCTCAAATCCGGCGCATCACATCTCAGCTCTGTTGATTTGTTGAGCTTTTTCTGCGCAGGGCGAATATTTTTTTTAGCCGTGCAAATTTTTTTTTAACATTTCTTGTACCGGACGGACATTATTGTTAAAAGAGTTATCGAGTTTAGTTAAGAGTTTAGTCACAGTTTACCGGGCTGAATTTTATAAGTCGGTTCCCGGCCTTCAGCCTAATTATTGTATATGAGCATAACCTGTAAGATGTCCGACCAGTTGGGGGGGGGAGGGGGGTAAATCGGAAATTTTGGGGGAGGGGGTCGAAACAGTATTTTTTTTTTACTCGGTCCATTTGTATTGATACAAACGACCTCTCAAAAACCGTTTGCACTCCAAAATTTGCGAAAAATTGCTGAAAAAAGGGTTCATTGTTATAAAATGCAACAAACATGCTGTGAAATATGAATACGGTGGCTATTTCCACGAGACACATAAGAAGGCTACAAATTCAGACACATAAAACACTTGATCATGAGGCACATAACATGCACTAGTGAAATACTCCACTAAAAGCTTTTATTATTATGCCACAGCTGATAGTTTGTCGTTTTCGATGTGGACGCATAACAAACAAGTCCTACAAAGTCCATTGATACTGAATATTGACAGCTGTTGAGTAACAAAAAATTTTTGTTGTCCAAAAATTTTCGTTTGTACTGGTACAAACGAAGCCCAAATTTTCGTTTGTACTCTGAACCGTTTCGTTTGTAAAGTACAAAAAAAACATTGGGTCGAAAAAAGCCGAAATTTTTCCCAAAAAAGGCCAAAAACATACACTTTTTTGCCAATTTTTTTCAAACTGGGGGGGGGGGGGGGATGGGGGATTGGGTATATGGTTGGCAAAGTTGGGGGTTGGGGTCCCCCCAACCTCCCCAATTTTAGGTATGTATATGAGTTGTTTGTCAATTTTGAGCATGGATTTCTGTGGCTAGTGAGAAGACATTTATTTTTCCTTAAAAATTTTCCTTAGGCTTAGGCTTAGGGTACAGCAGCTGCGCTCGAAGGGCGCCCCAACGCTGTTGAGGCTCTTCCAAATGAAGTTGTTAGTTGAAATAGTATCAAGGGTCTTAAAGGAATATAGTGTTTATACCTTCTGGTGAAATTGTGTAGTGGTAGACACATTAAGTCCATAGGCTGGTGGACCAGGTTCGATTGTTGAAGTATAGGTAGGATTTTTCTGTAGTGACAAGGACTATGTGAAATGTGTGCAGATTTTATGCAAATGAGTTCCTGAATGCCATGAGCGCCTAGATTTTCGAACTGATCCGGATAGCTGGCATCTTAAGGAGTTCAAAAATGCCAGTTTGGACCATAATTTGGAAGGGAACTGACTTATAAAAAAATTCCGTTTACCGCCGCCGGTTAATCGATTCCTAACATACAGTCATTAGTCAATAACGGTATTATCTTGACACGAAATTCTGCATGCGTACTTTCTTTCAGCATTTTGCATTACAAGCATTTTGAAAAAAACATACGATATAGTTCAATCATATTTTTCTCATGAATTGTGAATTATGATACTTTTCAGGTATTATTTTATCATGCCTCTTGAGGAGGAATTCATCCTACATTCTGGAAAATCCCCGATGAACAAATATTGCATGAATGTCAATTATTAAGAATGAGTAAATGTTTAATGTTATATTTTTTATTTATGAACTGATTTGAATATTAATTTATCATAATTATCGCAATGCTTTCTTACCCCGGTTTTGTCCATGCACTCAGAAGTGAGGTTTTCCTGTAATTTTATCCCAGAGATATTATTAATGACATTTTCAGAAACAGGATTTCAGGAGGATTATAATTATGTATTTGTATAGTCCGTTTTTTATAAAATGCCTGTAAGTTAAAAAATGGAAGAAATACCGCTCTCAAAGTCATTTACACAATGTTTTTACTTCAATATTTTTGGCGAAAAAAATGGTGAGGATTACTTGAGCAGGCTCAGAAAATTCCAATTCCATAGGACTCATCGTATAGCAGGAAATCATAGAAATATAAAATGATACTTGCTTTCATTTTTTTATTCACAAGCATTTCCAGTGAAAGAGAGTATGGGTTGTGTCCTGATTACATAATTTACAATAAAAATATGAATGTGGAAAAATTATCAATAGGTACGCAAAGTTGGTGTTAACACGTTTGCACGACCTGATCTTTTAGTAGTACGCCAAGTGCAATTAGCAGCTTCAAAAACGATAAAAAACAAGAATACTTGTAAGTTTTTTGAGAGCGTCTCTGTTCAGAGAGCAAAAAACAAAAAGCGACGCTGCGCGATGAAGTATGACAAGCACCGCGCGGCGAAGTGTGACGGGGTCTTTAGACCAGGTGACAACCAAAGTTTTATTTTTCAAGTTATAGTCCTGACTGCTCGACAGTCAATCTAAGTAAAAATGCGGCCTAGTACGCAAGTAGTTTATGGTTTACATCTTTTGAGGCTCATTTGGAAAATAATGGACTATAAAAAGATAACTGAAAAACATCAGTGGTATTGTTGAACCCCTTCGACCAGTACATTAGCTCAGTAAATTACATTTATGTTCTTCGAATCATGATCCTATCGTTGCTGGTTATTTTAACATGTAAAATTTTACTAAATGGAAATATGATAAAAAGTTAGTCCAAAACTCATTTACACTAAGCTTTGACTGTACGATTTTTTACTCTATAAATTCTAAGGGTTAATTCAGTGGGCTCACAAACTTTCAGTCCTAAGCGACTTATAGCTTATAAAAAATGGCGAAAATACAAAATAGTACTTGCTTTCCATTCTTAAATTTACAAGAATTCCAATAAAAATAGGCTATAGTTCACGATGAGCTACTTCAGACCGTTTTGTTGTTCATTGGCACCAACTTATAGTAGTAAAGAAAAGGACTGGAAGCTCCAAAAGTATATCTTTTACTTTTTATTCTTTGGCATTGTAGACTCACCATCGGCGCCCGAAGGGCCTCTTGGCGTATCGGATGTGACTAAAGACTCATGCCGAATTTCGTGGCAGAAACCTCAAAATGATGGCAACGAATGTTTAACCAATTACGTTTTGGAAAAGCGGGAAATATCAAAAACGATTTGGTCACCAGCATCGAAAACTCGGAACGCCGATCAGTTGGAAACGATTGTAAAAAACTTGACCGAAAATGTTACGTACAAATTCAGAATAGCGGCCGAAAACGCCGTTGGAATCGGTCGATTTTTGGAAACGGAGGAAGGCATTTTGATAAAACCGCCTCATGGTGAGTTTTCAAAATTTGAAATGTTGATTTAGAGGACCTCATGAAAATTTTTTCCTTGTAATTAAAATATGAAGCACGAATTTCTACACACTTGTAGCTCCAAGACTAATGTATAGATACAATTGTCTTGGTAAGGTATTCCGAATTGGTAGAGCTAGCCGCTGATTTGTAAAACTACTATATACTACGCGCAACTTAGAAAAAGCATCGCCGGCAGTGTTTTTTTGTGCACGGACACTTGTGCCAGTTGGCACAATGAGCCAAACAAAATTTGTGCCAAAGGCACAAAAAAAATTCTCAGCCTTAAAACACACTGAAAACCTTTAAAAAGTTGTATGCCAAAAGTTTGACAAAAACATATGACTAAAGATAAGATACTTTCACCGCACTAATTTGCAGAAAAATTGTGCCTACCTCATTTTATCTAACCACGTCAGTGAGATAAGAGAAACTGATCTGGAAAACGGTTTATATGATTCAGAAAGAAATCAAATGCTCATTCCAATTTTCAGCTTCGAATTTATTCTTAACAACAATGGGGAGATTGAATTAGGGATGTCTATAAGTCGTGTCACGTAAATTTTTGGTTGAAAAATTGTGCCAACAATGTCAATTTTTCTGTTAGAATCAGACAACAACAATAAACATTTCGGTTCCCAATCCCACTGAATGAGCATTGGAAGTTAACAATTTCGATTCATTTACTTACTAGTCATTTACAATCTCAGTCTGTTGCGATAATACAAACATACTATTCGAATGAAATTCGATCGCGTTCGAGACAAATAAAAGTAAGTGTATACATATTGATTTGGCCCGAAACGCTGAAAAGATTTTGCGTTTTCGGCCCTAAAATGACTACAAATCATGGAAATTTAGCATTAGACCACTCAAAAAATTTCTGCCAATTGGCACAAACGCTCAAAAATTTTTATGGCAATCCAATTTTTTTTGTGCTAAAAACCATGTTTTGGCACAAAAAAACACTGATCTCCGCCACGCTGACGCCGAGCGAGATGCAACCGCCATTTTTTTCTCAAATGGGTTCTTTTGATGAAAAAGAATTTGGGCATAATTCTCATCGCTTAAAAAAATTTTGTGGATATGGTGAACTTTACAGGTCGAAATCTCAAAATTTTCCGGCGCATAGCGCCGTTCATCGTTAATGTTTTTCCCCCAAATCGTGCTTTTTGGGGGAAAAAGTCTCGGAAAAAGGAAAAAAATCTTGGACTCTTTCCCCATTTGGAAAAAAATCCTGGGCATTTGTGTAGTATAGGGGGTACGGAATTTTTTCCAAAATTTTCCCATGTTTGCAGGTTTCCGACTAAAATGATGATGCTCATTACGAATATGTCAATAGTTTTCCACAAAATCGAATATTTTGACGGGAAACAGTGTGTCCTATTACAAATTTTTTTCCTTCTAAATTTGCATGATCATGTTATGGGTAAATTGATGATGCTGATCACGCATCTGTCAGTAGCTCACCGTGCTACTGAATATATTGACCAGAAAACACTTGCTTTGAGGTTTACATTTTTATCAGCCTATAGTTTATTGTGTAAAAAATATCAGTTCATGCATTTTATACAATTACAATATGTATAGTTAATAATTCACTTCGAGTGAGTGCAGTGTGTATTATTTGATCGCTTTTGTTTTTCTATCGTGTGACATCATTTGAGTTTCATCGATTTACCAAATTTCAGCGGAAAAAATCGATTTTGTCATAATTCGTCAAAAATGCAAATTTCGGAAGATATGCTACATCTATACACGATGAACTACATGCTAATAAAAATGCAAATCACGCGGCCAAAATTGATAGAAGGAAACCTACTGGCATATTCGTGATCAGCATCATCGATTCACCCGTAACATGATCACTAATATGTAGATTTGAAAAAAAAAATTTGTCATAGGACACCTTGTTTCCAGTCAAAATTTTTTATGGAAAACTATTGACATATTCGTAATCAGCATCATCATTTCAGTCGGAAGTATGCAAATTTGGGAAAATTTTGGAAAGAAAATTCCATACCCCCTAAACTACACAAGTGCCGGAAAATTTACTTTAGAGCG
Source organism: Romanomermis culicivorax (assembly GCA_963922205.1). Lineage (NCBI taxonomy): Eukaryota > Metazoa > Nematoda > Enoplea > Mermithida > Mermithidae > Romanomermis > Romanomermis culicivorax. The sequence goes on along the minus strand of CAWUHX010000076.1, from coordinate 944,145 downwards.
TCGCTGAATTTCAATACCCAAAAAACCATACCTGTTGGGGGTCGGGGGGGGGGGAAATTGAACACATCTTTATCCAGAATGAGAAATAAACATACCTGTAATTAGGTAATTAGGGGAGGGGTTGAGAGATCACCAGTAAAAACCCGAGACTCTTTCCCGCGCTCGGCGCTGGTAGGAAATAAATAAAATTCAATAACTTTAATGGGAATCATAGAAAAGTGAACAACAGATGAATCATTTAGAAATCTATGGTTAATATACTTTACTTTAAACTGTTGTAGAACACCATGTATCGTTCATCAACCCGATTTGACTGACGTGACTGGAATTTTCTCAATTTTTTCCTCAGTTTTGCAGGTTACTGACTCCAAAAACATCAGAATGTTTGGGTACATTCCTAAAAAGCAGAAAAAATCATCCGTGGCCACATTATAAGCGTTTTTAAAGCGTGGAAATTTTTTTTTTGAAAATATGGCAAAGAATTTTGGATTCGGTTCTCATGTGGAAAAATCATCAAGGAAAAAAGACGATGGTGTGAACATTTTTGACAGAACATTAGCATCGATTTGATTGGTCGACAAAATTTATCGATTTTTTAAGTTTCGCTCTGACAAATTTTCCGGCTTTGGCTTGGACGTTAACTTGCAGTAAGAGAGTAGTAAATTACATTCCTTCGACCAATCAAATTAAGGATATAAATTTTTCAGTCTGATTAAATTGATGATGGGATATTTTTGATCAATCTAATCGATGCTAGTGCTTTCTCTGCAATGCTTTGTGTTGATAACTGTCATCAATTTGATTAGTGCAAAAAAGCAAATTTTCTGGCTTAGGCTTGGACTCACGGTTAGAATTCGACCAATCAAATTGATGATATAAATTTTTTGACCAATCAAATTGATGACATTACTTTTTTGATCAATCAAATTCATGACAGTTCTCGCTCTGCGCTGCTTTACCGCGACCTTCGCAGAACGAATTTTCCGAGTCATTTCTTCACGGGCTATTTTCAGGCATTCAAATGATTTTTCTTTCTTTGAGTGTATTCAAGTGTTTTATTGTCCGAGATGAACATGGACTAAGTTAATTTTTTTTAATCTCATCTTCAATTATATCAGACCTATCAATTTTCATCTTATCCTCAATTATATTACTCTAGTCAGAAACAGTCGCAGGAATGCTGTGACTCAGCTGAGTTTTATTATTGAAAAATTAATACAAAAATCCCTAATTCTAGCCGAACAATAATATTAGTATTCATTACTCATCCGCTTTTTAGCGATGCCTGATTTTATCTGATTACGTATAAAGTGTAGGTCAAACACTGAATTTCCTCAATTTTTGAGCATTTCAGGAGCTGAAAACGTGAAATTTTATCGGCTTTTCTCATTGAAATAATGAACTGAATATGTACATCTCTTATTTGATCTATACTCGAACAAATATACGTCAAATAGTCCATTTGCATTACTGCAGCAAATTTTCGAATTTTCGTCACTGATGTGATGAAGTTGTCTGTTTATTTGAAGCCGTAACTGAAACTCTTGTTTTGGTGGTTGGTATAGGGAAGTGGCATTGCTAGCTGGCACAGTTTTTAGTCCTCATTTGCCAACTGGCACACATGTCCGTGCATGAAAAAACACTGTGTTGAGAGTTGGATTCTGAACACCGTTCATTTGTCAGTTTTCCATTGAGTTCATTCAACTTTAATTTGAGTTACTTAAACACTTTAGCGACCCTCTGAATTTTTTACAAGTTTGTTGCGTGTTAGTTATATACAGCATATAGGTATAGGAAATGACTGGATAGTTTTTTTACGATCTAAGGTGAGTACATGGTATATGGTCAAATCAAAGTGTAAAGTACAAGTTTACACTCCGCACGCTGCAATAAGCATGGACGTAGTTTCGAAGACACCTAACAGGACGGGCGCTATGCCCGCCGTCGTGTCGCTCCTCCCCTAAGCCTGAGCCTAAGATTTAAAGGCTGTATGCATAAAGGCGAGTTAGCGTTAACTCGTGTTAAAGTCGACCATTTTAAAACGTGTTAACGTTAATTGCTATGCATAAGTGCGTGTTAGCTCTTACATGCGCTAACGTTAACTCGAGATTTTAATCCTACCCCCTAGCAAGATTAAAGTCGAGTCAACAGTGATTTGTACGAATTGAACGAAGATTCATTCTTTTCCCGTGTCCGATTAAAAATTTTAAATCTTCTAAATCAAAGGAATGTTTCAAGATCTTAAAGGATAAAATGTCAAGGCATTCGAGGTTCAACAGTTTTGGTGATCTACGTGCCAAAAACACATGGTTCGCAAAAGAAAGCTTTTCATCACCTGGAAGTCGCAGGCTAAGCTCCCTCGAACTGTGGATCAAGAAGACACTTACAGCATGCTATGCAGCTCACAAAGTCCAAACTGTTCTGTACAACTCAGCCTATCGTTATGAAACATTTGATCTGGAACAAAAATTTTGCTTTTTGATATTAAAGGGTTTTCATCACACCACCTTCATTATTAGAATATTGGATTGGACATCAAGTTCATCCATCATCTCAAAAAAGGTTCCTACATACAACTATAAATGACCTTGACTATATACATTGATACAAATATTGTGGAGTGCATAGAATAACATTTCATTTCAGTTTGATGCCTAACAATGTTCAGTCTTTTCATAAATTGTTAAAACCGGCAATCATTATTACTGTTATACTCCATTCATTTTCAAATAAGCATCAGAACACAAAAAATCCAAAGAAATCTGTAAACAGAAGATGACCATGCATCGTAAGCCAATATTTTCTCTTTTTGAAGTTATAGTCCTTACTGTTACAGCCAATCTGAAAAAAAGGGATAAAGGTATAAGCTGTTTCTTCATCCATTTCTTAAAAGGAATTTCACAAGAAAGTTTTTCCAGAAAACTTTTCTGTTGTGCAGACGATTGATGAACATAGGGGTAGGGGATAAAACTTCTCACCTGAAGCCCAAATATCTATGCCTGAACTTTTAAAAATGGAAAAAGAGGTTATTTACCTATACTTGAACTTTTCGAAATTACCAACAAGTCAGATTTTTTGCCAAACTGTTTTTAAAGGGAATTTTTACACCCTCCCATAAATTTTTCCCTGAATTCCCCTTATAGATCCTCTCACCTGAAAAATTTGGCCGAACATCTCTGGTGCCTACAGGGAAATATTTTTTTTTGAAACAAAAAGATTATTTTATTGACATGGCTGCAAGTGCTAAGTCAGGTAGGATTAAGAAAAAGACCCCCTTTCTACAATGGCTTATGGACGGTCCGATAATTGAGTTTTGAGATTTAACTCTCTATCCGGATGCAAATTTCATTGGAGTGTCAATTTGTTTTATGCTAGTTTAAGCATGAAGTAATTTTCATCACGTTTTTCCCATGCGTGATTTTCGCATGTTGTAAAAAGTAGAATTTAGTTTTCTGGGAAAACTCTCGTTCTATTGCAGAAATCATTTTTCAAACGACATTTTACTCAAAAATTTTTCATTAAATGTCTGATATTTCGCATCCAGACAGGAATAACGTCGAAGGCAGCCGAAAGAATTCAAAAATTTCCCAAATGTAGTAAAATGCTATTTTAAAAATAAAATTTAATAAAAAATAAAGCAAAAAAATGAAATTTGCATCATTCATCAAACAATAATTATTTCTGTACGAAGACGCAAAAGCATTGATAAAAATCGCAATATTCAATGCTAAACAAAAATTTGACTGCGAAATTAAGGATACGTGAATGCAATGCCTGTTTTTATCTTTTAACAGGAAATTAACACGAGTAGAGCGACTTTAAGTCGACTTAAGATATTAAAAATGAGGTTAACGTGAGTTAGCTAAGCGGCGCTTAACTCGCCTTTATGCATACGAGTTAAAGTTAAGCGGTGTTAACGTTTTAACACGAGTTAACTAACACGTGTTATAGTTAGCGGCCTTTATGCGTACGGCCCTAAGTAGGTAAATGACACGAAATGCGTCGCAGTTCAGGTTACTTTGAGACAGATAATCGGCCATCTTCACACTAACATGAGTTTACACTTTTCTATACTTCGCGTGCGTTGCCTATACACGCATGTTGTATATACCTTATACGTTGAGAAACTTGAAAAAATTCAGGGGTCGCTAAAGTGCATAAGTGCAAAATTTTAAATCTTTTTTTCCACTTTCATTCGAGACACTTTGGCCGTATAGGATGCCATTTTGAACAAATTTTTGACCATAAATGTACAGCATAGAAATTTTAGTGGGTCAGACCCAATTTTTTTCAAAAGTGCTGATAACTTAGTTAAAATTGATCAGGATACTTTAAAACCTCTTTTTCAGGGTTTTCTCAGTCTGCTCTTTCAGTTGAAAGGAAAAATTGAAAATTTTTCTTATAAATTACAATATTCTTACACAGGGCCGTGCCCAGGATTTTTTCATGGGGGGGGGCGGACTAAATTTTTTCACTAAATAGGCCCAGAAAATGTTGATTTTACGCGATACACTGTGTGCATACTGCCTCAAAGAGGGCGGCCGCCCCCCGGCCCCCCTTGTGCACGGCCCTGTTCTTACATGACATTTCCAAGTCTTTAATATGATCAAGTTTTCAAAGAGTATTGAACTATTTTAAAATCATATTTATTTTGTGCTTAATATTTATTTATTTGCGAAATTTATTTGAGGTCTACTTCCGAATTTTATAGTATAAAAATTCAAAGAAATTGAAATTGGGAATCAGACAGGATTTTTCCTAGTGTCAGGACACCCAAAAAACCTCCCCCCAAGAACGATTATGTTTTGGACTCGAATTTTTAAAAATTTCAGACGCTTTGTGCCGATTCTTTTAGTACAACAATAGTTATATTTATTGTTCTGATTGAAAAACTGTTATAAAATCATAAAACTCTTATGAGTGATGCTCTGTATAACATTTGTTTCATTCTGTAAAAATTAATGCGAATTTCAGAAAATTATAATTTTTGTTTTTTTACTTTGAGAATTTTTGATGCCAGTAACGCTGTCATGTAAGAATACGTATAAGGAATCATAGAAATAGCAACTTCGACTATTTTTGAGCTGAAAACGCGTTTTAAAAAAAGTTTCAATATTTGGAAAAAATTTTGAGTCCTTTCCACAATTTTAGAAAAAAATTCATTGAAGAGAGCAGTGTCACCTTCCCTTGTAAAATTTTCCGACGGTATAAAGAAGTGTAAAGCGAAGGTTGTACACTCAATGTATATCTGTTGGAATATACATGTTTTCGAAGTTTGTCGACGGGCGCCTACGTGGCTGTGCTCTGCTCCACTACCCTAAGCCTGAAAATTCAAGCCTAAAAATTAAGCCTGAAAATTTAAAAATTCAAAAAGCTTTGGTAGAAATGAGAATGTTGGGGTGTACTTATGATAGCAACAAGAAGTTGTGATTATGCATGAAAAATAGGACAGGATTTCTACAAAGAATGGTTTTATTGCTTAACCTGAAGTTATAGTGTGAGTTCAGATTCTCACACAGGTCAACAAAGATTTCGATTTTCATATCATGAAATGAAGAATCGAAATTTGCTTACAAAACGTTAGATATATCATCTATATATTTTTCTGCGAATTTATGATTCTGCATTTTTCTCATTAAATCTATGGCTCTGGATCTGATTCCTCAGCCTCGGTGGACTAATCTTGGTCGGGCAGCACTGCTGATGAGATGGATTTATTCTTGTTGATTGCCTGCTTCTTGAATTTGCTTTGCCCTTTTTTATAACAATTGATATGAATTTGCTTTTCTGCTCAAATCTACATGCTCAATTCAATTTGTGGATGATTTGTTTTAAGTTTTGCCGATTACGGCGACACTACATCCAAATTTAAACAAAAGAATCGAATTTAAGTTTAACATTTTGCCCGATTGATTCGTCTCAAACGGATGCATTGCTTAGCGTCTAGGTTTATACATGAAATTCTGCAAACCAAACAATATCACATAGTAGAATTCAACGGTCAAAAATGTGAAAAATCTTTGGGAAGCTAAAGAATCGACTGAAAATGAGTAAAATAAACGAAAATCAATCTGACAACGAGGTTCAACGCCAAATAAATGAATTTAATTTATGATGCGTACATCGATGATGCGTGAGCCTCCAATGTCATGATATTTTTTGTGTTCAAACATCGATTTTGCCAACGATTATATTTCTTAATCAGTTCTGGCAAGCGATTTTATGCGTTTAACTTTTCAGCAGCGCACCTATCATATTGTTTAAATATTTTTATTTTTCCCTTTGAAAGCAGTTAAGAAATCAGAAGTCTGACTCACTGGCGTTTTGAATGTATTTTCGATAGAAATATTTTTTTTCTTTAATGGAACTTTATTGTTCTCGAGAGATTTATTTTTTAAAAAAAGCACTTTATTTGCTTAACGAAATTTTGCCACTTTATTTGCTTTTCGAATTGACTTTTTCCACTGAACCAATTCCTCATTTTAAGCCATGTAATGCTTTTTTAGACAAACCGAGTGCTCCAGTCGGTCCAATAAAATTTGACGATATCGACGAATCGTCGGTCACGTTTTCGTGGAATAAACCTGAAACGGACGGCGGTAAACCTGTGCAAAATTACATTGTACAACGTCGCAAAATTAGCAGAGATTTATGGACGACAGTGACTAGCGTTCACGCCGATATTTTGAGTTGTCAAGTTACGAAATTGCGATCCGGTCAAACTTATACGTTCAGAGTAGCGGCCGAAAATGAAATGGGTATTTCTACGTATTTGGAATCGGTGGAACCCATAACTCCGCAGAAGAAAATAAGTAAGTGTGCATTAAAGCTCAAAAAAGCAGGGAAACATTCTAAAATGTCAAATTAATGTTTTAAAAATTATCTTTATTAATATTCTCGAATTTTAGGAATTATGCGGAATTTTGTATATGTGTCTTTTGTTGCTGTTAGTGCTTCACACAACGAAAATTTCCTAACCAGGTACTCGTTTATTCATTACCCGGGTACCCGAATGACCCGGATAAATATAATAGTAACATATAATTAAGTATTTAGTGGCATATAAATAGTAACGTATACTTTGAGCTGAAATATATAAAACTCAAATTTTATATCAATTAAATGAATACATGCACAGGGCAGGTTGCAATGTGCAACTTGGGGAAAAAATGTGGTTGTACACAGATAAACTTTTTGTCGCTCGCTCTAAAATTGATAAGTTTGCTTAACTTTATTAGAGAAATGATTAAAACTGCTTCCCTTGTATTTTATTCAGTTCGGTCAGCTTTAGACTTTAAGAAGCGAATTTACTGAGTTTTGGAGGAAAAATGGAAGGTTGGAAAAAGTAACATGTTTGGCGCCTAGCGCCGAAAAATTTAGATTTCGAGACCTCTAAAACGCCTGAAAAATCATTTTTTTCAGCACATTCTTGTGCAACTATCGATGATCGATCGTGATCTTTACGCCATTTGGTTGGAAAAAGAGGTCAAACATCTTTTCTCTATTTTCTATATAATATATCCCGGGTCAGTAATTTACCAATCATGATTATTCGTCAAAAGAGATTGTTTTCAAATAATCTGAACCATAAAAGGCGCCATAGGTATTTCACCTCTGACTTGAATATTTCGAATTTTGATATCCTATAACGCTGGAAAGTGAATGAAGGAATAAACGGATGAATTTTCATTTTTTCCTTTTTTAGGTTATCTTTTTTATCTTTCCAAAATCTATATCCAGGATGAAAAGTCAAATTTTTCAGTGAATTCAATGCTGGGCCAACTAAAATTAAAAAATAAGGCAAGCAACCAAAAATTCGGATTCTTCAGCCGGCAAGAACTTCTACTATTTTGCCATGCTAATAACGTTTTAATAATTTTTTAAATGCAAAAAGTTTACGTTCACAGGTGCCGATAATTCTGAAAGACCGCAAAACGATATTGCGAAAATAACCAAGAAAAATGTTCATTTTCGTCAAATACGTCGAAAAACAATACAAATATTTTTTATTTTAAAACGCCATGAATTTCTGAACATTAGACGTTATAACCTGATCAAAAGGGCCGTCTGGCTCGGTCTATTCCCAAGTGAGTGGTTCTCATGTTTTCACTTCAGAATTAGGCTCCACTTCTAGAATGCTATATGAATCTTCTGAAATTTCTCATAGTTGAACATAACAACTTAAAAACAAAAACTAAAGCAAAACACAGAAAACGAAAGAAAGAAGAAATATAAAGAAAAGTATAAGATAAAGAAAGAACAGCATGATCATAAACCAAGACATGAACGAAGACACAGAATCCGTACTTTGCATGGCCTTTATAATAGTCGTCCTTTAGTTAAATCGTTCTGCAATGATGAAAATTGAGAACCAAGAATATATGCTCGGGTCAGTAATTTAATGCATAAAACTTTTTTAAAAAACCTGATTTTTTGATGCGTACTCATAGTTTCCTCTGTAGCGCACTTTACAACATGTAAATTTTTTATACACGATAGCCACTCGGATACGCTATCGAACAATGCGTGTTGTGTTTACACCACATCACAGGGTAAAATGAAAAAATAATTTTTCCGTTTCCGAGTATGATTCTGAATGTTATCGAAATCTTATGAACGATGTGCTCTACAATCTTAAGGTTTGGTTCAAACCAAAGAGAAGTAGGTGTGCTATAATGTGGTGCGTAAAAGTCTGGGAAACCAAGGAATGCAAAAGTGATGGAAGTTTTGTGCAATAAAAAGTTTTACAAAATTATTTTAAAAAGGTCAAATCGTCTGCATTTTTTCATGATTTTTAATAAGATGGTAACAAATTTTTAATTGTCAAAAAATTATCTTAAGAATCAGCTATAGATCCAATTAGAATAATTGTACGTATAGTTACTGTGTAGTGTTAATCACATGTCATTTAAATTACGAATAAAAACTTAAAATATGAGATGAAATCTTTTTTTATCATTCTATAAACTTTTTTCGGTGAAAAACTGCAACAACTTTTGAACACCTGCTTTTCTCGTTGTCTGAATGAACGTACCTGCCAGAGGAAGTTTTAGAATGGCAATGTATAAATTATTCAGACGGGCTATTGCACCGTAGAGTCAAATTTGCTAATTGAAATACTTTTAAAATGATTAGCTGCACAAGATCATTTCAATCTTATTGCGATTTAAAAAATTTATAACATTCTTGGAGTAGTGTAACACTTGGAGTAAAGGACACGACGATTGTTCAATATGCACTCCGTACGTTTCTACACATACCTGAACAACATTCAATACTATCTACAATGCTTTTTTTAATACAATCAATTACCCGAATTTACCCGCGGATACCGGGTAGCGTTTCTCTGATTCTACCCCGGATATACCCGGATAATTCGGGTACCCAGTGTGAAGCGCTAATGACCGTAGCCAGGAAAATCGGGCAAAAGAAATTTTCCGGCGCGGGTCGCCAGAAAAATGTTCACGTTTTTACATTCCAAAAATCTCGAAAAGGAATCTTCATAACAGTGAAAATAAATTTGCATCAACTAATCGATCGTTATATCTTTCTTATTCCGGTGCCGGAAAAATTTTCGGATGTTTGTATTCCAAAACGCTGGAAAATAAATGTTCGCAATAATTATTCCTGAACAAAAGATCCAAATTTGCAATACTAGAATGGTGTTTTCATCGTTTCAAATGCGATAGCTCACGTTTCAAAAGAATTGGAAAACTACAAGCGAGACGAGGGAAAAAATTGTAAACGCTGATGAAAAATATCATTTATCGGTAAAATATTGACTTTTAACCAATAAAAAAAGAGATGAGGTAATTCAGTTGCTCTCGATGACTGATTAGTATATGGAAGTAGATATGCTAACGGCCACGCTTATTAAAAAACAATGACTAGTATACTCATGACCGATGCAAAGCGCCGGACACTTTTGAGATTTTTGTCATTGATAGGTATGAAATTGACATATAACAAAGCCCCAAGGGACGGCAGCCTCCCGCCTCCCTAAATACGGCCTTGGTGCCTTGTGAACTTGTCCACGCTTCTTCAGCTGCACCATCACCACCCGTAGGCCCGATGAAAATTTTGGAAGTAACTTACAAAAAGGTTGTCCTGAAATGGAGGCCACCTGTACGCGATGGCGGAGCGCCAATTTCATCGTACGAAATCTATATGAAATCCGCCGATTCGGACGAATGGTCGCATGTAACCACTTCAGAAAACATGACCGATTTAACGTTCGCCATTTCGGACGCATTTGAAACCTTTGGTTCGTATCTGTTCCGAGTAACCGCGAAAAATCTAGTCGGTGAAAGTTCGCCCTTGGAAACGACGTCAGTTATTACCATACCTGCTAGACTTTTAGGACCACCCGGGCAACCTGTTGGTCCGTTGAGCGTGTTACCGAAAACGATGACATCGATATCCATACATTGGCAGCCATCCGATGATGACGGTGGATCGGAAATTATTGCTTATCACGTAATAATGAAAAAATAATCAGTTTAATTTTTTAGGACAATTTTACTGAAGTTCTTCAGATTCCCCTGGTTTAGTCGCCTCGTATGAAATTTTGATCAAATTTAGCAAGAGAATTTTAAAGTAGTAAACATATTCCCAGATTAAAAGGTAGTGAAAATTTTCACATCGGTCTACTTGTTACTACAACAAACAATTTTATTCTATAGTCTGTTCTTTACTGAATGCTAGTAAATCGAAAAATGAGGAAAACAAGTACGCACTTAGAGTCGTATAAACTTGGGTTTTGCTGTAAAATTTTTTACTCAAAATGTCTGCATTTCAGTATTCTCATTGGTTTCCAGTCCTATTTGATCTTGACATATCGAAATGTGGAATAGTATAACCTCGTTTTCCAGTCACGAGCATTTAAAGAAAACAGGCTATAGTTTACTTGGATACTAGTAAAACGATTCTCGTGTTTTTATTTTAACTAAGTGAGGCATGTCGGGTAGGTATTTAGCGTTTCATCAATTACATAACATCTTAAACGTGGCATATATATAATCATAATCAGGCCCGTACCCGGAAATTTTTTTCAGGGGACGAAAATTGTCAAGCCTTATAGTTAGGGGCCTGATCATAATTAATGTTTTCCGTTTTCCAGCTGGAGTCTTGATTATTGACGCAAATGAAACTTGATAACAAAAAATTGATTTCGTTTGATAGTAGGTCTCAAAAAAGGAGCAGTTCGACCTTATTTGATTGGGTTTAAAAATAATATTGAAATCTTGCTGTTAGAAACGTGTGTCGTTTTGATTTGCATTCACTCTATAATTTCTGTCTCGTCTTATAGTTTTAAATTCCTTTTTCGCATACGTACTTGATTATATGAAATAACAGATCGCAAAAGTAATCAAAAGTGAGCTCGGATCATTCACTATTCAAAATTTTGACTCTGTGTAGAAGAGAAACGTTTTACTATTTATAACATTTCTTTTATTTTTCATCTAAAAGGGAAGTAATTTGAAGTGCATTGAAAATGTAACTCCAACTTTGAAATATGTCAGACTCCAGGAAGGTTGTTAAACGGGACTCGTCCCAGTATTGATTTAGACAGTAAGTGTGAGAAACACTGAAGTAAAACATTAGTGAATGTTATTATGCATTAGCTCATTTATTTCAAAATGTAAAACAATCCTAGTGCCCATACATTCACACAGGGTATGGACAGGGTGCGGATTTACCCTACCCTAAAAAATTTGGCAGAAGTTTACTATAGGCCAAAAATATGGCAAAAGTTTATTATAGGCCAGAAATTTAGCAAAGTAAAATGCAACAAACATTAAGAATATTATTGTAAGAACATTGTTCTAGCCAATTAGACACTGTGTCAGCTGAATAGTCACTCGTGATGGCAGCTTTTGGGGCGAAAAATCTGTTTGGTCAAAACATTGTTAAGTTAACATAAATATTGTACATGTGCACAAGGTGAAAATTTTTGTGTAGCAACCTAGGACACAGTTTATGATTAACGTCAGCAGACAACTTTTTTGAGTACAAAAAACAATAAAATTTCATAAATGACTACTATATACCTGATTTCTGGAAAAAAATTACTATAGGACTAATTTTGGTCGTTTTTCCATACCCTGGGATCCTTGACCGTGTTTGTTTGCGCATGCTAATGCCCAAAAATTCATCTGACCATAAAAATTTTTGACTATAACTGATTCAGTACTCGATGTTTTCTCCAAAGGTCGCAATCCGTGAAGAACAGCGCACCACTTGGCTTGAAGTTGCGCAAGTAGACAGTGACATGACCGAAGCTTTGGTCAAAGATTTGGATCAAGGCGCCATTTATCACGTTCGCGTCATGGCTCGCAATGCTTTAGGCACATCCGAACCGTTGCAAACTCAAACGCCTATCAAATTAGAGCGTCCACCTTCTCTACTGACGCCCCCGTCGTCGTGCCGACCGCCATTAAAAATCGTGAATATCATCGCCGACGCGGTCACTCTGCAGTGGAACGCTCCCGACGATGATGGCGGTTCGCCAGTCACTGGCTATTTAATTTCTGTACGCGAAATGCAGTCCAAGCATTGGGACGAGATAGAAACGTTGCCGGGTAATGATAAATCTTCGAAATATCAAATTTTCTGATCACGTCATATGAACAAAATTCAAAAATATTTCCCTATTAGTTTATTATTATGATTTATTCCCTTACCCTTACCCGAAGCATTGTGTCGTATTCCTTACCAGAAATCTTGTCTCGTATAGTAATTAATTCTAGTTTTTTGATATTATCGACTTGACAGTTTTCGCTGTGTTTCTCGTTATCATACATGTAGTACCTTGGGCACGTTAGAGAGTACAGAGTCTCCGGGGAAGGTGTCCCATGAGTTGGCAATTTTTGCAAATTTTTTGATACCTTTCGACAGTCAACACATTTGGAAGAAGGTGGTGATTTGGGTGGGCATTCCTATTACATGTATTATTACGACGAACACTTTTCTATAATTTCCAATAGTCATTCAACTGAGAGCTGAAAAACTCAATGATTTGATGCTTTACCTTAAAATTGTCGATTTTTCTTGAATCTGCCAAAAATAATCAATGAAAAATCATCGAACTGAGACCAATCAGTCCGTAATTTTCAAACATGCATGGAACTCTATCTATATATGCTATTAGAGTAATTTTGCTGTCAAATGCAGAAGACGTAAACTTCAGATCTGCCCTGATTGCTTTAAGCTAGCACTTTTATTGTTCCTTTTTTTTGGACCAGTGGTATAATAGTTTACGCAACTCTATGTTTCAGAATTCGTTTCTGAATATACAGTTTCGAAATTAAAGCCGAATTGTAGATATCTATTCCGAGTAAATGCTATCAATGCCCTCGGTGTCGGCGAGTCTATGCAGACCAAAGAGCCATTATTGATCAAAAAATTGAAAGGTAAACCACATTCAGCCCTTTTTTTATTTTCCGGAGTTTTCTCCCCAGGGCCACTTCTGAATAGCATTGGGGCATGTGTGTCTTAAAGTATATGTTTTTCAATATTGAAGGTGTCTTCTTGGGCATGGTTGTATCTTAAAATACTGTTAAGAAATGGGCCTCTGAAGTCATCCAATTTTTCGAATTCCAATGATTCCTTCATGGGAAATTACATTATCGGAATCGTAAAAATTTATTGAATTTAACCCTTGTTTGGATTTCTTTCTTACAGATAAACCCGGCATTCCAGGCCAACCAGTAGTTACGGAATTAACCTCGGAAAATGTTACCATAGTATGGACGGCTCCCGAATCGGACGGCGGTATGCCTATTGGAAATTATGTCGTCGAAAAAAAAGACATTACATTGGATAAAAATTGGGTTATTGTTTCGAAACAGGTTTTAAGATCGCCGCCTTTTACCATCGAATCGCTAAACGCGGCAACTACGTACGTTTTCCGGGTTTCAGCCGAAAATGAATTAGGAATCGGATTCCCTAGCCCGGCATCGGAACCCATAGCATTGCCAGAATCAGAAATTGGTAAAATTTTCGTAATGAAGATTAATTATTGTCCATTAGTTCATTTTTATATTTATGTTTACTCTCTTAACCTTTTTATTTTCCCTTTCATTGTATTTTTTTATTAATCGGGCTACTTTTTCTGCCACTATTTTTTTATTTTTTCCTTTTCTATATTTTTTATTTTAACAGATTAATATTTTCCATTTATATTTTAAATAAGCTCATGTTTCCGACTTTTTGTTCAGAACCCTTAGAACCGTCGTTCGAACAGTCTTTGATCGAAAAAGTGACCGTCAAAGAAAAAGATGAAGTAAAATTAGCCGTTAAAGTCGACGGGCGTCCCATGCCAGAGGTGAAATGGTATAAAAATGGTAAAGAACTTTTTGACGGTAAGCGCGTGCGTATCGAACACTACGGCAACACTTCCGTTTTGACCATAACCGAAATGCGAGGAGACGACGAAGGAGAATATCTTGTGACGGCATCGAATAAGAAAGGATCTGTCGGTCAAAAATGCCTGATTAATATGCAAGGCAAGATTCTTCCAGTGCTACTTTGATTGGGTTATCCTTTGTTCAGTTCTTACTCTTGATGTTTTAATTGTCGATTGGCATTTTTCAGTTTTTATTTTCTTCAAAAAAGAAAAAAGCGGATTATACTTGTATCCATAAATAATCCCCGAAAATGAGAAATGCATTTGTGGGAATTTCAAAGTATGAAGTCCCAAAAACTGCAAGCAGATAATCTACTGCATTCAAATGCACGAAAATCATAGTGTAATTTTCTATGTTTTAGCAATTCCAAAAATCAAAGTGCCCGAAAGTTACAAAGACCTTCTTCTATTCGACAAAGATGAGAAAGTAAAATTGCGTTTAAATTTCACGGGAAAACCTCAACCAGAGGTGCGTTGGACGAAAAATCATTCTGAAATATCAGATGACAGAATAATGGTGGAAACCATCGACACAAACGTTGCAGTTTTAATGATTCCAAACGCTAGTCGTAGCGATAGTGGACGATATACGTTGACTGTTTGGAACGAATTCGGCGAAGATTCGGTAGACGTCAATGTCAAAGTTTCAGACTCTCCTAGTGTTCCTGGAAAAGTGGAAATTCTGCCATTGACAGACTCTAGCGATGCTTTTCAATTAAAGTAAGTGAATATTAGTTTCTATGCATTTTATGTTGTATTATCCTATCAAAATTTTATATTTCTGCTCTCATCTACTAAAAGGGGTCGATGTACAAGAAAACTTATGCTTATTTCATATTATATTGCGTAGCTTTATCGTACTGTCCTTTCATAGTGAAATGAAAATGTCTTACTTTCGATATTTTCTTCCATTTTTAAACTTTCATTCCTATTCTAGTTGGCAACCTCCTTTAGAAGACGGTGGATCGGCACTAACTTACACTATAGAAATTTGTTCCAACGAAAATTTACCGGAAAATCAATTTGTAAAATTGACCGATTGGAGACAAACGTTCTATACATTTACCCAGACTTTTCCGGGCATGATGGTCAAATTTCGGGTGAAGGCATCCAATATTTTCGGTACTTCAGAGCCGGGCGAAGAATCGGAAGTTTTGAAAGTACCGCTTTTGGAAGAAATAGTCCAAAAACAAATTTCACCAGGAAAACCCGACGAAGTAGAAACACCCAAAGTCGGAGAATTAGTCGTAGAATCGGAACAGCCTAAAGTCGAAAAGAAAGAAACCGTCGATTATGACTCAATGGTGAATAAATTCAACGCTAAAAGCTATTTGTGTAGACAATTTCTTTTTATTTATACTTGAATAGGAACAGAATGTCTGATTTGATGACCATATCCATGCGATAGAGATCTTCAGAAATTTGAATGTCCTTTTTCAGTGTTTTGAGCTAAGAGAAATAACTATATGCCGTTTTCCAATTTTTTTCCGAAGGATTATTTTAAAAGTCGTTGATAGCTTCGTTTTTTATATCTGAAGGTTCTTCAAGACGTCCCAATCGAGCGTAAAGTCAGAGACGTCAATAGATTACCGAATAATTTTTTCGACAAATATCTACTCTGCGAAGAGTTGGGTCGTGGTTCTTACGGTGTAGTTTATCGGGCCGTTGAAATTGCCTCTGGTCGAAATTATGCTGCCAAATGTGTTCACGTGAAACCCGGTGTCAGCAAAGATGCCGTTTTGCACGAAATCGCCATCATGAATCAGCTCGATCACGAAAAAATTTTATCCTTGCATGAAGCTTTTGACATGGATAACGAAGTGATCTTGATCGAGGAATTGTGAGTTCTTTATTTTCTTCCTTATGCAGCATTTTACATCACTACTTTTTTGAGATTTATTTCGTGATAAGAATTAAATAATCAGTGTAATAAAATGCATTTTGATTGTAGGTCATCCGAAAATAGTAGAGGATGGTGATTTTCATATTTTTATGCTGTCCTTTGAATCGTGACTTTTTCAAAGTCGGTGAAAAAAATTCTTTAGATGGGCGTAACATTTAATTTAGAATTTGAATCAATTTTGGTTTGTTGTTATATACGTACGATAGCAATTAAAATTTTGATGTCTTGCTTATGAGCCATGCATGTTTTTCATCTTTTTTTGGCTTAAAGTCGAGTCAAATTTCTTTTCGCGTGTGTGTATCAGATTTCCAGATTTCATTTTTTAAAAAGAAGAAATTTTAAAACCCTTTGAATTTATATTCCTTATTTATTTTTCATCTTTAGGGTCACAGGTGGCGAGCTCTTCGATCGCGTAGCAGATGAAAATTACGAAGTGACTGAAGATGAGGTCAAACATTACATCCGACAGATTTTACAAGCTGTTCAACATATGCACAGACGTCAAATTGTGCACTTAGATTTGAAAGTATATACACTTAAAAGCATTCATCTTTTTCGTAAACATACTTTAAACTACTTTTTCAAATCTTTCAGTATCGAAAAATTCCTGTACTTCTATTTTTCTATCCTCTAAACTTGACGTTCAAACTATAAGAAGTTTCCATTCAACATATATTGATTGGATTTATTTAAAATGAAATTTTTGAAATATAGTTCGATAGCCTCAAAATTTAAATTTTAATTCACTTATTATAGCCCGAAAACATACTTTTGACTTCGAGCACCAGCACGAATATCAAACTCATTGACTTTGGCTTGGCTTGCAAGCTAGATATTAACCATCCCGTCAGGCTCTTATTTGGCACACCGGAATTTTGCGCTCCCGAAGTGGTCGATTATAAACCCGTCAGCTACAGTACCGATATGTGGACAGTAGGAGTTTTGTCATACGTTTTGTAAGTTTCGGCCAACTTTATACTCTTGGGAAAGTTACGCATGTGCCACATTCTGTACATAGATTATCGGGAATTTCGCCCTTCCTGGATGAAACAGACGAGGAAACTTTGGCCAACGTGGCGTCAGGCGAATATGATTTCGACGAGCCAAATTGGAGTGACGTTTCGGACAAGGCGAAAGATTTTGTCTGCAGGTTGATGATGAAAGATAAAAGGTACGCTCCAATGGAAAATAAATAACCTATCTACTCTTTGCATTCGTGCCCAAAGAATCGTTCCTTGGCTTTTCAGCTTTTAATTTTTTGAATGAACAAGTTGTTAGTAATAAACAAACAATTTTTAAACTTTTTAGAGTTTAGAAATTCGTGGCTGCTTGATTTGGGTTTTCGTGATTTATTTGGTTATCTGGTAAATTTTCTTGATTTCAATTACAAAAAAATAGCCGTGGAAACATTGACGAATATTTTAAATCATATATGCACGGCAAGAATTTTCCAGTTGGTAGAGTCCTCCGACTTTTTGTCGAGCAGGGTGGGGCGCGTGAGCAAACAGAGAGAGCTCCACAAGTATGTTTATCATACATAATATGCATAAAGTTTCAAAAAAGTGTGCTTCTAAAAAGTTCAGGGGCATGTTTGACGATTTTTTCGGGTCAGGGGATATCCAGGGTCTCAGGTAGGAGGGTTCACTACCTACTCCCTATGTGCGTTTATGTTTGAAATTCTTTTGTATACCTAAATCGCTTTAGCTTAGCTTTATGAATCACGTTTTATTTTCCAGAAAAAGAATGACCGTTCAAGAAGCTCTATCTCATCCTTGGCTCATGGTGATGTTTTACGTGGTAAATACTTATTTTTTATTCCCTCATCTTCCCTCTTTTTAGGATCAAATAATACTAACGCCCAGTCAGCAAATACCGTTAAGAATCCGCCGCGAATTTTTCGCCAAACGCCGTTGGTCAGACGAGCTTCTACCTATCGGACGTCTGGCCAAAAGAGCAGCCATTTTCAGACAACTTTCCATGGACGGAGTTTTCGAAAGAGAAATCAAATTTGGTAAAATAGGCGTTTTTATTTTGTTCTCTTATTTGATCTGTGTTCCCATCTTTTTTAGAACTGCCCGATTATCCGCCGAGGGTTTTGAAACAACTGAAGGATATCGTAGCGAATTTGGGTGATCTTCTTACAATTTTAGAATGCGAAATCGAAGGAGCACCTACGCCATCTGTACAATGGTATAATTTATGTCAAATCATTTTCAAAAGTTGAGAATTTCGAAGTCACTCAAATATTCACGTTTTAATTTTTAGTTATTCTTCTATAGAATAGTCCTAAAAACGACTATCTCAAATGTATACTTATCATACAGTAACCAGAGCAGATAGGAGGTTATAGTCTTTTGTACTCGACAGCAACGTTGCTCTAGTTTCTTAATCAGAATTTATTACATCTTCGGTAATCACGGACATTTCAGTGAAGCTTAATGCAAAACTAATCATTCTTGTGATTTTCCATCAATCAGTTTTCGACAGATTCATGTTAGATCGAAAAATTTGATCAAGAATTCTTATCTGAAAAAAGTACTCAGTGAGATTATTGTATAACCTGAAGATCTAATTTAATTAGTTTTAAACAAATTTTCGTTTTGATTCAGATTTCTGTTTAACTATCGAAAGTTTTAGAAAACTACTATTTTTCTGGAACCAGTCTTCGGCTCATGCTTATAAAAATTAAAGATTTAACTGATGGTGATTATTTGATTTTCAAGAAGTGAATTAAAAATTGACATTTGCTTCTTTCATGTAAACTGTGAAAAGTTTTATGCATAAGAATTTCGCACAATCGCAGGGTGAAAGATGGTTCGCCTATTTCCGACGCCGATAAATTCGACGTACAATATACCGACAACACCGCCTGCTTATCAATTTACTATCTGGAAACTTCGGACGCTGGATTATACACCTGTATTGCCGAAAATAATCTCGGTAAAACTGAAACACATGCATTACTCGAAATCGCCGGTTTTGAGCGGCCTGTCTGCATCGAACCGGTGGAAATTGAAACAATGAAATTCGCAGGGCCAATTTCAAAAGAAAAGCCCGAATTTTCTAAATTCTTAACTGATCAAAAAGTAAAATTGGGCGAAGATGTAACGCTGACCGTTCAGATCAAAGAAAAACATCCATCACCATCAATCGTTTGGTTTAAAAATGATGAACCCATCGATCTGAATGACACTAAATATTCAGTATGCGATGAAAAAAACGTTCATAGTTTATTAATACACAAAGCGGATCTATCGGACAATTGCATATGGAAAGTTACGGCATTCGACAATGCTGAACAAGCGGAAAGTTCGTGTCAAATTATGATCGTTGGAAGATACGACGCTGGAAAGAAACCATTCTTTAAAAAGCCGTTGAGAAATGTCAAAATGATAGAATGCGAGAAAATTACACTGGAAGTACAATTACATTCAGCATCTACGCCAGATATCAAATGGTTAGTTTTCCGTAAAATATTTTTTATGCATCACTGTGCTCTATGATCCATGAAAAGACGTTTGACCTTACAGCTATTAAAAGTTTTGTGCTCCACTGTCTGGTCAAGTTATTAATTTATTTGGCACAAATCAACGCTATCTCGGATGGCGGGATGTTATTGTTTTATTTGGGTAAAATTTGATTTCAACAAACTGTGCAACTCTTTCGAAATTTTCGAAGTTTTTAGGTTTGTGAAAACTGTAATTGATCTTTCTTTTTGTATTTTTATTTCAATTTAAGCTAGTAATCGACCGGTGCTCCCGCACCGTAGTCCTATTACCATTTATTTTGATGTGTATATCAAGTATCGTTTATTTTTGTGCTGATTTAAGAAGCATTATTGTTTCTACTGTTAAATTTTCTGTGCGTTTCCTGATTTACGCATCCATACATATACGTAAATCTGAGACACGACTGATTTGTGCATCAAATATTTCGAAAATATCGCGGCGATAAAATTTTAGAAAATTGTCTGACTTACATAATATGTAGAAAATTCAGATCTCGATTAACAAAACTAAACATAAACGATAATCAATTTTGTGTGAACATTTGATCAAATTCAGGTAATTCTGAGCAGAGCTTGGAAGTGTTCTGATGTTTTCAAGCAGGTATACAGTAACATCGAACAGCCACAAGACAAAAAGAAATCAGCTATAACCAGTTATTGTTAATGGATTTGAACAAAACTACAAAGAAATGTAATAATTTCGAACTGAAACTGGCAGCTTAGGCATTCAACCAAGAAATTTTTTTTTAATCAGCTACATTGTTCCGTACTGATCCTATGAAAAGTTATGAGCCGATAAATCGATCGTTTGTTTCACCCAGCTGATTCTTAAACCAAAGTCTTTAATCAGTGATGATTTCAAGTACTACTTGTGATAAATGGATTTTTTTCAGTTTTGTGGTAGATGTGCATGGTTAAAAAGCTGGTCTATCAGCCAGCATTATCGAGAAAAATCATTGAAGCCTCATCATTTAGACAACATGATAGGAAGTACAAGATTTTTCACAATTCTTATTTCAAGAATATCTTATTTCTCTGGAAAAAAGTCAAGAAAATTTAGAGCACTGTTTATAAATATGACTGTATTTATTCAAGTTTTGATACTGATTTGTGAATGGGGTGGCCATACAATCGTAGCATATACAAAAAATTCTCACACCGTTATGATTTCGATCGTCATGTGCTTTATATTCAGTAGACCAACCAACCTGTATGGAAAATTTATTATTGTATACTCCGGAAGCGAGGTAACTCCGTCCAGAGTTAAAATGAAACTTCCGGTGTCCGGTTGATCATTAATTCGGACTTGAAATGACTTACTGCTCTTTTTAAATCTGTCCAAAAGACAATATCAGAACCCCAAAATATTTTACTATGCTACGCATGCTCTGAAAAAAATTGTGCTCGACAACCAAATACAAGTGAGCCAACATTCTTATTCGAAATTTTTCCAGGCTGAAGGATAATGTCCTGGTTTTGCACAATGAAAGACACACTCTTACCTATGATGACAACACTTTGACCTACACATTGACGGTCAACGATGCATTCGTGGAAGATTCGGGCACCTACGCATGTATAGCCAAAAATGCAGCTGGCGATGCATCTAGCTCTTGTACAATTACTGTGGAAGGTAAAATGCTTGCTTTTTTTAGGTAATATTTATGAATTTTATATTTTCAGAAAAACCTCTCAAGTTAGACAAAGAGGATAGGGAAGCTAAATTTAGTCCAAGATTTGTAAATCCGTTAAGTGATCAAGTTGTCCCTCTGGACTTCGAAGCAAAATTATTTTGTACCATTCTGGGTACCCCGTTGCCTAAAGTGACGTGGTTCAAAAATAATAGACCGGTAATCGGTGATCATTACGAGATGATGGTACTTCCTTTTTACATTTTGCACTGTTTCGTATACTGGACATGTTCGCTACTTTTTCAGCTCGACAATGGTCTTTGCGAATTGAAGATAAAGAATGTTGTAAAATCAGATGCCGCTCAATATTCTTGTCGCGGCGAAAATGACACAGGAAAAGCAAAAACGACCTGCAACCTTAAAATTATGGGTAACTACATGACTACATGATAAATATTCTGTTGAGATTACTTTATCGAGTCATTCAATCCATTAGTTCGATCAGAAAATTCGTCATTTCTTCACATCCGTTTAGGGTTAAGCAAAATTTTCACTAGCTCCCATTTAGTAGAAAATCCGGTAATTTCAAAAGTAAATTTTTCAATACTCCAAATACTACACATTTTGATACATACATACAATTGGGGGGAGTGCTATAGGAACCACCCCCCACCAGAAATCTTCGGCCATCTCCCCCGAGATCTTTAAATTCTATTGCTTTCCATATGGTTGTCATAGGGATCCCCATACTTTTGGTAATATTCTCGAAAACGCCAATTTTTTGATGAAAAAAGTCAATTTTTGAGCAAAAAATAGTCGAAGACGTCAATTTTCTTGGCGCTTCCCTCCACGAATATATTTTATATGGTTTTTTATAACAAAAATTATAATTTTCTGAACTATTTTCAGGACTTTTCTGATTCAAAAATCGAACCTTTTTCTTTCATAGACCCCCTCCTCTAAAATGTTTTGGAATCAGTGACGCCAGGCCCCAAAAAAGTCGTCCGACCCCCCAGACATCGGGGCCCCGTTACATGTATGTTTTGAGCTTTATCTGATGTTGCAGTCCGAATTCTGGTTTTTGTCAACAATTAAAATTTGACTTACCATGAATTGCCTTGTTTTAGAAGAACTGGAAATTGTTAAACCGACTTTTAAAGAAACACTCAACGATATTACGGTAATCGAAAATTCGGAAATCATTCTAGAATGCCTCGTCATCGGCAAGCCATTACCGGAAATAAAATGGTACTCTTTTCGAGCGTTTTTACTTGTAATTCGATTTCTTATCTAAAACTTTGTTTTCAAGGTTGAAAAATGACTGTGAATTGGTATTGGAAAATCGTATGTTATGGTACAGCGACAGAAAAGGAGTTTGTCGATTGAGTATCGGTAGCGCCAATGTCAGCGACGCCGGTGTTTATACATGCTTGGTCTACAACAAGGGTGGAACAGATTCGACGTCTTCGAATGTGATAGTAAAAGGTAAATGAAATTCGGAAAAGAGATCCTTGTCTCAAAAAATGCAAATATCATGCATCATCTCCATGATAATTTCAAAGGTAGAAATTTGTAGAATTGGGTATTACTGCCGAAACACGGGAGGTATCGCCGTCGAGCTACATATCGAGCCCCAGCCGCAGCTCTCCGTCTAGTTTGAGTATGAGTTTAATGCCTCAAATTATTCGACCTCTGAAGGACGTCGTCGTTCAATCTGGTCAGAGTGTAAAGTTCGAGTGCGAAATATTCGGCGGCTTTCCTAATATTTTGATCGAATGGTTTAAAAGTGGTCAACTCATCAATGAAAATCGTATGATTAGGATCCAATTCGACGGATCAATAGCTCAATTAAAAATCCATGGTGCTACGAGCAACGATATCGGGGAATATACTTGTCGGGCTAAACACGTTAGTGGAAGTGTTGAAACCAGAGCAAAGCTTATCGTAAAAGGTACGTAATTATGAAAAATTTTACACTGAATTGACACCTTCAAGTGCATTTTTTGTCGAAAATTGATAAATTCAATGTTTCGTGAAAAGACTAGTCTAAGCAGATTTTTCAATTTACTTCGGCTGATTTCAATATTACTCCAGCTGATTTCAAACGCCGCCCTCTAAAATTGTACTTTTGAGCACAAATTGTCAAAATTTCCTTGCCTTGAGTTAGTTCTTTGACTTCAACTTACTTTTCTCAGACAAGATTTCACTAGAAGAATCAAATATGCCGGGGTTCGTCAAAAAGTTGGAGGATTTAATTGTCGACCATGAGCCCGAAACTGCCTGCTTATCGTGCGTCGTGACTGGAAAACGTCCGCTTAAAGTTACTTGGTATTTCGAAGGAGAAGAAGTGAATTATTCATCGAAAAACCGTCGAATCAGATCTTTCGACGACGGAACCAATTCCTTGGAAATCGACGTCACAGAATTCATGTGCGGTCAATATAAAATTGTGCTGGAAAATGAATTCGGAGCGGCCATTTCTTCGGCTTATTTGTTTTTAAAACGTGAGGAATAGGTTTTTGTAAAAGCTAGCATGCATCGATTAACTAGAATTATGTCATGAACTGAACTTATGGTCCGCGAGTTTCAATTTACAGACCGCAATCAGAGCATTAATTTCGACAGCTTCTGTTTTAAAAATACTGTCGACTTTATCATAATGGAATAATGTGGAGCTGAGCAATTTTTGAATACCGTGGAGCTGCACTGCACAATTTTATGGATTTTCTTGTCAAAATTTGGAAATTTTTTTACGATTTTTGAGCGGTAGCAAATTTCGTGCTCCTATTTTCAGAAATTCAGATATCAGGTGAAGCTCCAATGATCGTGAAGCATCTCACGGAACGTGTCGAAGTCCAGGAAGGCGATAGTTTCGTTTTGGATTGCACATTCAGCGGTTTGCCAATACCATCGGGTACGTAATGTCTTTCGTTGTTTCTCTTTTCAATCTTTTTTTACAACCTTTAGTATCATGGTACAAAGACAATATAGAAATTCAAGCCTCCGGTGGACGTACATCAATCGACATTACGAATGATTTGACGACGCTTGCCAAAATATCCGCCAAATTGAGCGATAGTGGCATTTACAGTGCATTAATCAAAAATCAATATGGTCATAAGATCGAAAGTACAAGGATCCTCGTTTTGCCGGCCGAAATTTCAACTGAGGCCAAAGAATCGACGCCAATGTCAGTAGAAGTCCTGTCACGAAAACTCAGCGCTCCCATTATCGACGAATTAGGATGTCATAGTCTTAGATTAGCTTGGTCGCATTTAATTGAACCCAATTTGATTGATCACGAATTCAAAATTCAGTACCGTATGCCCGACGTGCAATTTTGGTCGGATTTAGGTGTGACGGAAGCTTCGTTTATGGATGTTCGAAATTTACAACAAAATACGGAATATATGTTCCGGGTAAGCGCCAAAAATTTAGAAACCGTGAGTTGGGAGACAACTTGCGAAACTCTGCACCCGGTCAGAACACTACTGATGGGCAAAAAACCGACTTGGGCGCTAGAATTACCTCGAGAAGTGACTGTAAACGTCGGCCAGGACCTTGTGCTCAACGTTAAAGTCGATGGAGTTTCTATGCCTATTGTCAAATGGTACAAAAATGGAGCCGAATTTGAGCCAGGCGAAAAAATTTATGTGAAAAGCGGCCAACTCGGATCGCATCAGCTAACAGTAAAGTCTTGCGATAGATCGGACGAAGGGGAGTATACATGCACTGCACAAAACGAAGCTGGGTTCGCTAAAAGCGACTGCAGCGTTACTATAGTTACGAGTCAAATAGAAGGTGCCGTTGGAAAGTAAGTTTAAGACAAAGTAATTGTCCGGTAAAAAACGAAGCTTCTTTTGCATAACACATATCTCTGCACCTCATCATGTGCTTTTGCAAGTTTGCCTGAACATATTCTCGCAGGAGTGTAAATTCATTTTCCATCATTCCTGATAAGAAGAGGATGAAAAATATCTACAAATATATGGTTTGTCTTTGTTCAGTTGAAGTTCAGAGCATGCTAGGCCACCAAACCTCGTTCATTCTATGTTGGATGATTTTCTGTTCCTTCGTCAATTGTACTTCCCAACTTTGTTGTATTTCAGCTTTTAGAAGTGGAGTGAAATTTTTGTTTGTTATAATCTCCTAGAATTATATAATCACAAAAAACTTCTGCAATTTTTCTGCAACTATATCCACAGTAACATGATTCAACTTAATTTTCAGACAGCCAAAATTCGAAAAGCAACATAAAGCCCCTGAAATCATCATACCGTTACGAAATCAATGCGTCACGGCTGACCAAGAAATCAAATTGACTTGTCGAATAGTTTCGCGACCGCGCGGGCAAATTATGTGGTATAAAGACGGCTCTTTGTTAACGGCCTCCGGTCGCTACGAATTGTTGGCCTCGAAACATTGTGCCTATCGTCTAGTTGTGCACGGAGCCCAAATTGCTGATACGGGCAAATATTCGATCGTCGTCCGGAATGCACACGGTCTGACGGAATCGAGTTGCAAGGTTTTAGTTTTAGGTTAGTTGAATATTCTGTGTACTGCAGTTTCTTACCCTTCGATTCCTTCACCGCAACCACTGTCTTGTAGATGCAGTAAACCATTGATTTTGAATGCCAAATTTTAATCCATATATGTAAGTCAAGTGATTATAGAAATATAGTCATATTCAATCATGTTTTGTTTAATTTCTGTCGTTAAGTTTTTTGTTTCTTTCGTTAGGACAACATAAAGGTCACTCCTTTGTACATTTTTCAATTTCTATCATCAAGAAACCCTGCACCGTTCGAAACGTCCACATTACTGAGTCAATTGCAAAATTTAAAAAATGAAGTCCATAATTACATGCCCCATTGAATTTTTTTCAAGCTACTCTGAACACTGAAAGACTCATTTAAGTGCCTGGGACCCTGAAAATTTGGAAACGGCTCCTAAATTTTTAGATCTAGGAGCCATTTTGGCTCCTGAAAATTTTGATTTATCAATTAATGTTTTACTGAATTATCATTCAATCTTAGATTTAAAGTTAGTGTTCTGCGTGCTGTAAAATCAGAAAGCAGAAAAATTTTCTGGCGCTTGGCGCCGGCTCATCTTATAATTTTTTTTGAATTAGTCTATCCACTATTTTTCCCAAATAATACATTTCGGTAAAAAATATCAAAAAAGGAAAAAAATGTAGGGTGTTCGACATGAACTGATGAATTTGGGTGCGTTTTAAAAGTCAAAATCTCAATTTTTCCAAATTTTTTGGAATTATAATTTAAAACATGAAGCCGAGGTTGAATTCATAAATATCATGGAAGTGATTTTCAGAATTTTTTTTTAATTTGTGAAATGACAAAGGCATGTTTTGAACGCAAAATTTTAGCCATGTGTTTTTTGAGTAACTTATCCTCCAATTGATTGTTCAGCTTTTTAGAATGTCAGAACCTGAAAATTTTTCTGGCGCTACGCGCCGGAAAGATAACAACAGTAGCTGCATTCTTAAATACACTGTTCTTTTGTGGTATCTATAAAGGAAATGAACTCAGCGCTATCTGTTAGAAGGTTTGTGCAAAAATACACAAAAAATCGTAGTTTTCCTCCGATAAAGATTTTTCGGTCGATTTTTGTACAGCTACGAAGAGGTTTGTAAAAAAACACTGATTGGAAATAAAGTTTCGAACAATTATTTTTTGGAACACGTATCAACTGATTGAATATCTTTATAATTTAATTACGTTCAAGAATGCGTTACAAGCCTATACTTCGATATTCTTCAATCGCAGATTTTTGGCTTCTAAAATTTAAATTTGGCCCCTAAAAATTTGGGCCTAATAGCTATTTGACTCATACATGTAACGGGGCCCCGAGGTCTGGGGTGGTTGGGCGACTTTTTTTGGGCCGGGGGTCAGTAATTCCCAAAATTTTGGATGGAGGGGTCTCTCGAGGAAAAAAATTCGATTTCAAAAGAAGCACAAAAAATAGTTGAAAAAAAGTAATTTTTTTTAATACGAAAAAATGTATTCATGACGCGAAGCATCGAGGAAATTAACATTTTTGAGCATTTTTTGTTCAGAAATTTATTTCCATCAAAAAATTGATATTTTAAAGTATTTTTCCGACCAAGAGTTTGTGGGTCCCTTCGGCTACCATATGGCTAGCCATAGGATCGGAAAATTCTGGGGGACGATCGCCCAATAGCTAGCCATATAGTCCAAGATTTCTTCCCATAGCACTTCCCCCAGTTATATGTATGATTTGGCTCGTTATTTTCAACCAGAAAAAGCCTGTTGGGTATGTTAATTTTTTGATGTAACAAAGCACGAAATCAGTTTTGTCATTCTTACAAAAGTAGGTATTGTCAAGATTATATGTCGATAAATAACATGTTCCGCCAGAAGTTGGTTCTAACTCCAATCATTATACAGTAACATTGCGAATTTGAGAGGGTTATATAACTCCTAGGGGTCAACCATACTTCGTCGTACCGCACCCGGCGCCATGCAGTGCAGTACGGCACGTAAGTATAGCAGCTACCTATCATGCGCCAAGTATAGCAGATTCCATTTTCATTTACTTATTATCATTTACCACCGAACGGCGTGAAGTATAGCAGCCACTCATCAGGCGCCGTACGGCACCGTACGGCGAACTATAGTTGGCCCCTTACTTTACGTTTCGGAATTTATTCATCGGGTGTCGCCGGTTTCGTTAAACTCATGAATGTAGCCGTTTCTGAGCAAGGTTTCAGCCAAACCGTGGCAAATAACGCTGCATCAAAGAGTCTTTGGAAGCTTTATTATTTTTGCTGCCATCTGACGCAGGTATAAGAATACAAAAAAACATGATTCTCCCGCTCTGGATGGCGAAACTGGTTATTGTATGCTGCTTAATTGTGTGAACGTATAGAAAAAACTTTCTTCAAACTGTATTTTCTCGAGGTCCGACATCAACTTTTCAAGCTGAAAGTGAGTTTTGAACTATCCATTGATGAGACTGGTCAGCTGATCAACTTCTACATCTAACTCGGATAATTTAAAATTTCCTTTTATTTGCTTAACGTTCAATCTGTTAATAAGCAATTTTTTATTGAACTCTTGGTTCTGTCATGCTGAAAGAGTCAAGCTGTCCAGTTCATTGAAAAAAGAAAGTCAAATCCAGAGAATTGCATCTTTCTTTGAAATTTGCATGTCATTTTTAGGTCTCTTTTTGTTCTACTGTTATAATAATCATCATCGTCTTTTAGAGCCTAAACCACAGTCCGCTCCATTCTTTGAACGAAATTTGTTCAGCCAATCATTCGACGAAGGATCGGAAATTGTTTTGAAATGCCAAATAGTCGGCGAACCGGAACCAGTTGTCACATGGTTCAAAGATGGTCGAAAGATCAAGTCGACTAGAGACATAAAGTTGACGTTTACGGACGATGATTGGTGCCTGTTAAATATCAGTTCAGCTAAAATCAGTGATTCGGGTCGATACGTTTGTTCGGCTAGTAATACCTTGGGTAGTCGGTCTTCGGAATGCAAAATCGAAGTTCTAAGTAAGTTAAGTAATTCTACCATATCTTTAAAGTTTTTCGACATTTTCTTCGCAACGAAACTTTTAGGAAATGCCCGTTGTGGTTACTTTTGATTATTTTCCTGAGTGTAGGACAAGTTTTCCTGTCTTGCAAGTGGGTCTGAAGGGAGTAACAACAGAAAAGCACTTGAGTAAAGATTTAAACTATTTTCATTTAATTTAAAATGTCGGATGCAGTGACATATCAAAAAAGTAAGTTCGATTCGATACGCACTTTTCGTGAAGGGGAAAACTTCGCCTGTAGAAAAATATTAAATTCCCTTATGACAATGGGGGACCAAGAACGATAGGAAAACCCATGCTTATAACCGTTTATTTGGATAGAACTGTGCCGACAACTGGGTGCTATCTGAGAAATTTTGAGCACTTAACCACGTTATCGAGGGGACTTTGTGGTTGTTCCGTCTGTCGTTCACGGACGAGAAAATTTGTTCATCGACAGCAGTAATAAGCTTACTAGTTTTTTCAGTGTTGAACTTACTTTCCTGGGATCGCTGCATCGATCATTTCAAAGTAAATAGAGTATAGTTAGGTCTCGCAGTGTTTCAACAACCGCTTAACCGGAAAAGCACGTAACACATAACACGGGCACGAAATTAATAAATTGCCAGCATAACGTTTGATTGGAGTGAGAGTTGCAGAGTGTTACAACAGTAGAATTTTATTAGCACACAAATAGTGATATAGAAACCCCAGTCACAGAAGTATTGACGGTATGTATACTAAAATGATTACAAGGAAGATGACAATAGGCAATATCCAACAAGCGTAAAATTACAATTCACTTTTTTTCGGTTGGGTGAACATCGAACTAACGTTTAATAATTGTTATCTTTGTCTTCTCGCTTGACTGTTTTTGCGCCTTTGTCCGAAAATTTTCAACTATAAAAGAATTTTGTGAACCGGAAGGTTTGATTTTTGGATATACCGTAATTTTATTATTTGAGTATATAGTGTAATGTAATTTTTTTGTAAAAAATCCTTAAAATCCTTTTGTTATAATTACTGTATGTCAAATCTCTTAGCTTCCATCATTTACTGTTAAATAGTCTCTCAAAAAGTGGGTTTTTTACTTTATATTTTCTTATTCTTGCGATTTTTCGCAACACTCGTAGTTTACATTTGTATTCGTATAATATTTTATTTCTACCATTCTTATTTAGCCGAAAGATCCTTATCCGAGGCGACTAGTTCAGAAATCAGCCAAAAGCAGTTTGCTCCAATCATAGTGCAAAGTCCGGCATCTAACGTCGAAATTTTGGAAGGGCAAGAATTCGAAATGTTTTGTCGGGTCCTTTCGAACCCGCCTTCAACATTATCGTGGTCGAAAAATAAGCTTTCGGTAAAATTTTCTGCACAATGAATATATGAGATAATGTCACCTGTCTTGCAGGTTCAGCAATCAAGGAATGTAAGATTTGTCAATAATGAATTGAGCGGTCAATCAAAGATCGTCTTCAAAAGAGTTAGCGTCGCGGATAGCGGAACGTACACTTTTACAGCGGAAAATAAGTTCGATAAGAAGGATTTAGATATTGTGTTGTTGGTCAAATGTAATGAAGGTCATATTTATTGTGCAATGGTCGTTAATTTTGATGCTTTTCAGCCGGATCAGAGTGCAGTGAAAGAGAACTTGCTGAATTGTCTTTCAAGTAAGTTTTAGCATCTGCCTTTTCATTATCATCTCGTTGACTACTGTTCAGGTAACTTGTTTTTTATTTATCTTTCCTTTATTCTTGTTTTACCGTCTCTTTTTTTCTAAATCACAGCTTTTTTACGTCTTTCCGTCTGTAGTTTAGATTTTATTTTCTTTGTTCTTCTTCTTGCCTGATTCTTGATCAAAAGTATTCTCTCTCTTTAGTACCTTTTTCTGATTTTTTGAAATATTCATGAATTCCTAGACGCCAGTTACGCGCCCCAGTATTCATCGAACCGTTGGCAGATGTTCACATTTTGTCAGGCAATAAAGCCATGTTGACTTGCAAAATTTCGGGCACACCGGAGCCGAAAATTAAATGGGAATTTGAAGACGTCGGAATCCCCATAGGACAAAACGATGTGGACCGTCTGACCATCCGTCGCGGCGACGAATGTTCATTGATCGTGCCCAACATACGCAAAGAATTTTGCGGTTTGTATCATTGCACGGCTGAGAATTCTCAAGGTGTCGCTTTGACGTCTTGTTATTTGTCGGTCGGCGACGAAGAATGCAAACCACAACCACCTTATTTTGTGAGGTAGAGTTAGATTTTAGCGTATGTAAAAACAATCCGAGTTTGAAATCAGGGACGATAAAAAAAATTAAAAAAAAATTCAATGTCTATTGAAAAAGCTCAGTGGTAAAAAAACGGACTGCTCAAAAATGTTTCTTTGCATTTTCCAAACCACTCATTTTTTCCAGTGATTATTTTTTTGAAAATTTATTAAGAAATACTCTTAAGGGGTCTATCCTGAATAAAAATCATTCAATAAGATGATTAGATATAAAGATTTTATTAGTTTTAAACAAATTTTCTATTAGAGGTGTATTGAAAATTTTAGAAAACTGTAAATTTCATCAGAAGCTGTCCTTCTGCTCATCATTATCAAAATTAACGCTTGTAGCTTAAAAACCAAACGTTTGCCATTTACTTCGTTCGATTTTTATTGGTGATAAACGTTTTAACAGTAAGCTTATGCTGCAATAGCCGAATGCTGCTTATTACTAACTGTCAGAAAACGAGGAAAACATTTACATCAAAAAACAGTGGTTTACTATGAACCGAGTACAGCCCGTGATATACCGGAACCGGAATAGGCGAGCAACCTAATTAACGAAACAATGACAGGCCGGCTTGGTCTAGTGGTTATCGACTCCAACTACTAGTCTCGAGAACCAGGTTCTGTCTCGGGCGTAATCCAGATTTTTCTGGGAGCTATCATAGGTAGACGCAGTCTATCATCCTTACAGGGTCGATAAATTGTGTAGACAAGCTTTTAACGCATCTATCCGGGGTCCACTCAGCCCAGTTAATATCTTTGCCATAAAAGCGGCGAATGGGGAGGTGACCATACCTGTACTTGGGGTGGTTGAGGGGGACCCCCCCCCCAACTTGGCCAACCCAGTACCCAAAATCATTTACCCCCCCCCCAACCCCCCCAGTTTGGAAAAAATTAAAAAAATTTGCCAAAAAGTGTATGTTTTTTGGCCTTTTTTGCGAAAAATTTCGACTTTTTTCTACCCCCCCCCCCAAAATTTCGGATTCCCCCCCCCCCAACTGGTCGGAGGTCTTACAGGTATGGAAGTGACCCTATTCTATTTATGGGGTAGGTAGCCGAACAAGTCCTGCTTTGTCAGGCAGAAGCTAGCCTGTGGAATTTGGCCTCTAGTAGGCGCATTCAGAGAGCGCCTCTCATATAAGGTGGGCTCTTGTATGACCGCATAGTCAGGGCCTTCTTAGGCCCGAACTGCGGAACAAGGGGTAACTTTTCTCGGGGTAAATGTCGGAGTAGGACTACTTTCGGAGTAGATACTTCTGGAGTAAATCTCAAAGTAGGCTTCTCCTACCCGGTATTGCTGAGAGCAAAGTACTGGCGGAGTAGCTACTCTCGAAGTAAATGTCGTAGTAGCAAAAAATCTGGATATAAATCTCGGATCTGCAAAAAAGTGGACAGTGGTTTATTATTATCTTACTGAATTTCTGGTTTTCTCTGTTTCACTTTATCCTGAAGTTTAAATTTCTACCTCACATTCTTGCCTGATCAATTATGAGCGCGAAGAATGATCAAATGAATTGTGGCTTCAATTCAACCATTTTGCATGTTTTGTGAAATAGATGGCTGGCTGCATGCAAATCTCCATATTCTCGTTGAAAATCCCCACTCGATAAATATCGTAAGGCAAGAGAAACCAGTGAAATGATAAACTTATTTTATGTTAGACGCTGTCAGTGATATATAAATACACGGCAGGAGCCGACTCATGGATTTATCTGAAATTTTCAAGAGAATATGGGAGATGCTACCGGGTCAGTTGGAAAGAATTTCTAACCACTTTGATAACGATGCAGATATAGGTATATGCGTATTTCCTATGATTTGTCTAGAGTGCTATTGACAGTAAATATGCAAATTTAGATACAGAAAAACATACTGCCACTGCAAATAATGAGATATCACAAAAGCATAAATGTCCGGAAAGCTTGAAAACTAATGAGCCCAGCGCCAAAGTTTAAAAAAACAAGCATTTGCCCGAAATCAAGCAAAAAATTGATCTGCGCATCCAGTCACCTACAGTAATCCTAATGCTTTGAAGCACGACATTCTTGAAATACAGAAAAGAAATTTGGTCCATTAGCACAATAGCTAACTGATTTCTATGCCAAAAGGAGCATCTTCTAAGAAAAATGCATTGGAGCGCGAAATTTTGGTCTCAGAAGCGGAAGCAAATTATTTTACCAGTGGGAATTTAGCTCAGGCTGCATCATTCAGTATTGAGGAA
Source organism: Romanomermis culicivorax (assembly GCA_963922205.1). Taxonomy (NCBI): domain Eukaryota; kingdom Metazoa; phylum Nematoda; class Enoplea; order Mermithida; family Mermithidae; genus Romanomermis; species Romanomermis culicivorax. The sequence continues at coordinate 910,635 of CAWUHX010000076.1, read as the reverse complement.
AGTCATGCATCGATCACAGGAGAAAATACGCAATTGTCCTACAACTCCTGATCAATACCGGCCAGACCAATTTTCCAGTCATTGAATTCCCATTTTAGGATCGAAACAACTGGCTTGCCCATTTTTCGATCACTTATGTTCTTAATATCTGAATGGTGATATGAATTAGCTTCGATTCAGGTGACAAAATGTTACGTTGATTTGTTGCATTTTTTGAGTTTTTTGTACAACATTGTTATAAGTTTATATGCATATCTTTATTAAGTCGCTATCGCAAGCGATAATTGCTATCACTGTAATTTTTGAATGGATTTTTAGGTCAAATGACTAGGGATAATTCGATTTGCAGTAGCATTGTCATCCAAGAAATTAAGCAAACCAAATACCTCCCTTTTTACAGATTATACTATGAACAGTGCTATTCCGAGATTTACTCCTACCTCCAGCAGGAGTAGAATCTCAGAGTAAGTTGTTTATTACTTACTCCGGGATTTACCCTTCTCTTCGCTCAGCAATTCCATTTTTTTCTCACTCACAGATTTATTCTGTGATTTACTTCTCAGAGTAGGCTACTCCGCCTTCAGCAATGTGAGCCTTAGGATTTTAGCGGCCCTGGGCGAACTCAGGCTTAGCAGCCCTCAATTTTTTAAATAATCATTATACACCACGTCATTTTTAGGTAATAGATGATTCACTAATTTACGTACTTTAAAATATCTAAAATCTGCACAATTATGAACCGGCTGAATGACTACAACAGGCCATTCAACTCTGTGTATACTCATACATAATAGACGATATTACACAGCATATAACTTATATTTAATGCAACGTGTGTACTCAGGGTTTTTTTAGGCCAATTTATAGCCATGGCTCCTAACAATTCTGATTTGCTCCTAAAAATTTAGCCGCACAAGCCAAATTGGCTTGTAAAAATTAGAGTTTAACCACCTTTTAGAAAAGGCTATAGGATTTCCTGTGCGGAGATGCATTTTTATGCATTTTGAAATGGAAAATACCAAAAATTGTCCGGCGCTTCGCGCCGGATTTCAACTTATTTATGATTCTTGGTATGATTTCCATTGTGCGGTTAGAAAATGTCGAGCTAGCTTATGCGTATAGCCGGGGCCGTTCTTAGGTGGGGCGAACTGGGCGGCCGCCCAGGGCCGCTAAAAATTTTCTAGTGTATGCTTGGAGAATACCTTTTTAGCGGTCCTTAATAAAATTGTCCATTTTTGTTTGCAAACATTACAAAATTTCCGCAAACATGATGAAATTGAAACGAATTTCATAAAACACAATTTCCTTTGGTTTTAAGAATCTTCCGTGTTAGTTACAGTGCGTTGAAAAAATGTGTTTAAAAATGAGAATCATTATATTATTATCGCAGCATTACAAAAGGGAAAAAAACTAAATGAAAAAAGTCAATAGTGGGTGGTTTACAACTAAATCACATATTATACATTTTGTATCAGAATTTCATATTTTGCTGTGCATGGTCAAAAAGGCTAATGAATTTATATTTGTCCGGAATCAAATTTTTCTACAAAGCTTTAAGTATCCAATCATTACTGACGAAAAGTATATATGAGAGGGTTTGTTTCAAATGTTGACTTTTTTGCTTACAAAAGAGAATTTTTTCGTTATCACTTTTAGTTTCAAGTTGTTTCCTGATCTGGTGGTCGACTGCATGATGACGATATAGTTTCAGAATAGCGATTCTCGCAGGATAACAATAATCCGGGAAGTTTATAACATGCTTTGGTAAATATTTTTGAACTTTGTCAACCGTTAGTTAATGACAGATTTAGTTGAAATTTTGATGACTATTTAATCACTAGATTCGGATTACGTTAAGTTTTAGATACATAAAATTTATATAGAGTAGAGATAAAAGAGGTACTAAAACCTTCCTTGAGGTACGTATGAGTACACCACTCAAAACGCTAATGTCACTAATAAGTATTGATCATTCTAACTTGTACGCAAACAACAGCTATATAAGCTTCTTTGAGCAGGAACGTGTTATAAAAATATCTTTCTTATTTGGGAAAAACTTTGAGTGCTTTACAGTTCATACAATTATGGGATTTTCATCCAAGCACGCACATTCCATAATTCTGTAAAGCATCTGTTTTTTCTACAATGAATTTTCTTGTGTCAAATTTTGTTCTTGCATGTCGAAAACTTCAATGGTTTTACACAAAAATCTGTGGCAAAAATGGTGGCAAAAAAGGTTGATTTCTAGTTGATGTTTTTGGTTTCGTAGTTTGCTGACAGTATTATCTAGCTGATATCAGCACATTGCTCAGTAGACAACTCCATAGGGAGGGGTATGAGGGGGTATTACCCCTACCTAAAGTCCTAAAAATTGATCACTAGGTGCCTAATTTTGAGGCACAATGAAGTGTTTAGTGGACATTTAGCTACACTACCCCCGCAAATTTTCAAATTTACCCCTACCTGAAAAATCTGACCTCGGGGACCTCTGTTGCTCAGGTTTCTGTACGGTACGCAACATTTTTACCATTTTATCTGGCTATTATTGAATTTTCTCAAAAAAAATAAATTCTGGATAAAAGACTTAGAAAACCTGGAAACGTCTGAACCTCTGGAAACCATGCCTCAGGCGTTTTATTAGTGTTATGAGCAGATGTTGCATTACATAAAAGTTATATACTGTGTAATGTCGTCTATTATGACAACATCAGAGTTGTTGTCGTTCAACCGGTTCATAAACGTGTTTTTTTAATGAATAAAATCTTGCACTGATGGAATTACGCGTCGTTTTTAGATATTCTAAAGTATGCAAAGTAGTGAATAATCTATTAGCTAAAAATAGCGTGATGTCTAATAATTATTGGAAAAAATTTAGGGCTGCTATACCTGAGTTCGTCCGGGGCAGCTAAAACCCTAACAACGGCCCTGCGTATAGCTTTCAAAAACCAGCATGTTATGGATGAGTATTTGATCTTGTATTGTTTTTTCCACGTTTTGACAAAAATCAACATTTTTCTAGATTATTTTTACAAAATTGTTTTGCGGTACTTTAGAATTTTCGGCTTTTGTGAACATAACTTTTTGCATTTGGAAAATGATTAAAACATCATCAGCATGGGAAAATTTCGGAGGTTCTTGCTATCTGAAGAAGGCATCCAGATTCGTTGTTGCTTGCCTAACTTTTGAATTTTAATTTGCCACACTGAAAACGCATTGATTTGAATTCACTGAAAAAATAGACCCTTCATGCAGGAAAAAGATATAAAAAATATACATTTCCAACGCTATAGAATATCATAATCTAAAATTTTCTTCCGGAAGTGCCGGAGATATTCAAGTCTGAAGTAAAATACCTATCGTGCTTTTTATGCTTCAGATCATTTGAAAGCAATCGCTTTTGATAAATAATTGGGATTGGTAAATTACTGGCTCCAGATATATAAGATCCAAAATGGAGCTAAAATGTTTGACCTTTTCCGTCAATCAAATGGTGAAAATATCATGATCGTTATCGGCTATTGCAGAAGAGTGTGTTGAAAAAATGTATTTTCCGACGTTTTAGAAGCCTCGAAATTAAAATTTTTCAGCGCTAAGCACCGAACAAGTTACTTTAGACAGACTGCTGATTTCTCACCCAAAACACGCGAAATCCAATTTTAAAAGTCAGGAAGTGAATAAAATACAAGGGAAGTAACTGTTAATCATTTTTCTGAGGAAATTAAGCGACTTAACCAATTTTAGAATGATTAACTAAAAATTTATCTATGCAACCAAATTGTTTCCCCAAGTTACAGATCAACCTAACTTATCCGAAAAAAACCCTGATGATCGATTTGAATAATGACTAATATAATATGTGAGCCTGTGCTTCTACTGTGATTTTGAAGAGTGTTTTTGACTGAATTTGTTGAAAAAAACATTGTTTTTTACTACCACATTTGTTTACTGACTTTTTAGTTTTGGCTTGTTGAAATTCGTATTGGCCTGTTAAATTTTGGCCCTAGGAGCCAAATGGCCTGTCAAGAAAAAATTTAAAAAGCCTTGTGTGCACATAACACCTTTATAAAATGCAATAAGATCTTATAAACTTACACCAAAATTATGTTTGCGGTAATTGGGTACTGTTTGTGTAGAACAATAGAAAATTTAAAAGAATTTTTAGCCACCTTGGGTGGCCGCACAGTTCGCACACCCCTAAGAACGGCCCTGTGCATAGTTCCTGCCATTCCGGCCAAACTGCCCCATAAGCAGGGATATGAGGGGGTATTACCCCTGCCTAAAGTACTGAAAATTGATCACTGGTTGCCTAATTTTCAACAAAATGACGTGTTTTGTAAACATTTAGCTACGCTACCCATTCAAACTTGCAACTTTACCCCTATCTTAAAAATCTGACTTTGGGGACCTTTGTTTCCGGCTATAGGACAATGAGTACAGGCGCACCTGCCGGAATTTAAAAAGCAAGGATCCTTTTTCTCTGGCTGATATACTATATGTGACATCAATGTTCATCACAATCTGCATGGAATTGATTGTAATTTGTTTTAACCAGAATCTCAATACATCTTCAGCTCTTAAATGACAAACATTTGATGAATATAAAATGACAGTTTTGTTGAAAACCAACGTTTGCGTACAAAAATGAAATTAACAATCGCAGTTTAGAAACAAAATATTCTTTTTATTCCACTGCTGTTATATTGACTGACTCAAAATTGGAAAACCGAAACCGGGATTTTAGGGGTGAATTTTACGGTTTTTGCAGTTGCCTGCATAATTTAAAAAATAAGGTATAAGAGCAGTTAAATCTCCATTAGAAGATAAAAATAATACTGATGCAATGAAAACTTTATTCAATAAGAAAGTTATCCCACGCTCAAAATCCAATTTTTTATCATTTGAAAAATTCAATGAAATTATACTTCAAAAATAATAGCTCCTCCACTCATTTGTACAAAATATGATTTTATAATAGCTTAAAAATGATTCCCGCACCACTGAATAGCTGTTCTGGAGACACACCCATGGCTGATGCACTGTGGTACGGTCTTGCAAGTTTTGCCAGAGTTGGGTACATTTTTTTGTTGATTTGCCAACATTGAAATGGATATGTCATGGGATGCCCATTTTTGTTTACTATTGTGTCTTGAATAACGACTGGACTAAGTTGAAAATAGATTCGCCTTGGGATAAATTGTAAATATCTAATTGGAATACTATCTGGTGAATAGCCAAGTTTTATAAGGCTAACCAATAATACAACGTAGGGAAGTAATGTACTGAATAGTACAATAAATAAATGAATGAATATGCAAAACAACACGGCTTATATACTATTACGGAAAATCTCAGAATGTTCTAGTACATTGTAGAATGTACATGAACAGAATATTATAGAATATTGTGGAAGGTTCTAGAACTTTTCAGGAAAACGCAGTACATGAATCGTGTAATGTGATCATACCGTAAGATGTGTATCATTTACAAACATTTTACATTAGCAAGCTAAGTCAATATTAATGGTTCGAAAGCTCTGTTGTTTTATAAAGCCTTTTTGCTCAATGGACCATAAATCAGTGGTGAAAAAATTCCACTTGAACCATGTTTACTTAGAATTAATTTCAAACGATTTTTCAAATTGTCATATTGCTTCGAAATCAGTCTTTTTTAAAATTTTCTTCCTTTAACCAGACATATTGCGAGCTAAAATTTGAAAAAATCCATCAGCATTTTGATTAAACCTGCCTTACATCTAGTTTTATCACTCATTATCCCCTACTCACTTTCTTGATCAAGTTGATGAAACCTGGATTCTCAACGACACTAAAAGGTTGATCGTCAACAGCAATCATTTGCACAACAGCTTCATCAATTTCCTCAGATTTCAGATCAGCATTATCCATTTTCTTCAGTACAATAAAACGAGAAAGAAAACTTTGCTTGTCCATTTTATCTTTGAATTTAAATAACTATAAAATAGAGCATGAAAACCGAAACCGCGGTTTTGAAAATCTAAAAACTGAAACCGTAAACCCAAAAAAATGCAAAACCGAAACCGGAAAACCCAAAAAAGTGAAACCGGTCCATCCCTACTATTGACTGGTTAAGTAACTCTACAGTTATGAAACGGAAGATAACACCCAAAACAGTGGTTTACTCTAATTGGTACAGCTCAGCTTTTTCTGTCTGCTTATCAAACTACGGCTTTTGGAACTGACGCGTATGTCGGGTATCCGAGAAACTAGACCTAAACATCATGGCTAGCTTGGCGTGCTTTTATCTGATCGATCTGTTTTGGATATCCGTATGCAAGTCCAGTTACAGTATTTTCGATGAAAGCGTCTTTTTATCACGGAGTTAAGCTTTTTAAGGTGTCTTTACGACGTCTCCAGTCCGCTCAACGAAATAGTCAAACTCACGTGTCAGGTCACCGGTCAGCCTAACCCCGACATCACTTGGCTGCTTGATGGTCAAGAAGTAATCGAAAATAAAAATATAGACGTCAATTTCGAATCAAATAACGTCTGCACATTGACGATCAAAAAATTGACTCCCCAAAACGTCGGCATTTACACATGCCGAGCCAAAAACGATCACGGCGAAGTGAAAAGTAGCGCACAGGTCAAAATTGGCAAAAAGAACAAGAAAGGCGAAGCACCCATTTTCTTGAAAGGTTTGTCGAACAATACGGTTTATATCGGCGAAGCTGTGACGTTAGGGGTACTTCTGCGTGATCAGAAAGTAGTCAAAATCACGAAAGAATATCGAGAGCATGTGAAAATCGAACAAATCAGCGAAGGTAAGATAATTATCTATTCTAATTATTTGAATGTCTCTTCTTCGTCATTCAGTGTCAGAGCCGACTAGCAGTTTTCATTTATTTAACCTCAGTAAGACTATCTCTTTAATCAGGGTTTTGAATTCTGAATCAAAGTATGGTTTGTTGAATTCGAACTAAAAAATAAACACCCCAGTTAAAAAACTGCATATATAAGCGAAAAAGTCAGGACAAATTCCAATAACTAAAATAAGTTCAATAACCGCAAAATATCCACGTGCTGAAAATGATGTAATCTAATAATTCTTGTTTTACATTCGCTCTTTATTTTGTCATTATTTTTTAGATCTTGCTCAAAAACAAGTTGCTCCCGCCGAAAGTGAAATCGTGCATGTCATGTCCGAAGCTGCGATTCCCGAGTCTAGCGGTGCTACAAGAATAAAATCGAAAATCACGGAGCTTTCAGCAGACAAAATTCCCGCCGTAGCGGAAGTCGACGATCACGGGAAAAGAGTCCGCGGCGCCGCTCCTAAATTCATTCAAGGTTCACATTTTTCATCTTTGATTAACCAATTTAATTGCATGAATTTCTGAATATTGTTATTTTCAAGGTTTACAAGACGTCGAACTTCACGAAGGTGAAATGGCTGCTGTTGCCGGCAGAACCTACAGAAGGAAGAAACGTTCACATGCTAAGGAATTTCCGGTTACTGCTGAAGCTGTGCAACAGAAAACCACAAAGAGTGAGTATTTTTGTCTTGTTTTTAGTGTATCAAGTGACATGTTCAATCGTAGCATTAAATTGAAAGTTCACATCATTATACTTGAATTTTAGAAGAGAAAAATTCACTATTTGAAGAAAATTTTCGTGAGAAAGAATTATGCGATAAATAATGTCCATTTTTTAGAGTCGTAAAATATTGTTTTTATTTGCAGAGTTCGAGAAAAAATTTTCAGAAATCATACTTGATGATTTTTTGAGCGAACAATGTCAAATGAATATTTTTAGCTATCGAAGAAATTCGTCATATTATCGAAAGTCGCAATCGATCATTATGCCAACCAAAATTTATTGTACGTCCGCGTAGCAAAAAACAAATCGAAGAAGGCAAATCGTTGCGTTTAAAGACAGCTATTTCTGCCAACCCCGGTTGCTTCATCTCGTGGGATAAAAACGGGATCGTTTTAGAAACGGGTAATAAATACAGTATGCATAATGACGGCGATTTTTACTATTTGGAAATTCACCGTGTCAACGATACCGATTCAGCATTTTATAATTGTACGGCGACCAATTCTTTGGGTATCGCGACAGCTTCATCAGAAGTGGAAGTATTGCGTAAGTTACTATTTGTATGTGAAGTGTATAAACGATCATGAACAAGCGTGTCAGTAAGTAACGGAAATCAAGAAACAGCTATACGTTTGAAATTCTTTCTTAAACGTCAACTCAAAGAAAAATTGAAAAGAAATTAAATCAGAATTATTAGAACTAAAGTTTATTCAATTTCAAATGAGAACTGAAATCAATGCATCGTAAGCCATCGTTTTCTTTTTTTAAGTTGCCGTTTCAATTGTATAGTCAATCTGCGAAAACAGGCAGGTGCACACGCAAATTGTTTGTGTTCGAATGAGCATCATTTTTACCCAAGGCTCACTTGGAAAAAATTAAATATAGCAACTAACCCGAAAGATCTAAAATTTCAAAAATTAAGCGTTATAAAACCTTTCTGGATGTTGTAGCCTGCATTTTATTAAACACACATGCCTCGTGTTGCTTCACCTGTACACGACATTGGTGTAAGAAGTGCAGGTTCTCGATTATATAGTTTTGCTCACTAATCGATTGCACCATTCTACCACGGTACATAGAAGTTTTTACTTCTAAAATTCAGCTCATTATTGTTGATGTGACGTTGCGAAATTATCCAAGATCATCATTACAACTGCAGCATTTACTTACTGCAGTTTTAATGATCTTTTGGTGATTTATCAATTTTTTCGACATCTGTTATGAATGGAGTGGGAACAAGAAAGATATCAGTTTTCCAACGTCTGCTCAGCTCAGCTGTCTTTTAAGTTGATGGAAATTAAATTTTGACGCCTAATACTAGGCTCTAGGCGCGATTTTGTTCGGATTTCGACACAGTTTAAGGTGACCTGTTTTCGCAGCCACCCTGCGTCTCTGTATCTCGTGTCTGCATTTTTACAGCTCGTCCTCAAAAACGTCGATCAATAGTGCCTGCATTCATCGAGGTATTACCCGGTCTGATCGAAGCTAACATTGGGAAAACAGTTACTATCGAATGCAGTATTGAAGGTCAACCGGTTCCCTCGATTTCTTGGCAAAAGGACGCCAAACCTCTATTCCCGGGTCAAAACGTAACCATGAGTTACGATGGTGAGTGCGCCACATTGAAATTGTTGAACTTGACTCCGGGAGATGCGGCCCGGTACACTTGCGTGGCGTGCAATTCGGCCGGCGAGGCGAGGAGTAGTACAAAAATTACGATCAGGGAATCTGTTATGGAAAGATCGGGCGAAGCTCCACAATTCAAGGTATTATATATACTTCTGTTTTGGAGAATAATCTTTCGTAGCCGCACTTTGACACTCTTGAATTTTTGTCTTCCGTTCAATTAGATGGTTTCTGCTTGAAATGAAAAACTTGATATCCAATAAAATTCTTAATGAAATAAATCTGAAATATTCGAAATTGCGAAATTTAAAAACATTTTCACTTTTGTCCTACGTCAAAGATTATTTAGATGGCGTGAAATTCGATAGTTTCTGTTTTAATTCTGTTGAAATAAACATGGAGGTGAAAAAAATAAAAACCATGATTTTAAATACATTTTCATACATGTGATCTTCTGGAGGGCGTACATAATTACCGAAATCAAGAATTACGCACTGATTTTTGCAAAAAAGCAGACATTTATTTTTTATGAAGTCTTTGAGGAAGTCTCTCCTGGATTTCGAAATTAAGCTCTGAATTACTATAAAACAACGCCATTCTGTTAGAAATTAGCCGTCGGTTTATCTCCCCACAGAATTTGCCAATCATATGACTAGCCATATAAAAGTCATAGCCTCCTACATTTGGTCGAAAAATATCAATTTTTTATGAAAAATGATCATTTTTAAACAAAAAATGCCCAAGAGTGCCAGTTTCCATTCATTCATTTTTATGGGTTTTTAAACAAAAATTACTACCTTTTGAACCGTATTTCGAACATTTTTTGTGAAAACATCGAATTTTTTTCCTTCAGGGACCTCCCGCTTAACCCTCCTGAAATTTTTGGCAATCGATGACCCCTTGCCCCAAAAGAGTCGCTTGACCCCTCCAGACCTCGGGGCTCCATTACATTTCACCAGTCTAATCTTGTCTTACTCTTCTAGGCTCATCTAAACGACAAAACCGTCGTAGATGGTGATTGCGTCTTATTTTCCGTGGAGATTACGGCCGGCACGGACCCCGTCTCGATTCTCTGGTTGCATGATAATTGCGAAATAACAGACAGCACTGGGTTCAAATACGGGCAGAATGGTAACATACATACTTTGACTATTTTGGATGCCTTTCCCGAAGATTCTGGTATTTTTACGTGTCGGGCGACGAACAAATACGGTTCGGTCGAAACCGGGTGCATGCTGAATGTTACAGGTGAAATGAAAATTTCTTTCTTTGGGATTTGTCAGATTTTAACAATAAAAAACTTGCGCTACTTTTTTCACTCAGTTTTCTCAATCTTTCATTTATTCTGGTAGGTTCTTTATAGTTTTTCCAAATTTATATTTACATTCTGATTTTTTGCTTAGATTCATCGTGAACATAATTACCCCAAATGGGACATCTAGACTTTTGTGGAAGATGTAACTAAACATTCGGAAGAAAAATAAAAAAAAGTGTGCCCCTGACTCCTAAGCATTTTCATTTACAAATGCAATTTTTCAAATGTTAATATTTTTTAGGAAAATCTCAAGCCGAAATCAGCCCCTGTTTCATCAAAATTCCCAAACTAGTCCGCGTCAACGAAAGCGAAACTCTTAACGTTACTGTCGTCTTTTCCGGCTACCCGGAACCCGTGGTCAATTGGTCGCGCGACGAAGACGTGTTGGTTTCGGGTGATCATTATCAGATCGTGGGCGTCGGCGATAGGTCAACTTTGTCGATACCGCACGTTTCGAAATCGGACGCCGGACATTATGCCATAACGGCTCGCAACAGCGCTGGCGTCACTTCGGCTCAAGTTAAAGTCGAAGTTGTTAGCAAACGTGTCGGCAGTCGTTTGCCCAAGTAAAAATTTGCATTACTCTTATGTGATACGGGAAAATAAGCAACATGTCAGCTGACAGGCAATCTTCAGGAAAAAATTAGGCTCATTTTCTGCTCAAGATTCCCTAAAATTTTTTCGAGAAAGTATCAAAAAATTAAATTTTACTAACAGAAAATCAGAGAAACATGGTGACATTGAATTTGACGTAATTCTATGAAATTATTTAGCCACGTTTGGAACAGTCATACTATAAATTTATTGTGCATTGTTACTTTAAAACTGGTGAGAAAGTGCACCGAATAATATATTTCAGGATAAATTTGGCTACAATTATTAAATGTCGCAATAATTATACTGCCATTCCTTTAATTTTATTACGTCTTGAAGTAGAGAAAGGTCAAAGCATATTACAGAACGATTAATTGGTTACATTAAATTTTGGGCAATCCTGATGTTATTTCTGTTTGAAAGACGGAAAATCTCAATTTCTCAATCAAAACGGAAAATCTCAATCAAAGAAATTTCCTAATGTCCTTGTCTGGAATGTCAAAAAGTTGAAGTGTGCCAAAACTTTCCCAAATAAGTAGGCGCTTCGTTTTTTAGAATATGCTGTCGCGTGTCAGCCGTATTATGTTCATACCTGTAAGACTTCAGTTATGTTTGCTGGGTAAACCCAAAATTTTTGAGTAGGCTACCAAACTTTTCCAAAATCTTTGGACGGTAAAAAATGACCCCGAAAGGTCGAAAAAAACCTCATTTTTGGCCACCATTTCGAAAATTTACAAAGACAGACCAAAAAAGCTCCTGTTTGTCAAATGTTTCGAGTCGAGGGGTTGGTGGAGGCGTCTGCTCCCATCATTTGGTTGCTGGGTCCGACCGCATCGGGGTGTCCTCCCAACCCCCAATTATATGTACGATAATCTTGTCGGTCTAGTATAAAATTTGTCGTAAGAAATGTTGTTCTTTCATTCTGTCCTACTACAGAGGCTAATTCTAGAAATATAGTCGAAACTGATAATATTAATTCGTCTATTAATTTACACACTAGTTTTCATTTTCTCAAAGTTGTTTCTCTGTTATTCCGTATAGATAAGCACATTCTTTTTTCTGTTCTATGTCTATGTTTTTTATTTGTTTCCTTCAACATAGTCTGTATGATTTCAAATTTTTCTGTAGTTAGGATTTCGCAAATGAACTCTATTCACGATTAGAATTCGCGATTTAAAATATTGCTGAATACTGTTTGACCATTTTTCGAAATTTCAAAATTTGTAATTTAAGCTCATACATTTTTCAATTCTAAATTTTTTGACGCATAATTGAAAAGTAGCTCGCTCCAAATTGCACTACTAGGTAGATCTCATTAGAGATATTTTCCTACTTTTTCATATTTTTTATTGAATCAGAACTTCTTTCAGACTCGGAAAAGGACCACCGTCCATTACAGTACCACCCAGTAATATTACTTCGCCCTTTGGACGTCAAGTAGCTTTGTCTTGCTCGTTTGACGGCTACCCCGAACCCCAAGTCGTTTGGTATTTAAAAGGCAAAAGGGTAGATCAATCGTTCGATAAATCCGTCGAAATGAATACCGGCGGAACTTATGCCGAGTTGAAAATCCAAAATTTCGAAGAAAAATACGTTGGCGAATACACTATTAACGTCCGTAATAGTTTCGGAGAAGATATGGCGTCGGCCTCGATAAACGTGGAATAATTTGAGTCAATCATGTTAGTTACATGCCTTCCGCCTTCGCTATTTTTCTATGCTCTTCTTTCATAATGAAATTATGCGTTTGGAAATTTTTAATTTTCATTTGCATTTTCTACCAGAATCATTTTTTTTTTATTTTGATATCCCATTTATTCTTTTGATTTCAGCTAATTTGGTGTGCTTCTCTTAGATTTTTTGCCTTTCTTGGTTTGTTTACAGCAATCATGTAATCCATTTGGATTATTTCGATTTTTTGTGAGACTCTGTTTTCTCGGTTTAGAGTTTTTGGGCTCGGCCATTTCAGCGGTAAGTTATTTTTACACCGGGACAGCTTGGAGTGGGATTTCCGGCACATATTTTCTTTTGGCGCAAAACGTTGCAGAATTTTTTTACAATTTCACCTATTCTGATCAACATAGTAGTGAAATATATCATCGGCAATCGAAGTCGTCATAAGCCGTTCATATCTCGGTGTGATTGTTATCATTCTTCATTTTGTGAATTGAGTAGTGAGTGTATCGCGAAATCCTGTACTACAGTAATAAAAAAAGAAATCTGCTTGATTTTTGGTTTTTTGAAATTAATTGATCATAAATTGATTGAACTCCTCTCGATTTGCCGTAGAATCTTCAGAGAAGTGCTATCTAATGAAATGTAAGTGCAGACAAAATTTCAGTTTACCATAATTCGCTTCCTGAGGTAGAATAGGACAGTAGTTTACCCAAACTTTCATTTTTCGCGCTCTCATTTTTCTTTCCTTTATTTGTGTTCGCCCATATTCTACTCCAATTCTCTTCTTTTTCTTCTGTTCTTAACAGTATTTTGTAATTACGTAATGTCTTCAATTTTGTAGTCTAATTTTTGTTTTCGTTGAATTGCTCATATGTCTTTTCACTTTGAATGTGTATGTTTTTCATATTTTGTATATGTTTTTTATGACAAAAAGGGCAAAAGTTGGCTGTCTAAATCCTTTACACAATGCTTTCGTCAAAGAATTCTTTGCTCAAAATCAAGATTAGTTGAATATGCTCACAAAGGTGCAGTATTGTGCGCCATCTTTTAGCAGAAATCGTGGAAATACGAAACAGGACTTGACTTCCACTTTAGAAGAATTTCAAGAAACATTCTGCTTGTATAGTTTTAGGTTATGGATTGAACATATGTCTAGCTTATCCTGCTCTGATTTAGTTGAAACAATCATGAAATTTGAGCTGATCGAGCTCAGTTGTCGATGTCCCGAAATACCTGCGCTGGAACGGCCTAACGCCGAAGCGACCCCGGTGCCAAACGCCCACTCCCCAAAATGACTGAATTGGCCGCGCCCCTGTTTCTTTGTGCCTGCTACATGAATTTTTTTTTATTTGAATATTGTTCTACTTTTCATTTATCTGTTTTCAATCGAACTTTTAAGAATATTTTTGCATTCGAATTTTTTTCTATACTCCCATAGTATAGATATTGCCTTTTGATAGTACTGCTGTATGGAAATATCTTTCCTATTATAGTGATTAGTGTCAGACATGTAATATCTCGGTAGAGTTGGATGGAAAATATCGGGCCTCACTGGAATGGAGGGGTGACGTGAAGTGAAAATTTTTGGAAATTGGATATTTTTCAACATTTAACTCGTTTGGTAGGAGGCTGGGGTGTTTGGGTGGAGAACCAAAATTCGATAGGGGATTTTCCCATTCACCTATCACCTGTATGACAGTATATCAGATTTCAAATTCATTTCGGTGTATCAGAAATGTGAGTCTCTTTATTGCAAGTAGGTTGGAAACCAGCGGAGTAGTTCAAATGTGCAGTTATAACTGATTGAAATTTGCTTGAGTTCCGCTTTCAGATGTACTTTTCTTGAAATGGTCCGGTTTAAAATTATCTGTAGTCCACTTTCTCCAAATGAGAGTCGATAAGAAAAAATGCTCATGTAAATAATAAAAAACCTGCATACGCGGCCGCCTTTTTTTCCAGATTGGCTGTAGTCAATTTGAACAAAAGGTTGGCGTACGATCTTTATGGGTTTCTTTGTTTGCGTTGCAATTTGCGAGGCTCATTTGAAAATGTAGAGAATATAAGTCTTGTTGATTATTAAAATTTAGCACATCAAACTAACTGCCGCTTTTATCGAACTTTTTAGCATACGCACAGCATAGAAATTCTGCTAGGGGTCAGCCAGGACAGGGGGTAGAGTGCAAATTTTTTTCGTTCGTGATAACGAAAAAATTGTCTTAGATATGTCTTTTAACATCCAGGCAGCATATTCTTTAACTTAAATCAGTCAGATTGTGAAATTATTTGCTTAGACTGTACTTTTTAAAGCTTTATTATTACTTTTTTTGGAATCAAGCATGCTTTGTTTAGAAAAATTGTTGAACTTCAGCATCATTCCCATTTTTATAACGACTTTCTCTTCTCTCTTTCTCATTTTCCTTTGTCATCTTTTTCATCATTGCTGGGGAGTCAAATCTGCTGTGAATCAGCAAGAATCTGTTGGGGGTTAACCCCCCCCCAAAATGTTCATGTATGCTTTTTAGTATAATTTTTGGTATACTATATTTGGAAGACAACAGTAAGCACTCGATTTGATAACAAATTTTTTCTTTCTTCAGCTAACTACATAATCGATGTTGCGACAATCGACACTTCGGAAACTTATTCTCATTTGATGGACGTTTTTTACCTCCCGTAGTAACTTGTTAATCGAAATTTTTCCGTTACTTGTTTATCTGTTAACTTTTTTCGGGCATTATCTAGTCTTCTTCAGATTACGGTTTTGACATGCTCAGGGTGGATCAGGATGTACATAAAATGGGCATAAGATATAGTTTTTTCGGGATCGATGGTCTCTTCATATTCCGAGGTGCTCGGTCCGACGAATCATTCTTAGAAAATTTGATTCGCGTGCGTTGCGTTTTCTAACGAGACGCCCTCTCTCGTTCGAAACGCACGTTCGTCGGAATTTTTAATTTTATTGTGCCTTTGACGATGCACCTTTTGTGCCGTGGTCGAGGAGGCCTGTTCCCGATAAAGCCGTCATGAAGGTAAGTAAACTGATCTACCCCGAGAGGCTTGAATGAAAATTTGGTCAAAAACTTTCTTCCCGAAAATCGATGTTTCCCCACGAGAATTATGCGCGCTTTTGTGATATGGTTTTGAACATTGTGTTTGTGTTTTAGAAAATAAATCTCCAATACATTGTCAATGATTTTCAGTCGATAAATTTTAATTACAAAAATGGTAACGGGTGGCACCGTTTGTCCCCACTTCACCTGAGGGTGCTGTGTTCTATATATGCGTATGCGCTAGGACCTGGACCGGGCTTAGAATTTCCGGCCCGACCCTACCCAAAAATTTTGTTTAGAAGCTCGTACCCGGCCCGGTCCGAAATCGGGCTTTAACCTTGAGGCCCGACCCGATTAAAAACACAAGGCCCGAAGCCCGACCCGAAAGTTCGATTTTAAGACACACTTTCTGGGGAAATATACAGCTTCTCATACACTAAGTTTTGATAAGTAAAAAATTAACCTTACCTGAAAATCACATATTTGTTGTAACTTGACGCGCTAAGAACGAAAATGGTATTCATTTCGTCTGAAGATCAAAACTCGCATAGCTGTAGTAAGACAAAAATAGACAATTTTCGATTTTTCACATACAGTTCTTTGAGTTTTTGCAAGTTTAGGTACGCCAGACATTGTATTCTGAAAACGTACCCAATATTTGTCCAATCGATGGGTCACAATTTACTGTAGGATTCATTAGTGTAAAGTAGTGCTCAGTGGTGATCGAAACATCAAATTTTGAGAACGAAAACTGTCATTTTTCACAAAAATCATCATCGCTAGAGCTCAGAAGCCACAAAAAAAAGAATATACTTGTTTGGATAGTTGCCAAGTGTAGAAAAAGGAGTGGACTAGATTTATAAGAACTTGGTGTAAGGTATGAAAAGTCATCTTTTTTAATATTGGATTTTCACTCTTTCTCATTAAAACATTTTTCTGTCTGTGGAAAAGTATATTCTGCAGTTTCGTACATTTTGTTCTCTCATAGCATTATATCAAACATATCGAAATTTTTCTGAATGAAAATTATATGCAAGCTAATGGTTGGCTTCACTCAAATGTGGAGAACTTCCAAACCAATAGCAATATGGCATTGTAAGTCCAGACTGATCCGAATCTATGCGTCTAACTACCTGAAAAATAGTCAGTGATTGGCGTATTGTAGTCATTTTGTTTTTTTCAACTTAATGCCCGTGATTGAAAGTGCGTCATTAGGCACTATAAAAACCTGGATTACCCAATATGAGAATAATTCGAATGTCTGGATTAAATTCCTGATCCTCAGTCGTGCTTCGTACTGGGTACACAGATATTTTGGGTACGTGGGTACCCAGGTCAATTTCAAAAGTGAAACCTGGGTCCTACCTATATATTCAGGTGAACTGTTAACTCGAATTTGTAACAAGATATTTTATGGGTAAAACACTCATATACTCCAATGTTCAAGTACTTAAATAGTACTCAGGTTGGGCATGCGAAATACCTGGGTAATATGAGTACTGTGAGGACTAGGTACCCAGGTCATAAGACTTTCGAAGTATGAAGCACTAATCCTCGGTTATGCGAAATACCTGGGTAATATGAGTACTGTGAAGACCAGGTACTCAGGTCATAAGACTTTCGAAGTATGAAGCACTAATCCTCGGTTTCAGCTAATCATAATGTCAAGACTACTTTCTTGCTGACTTAAAAATCCTCACATCAGGTTCAGGATTAGCTAATACTAAGGTTTAAGCCCAGGTTCAGGAATTGCAGTTTAGAAATAAAAAAATTCGAGAAAATAGTGCAACCCAACGCTCGAGGACCCCGGAACCGTGGGTTTTTTTGGTACGGTTACGGTTATGTTTAGGAACCACAGTGACGGTTACGGTTATTTTCCCTGAACTTATCTGCGGTTACGGTTATAACCGTGAGTTTTTCTTGCGGTTACGGTTATAACCGCGGTTATGCATGAGAAAATATGTGCATTACAAAATTATTTATTCAAAAACAAGACTACAAAAAGGCACGGTTTCTTTTGCAAAAAATTAACATTTCCACATTCTTCATACGGCTCATCCACTATATCTTCAACATAGGATTCAGACATAGCAGATTACAAAACTAAGTACGAGTCGCTATGAGCACAAATTTTTGTCGATAATCAAAATTTTCCACACTATACAGGTACACCAAATAATAGTACAGTTTTTTGGACAATTTTCTTGCTTGCAAAGGTGCACCTTATAGCGACAATTTTAGCCCATTGCCTTTAAAGCCTGACGTCATCTAATTTTTTTGAATACTTTCTATGAAACCCATTAACGCGTAAAGCCCGGTTCACACGCTGACATTTCAACCAACATACATGTTGCAACATTATGATTTTTCCAAAAATGTCGTGACATTAAAGCCGTAGGCATACTTAGCCGCAACGGGCGAAAAAGTCTGCGGCTCGCACACTTTTTTGCGGTTTTCAAAAATTGCGACCCGCAAGTCACCCGCAAAACCGCAATACGGTTGCGGTTGGCAACCCGCAAACGGTTGCGGTTGGCAACCCGCAACCGCATTGCGGTTTAGTGCGGTTTATCGACCCGCAAAGAGTTCTCGAGTGGAGTACTTTTTGCGGTTCTGGCAGCCGCACTTGATACAGTATATGCCGTTTCGCGCTGAATAACACTGAATACCTGATCTTTATCAACTAGAAAACTCAATTATTTCCAGAATTTGCTTTGTCCAGTGTTTTTTTTCTGCAAAGGAATCTTTTGAGGAGAAAAATTCGGGAACAAAGAATAAAATTTATGCAAGGTTCTCATTGTCGAAAAAATTTTCGGGAATCGGAAACTGAAAAGATGTATTTTGGTGAACACTGTTTTTCCCGCCGGCTTTTTCGTCAAATGGCGATAGGGGTAAAAAATTTTTCCCCAATTTTCTAAAGTCTTTTTTCGCTTAAAAATGCTCATAGACGGTTTATTTTAGTGTTTTTAAGCTTTTAAAATATGATGTTTTTAGAGCGGTTGATTTTTTCCACATGAGAACCGGACCCAAAATTTTTTTCTTCATTTTCCAAAAATTTTCCCCATTTTTAAAAATGTTTGTAATGTGCCTACCTACGGATGCTTTTCCATGCAATTAGGAGCATACCCAAGCAGTTTGACGCTTTTGGATTCGGAAACCTACAACCTTGCATCTCTTAAGTAATTTCCGGTTCGAAATTGCGGTTAACTATGCTTACAATTGCGGTTTTCCGGTTCCGCATTTTTGCGGAACCGCGGGAAAGTATGCCATTGTGGGAGCCGCAACCGACCCGCAATTGCGGGTCGCAAAATTTGCGGCCGCAAAAAAACCGGTCAAGTATGCCTACGGCTTAAGATGTTCACACGTGCAACATATTATATGAAATACGCTGCGACATTTTCCACCTCAGTATTATTTTTCGGTGTCGAAAAGAAAGTCTGTTGCTATTCTTGGTCTTTTCCTACTTTTGGACGACGAGTTTTTTTGCGCCTGTCACGATGCACCAAGCACACAAATAGTACCAAATGTCGCGCTGTATGTCCGCTAAAGTAGGCGGCTGAGCAAAAAAGCAAACTGTATGTTGCTTATATGTCGGGCGTATGTTGTGCCCATTCACACCTGATGATTTTACTTAACATACGTATGTCACATGTCACGCGACATGTACGTCGGGTATATGTTGCACAAAATGTCACTGTGTGAACCGGCCTCAAGGCATTGCTAGAGCTTTTATTTGAGTGCATGAAACGTTTCAATAAAATAAAAGTGGCATGCTTTAAAATATGTGTAACCGTGGGATAACCGTCAATAATATGGACGGTTACGGTTATAACCGTAAAGAGCAGGCATGGTTACGGTTAAAACCGTGGCACAAAATTTTTATGGTTAAGGCCCATCTATACTTTTTTCTCGAAAATCTGTCGCAATTGATTGCTACCATCAAAATCAAACGAATCCCTCATTTTCCCTGTGCGCAGGAAAGATCTTGACGACTTCTATCCAGTGAAGTATATTTTGCAAAACAATTTGCATAGTGTGGTAGAAATCAGCTATTTTGTAAACATCTTGCGTCAAAGCTGGATTTAAAATGCTCAATAGATAATTGTTGAAGGTGTTTGGTATCTTTCGATCGGAAATTTCAATATCTACCTTGCGATGTATTATACACCGAAATTGCTCCAATACTTGATGAGCAAATCGCTTGCGTATGTTTTTTAGAAAAAGTATAGATGGGCCTTTAGTGGTTACGGTTATGGTTAACCGTGGTTAAACCACAGTTACGGTTTAACCATCCGGGGTAATCCTGATCATTTTGAGACTATAACAAACATTTGATATCACCGACATGTTAGTGTGATTGCTGAAACTGAGGAGGTTCCTTTTTGTTCGAGATTATCTTCAAGCTCGAAGTTAGACTTTTAGTTGATATGGGTCCTGGTTACATTCATTGTGCAAGTTTTACCAATTCTTGTCAAAAAAGCTGTTTTCCACAAGTTTTTAGATTTTGAAAAAGTTCAGGGGGAGTCAATTGACTTTTCTCAGAGCAGGATCAGGGATATCCAGTGTTCACTCCCCTACCCTATGTGCATCAATAGTTGGTAGGTGTGCTGATGCACTCAGCTGCAGAATATACTTTTCCACCGACATGAAAAATTTTTTAATGAGCAAGGATGTAAATCCAGTATTACGAAAGTGGATGTTTCAAACTTTAACCCAAGTTCTTTAAAATCTAGTCCACTCCCTTTTCTGGCTTGGAAACTATCGGAGCAAGTATATTCTTCCTTTTTCTGCCCTATCCCGGCATTTTCTAATAAACTAGTCCACCTCTTTTTAGTGAGGCTCAGCCATGCATGGAAACCTTCGTAGAAGCACATTGAAGTTTTAAATTTGGTCATTTTCACATCAAAGAAGCAATAAAAACAATCTTAAAGCTATAAATTCTCATTTCCTGTTAAGGTAAAAGATGTGTTAACTGCATATTACATGAAATACGTTGTAAATAGAGTGCGAAGTGACTATAGTCTGTTTTTTACAAAATGCTTCCAAATAGAAAAGTGACACAAGTTGTACCTAGGGGTCCTTCAGGGTGCCACCCACGCATTTTCTAAAAACTGGATGTTTACTTTTCAGCTTTCATGCCTTGTTTCTTAGTGCATATAACTGGTTCTTGTATATATAACTCACATAGACAAACTGATAAAGCATAGCCTCTACCTCTTGCCTGTTCTAATAATAGATTTCTTGGAAAACTTCATATTTACTTTTCAGCTTGCATCAATGTGTGCTTTGGTTTTTCTTAATGCACTGTAAACTAGTTCTCCTATATAAATCTCACATAAGCAATTGATGAAATACTGACAAAGTACTTTCTTTGAAACGTTCCCAGTGTGCATGAAAACTAGCTTGTTACAGTGCCAATGGTAGTATCAATGCACGTTGATAAGCTGATAAAATGAAATAGTAAACAAATGTTGTTTTTCAATGATGAGATTTTTCTAGGAGATGAAGAAACTAGTTCAGCAGAATCCGAACTCTTCTACGTGCAGATTGGCCAGACAGTGTATAAATTGAATGATAAAAAAGAAACTGCTCTAAGTAAATTTGCTCAAGCAGACAGCTAACACATAGATAAAAAGGACTATAAAAGTTCTTAAACACTGTCAGAGAATCATTTTTCTCTGTGTGTCTATTTTGAAAATGGGTGACTCTAATGATTCGGATATTAGTGATTCCTATATATTCGACTTAAACGTGAACGATTCATTTTTGGATTGGATTCTAGATCCAGCTGACAATACGTGGGGACCATTAGAAGAGGCAGAAAAAGAAGATCGACAGGGGACTCTACCCAGTGCTGATGAAGGCACTTCAATGTTACTTGACAATAGCGACAATTCATCAGACTGGGAAATTACAACTGTGGATGAATATATCGCATCAGATGAAGGCGAATCGAATCAGCAGGGTGGTAATGTTGAATTTCCACCCAAACATTTTTACTACCTCGGGGAAAGTGTAGAACAAAGAGTACAGTTATTCCAAACAAGTGGGCAGACGCGACAGTTCTTCTTGAGGAACCTCGAACAATGCAACAATTTATACCAACAGCTACCTATAATTTTTGATCATGGGATTGATCAAACGACGACTGATATACACGAGGATGATTTAGTTGAAGCAGCTTTTTACCATCCTAACCTCGACAATCCTATTCTCGTACATTTTCGGCCTTGCATCAATTTCAACAGAAGCATCATGGTCAATTTATTCAAGGGCATCATCCAATCAAATCAGCAAATAACTTTGGAAGATCGGGCAGCAGCAATAAAGTTGGTGACAGTAAAGAAATTACGAGGTGCCAGTTCCCACAATAAATAGAGATTTTTTACTCACAACGAGTTTTTATATTGCGGAAAAAGTGGATGCTTTGTACATATAGACAATCGAGATAACCTATGCCTCCTGGGAGCCATTGTCACAGCCATAGCCAGACTCAACAAAGATGATCCAGCATATCAGTATGACAGTATTCGTAAAGGAGATTCTGACCGTCATACCTTGCAAAAATGAAAAGCTATGGAGATGATGGATGAAGCTGGTTTATCCAATTACCATGGCCCATGTGGCATTGAGGAGCTCAAAAAGATTCAAGATGTTTTGCCTGACTACAAAATCAAGCTGTTTAGCAGGGAGCACTATTGCGCCATCATCTTTGAAGGTGGGTTTCTAATTTGTTTCTTTGTCATAATGCAACTTTTGATTCATTTAGGGAATAATGATGCTGAAAAGGTTATCCACTTGTATTATCACGACCAGCACTACACGGTCATTAGCTTTATGCCAGGATTTTTTTCACAATCATACTGGTGCGAACTCTGCAATATGGCATACAGCACAGAAGATAATCATCGATGCATCAACAAGTGCACTTCATGCTACCATCGT
Source organism: Romanomermis culicivorax (assembly GCA_963922205.1). NCBI lineage: Eukaryota > Metazoa > Nematoda > Enoplea > Mermithida > Mermithidae > Romanomermis > Romanomermis culicivorax. The sequence goes on along the minus strand of CAWUHX010000076.1, from coordinate 887,860 downwards.
CCACCTTGCAAACAGGTTGAAATTATAATTTGCGAAGAATGCAACCATTACTTCAACAGCCTATTTTGCTACAACAACCATGTAGGAGAGAATGATGCCACATTTACCAGGACCAAAACAAAGCGTACAAAGACTGTTTTCATTTGTGACAAGATTCACCGATGCACTTCATGCAAGAGACACGTGCGTAAAAGTGGTTTATCAAAACACAGGTGTGGTTACACCAAATGCCGAATTTGTAAGCAGGAAGTCTTGATAAAAGGTAAGTAATGTCAATTTACTATCGGATAAGTTTTTCATTAATCTCTTGCTTATAGGTCACCAATGCTACATGCAAAGGATTGATGTTGAAGATGATTCTCAGACTGAAGAAGAGCAGTTGGTAGACCTAGACTCCTGCAATGGAGACAGTCTGTGGGATGATCAGGCTGCATGTGCTAAATCAAAATCAAAATGGGAAAAGCTGGAAATCATCCCACGTTTTGTTTTCTTTGATTTTGAAACCACTCAAGAGCGTGTATTAAGGAAGACTCAGCTTGGTGAAGAGCTGGAGCATGTGCCAAATTTATGTATTGCGCATGTAATATGTGATACATCTCAAAATCAGGCTTCTGATACTGTGTGTCATCGATGTGGACTGAGAAAATGAAAATTCATCGGAGAGGATTGCTTGGACAAATTTTGTAGATTTCTGTTCAACTCATCCATGAAGAATACAACTGCAATAGCTCATAATGCCAAGGGCTTTGATTCACAATTCCTTTCAGGATATTTGTATAAAGAAGGCATTGCCCCGAAAGTTGTCACAAAAGGTGAGATTAGATATTGATTATATAAATGACTAAATACATTGCTTTTCCAGGGTTGAACATCATTTCCCTGACAGTCGACAGCATCAAAATTTTCTGCCTATGCCACTCAGCACTTTACCAAAAGCATTCGGAATTGATGAACTCTGTAAAGGCTACTTTCCGCACTTGTTCAACAGACAGGAAAACTGGAATTACATTGGAAAATGGCCAGATGTGCATTTTTATTCACGAGACACCATGAAGGGGGAAAGCCACGACAAATTTATGTGATGGTATTATCAGCAAACAGAAAAGGTTAGTTGGTATAAAATTATAATTGTACAATAAATTGACATTATCACCATCTTTAGGTGTTCAATTTCCAAGAAGAGCTTATCAAATATTGCGAAAATGATGTAGATGTGCTCATCAAAGTCTGCCTCAAGTTTTGAAACATATTCATGCATGAAACAACTGTGGATCCATTCGAAAAATCACTCACCATTGCTGGAGCATGCAATAGAGTGTATCGTAAGCTCTTTTTAAAGAAAGATACGATAGGTTTAGTACCACATAATGAATACCACGGCAAAGACAAACAATCTGTAAAGGCCATTATGTGGCTTCAGTGGTTGAATGTGAAAAACAACCTGCATATCCAGCATGCTTTGAATGGTAAGGAAGTCTGGGTCAGTTCTTACAAGGTAGGTGGAATCGGTGGAGGTACAATTTACGAGTTTAATGGATGCTACTGGCATGGCTGTCGTAAATGCATGAAGTAGAGGAACCATCTCGCAGCCAATCGAGTTTCTACTGCCCGGGATGCCTACATGAGAACAATGTCACGTGGACAACATCTAAAACAACTAGGATATCAGCTCATTGAGCTTTGGGAGTGCAAGCTCGACATCTTGCTCGCAAACTATCTTGAGATCCCTGAATTTTTCAAGAAATCAGCACTGGTAGAACCCTTGAATCTGAGAGATGGTAAGATCTTTTTGTGTCATGTGTATCTTTTTTAAGTTTCCCTCTTGTGGCTTTCTACGGTAGTCGTACAAATGCCATAAAGCTGTACCACAAGATTGAGGAAACAGAAAGGATAAATTACATGGATGTCTGTAGTTTGTACCCATACACAAACAAGTATGGTGTATATCCAATCAGACATCCATTGCTAATTACGGAAAACTCCAAAGACATCAATGAAAAACCATACGAAGGCTTGATCAAGTGCCTCATTTTACCTCCCCAAGATCTCTATCACCCTGTTTTACCCTATCGTTCAAATGGTAAATTAACATTTCCATTATGTCAACAATGCACCGACTTACAGCTACCCAAGTGTACACAGTCCAATGAAGAGGATCGAGCCTTGCTAGGAACCTGGGTAACAATGGAACTTTACAAAGCTCTAGATAAAGGCTACAAGGTAATATTTGATAAGCTGATGCAATCTCTGTATAACCAAGAACCAATTTCAGGTTTTGAAAGTCTTTGAAGTTTGGCATTATGAAGCAGTAGATAGATAAGATCAAATTTCCAATCCAGATGGTGGTTTATTCACCAGCTATGTGAACACTTTTATGAAAATGAAAATGGTAAAACAAACATTAAGTCATATTTTATATATATTATTGTGATTTGTAGGAAGTGGAAGGCTGGCCAGCGCATTGTAAAAATGATGCCTCTAGGCAGGCATACTTGAGTGATATAGAGGAACATGAAGAAATAATGCTGGACAGAACAGAAATTGAAAAAAATCCAGGCAAATGGGCTTTGGCAAAGCTGATGCTAAATTTGTTTTGGGACAAAGTAAGAGTTTTTAAAACTGTAAACATGGTTTTTTTAATCTGTCATACCATTTTCAGTTTGGTCAAAGAAATAATTTGACAAAGACAGTTTATTTTACGAATCGGCAGCAATATTTCGACTTTATATTTGATTCATCAGCAATTATTCAGAGTGTAACAATCATTAGTGAAACTCTCATTGCCGTCAGCTAGACAGAGAAAGAAGAATTTGTCTTAACATTGCCGTATGTCAACCCTGTGATAGCAGCTTTATGACAACTCAAGCCCGGCTAACGCTTTACTCTTATATCGAAAAGTTGGAGCGATGTGTTTTATATTTTGACACAGATAGTGTCATTTATTTATCAAACATTAGTGATACCAATGAATATAAAGTACCAATTGGATGGTCTTTGGGTGAAATGACGGATGAGTAAAAGGATTACGGCCAGGGATCTTACATTACAGAATTTATCAGCGGTGGTCCAAAGAACTACTCCTACCAGGGCCGTGCCAAGGATTTTTGCGGCCCGGTGCGAAGTAGATTTTTGCGGCCCTATTTTTTAAAATTAGTAGGTATATACATCTATACAGTCCTAAACGTCTATGCAGTCATTTTCACGTGAAATAAGTCTTAAATGGGAAATTCTATTAGTGTTGCACATCTCATATTGCAGAAAAAAGTTTTTTTCTTGCATCACGAATCAGGATACATAAAGAATAGCATAGGCGAGGCAACGAAATTTTCTATGTGTATTACGTCCAACTGAATTCACACATTACTGAACGATACTGTGGCTACGTATACAAGTATACAAAAAAATTTTAAAAACGAACAAATAACATATTCACAACAATATTTTTTGAGCCTTTTGGGCTGAAAATTCAGATATAACTTCTGAAAAGTCAATATTGGAAGACAAATCGTTTTCAATTGAAATAATGGCCAATGATTTTTTTTTGTCTAGCATACATATAGTGTACAATATATGTATACAAAGTACAAACTTAGGTCAGTTAAGTTTTTGCGGCCCCTAATTCTTTGCGGCCCGGTGCGGCTGTACCCTTCGCACCCCCCAAGGCACGGCTCTGACTCCTACTGTGTATATAGTACAAAGGACGAGAAACTGCATTACGTAACAAAAGTTTGTGGTATTACATTAAACCACAAAGTAACGAAACAAGTAAACTTTGAAAGTTTAAAACAAATGGTAAAATCGTTCATTATATCTAATGATACAGAAGAAATTAATGTTGTAACTGAAAGAATTGATAGAAAACAGGACCATACTGTTGTAACTAGACGTGTACAAAAAAATTTAGAGTTGTATATGATAAACGCGTTTTTGTGAAAGATTTTACAACTGTACCTTATGGATGGAAAGTATAAATATTGATGTGTTAATTTGCTTATTCATTTGTTTTATATGCTTAATAAAATGGCTACTTTCAACTTTGCTTGGAAGCACCCTTTCAATTGTATTGTCTCAGCTCCTACCAAATCGGGAAAAACTGAGTTTGTGAAAAAACTAATCTTGTTCACCAAACAAATGATTGGACCAGCATCAATGAGGATCATATGGTGTTATACTGAATAGCAGAATACTTACAGTGATTTGCAAAACAAATGTAGCAATGTTTCTTTCCTCGAAGGATTACCATCTATCGAGGTTCTGAAAAGCTTCAAACAACAGCCTCAATTATCAGTTCAAGATGACATGATGCAGGAAATGAAAACTGACAAGAGGCTCAATGAGTTGTTTACAAGAGGCTCTCATCACTGGAATTTATCAGTTATACACATTGTCCAAAATGCTTTTTTTGAAGAAATGAGGACAAGCAGAATAAATGCTCAATATTTGGTGCTAATGAAAAATCCAGCAGATAGACTACAGATACAGACATTGGAAAGGCAAATATTTCCAGGTTCTAAACACTTTATAGAGGCCTTTGAAGATGCAACTGGGTCATCTTACGGCTATTTGATTATTGATTTGACTCAAGACACACCAGATAAATTTAGACTCAGGACAAATATCTTCCCAACTGATGTGGGTATGGTTATATATGTACCACGATAAAAGATATATAGGCCATTGACTTGTCAGCTTGGATCATTTTCTTTTATAAACATCTACTGATAAGTTGCTTCTATTATGGATGACTCGTGCACTGTTGAGGAAATGGAGTTTGATACAACAACCGAAAGGGTATATAATGCATTAGATGGTATGCCCCCACGTCCGCCTCTGCAATGCCTTTTTGATCCGAATGTTTGACAACAAGACGTATGGAAAAATAGCATCCAGTATATGTTTCATGCTGTTCCTCAGAGGATTCTTTTGGTCAATTCTACATGACACCAGGGCACCCGTTTTAACAAGCAATTTCTCTATTCAGAAGCAAAAATCATCCATTTTGATGCAAATAAAGAATGATGAAATTGCAATGTATTCAGTCAATGCCAGTAGTAGACAGAATGTTGCACACTTTATTGAAAAATACTTATTATGCCCTCTACATGAAATGCATGAATATTGGCCCCTATGTCAGAAATGGGTACCATTAAATGCTGACATATGTGCATGCTGCGATGAAGATGGTCAATTCAAGAGCCTAAATTTAGCAACAATTGAGCTGAATAAACAAACTGTAAATTCCTTTCTCAAACTCTTGAAAGAATAATCTGCCAGCTCTTATTCACTCATCAGTACTTGTAGACAAGCAGTCGTATTTCCAATGTCTCCAGCATCATTTGAATTATTTTTAATACCCCTTATGGCAAAAATTAGAGGTAATATAATGTGCACCTATTTATAATTGAATATGTTGTATATGTAATTTTAAGGAGTACCCATCATTAAGCACATGCAAGCTCAATATGCTGATGTTTTATGGTCAAGATTCAGCCAAAATCGGAAAGAAGATTACAAGTTAAAGGCTGTACAATATAATGAATTTCATCAAATTAAACGAAGGAAAATAAAATTACTGGATTTTGGTTCTTCACCTTGGAGCTCTTTGGAGAACTAAGAAAAAGATGCATAGATGCGCAGTATATCAATGACCTGTTTTCCGGGTTGAGCCAAGAAGACAATTTCTACTTCATGTTGATCAATCAAAGCAGTGTATATGATAGAAACATTTTCTATTTATTGATACTACAAAATGAAATTTCCAGTTTTTTGTGAACCATTTATTGTATATAAGCAATGTGCATGTTATAATATTCAGTTTTGTGTTTGCATTTTGGTGGTGAACAGTTGTTTCTCAGGTGATGGCTTATAATAAAACAATGTGTTTCACTTTTCTTGCAGCTGTGATATTAGCTGTCTGCTCAAGCCTCAAAAGTGCAGATGATCTTTCTTACAGTCATCTCGTTTTCATGAGGTCCTATGCATCTGCTCCTGGAGTAGATTTTTACAACATAACCTTGGCTGCACAAGTATTTTTTCGAAATTTCCTATTGAGAGCATTGGCTTGCAACAAAACGGGCAGTTTATTTGATCTTGATTCTGAAAGATGTTCAACACAAATACCCCACAATGGCAATCTCTATGCCTGCTGTGACATGAGCAATAATTTTGATAGTATTAGGGCACCTACATTCAACATTAGCAAACATATGGTACCCTCGTTACTCAATGCACTCAATACAAAAATTGAGAGTGTTGATCTCGAAGATGACAAGAATATAAAGAATCGTCAACTTGTAATCATAAATTACAAAAGTTTCACAGGAGCTGGTTTTATTACTTCATATAACAAACATGAGGTGGTACATCTAAGAAACTTTCTTAGAAATGCCATATGGTGTAGGCCCGGACAAGGACAATTTACAAATATGCAATATTGTTCAACTTTGATTGGAGATCATCAAACACATGTGTGTTGTACACGGGAAACTTTGCAGAGTGTAATGTTAAATAGTTTGAATCTGTATGATAACAATGAAATATCAGTTCTGATGGATGCACTCTATGATAGACAACCCCCAGCTTGAAATGTATATATATATATATACCTGTTGCTATCTGAAATGTCTCATTATTCATTTTGAATTTTTAATAGAATGCCATGTCAAAGTTGCTGCGAAAGTACATTCACCATCTACATGTCTTAAATTGCTGCAGTAATCATACGAAACAAAGAAGTGCACTATTAAAAACTTTGCTGGATGAATTTGTGCATTGTTCATGTGAAATTTTTCGCAACTTGCTGAAAGGACATATTCCCATAAGTACCCTAAAGAAGAAAAAGCTTGCTGAGTATAGCAGGGCAAAGATCAACTTGAGAGCAAAAAAGAAGCAAATTATACAAAGTGGTGAATTTTTACCTATACTTCTACCCTGTCTGCTAGCACTAGCTACTGAAATTTTACCCAAAGTTATCAAAACATGAAATACACTAGTAAAATGGTTCTTGTTCTGCAAGACATGTTTGACAGGAAAAGTGACCAAAATTCTGATAACAGTTTGAGAAAGCAAATATCTGATTTCAAAATGTAGCTTGAACACATATTGAAGAATAATAATATGTCTGCAGAACTTCAATATAAGCTATATGGACAACTATTCCACAGATACTTGAAGCTCGATGAAGAGAGTAAGAAGCCGATTGAGGTTAAATTAAAAGATGGTAAGCTGAATGATACATATCAACAATTGGTAGATATTGATAACCTACATCAGAAACAAATGAAAAATGAAGAACAATCATCTACACCTAATCCGAGAGGGCTAAAAAATGAACAGCAATCTTCAGATGATGGTAGAGATTGGTTGAGAGGCTTACCTAGAGCTAAAGTCAAGCAAGCTGAAATGCTTCTAGAAGTGCTCAATAAAAGTAATTTTGATGTAAACAAGCAAAGTGAAGTTATTTTAAATGGTGTTAGAGTACCCAACAGCAATATCATAGATTTATTACATGATTTTATAAGAGACAGACATACAGCTCCACCTCCATGAGGTTATCAAGAATTTGTGCTACATTTGGTAAAGCTTAATGTACCCAAAGCCTATGTTGGAAATCCAAATCGCTTAAAACTCATTGATCACTATAAAACTGACGAGACAATCAACAATTCTCCATTTCATAATGTTGATGTTAAAAAGCGATTAAGTTTTTCTAATGATAAAAAGTCTGGGAAAAAGAAAAAGTTGAAGTATGAAGAATTCTAAAGAAGTGGTCCTGAAAACATTGTATACAGACATAGGGGCTTCTGGATCTTACCGTGGTGTTCGCAAGCTGTACAAGCATGCAAAGCAGTATGACAGAAGTATAACTCTAAATGATGCGAAGAATTGGCTAGAAAAACAGGATCCTTACACATTACATAAGCAGGCCTATAAAAAGTTTGAACGTAATAGAATTTAGGTCAGTGGTATTGATGCTCAATGGGAGGCAGACTTGGTTGATATGTAAGCATATAGTGAGTACAACAAGGGACAAAAGTATATGATATGCTGTATTGATGTTTTTAGCAAATTTGCATGGGTAAGACCACTAAGAAATAAAGGTGCCTTATCTGTATGTACAGCTTTTAAAGACATTATATCAAGTAGAAGGAAGCCTTGTTGTATTCACACAGATAAGGGCAAAGAGTTTGTCAATTACAAATTTCAAAAGCTCTTAAACTTAGAGGGTATACAGTTTTTTACCTCTCAAAACGAGGATGTAAAATGTTCAACAGTGGAACAGTTCAATTGTACCTTAAAATCAAAAATGTGGAGATACTTCACTGACAGAAAGACATTCAAATGGATAGATATACTTCAACAACTGGTTGGAGCATACAACAATTCTACTCATCGTTCAATTGGTGAAAAGCCTGTGAATTTCACTTATGAAAATGAATCAGAAATTAGAAATCTCCTGTACCCAAGAAAGAGCTCACAACATCCAACTCTACAAATAAATGACTATGTACAAATTTCTAAATTTCATCAGCACTTTGATAAACATTATCTACCACAGTGGACAGAAGAAATTTTTTGTGTATATAAAGTATTGAATCGTACTACTGAGCCATTATATAAAATCAAAGATCTACAAGGAGAAGAAAAACAGGGTACATTTTATGCAAAAGAATTGCAAAGAGTTGTCTTTGATAACACAAAAACCTTCAAAATTGAAAAAGTTTTAAAACGAAAAAGGCTCATCAATGGATCTGTGAAGCTTTTTGTCAAATGGAGTGGTTACCCTGATAAGTTCAATGAATGGATTAATGAAAACGACTTGAAATGAACTCGTACGAGCTTGTTCAACTAATTCAGAGAGATGCATCTCTGAAGGAGGTTTTCCATGGTGTATTTGCTAGAGATCAGCTAAATTGGACGATAACTAGATATCCAGCAGCTATTATCACAAATACAGATACGTCAAATGAACCAGGCCAGCATTGGATCGCAATGTACCTTGATCAGAATGGACACATTGATTATTTTGACTCTTATGGTATGTGCCCGTATATACAAGAATATATTGATTTCATGAATGGAAATAATAAAGTGCAAAATTATAACTCTGTGAGCTTGCAGGGTTGGGATAGTTCAGTTTGTGGTGTTTATTGCTTGTACTTTTTATATCACCAGGTTCGTAGAATGAAACTTCCATTTATATTGAAACACTTTCGTCTGGAAGAATCAACTTTTAATGATAAACTAGTTTGCAGTTTTTTGTACAAATACTTTAAGTTTCATCATCCTATGTGTTGTAAAAACCGTCAGAGTTGTACATCTTTGCGTTACTTCAAAAATAAAAATGGTATATAAATGCTTACATTCTTCACTTGATTCATTAATAAGTTTGCAGTCTAGATCAGAAGATGACACCATTTTATGTTACTCTACCAAGCAATACTGAGGCGGGTGATTCAGCATCAAATTTCAGGGTTACTTTACCACCATGGCTGAAATTATCAGGTCATTGGGAAGTTGGCTTAGCAGAAATTATCTATCCTGTAAGTTGGTATATTCTTGGCAGTGCAAATGATACAAATGTGGTCAATATAGAGTTGCAGAATACTGAAATCCATGTGAATATTCCACCAGGAAACTATGAAATAATTTATCATCTAACAAATGCACTAAACAAAGCTGTTGTTTTAGAAAAAAACGACCTGAATATAGAGATTTGTATTGTTTGTTCGAATATGATGACAAACAGAAACCAATCAAAGTAACTTCAGATTACTGGAATGTATCTGTTATTACTCTACCTAGAAGACTGATGGATCTATTAGGTTTTGATGATAGAATAATTTTTAACAGATATCTGGTTAGAGGAGAGGAATATACAACAATAGATGATCGTAGAGCTTCCCAACTCGGCAGATTCAAGCCAGATCTATCTGCTCATTTTGAAACCTTTTATGTTTACTGTAACATTGTTGAAAACCAAATTGTTGGAAATACAATGGCTCCATTATTACGCATCATAAATGTGCACGGAAAGCATGGCAGTGTTATAAATAGAACATATGACAATCCTCATTACATACCTGTACTCCTCAAAGATGTTAGTCATATTCAAATCAATATAAGGACAGATACAGGAGAATTCTTATCATTTGAATTCAGCAAAGTTGTCGTGAAGCTGCACTTTCGGAAAAGCTCTTACATATTTGATTAGAATTCATTCAGTGTATCTACCAGAAAGTACTGCATACTGGCTGTCATTTTATGAAAGTTCATTGGGAAGTCAACAACAGTATCAGCTAGGAGGTGAATTACCTGCTTTCCGAGCTTATGCCGCCTATCACAGAGGTGCGGGATTAGGTAGTTTCTTTAGAAGTCTGTTCAGAATGGCTATGCCTTTACTAAAGTCAGCAGGGAAGCAAGCATTGACAACTGGATCGAGAATAGCTGCAGATCTGGCTGATGGTAGACCATTATCAGACAGCATGAGAGAACATGGCTGAAAAGCAGTGAGTAACTTACTACATCAAGCTGCAGATAAAATTGTACAAAAGGGTAGTGGCTTAGGGCATACTCCAAAGCAGAAAACATATAAAAGGAAGAGGATGCATTCTCTTACTCCAGTTCATAAAAAGAAAAGCTTGCGTGAGGTGGTTAGTTTGAGAGATATTTTTACCAAGTGAATATGAGCAAACTATTGGATGAGGGCTCACTACCAAGTGCAAAAAGTGAGCTTGACTTGTTCACAGTACCATCAACACAAGTGGCTATAAAACGATCATTCTGGTCGGAAGTGCAACTCCAAAATCCATGTACTAATGAAGGACCATATGAATTCAAACTGTCGCCAGATGTGTACATGTTAGATTTATCAAAGAATTATGTATACTTTGTCTTACGCATAACAAAACCCGATGGCAGTGACTGTAGAGTCACCCAAAATGCTGATACTAATGCATATGATGGAGATTTAGTTTTACCAGTTAATCTGATAGGAAAGACATTCTTTCGCCAAATCAAAGTGTTTCTCAATGGAAAATTATTATCTGACAGGTAAATTTGTTTTTCATTTTGTAGTTGTGTTATGCATTGATTTTTTTAATTTTAGTGGTGATAAATATGCTTATAGGGCATTGATGGAGACGGAACTAAACTTTAGTACTGATGCAAAGTGTAGCCAACTGCAAGCTGGCATGTACTATGCAGATAAAGATCCTGAAAACAACCTGGATGGTATGGCAACACGAATGCACATCTTCAAAATCAGTGCATGGGTTGAAGTTATGGCACTACTCCATGTTGACTTGTTTATGCAAGATCGGTTTTTAATTAATCAATGTGAATTGCATGTTGAGCTTCACCGCAACAGTGATACATTTTGCATTATCGACAATGAAAATGAAATTACCACTCCTAAATATCAAATACAAGTTAAGCAGATGTCCCTTTTTGTGCGTAAAGTAGAAGTATCTGAAAGCATCATTATGGCGATTGAATCAATGCTTCAGAAAACAAGCCTAAAGTATCCCATTAGAAGAACCCAAATAACAAGCTTGTTAATTACAGAGAATAGATGCTACTGAAAACAAAACTATTTGTTTTCAGTAGTTCACTTTCATATTCTAAATAAGGATCAAACATCACTGGATCCTCATAGGATTTTTCTTCATCTTCAACACCACATTCTCCTTCCAGGTTGCTACTATAGAATGAAGTAGGTTCTTCTAAATGAGGGCTGGCTTCCCTAGGCCAGAATCCAGTAAGTTGTTGTGGTGTGAGGAAGTCAGATCTGACAAAAGATAGGTTCCTCCACATTTCTCCCAGCAACAACTTCGGCATTGAATTTATGATGATATACAATGCCACTGTTGTATTATTCCTGCAAATATTGATGTTGTTTTTCTGTCAAGGGATGGCATATCTTATGCTTATTTGAAGTCCAACCTTTTTCCATAACATGAAATTAGTCAGCTTCACAAAACAATTGAAGAGCTTCTTGAACTCAAGGCAAGCTAGGGGCCCATCAAACACTTTCTAGTGTTCTACTACAGCTTTGTATTGATATGTCATGTTCACTGTGGCATTAGCTTGTGGTTACCCAAAATAAGATGCTGCAACAAGTTGTGATGAAGTAAAAAATCCTTTATACAGCCTTCTTCAGAACAGTTGAAGGCACTGCTTTCCATTTTGTATGGCTCATCAGTGGGGGCTGGAAGAGCTTCAGATTCCTCTTTGATGTCGGCAGTTGTGTTTTTCGGATCAATAGCAATCTAGAACTTTGATGTTTGAAGAGGTGCAACCTTTGGCTGGTCTTCATGAACCACATGATGGATATCAAGCTTTGGTAACTGTTCGAAATTTATGATTTTCGTCATGAATATACTTGCAGTACCAATCTTGTAAGCTTTAGCTGCCTTGATTTCAGTAGGTGTGAACTGGAAATTGAAGTAGCTCATGATACCAACTGCATTAAAGTCCATCTTCTTGTATGGGATTTTGAGGTTGCCAGTGATGAAAGATGTTCCCTTGAGCTTTCCATGTATCATAGCACACCTGATGAATTCTTCAGCAGTTGTACATCAATTATTTTCATCTATAAACAGTCGAACTTGCCTCTTTATTAGTGCAGCAATTCAGCTACTTGGGTCTTTATTAAATTGAGGCTTAGAGAAGTACCAGTTCTTGATAGTCATGCCTGATTTCTGAGGTATTGTTGGCACCATGAGCAAGGTTGGGGAGCCATGAAAACATCCAGTAGTGTCAGATCACATAAAAGCTGTGTTAATTGCAGGTTGTTCTGCCTTGATTTTTGTCAATGTGTCAGTCAGTATTGTAATAATTGCATTACTGTCTTAGCAAGGGAGTTGAAAACATGGACAAATGTGCAGTGGTGTAGCAGTCCACTTTTCATCACAAAGGCATATGTGATGTGCGATGTCAAATCCTAATTACCAAACCAGCTTGACTGATCTTATCATCCACTGGAGGGCAGAATTTTCATTGCCCAATCAAGCCAGAGATGAACCTGATTCTCCTGAAAGTTGCCAATGATCTCTTTCTGTGCTCCATTTTGGTGCCTTGGTCTAAGCAGTTGTGAACGCCATTCCAATAGATTACTGATACTTTCATCAGCTAAATATTCAGCTTCAACCTTATCAATTGGGTTTGTGAATTGGAATTGAGTCACAGCCTCTTTGATGTCTTTCAGGGTCTTCTTTAATTGCTTAAAATTGTCACATTTCATGTCATGAATGTCATTTGTACATTTCCCTGCAACTCTGGATGGATTGGATCAATAAAACCATGCCATGAACAGTGATCAGAAATACTGGATTTTGGCCTTATGTGGAGTCAATAATCACTTTTTAAATACAATTGTTCTTCTTTTATCTTTGATATAGTTTTCAGTGTCCATGTGATTCCCATTCATCTGAGAAAGATCCAAAAAGTTCATGTTGGTCCACTACTTTATTAGTTTTCACTAAAAATTTGAGCAATCTTTCATCCTTTAGTTAACCAAAAGCATATCGCTTTTCTAATTTTTTAATATGATGTTACTTGGTGGGTGTGTTGCCATATACTGTGGCTGCAATGTAGTTCATTTAGACAAGAAGTAATAATATTCAGACTAAATGGAACAACAATTCACACCTGAAGTTTTTTCAATAATATCAAGAATGCATTTAACTTTGTATCATTCCCCATGTGAGGGATAAAGATATTATGGCCAAACCTCATGGGTATATAGCCAAGATGTCAGCCTACAATGCGTGGAAGTTTTAGTTGGATTATTAGAATTTTGGGTGAATGACTGCATTTTTGAACAGAAAATTTTATAATTTGATACTAAATTGGCTTAAACTTGTTTCACTGTGGCACACTCAATGGTATGTTTATTTTGATAAAACTTTGTGGGTATGTGGCCAAAGCATTCAGCCACAACATATTGTAGTTTAATCAATGACACTCATTAATTGACTTTATGGGGTGCAAAAATTTGTGAATTTGAGTCATTGATAACTGCAGAAAATTGGAATTTAAAGTGTAGTGTAAACCATAATTTAGGTGCTACATATATCTATATGTGTCATGCATATACACTAAACATTGTTACATTTACTGACAAAGATTTATTGATGAACATTGTATACCTGATTACTTATAGGCCTTCAATGATTGTGACCTAAAACTCCGAAAATTGCAAAAAATTTGAATCTTTGGATTGATGTTACAAAACGAATTTTGATTTCCAGATCAAACAAATACTGGCATGTTGTTCAGCACAAAAAACTGTACAAAAGTTTTTTTTGAGGTATGATGAATTTTTTACTTATCACAACCGTGGTCGAGTCTTGGAGAAATTGTGTCTTAAATGGAGATGGTCACTTTACACAAAAAAATTATCCCGAAAGAAAACCAGCTAATATTCCTTATTATTTGGATGGATTTTTCGAATGCGGGAAGTTCAATAGATGCCGTTCTAACACAAAAAAATTTTCTCAGGTGCACACAAGCATATTTTCCCAATTTCTTGGTTAAAATGGTTTTTGACTGCAAGGATTTTAATGGTGGATGATTTTTTTGGGCTGAGGGCTCTTGAACATGGGGAATTCAAATGATAATGTCACTTTACATTCTGTTCACAACATGTTTTTCTATGCAGTTCACACAACTTTTACTTTTACCATAAGTGAGAATCTATAGTTTTAAGATTGTTTTTTATTGTTTCTTTGATCTGAAGATCATGAAATTTAAAACTTCAATGTGCTTCTGTGAATTCTACATTGTTGAGGCCGACTACGAGGAGGTGGACTATAGTCTGTATTTTTTCAAATGCTTGTAACGCAAAAATGCTAAAAGTAAGTATGCATGCAGAATTTTGTGTCAAGATGATGTTGTTGTTGACTGTATGTGTAATATGATCCACCAAAAAAAAATTTTTGTTGTGTATGTAAATCAGCCGTTCTCATTTATTATTCTTTTGTATCAAGTTTTTAATTTTGTTTTTCTTCATCTTCGCTTATAATTATGGTTGATGTGTCATTTGTCCATATTTTTATTGTTTAGTTTATCAATGAAAAAGAAATGCTAGCTGTGTATTGGGCAATAACAAACGTTTTTTGACCCTATATTTTTGGTCGTGACTTCGATTTAGTCAGTGATAGCTCTGCAGTTAAGGCACTGAAAAGTTAAAAAGATAACAGTGGGAGAATTTTCAGATGGCAACAGGAACTAAATTCCTATAAATTTGCTTTATTTTATTGTAAGGGTCTGCTAAATTCTAATGCCAATGGATTATTGAGATGTCCAGCTGGAGAACCATCTTCTCCTTCCATCGAGGCAGAAAAAGGATTGAATTTTAGTGATTTTGTGAAGACTGAACCAATTTCAAGATCCAACACAATTATTCTTTCATTCATTCATTATTCATCTTAAATTCAATCGGATCTGGCACAGCTGTTGCCCACAATATTTTTAAAGTCACGTAAGTAATGCAGCTGAGATCGCAAGTGAGTTCTTACTGGAAAAAGATATTCAGAAATTTCATTAAGAATTTCCTAATAATTAGAGCATTGATCAGTGGGAGGATCAATTCTGTGTAAATTTTTGTCGTTATCTCACCTTAAATCAATTACCCAATGACTCAAAATTAGCCAAAGCTATTCTTCGAGATGCTAAAATTTTCGTGTTAGCTGATGACAATCAGCTTTATTGTAGGCTTAAATTTTCTAATCATGAACTATGGTAGCTCCTGGTGCCTTTAAAACATGGTAAATTAATCTTAGAAAATTACCACGATTCCCTCTTCAGTTGTCATTTAGGAATGGTAAAAACCCTAAGCAGGATTCAAGATAACTATTGGGGCCTCTCATGTGGATCGATGTTCAGAATTGGGTGAGAAGTTGCAAAATTTGCCAAGCAGTTGAGAAAGGCAATCTGACTAAAAGTTGGCTGAATAGCATCACATCTGGAAAAATGTTTGACTTGATCACTCTAGATATTCTGCAACTTCCAGAAACAGAATTTAAGAATAAATATGTGGTGGTTTGCACAGAGTATCTTTCATGATAGGTAACAGCAAGTGCTCTAGAAGATAGTCAGGCTGAGACAATTGCACAATTTTTATTATTGAAGGTAATTTTACAACATGGTGCCCCAAAGGATCAAGGAAAACAATTTACTTCTAGCATTGTTGTAGAACCATGTAAATTACTGGAAATTAGGAAAATTATGACTGTTCCTTACCAGCTTGAGATGGATGGTCTTGTTGAAAGATTTAATCATACTTTAATTAGTGTGTTAGCAGCCTGTGTTTTGCAGTATGAACAAGAATGGGATAAAATGTCACAATATGTAGGTTTCACATACAATTGCTCAGTTCAGGGATTGACTAATGTGACACCTTTCAAACTGATTTATGGTTGCAACCCTCAATTTCCTCTTGATCAAGTGCTAAGAAGTTCTATTGATCCAACTGTAAATGGTCCATGGGATGTCAATACCATAAATGAACGTCTAAGTAATGCGAGAAAAATTACTGAACTAACTTTGGCAAAATCTCAAACGAAACAAAAATCTTATTATGACAAGAAAACAGTTGCTATAGAGTATGATGAAAAGCAACCAGTCTAGTTCGTGAATAGCAGACATGGAAAAGGAGTTGCAGAAAAACTGAATCCCCATTGGATAGGACCTAATGAAATAATTGCCAGGACTTCACCAGTAAACTATATAATCAGGTCCTTTAATACTCAAGCACCAGATCGTGAAGTTCATGCTAATCAACTTCATCTGTAATACAATCAAGAGGATGAGAATATTGAAAAGCAGACAGTAGATGCAAGTCTTGTGGCTGAGGAACTTCAAACAGTACAAAATAGAGATATCACACTTCAAAAAACAATGCCTAACAAAATTGATGCTTATAGTTTCACTAGGAGAGTTGTTACACCAAATGGAGGTCGAGTAGGAGACCCAATAGTAGTCCCGATTGATTAAACTTGGAAATGTGGCATAGTTCTTAGCCCTGAGGAAACCAAAAATCAGTTTCCCCATTGCCCAGACGATGTATTTGCTGTAAAATTATTTGAGAATGAAAAGATGCTCTTTAAATCAGATCAAATTTTCCCATATGCAGCAAAACAGTCTGAATTACATTCTGTGATGAGGCGTGAAAAAGCTGTTCAGGCTAAAGTCGAGAATTATTTAGAAGAGTTAGCCATGAGAGATGATCAATTTTTAGGAAAGTGACCACAGAATATTAAATTTTAAGATCACTTCTTTTTCTCAATTTCAACTGTTTCTGACAAACCTCTGACCAAACCAAAATTTAAATTTTAAAGTCCAAGGAAATTTTTAGAAAAAACCTCCACCAATGTGAAACTACCTTTCGCTGATGGTCTGTGGAAAGGTTTAGCGTGGGAGGTAAATTTATGCCATCAGCCTGGTGAAGGAATTAAAAAGCCATCAACGTTACAAACAATCGAGAAGGCGAAATTGTAATCCATCAATTGGTAAAGGATTCTGAGGAAAGTGAAATACCAATTAAAGTAATTCTGCCTCTTGGTTATACTGAAATCCAATTTTTGGAAATTATAAATGAATACCAAACAATCCACCACGTTTGTGGTTTTTTGATTCACATTTTCAATCCATCAAAACCAAAATCTGTCTATTTTTTCCCATATTCCGTTTTTGAAAATAGCCAAACTTTGCACAAATATCTTTTTGAACTATTTACTGATCCCTCGATTGCAAAAGTAACGTATGGTCTTAGCCGATTGAAAGATCACATCGAATCATGGGTCTCCAAACAATTTTTCGATAAATGACAATCAATTTTTGATGTTGCAAATTTTTATCATGGACAGCCTGAACTAGTTTTAGAGCGTCCTAGGTCTTTCCTTGGTTTCAAAGACATTATGGAATTACCCAACTGTAAAAGCTTAAATCAAATTTTCTGGAGTTGCTTCCATTCTTCGCCCGTTTCAGTCGAAAAACATATTTTTGACAATTATTGGAGTAGGGATCATGATATCATTGACGAAGGTCACAAGGTAACCACCAACCTCTTGGTTACACAAACTTTAGATTTAATGTTGTATTTTCTGTTGGTTGGTGAAGCCAGTCTTTGGCTGGAAAATTTGCAAATACTGTCCAAGGACTTGGCTGCCGATATAGTACAAAGTGGAAAATGGCCATCATCTATCAAGAGTAGACCTAGATATTTCACAAAGGAGGTGGCTGAAATTGCTCCTCACTTTGATGTCTCATGGGCTGCACCAACTCGAAATGCTGTAAGCATTGATCCAATGTTATGGTGCTGTGAAATCATAGAGTTGCCAGATGAGCCCGAGGAAAGTCCATTATCAAATAATGATGATGATGTATCTAATACCATACTGGAAGAATTAGCTGACTTGAAATTAGCAGCTGATTATGGTCAAGGGTAAATGTAATTGGAACTATTTTCTGAGACCATGGATGTGGAAGAGTTACAATTATCAAGGCCTTGTATTGGAAGAAAATCGAATGGAAGTGACCTAGTGTCATTGAAGTTCTTGGGCACTAACTACCGGACAATCAACTTAGATCATGAACTATTCCTTCATTCTCAATTTTATGTGAGCCTTCATCAGTGTCAGGCCGACTTGACCAATTTCTTTATTTTTTGCATCCAAAGTAACCCATTTTTTGGATAAAAATCATCAACAATCACAAACACTAACAATTTCACTACCAAATTTTAAATTTTCATTGCCAGAAAATGTTGAACAAGGAAAGCAGTTACCCCTGGATCTCTATAAAATCGTCAAATCCTACGTTTTGGAAGCCCTAGCATACAAACACACCTTCCCTAAATCTGTGATTTTTTATTCAAATTATTTCTTCGCCAAAGTTCAATATTTTACTCATCGTCTCTGCTCAATTTTTCTCCATCTCCCTCAACAAAAATTGAAATATCTTTCAAAAGTGATCAAACTGATGAAAAAATTAATTTTTACTCATCTTCTATCGAACCGTGGTGCTAATGCCAAGAAAGTTCATCAGAAACAACAAAAACTACTCATAAGTAAGTCAATAAGTGAGCGAGGTATTTTCAATCTTGCAAAATCAGTTCATACGAAATTGACAACCGCAAGACAATTTCGGCCAAAGTTACATCACAGTTATATACTTCTAAGGACACACAGTTGGTTATTAACGTCTGGAGTAAAAGGTTCAAAAGGGGGACCAAAGACAAAGAAGCACATGTAGCTTTAGTAGAACTATCTTCCATAAAAACTGCATTGCAAACTGCTGAGAAAAGTATTCTTAGAACGAGGTGTTCACCTGAACAGAAGGTCGGTCTAGAGCAAGTAAGATTATAGTGGAAGGTCTAGAGCAAGTAAGATTATAGTGGCTCGAAAATTTTGTCAAAAAAATTACAGTAAAGAATGAGTGAGGAAAGCCTGAGCAGAGTAGGCGGATGAATTATGAACTATATTCACAGCACCCAGATTATCAAAACTCAGCATCTGACAACTGTCGATTGCAGGCAAATCAGCAAAATTCTATGTTCCCCCTATTAATTAAAGCTCAGAATTTTCCAGATATCAGAGTGATTTTAGTTTCAATAGCAACGATCATTGTTACAATCCATATCAAAACCGGCCTTTTCACAGTAAGCACTTCACTTTGGATCGCCCTCATCCCCAAGTAAATGATCGAAATCAGCATGATCAAAGTCAGAGCAAATGAACGAACAGGCAATTATCAACCTGGAGGCCCAAGTGCATTTCCTCGTCCATTAAGCAAAAATTTTAATCAACACCCGCAGTTTCAAAATCCACGTTTCGACCAGCGAAACTGTCCATTCTATCCCAGTCATCTTTTTCAAACAATGACCGATTTTTGGAAGCCAATCGTACTACAATTCGCCATTTTGCCAAGAAAGCCCGAATATCGGCAAGTATCCAAAAATTTGAAATTTTTGATTTCTCATTTTTGTCACATTTACTTATTTTTTCGCCTGTTGTGTCTCTTTTTACGTTTAATTTCGTATAATCGTACGTTTTTGTTTTCTGACAAATCTTGTTTCTCTTGTTTTCTGACAGATCTTCATTTTTTTGAGTTCGCAGTGCTCACTTTGGAAAAAATGGAGTGTAATATGATCCACCAAAAAAAATATTTTCGTTGTGTATATAAATTAGCTGTTCTAATTTATTATTCTTTTGTATCAAGTTTTCGCCACCCATGAATTTTGTTTTTCTTCGTTTTCACTTATAATTATGATTGATGTGTCATTTGTCCGTATTTTTAGTTTTTTGTGTGTTTTCAGTAGAGGTGAGCGTATCATCTGAAGTAAAGTTCGAAACTGGTGTGCCTCTCCACTTTTTCCTGGGTGGGCTCATATCCCTCCTCTAGGAAAATGGGTCATGAAATATACACCGTCTGGGTTGTCCAGCCTTCCTTACTATCCATAGGTGACCAAGATACTACATATGTTAGGAATCGATCAACTGGCAGCTGTAAACTATGACTAAACTCTCAACTCAACTTGATAACTCTTTCAAAAATACTTTCCGTCCGATGCACGAAACGTCCAAAAAAATCTTACACAATCTAAAAAAAATATTCGCTCTCTGCACAGAAAAAGCTAAGCAAATGACCAGCGCTGTGATGTGATGCTCCGGATTTTGAGATTTCAACTTTCCAAAGCACACCAATTGTATCACGATGTTGATTCCCGAATTTTTTTCATTAAATGAGAACCATGTGCGAAAATTTTTTCTAATTTACAACTTTTTTCTGAACAAATAGCCGTCAATTCCATCAATAACTTCAATTAACCCGTTTTTTATTGTAACACAGTATAGTGTGCGCAAGCGCGGCAATTAAACAAGCAATGCATACTTCATTTCATCTTTTCTCGGTTACAAGCATTTAAAAAAACAGACTATAGTTCATTAGAAAATGCTCCGCTGGGGCATAAAAAAGAAGAATACACTTGCTTGGATAGTTGCTGAGCTAGAAAAAGGATTGAACTAGATTTTTGAGAACATGAGTTAAAGTTTGAAAAAATCCACTTTTGTAATATAGGACTTTTATTCTTTCTCATTGAAAATTTTTTATGTCCGTGGAAAAGAATATTCTGCACCTGAGTGCATCAGCACACCTGACATACCATTGATTACATAGAGTGGAGGAGTAAACCTTTCCTCTGAGACTCTGGATACACCCGGCTGGCCCCTGGAAAAACTCAATTGGCTACTCCAGGACTTTTTCAAAATCTAAAAACAGGAAAAAACAGGTTTTTCGACAGGAATGGAAAATACATTTTTTTGCTTTTCAACTCTCCCTCTCAAAAATTCTTCCCATGCATCGCTACTTCCAACCATACATGTGCAGGTCTGAAATTTGGGTGGAAGGTGATTACAGAAGGAGTGGATTCTGGTTTTTTGAGACAAAAAAAAATTTGATACATGAAATTACTTCCAATTTCAAAACTCTGGGTCCCCTGAAATTTAAAAATAAGATTGGTTTGAAACATTGCCTTACAAATATGGCATTTTCATTCAACAGGCGCTATATGTGTAATTTTTGTTCAATGTGACATACAATTCAATGTAGAGGTTGATCAAGAAGGTCTAACATTAAGATTTCATGGCATAGAGCAGAGCAAGTTTGCCCATCACATTAACAGCGATAGAGAAGAGTAGTTAGCGAATAGTGTTTCGTACGAGGGTGCCTGATACAATTTTGTTTCATGTAAAATCAAACATACATCCATCTTGAGACATAAGTTTGGCGATGATAATTGTGTCAAAGTAGCAGGTGCATTGCTGAATCAAAAAATTTTTCAAGGAATTTTTGTATGCTTTATACTGTTGTTCCGTTCGTGGGTTTTCAATCACAGGCATAAGTTGAAAAAAATGACTATTATATGCCAGTCACTCACTATTTTTCAGCTGATTAGAGGCTATATTCGGATCAGTAGTCCGGACTTGCAATGCTATATGGCTATTGGTTTAGCATTTCTCCACATTTGAGTGAAGGCAACTATTAGCTTGCATATAATTTTCATTCAGAAAAATTTTTCTGTGGTTGATACAATGTTATGAGAGGATAAAATGCACGAAGCTGCAGAATATACTTTTCCACAGACATGAAACATTTTTCAATGAGAAAGAATAAAAATACAATATTACAAAAGTGGATTTTTCAAACTTTAACTCAAGTTCTTAAAAATCTAGTTCAATCCCTTTTCTAGCTTGGCAAACATCCAAGCAAGCGGATTCTTCTTTTTTCTGCCCCATCGAGGCATTTTTGAATGAACTAGTAATTACTATATAAGGGAGTCTCACGAAAAGAACTAAGCTCAATCAAGTATGCGTGAGTATGTATGTGATTGGTTACACCTTATGATGATTTCTCTTCACAGATACAGACACAAAAGATACCTGTATTACGGATTATAAGAAGAAGGTCACGAGCCACAACCTATAGCTAGGCCATAAACGATGAAGTGGTCGCTCCCCATTGAAGATGTAAGTTTTTTCCTGACTTTTTGCAGTAGGAAATCAAGCTTCCGCTGCTACTGATTTGATAATCAAGCAAAAAAATTGTATTTCCATTCATTCATTACTCAAAATTGTTGGCACATCTTTCTTCACAAAGTGATTTGAATTCTTTTCTTATTTTCGATAGTGAAATTTCCATTATAAACTAGGTATTCTTCGACATTAGCGTTATAGTTAATTTTTTCATAGGCGATGGTCTTTGATTTATGTTTTCATGACCTTTGAAATGGTCAAAATCTTTTCAAAAATTCAAATTTTTCAAAATTTTCAAAAATTTGTAAGTATTTTCGGTAAAGTTTTCACAATTATCTTTTTGACTACAATCCTCATGAATAATCGCAGCAGGTATAAAAAAATTAAGTTTATCTTCCGTTCTCGCACTCAAGAAGCTCGAGACGTCACAGTCATCCAAAATGAGGAAGGTCCCATTTCGATGTATAACCTTGGAACAACATTTTATATTTGATACGCCGTTTTTATATTTGTCATTATATGAAATAAATATATGACCAATCGACTGACATATACACTTTTAATATATGTTTTCTTACAGGAGGTCTTACAAGATTTCCTTCTTCCTATCAGATATCATCTTGCAAGATAATTAAGATTCAATTAATTAAAACATTTTCCAATCTGACCTATGATATCCAAGATCTGGAAAGATAACGTCCAAAAATCGTATAAGAAGATAATTCCTTATTATGATCTAATGGGAACTTCCAGAAAAACTTACAAGAATTAGTAAGCATCAAGACATCTTAGATTGTGAGTCTATAAACAATATTTGCTTCTATGCAAATGCAGTTTGAGATTAGCAAATAAGTATGTTATTTTCGTTTCGAAGAATAGAAAATAATGAAATTGTCCTTCGTAGCATTACCCTAAAGGGCCATTTATACTTGCCTTTTCCGACGGAACGAAATACAATGGACCCAACGTAACCGGATTGAAGTTTCCGTTTTGTTCGGTTTGATTGGATGTTACCGTCACTCGTTTTCCGCGAAATTGCAATTTTTTCCGACCGAAAGTTGATTTACAGGCTGAACGTTTCAAGCTGTTGACAATCCGTTCCGTTGGAAAAGGCAAGTAGGACAGCACCAGGGAAGACTGACGTTAAATACGATTGGTTGAATGTCACATGCACCGAAATTCGATTGGTCATGTCTGCCGTGCCCTGAAGTATGAATGCGGCTTACGGTTTGTCCCGAAAGAGAACCCCGATGATTACCCGTATAGGAGCAACTGTAAATCACACTTCAAATTTTATTGTAGAATGTAAGGTCGGTATAATTTATAAATAATAAAAATATAATCAAATTCAAATAACAATAACGCAATATTGTTAGCCAAGCGAATCAGAGCTTGGAAGGATTATTATTGAAAAATCGTTGCAGCTTTTGGCTCAACATAATATTGCCTTTCAACTTCAATTTTCCAGCCATGAAAGCCTGAAAAAGAAGTAAACAATACAGTACACTTTCGTCCGGAGTCCGGATTTGAGCATCAGCAAAAATATTCTTGCATTTAGAAGCAATACTGAACCTGGAAATCTTTGTATTGACAATTTCGTGAGTTATAAACGAAACATAAAACAATGCGGAATGGAGAAATCCTTTACTTTTTGCGAATTCAATTTTCCGGCAATTAAGTCGACCATATCTTGATCGTCTATCGTCATCGTAACTCCCGCTGACTCGTTCTTAGGGTTGCCTTCGTAAATATAACCTTTCCCATTTTTAAGATCAATAGCTGTGGAAAAATGAGAAAAACACGTATCGAATCGAAATGAAAAGGACGAAAGTTTAAATGAGATCACTGAATCTAGACATTTCTTCTCCATTTTGAGTAATTATCCAAAGGTAAATGGCTTGAACTTGTTCTACAACGTTCGGATCTTTTGATAGACGTTCTTTCAATTGATCAAAAACTTGCCTGCTCTTTATCTGGAAAATCATAATCTAGTGTGAGATTTTGGGCATCTTACGGAGCGAAACAAAATAAACGGTAACAAAAAGGACAAAAAATTAGAATGATTTTCCAGAGTAAACACTAACGTGGTATTTCGAGCTAATTGATGACATTCTTGGGGTCACGAAAGTCCCTATAAATTCGATGTGATATTTTTTCTCAGTAAACAATTAAACAAATATTCTTACTAAACTTCACCCCCAAGCAAACATTTTTTTGATAAACTCGGTAAAATTAGTTGAAAAATGATCAGGAATACTACAGAAGTTGATTATGCAGATTTACTGACTTGCGATTTTAGGCTCGATTCACGCTTGATGTCACTCTTTGCAGTGGAAAGGAAACAAGTAGCGAATGCATTACCAATGACAACCTGACCACTTTCTTTAACCTATAAAAATGCTATCGATGGTCAAAAATGTTTGAAGGCAAAAGTGACAATGCGGTTATTTTGGAAAATTTTACTTTGGTCTGGAACTGTACACAACCGTCGTCATTTCGCCACATTTCCGTCACAAGTGTTTGGCCAGGCAAAACTGGTTTAGTAAAACGCACCTAAAATAGGAATGATGCTTGTATGAAGAATAGACAATTAGTAACAAATGAGAAAAATATAAAAATTTTTGGGACACAAGGATGTTTAACAGCGAATTAGAAAAAAAAGCGACACCAAGAACAATAACTTCACTTGAAGCTAGTAGACAGAAAGATGAGGAAAAATCGAGAGACTGGTAGTCCACTATTCCAAATTGGATGCGCAAAAAACGGGTAAATGTGATGCTCCGTATAAGTTTCATGATCACTCAAGATCTAAATTGTTCGAACATTTGCAGCATAACTTCTAGATGCAATGTATGTGGTGTTGATTTTTCGAATGAATTCCTGCAAAAGAAAATGAACCCATCCAAAAACATTAGAGCATGGACCTGGCGCAGAAGTTTAATTGATCTTCAGTCTAGTCTTGCATTACTTTTAGTGTTTTCAACTGACTATAATCATTTGGCGAGAAAGTATCCAATAAATGCCGAGCTGCATATCCTAACGTACATAAACCGTGTAATATGGGTTTCGAAAATCCTAAAAAAAGAGTATTGCTTGAATGCTGTTCATAAATGCATTCCATAAAAGTGAAAAACTCATAAGGCACAGTGAACGACTGATGTCTTTCCATGTACATACGCTGTATAATTTTCTTATACAAAGGAAAAATTTTTTTGCAGATGTCAATTTTATCGAGAAAAAGAATTTTTATTGAAGGTTAAAAGAAACACTCAACCTTTCACAATTTCAATGACAGCCTGCTTACAAAACCACCCTTGCATCTTCTGTGTTGCGCATTTATCGAAAGTTAACAATTCACAAGATATGCAAAATTCGAAACTACCTGAAAATTGAGCCAGGGCAGGATCAATATGAATCGGATTATAATCGCCACCGGTCTGCCTATAGAGAGCTGCCTGAAATTTAGGAACAATACTGAAAGGTGAAGAAAAGCCAAAGAACGACAGCAACAATTAAAATATGAACAAGTTCACGTAATGTTATCAACGTTATCGAATGTTATAACGTTATCAAATGTACTTGATTTTTATCGGTTTTTTCTTCTACGACAAAATCCGGCTTTCTGTCACGCGGTACTTGCGCGGTTTTGATTTCGAGCTTTGATTCTCTTTGACCGCCAAAGTTACCAGTACCACGAAAAAATAAACTATATTGACCAACAGCTAACGTCTCATTGTTTTCGTCGGTTATTTCCACTAAAAATATTCATGATAAATAATCTTTCGTTTTGAGAGTCAATCCCTGACACCTACCATTCAATAGCAATATAGCCGAGTCTCCTTTGTCCAAAACGTCGGCTAATTTATAATGGGTAGTTAAACACCCGCTAGATTTAAATGTTTTTTTGAACTCGAAATATTGTTCGCCGTGTAATAGCTAAAAAGAATGTTCTGTAAAATATTCAAGTCTGACTAACCAATCAGTGTCGCAAATAAAATTCGCTGAAAGAACCGAACTACATCTTTTTATAGAACTCAAACTATAGAGCTCGATTTCATGTTCTTCAAGACTAGTACATATAAACCAATATTTCTGATAGAGAGCCGGTGCGATTAACTGTAGTGATATACCTTTGTAAAATCGAGATTAATATTGGGTATTGTCAAATCGATTAATTGCTTAGAAATTGAAGAGCACGGCACAACAGCGAATAGCGGGAAAACGGTAAAATTATCATGATTTTCGTACAATACGTGTAAATGTTTGTCTACCGTTGCACCAACTAGAATGATTTTTTGAAATAACAGTTTATGATTTCACATGCAGATGAAAATTGAAGACTTTTCGTCAGCTTCAGGATACACCAGACACACAAAAATTCAAGCGCAGAAATCTTGATGAATTCAACTACCAATAGGCTATTGACGGATGAACGACTTTTTAGACACGATCATAAGAACAAGTTCAATCAACAGAAATTTTGGAATCACCTAATTTTCTTGCAGACAACATAAAATTTCCTGACATTTCCTACTCACTGGAAATGGCATACAGAATAGCGTCTTTCGGCGTGTAAGCGTATTTCGTTGGTTTGAAATGACCCTCTTGCTAAAAAAAAGTTCGCATTCGCAAATTTTGCATATTTTGAGGGGTAAATTTCAATGAATAACTATCTCTTCGGCTTTTTGAGAAATATTGATTTGCTGCACTAGATCGAAACATTCATCTTGTACGGTTTCGAAATTTTGGCTTTTGCTCATATCTGTAATATCGGACCACGAATCTCTAACTATTGAACGATGAATATTATGATTAAGCCTGCACTAATTTCAATTAAATCACTTTTTTCGGGAGTTATTTCACCGTTGGACTTGGTCAGCAAAATTTTTCCATTGTTGCGACGATGCTCCACTGCAACAAAAAATCTTTCTATCCAAAAACATAGCGCAACAAAATCATACCCTATCAGAAGAATAATCGACTCAAAACTCATTTGTATACCTATCCTACCAAACAGAAAAGAATAATTCATAGCTACCAAAACGTAAAACTATACAAGCATTTGTAAATAATTTCAAAACTTTAACCAAATTCAGCTGACATGAACAAACTTTAGTTTTGAAGTGTTGTTAGCCCCATTGATTATACTTCAAGAAACAAGACAATGCATCTTTACGTTTTCCAAACCAACCACCGGCTGCTTCAAACACACCACCATTTTCCGGACACGATTCGTGGCACAAATACGCCACTATAGGAGCCACGAAACGGGGATCAAACTTCTCAAAAATTTCCTCGGGAATGATGGATTTTGTTAAGCGAGAGGATGCAGTAGGGACGATGACGTTGCTGAAAATGTTATACTTTTGACCCTCTTTGGCTAAAGATTTGCTAAAACCGACAAGAGCTGCTTTAGCTAAAAATGTATATATTTAATAGGAGTATAATTCGGCGTAAGAATAAAAATGTCCCACCTGAGCTATAGTTTACTTGACCGAAATTTCCGTAGATTCCAGAATTCGATGACGTGAATATGATCCTATACGAAAAATGGGTTCAATGACTATTAACATTTGTAGTGAAAAAATGCAATAAAAATTAATGCGGACTGATGTCCACTTGGGATTTTGAAATTGAAACAGTAAAATCAGTTTGAAAACTGAGTCACAGGAATTCAGCAAATAAAAAATTAGGATAAGTGAAAAACAAAATTTCATCTATTTCAAAGTTGAATAAATGAAAACAGAACAACAAGAGACAAATTTAAAATCATAGAATTGACAGTCAACACAAGCAATATACAGTAAAAAGTGAAAAGAAAACGTTCAAATAAAATACGTGATAAGAAAACGCCTAACCAAAAAAGCAGGAATAATGTTCATTTTCAAAACCATCATGGAAAGCTTACAAGAAACAATATGTGAAATTGGGTAGAAAAATAAATTTCCCTCACCGACCATACTTCTGAGCACACATATGATGCCAGGCCGCTTTGACAATTTGGAAGGCACCCTTCACGTGTACGTTAAATATAACGTCTATATAAAGAATGACCGAATCAAAAACCACACTGGTCTAACGTCACTCTTACTCCAATCACCGTCGGTTAAATTTTTGAACTGTTTGTCACGGAGGATACTGAAAACAGACATTGTTAACTTCGATAAACAAAAATATAAACTTTTTAGGACAAACCCCGCATTGTTGACAATAACATCTAGAAAAACGACAACAGTTTCACATTATAATCATTTACATCGAAATGAAAATTAATTACCAATCCGACCAAATTTTTCTATGGCAGCTTTAACCAAGTTTTCTCCATTTTCAACCGAATCTGAATTTTATAAAGAGAAAATAATCATAGTACAACAAGACTTTTACCGTAATTAGCGACAGCAATTCCGCCGAGACTTTTTATTTGTTGTACGACATCATCAGCCGCCAATACTGTTTTTCCATCGCCCGTTGGCGAACTGCCCAAGTCATTAACTATAATGAAACAAGACAAGTAATTAGGAAAGAAGTCTTAGCTCACAAAATCGTAGCTTCAAATATCAAAAACAATGCACTAAATGCGGTATGTTTGATTGGAGTCTTGAAATTCAGCAGATTTTGGTCGACTCCGGAAATAATTCACAATCAATGATAAAAATTCGGAAATATTCTAGAATATTTTTGCAACAATTTTTCATTTAAACTTACCTATAACCGATGCGCCTCTCTTAGCAAATAATAGGGCGTATTCTCGACCCAGACCTTGAAAACAGAAAAATGTCATCGGTCGATTGTTGTTCACTTGATATCTATACATTGCGTTTCTT
Source organism: Romanomermis culicivorax (assembly GCA_963922205.1). Lineage (NCBI taxonomy): Eukaryota > Metazoa > Nematoda > Enoplea > Mermithida > Mermithidae > Romanomermis > Romanomermis culicivorax. The sequence goes on along the minus strand of CAWUHX010000076.1, from coordinate 858,501 downwards.
CCATCATGCATAGATAGCACCCGACTTGAATTTTTCAAAGGTTGTTTTTCATTTTGAAAAAGTTGCTTGAATATAAAGATAAAAGAGGCTGTTTGAATATATGAAATCCTTAAAACTTAATGGTTGATTCTCTGCATACATGTAAGAGCTCGGGCGAGTTGCACCAGAGACAAAGGCTATTTTTTAGGGGAGGGAGTAGGGAGCGGCCGGGTAAAGATTTTTACCCCGGCCGAGGCCGTGACAAAAAATTACACCGGCCACGGCCGGAGATTGTTCGTGTCACTATATACGTCTACTATCAAAGGAAAACGGAATGAGATCAATTAAATAAAATTTTCAAGCATGTAGAATGTAGATTCAAGTTCTATTAGAGAGGAATAATGGAATTTGCAGCCCGTTTTACGAATGCTTGCGATTAATGAAGTTGAGAAGCAGGTACTTTCACATGTCCGAGATTAAGTTGTTCATTAGTATCAGCTTAACTTGAATGATTTTGATAACAGTAATAAACACGATGATGCTCCTCTTTCGAATCAGAATGGTGACAGAGAGCGTTCAGACCACTACCAGTGACATTATTTATATTCTACCACTAGCAGTGACTTTATCCATGGCTGCAAGGTAAGTTAAGGTGAACGGCATTGAAGTATTTTTGATCTTATTGGCTATATAAGCTATATGTGGTTGACTCATTTGCTCCTAGAGTAAAGCATTGCAATCAATTATGACGATAAAACCAAAAATTGTAGATAATTTTTAAAGCACACAGGTTTTTCATTATTTTTAACTTTTACACTAGATTTGAATTTAAAATTGTCAGTCCTAATTTAAACCAATGGAGTGGAGCGTTAATACTTTCTATGAAATGATGTCTAACTCCGTTATTTATATGTAAATGAGAGAACTACTCATTAACTTTATGATATTGCTTGTTAAATTAAGCGTGAAACAATGAAATTTGATGAATAAGCCTGCCATACTTTAGCTACTCTATTAGGTACTTCTAAAGCTACAATTTTTTCGTCTTGTTAAAGATTCTCATACGACAATATCTCAGAATCACGCGAAGAAGTCTAACAAAAAGAAAATTTATGTAGTGTACACTGGACACGATAGGTTACTGAAATATTTAAAGCTTGAATTGAAATTCTGAAAGTCTGTGTTTCTAATAGTTCGCATTTGTATGCTCGTAACATACCCAACAGAATTCTCATGTATAGTTCCGTTGGATTTTGGATTTTTATACGGTGAAAATAAATAGCAACAGAGACCAAAGTCAGAGTATCCGAAGAAGTCACTAATTCGCAATCTCAATTTAATCATTCTTGAATCAGAAGATATATTTCCAAACTATAACACCAGTTTTCATAAAAAGAGAAAATATTCAATGTGGGAGATTTGTGCAACTGCCAATTTAATCACTGAATATGATTATTTTTGCGATTTTTGATCCATCAATGCTTTAAAAACTAAACTTTAATTCCCCGACCCCCAGGCCATTTTTGGAAAATGCTCCGGTCGGGGCGAGAAAGAGATTTTCTCAGCCGGGAACCATCCGCTCCCTAGGAGGGGTAAATCGATTTTCCAAAATATTGTAGGGGAGTCAGCAAGTGGTAAAAATTCGTTTTAGGGAAAAACGTAAACAATGAGCTCATCATTCCTGACATTTTGCTTTAAATACTGAGCACTTGGTATGAAGCACCGAAATTCTTAATTTTATGATCAATTTTGGCTTCTAATAAGTCTTTATCTGCCAGAAAATCGGTTTTTCGTCGATTTTCGGCTGGATGGAAGGTAGCAGCCGACTGTGCGGTCTGAACCTAGACTTCAGGAGTTAATTTCCTCGAGCCACCAGTATCACTAACGTAGCTATCAGAACCAGAACCGTCGCACTCCGTAATTTGGTTGACTCGGCATTGCTGATACAGATATGATCATCATCTAATCCAAACAGAGTTAAAATTAAAATCACGAAATTTCTATCAGGTTTAGTTTCCAATTTTTCGATCGAATTACCTCCACCAGCGCCTGTTATAATGACGGTTTTTCCGGAAAAATTGAGCATCGCTAACAGTGGTTTATTTAAATCACGCTCGTCATTCAAAGGGCGAAATCTAACAGATAAATAATTGTACGATATATATATATATACCTTGAATAAATACAACCGCGCATTATACCCGTGGTTCATTGGAGGGGTCTAATGATCTAATAACGAATGCATTCACCTCACAGGAGACGTTAAATCCTACACGTGATTTTTCAGTTCACGTGCGCTTTTTACTTGAATAGTGTTCAACTGTATAGAATCTTCATTGTTCCTCTAACATGGGACATATATGTCGAAAAAGTACAGGGGAAGTTTACCAAAGAAATTTTTGGTTTTAATTCTAATCTATCTTGAGCCCAATTCAGAAGTGCAGTCGCCGACTGTTGGCGACAAAAATCCTAGGATTTTTTACTTCTGCATTGGGCTTTCTGCAAATTGCCTATTCATTCCACATAGTCGCCGACAAAAATTATAGGATTTTAAACTTCTGAATAGGGCTTCAAGATCAGCGATTGAACATTTTAAATTTGGAACGTTTAGAACTCCGTCGGTTTGATTATGCTTTGATTTAAGACTTTTTGACTTTTCTATTAGGTACGTCAACATTTGGAGTGACATTTCTAGTGCAATTACAAGTTCTTCATTTAGAGTTAAAAGTGGGAACGCGTTAGCCGTTGCTCGCGCAACCTGTGCTTCCTATTACTGCTATTTTCTTCTCATTTGCCAATCCTATGGTAAGTCATGTGGTAGTCATAGGGAGGGACTTCCATACTTTTGGTCGGAAAAATACTGGAAAATGTCAATTTTTCAACAAAAAACGGTCAAAAATGTAAACTTTCTCTGTGTTACGCTTAATGAATACATTTTTCACGGGTTTTCGGACATTTAGTGAAAAATCGATTTTTTCTTCAGGAACCCTTTAAAATTTTGGGGAATTGGTGAACGCGGTCCCAAAAAAAGTCGTTTGATTTCGGGTTTTCGGGGCTCGGCTATACGTATGGTTCAAAACAGCGCAGTTAATTCGCTTTCATCAAAAACTAAATTATAAATCATCGAAAATTAAATTGTTTTTGGAGTTAGTAACCTGCAAAAATCAGGAAAAAAGTGAGAAAATCCTAGACAGGTTAGTCAAATCGAGCTGTTGAATAATATATTGGTGTTCTACAGGAGCGGAAAGCATATAAAAGAGAGTTCTCGTGAACTTGTTATCTATTAACATTTATGTGGTTCCAATTACAATTATCCAATTTTATTTATTTCTTAGCCCGCCGGTGCGGTGCGCCGGAAAATTTTTGGATTTTCACTTTCTAAAACTCTGGAAAACGAAGCTTCACAACTTAAAGAAATAAATTAAAATCAAAGTGTAATTTGTTCCTCATTCCGGCGCGAGACGCCGGAAAAATTTTGGTTTTCTTATTCCAAAACGCTGGAAAATGAATGTCTGCAACAAATATTGCTGAATAGAAGTTCTAAAATTGCATTTTAAAATGATGTGTTCAATCTTCATCGTCTATTTTTTTACCTAACGAGCTTTTATCCTGAAACAGAAAAATAAGGCATGCACAAAAATAAACTTTAAGATGACCCTAAAAAATTATTTACGCCGCATACGTAACTATGCAAATAAACATGCGCGATCCGATTTTTAAATAATGAGTACTGTCAAGTCTTAATGGTTCTTTTTCTTTAATTATCATTACCTTTTATTTTTGGTATACGATAACAAATGAAATATACTTTCACTTTATTTGTAAATACGAATAAATGAACAAATAAAACAGACTTGACCACAATCTAATTCCGAGCTAAGACTGAAGAAGAATCCATACATGTAACGGACCCCCGAGGTCTGGGGGAGGGGGTCGGACGACTTTTTTCAGGCCGGGGGTCAGTAATTTCCAAAATTTTGGGCGGAGGGGACATTCGAGGAAAAAAATCTATATTTTTCACGAAAAAAGTCCGACTATTAGTTCAAAAATTTTCTTCTAAAAATACCGAAAAAACGTATTCATGGAGCGAAGCGCCCAGAAAATTCACATTTTTGACCATTTTTTGTTCAAAAAATGACATTTTTCATCAAAAAATTAACATTTTTTAGTATTTTTCCGACCAAAAGTATGGGGGTTCCTAGGGCTACCGTATGGCTAGCCATAAGATTGGAAAATCCTGGGAAAAGCGGTCGCCCAATGGCTAGCCATAGGGTCGACGATTTCTGGGGAGGGGGGGGGTTCCCATAGCACTTGCCCCAATTACATGTATGGAAGAATCCCTAAAAATTTTTCCTTTTCTCTTTGCAGTTTTTTATCTCATTTGACCTGAGTCAAATGTTTACTCCAGTGGGTTGGTCTCTTGTCGCAAGCATGAAGCTAGCTAATGGATTCTCGAAAGTTTCACTCTGCTTATCTACGCTAGCATGAAACTAGCCGGAAAGTTTGATCTATATTTATTTTATTTACAGTCTAGGTCATCATCCTACTTTGCTTATCAAATCGCACAAAATGTTTATCATGCGTTTCTCATGAATATTATTTTAAACGGGGTTTCTTAAACTCAACAAAATAAACATAAAAGAACTACAATAAGAGTACAGTAAAAATACAAGAAATACAAAATGTAACAAAATGTAGTTTTGTTATTTATCCTTAACAGTACAAACGAAAAATAAAACACATTTTATGTTAACTGAAAAATATATATTGAGGAAAATAAGATTCTTAATTCAAAAATTAACCGCAGGTTTATCAAGCCTAATGATTTTGCCAACCTTATGCTTTAAAAAGTAATCAAGAGCATAGTCCATGATTTCAAAACTAATTAACTAAAAACTAAGCACAGTTTTTTGCTAACAACTCCAAAATATATACCAATCTATCCTTCTTTTCAGAACCTTGTCTGGTCAGCCCTACTTTTTTTTTAGCGCGGCGCTAACAAAACATGGGCTAATGAAAAAATTTGGTCATAAGCGCGGAGCGCTAATGACCGAATTTTTATTTCAGAATTCACTATAATGAATATACAAGGCCATATTTAGGGGGGACGGCGGTGCTGCCGCCATCCCTATGGAATTTTGTCATATGCCAATTTCGTGTGTCTCACAGAGAAAAATCTCAAAATTTTCCGGCGCTTTGCGCTGGTCAATGAGTATAACAGTCAATGTTTTTTATCCGACATGGCCATTAGCATACCTACTTCCACTTACTAATTAACATTCAGCAGTTTCAATCAACTGAATTGTACCTCATATCTTTTCCATTAGTTACAAGAAAACATTTTACCGATAAATGAGATTTTCCATCAATCTTCATAATCTTTTCTCTCGTCTCGTTTGGAGCACCATTTTCTCCTCAATGGGATCTTTCAATGAACAAAATTTCGAAATGAGGAAAAAATTTTGGGCATTTTTTTCACGAGAAAAAATTTTTTTTTCACTCCAAAACCGAAAAGATTCATTTTGGTTAATTTCAGAAGGTAAAAACCTCAAATTTTTCCGCCGGTCATGAGTATAACAGTAATTGCTTTCTATCAGGCGCGGCCGTTAGCATATCTACTTCTACTTACTAATTAATCGTCATCAGTTTCTATCAATTGAATTACGTCATCTCTTTTTTACTGATTTAGTCGAGTCAATAATCTGCTGATAATTGAGCTTTTCATCACTTCTCAGAATTTTATTCTCTCGCTTCGTTTGGAGTTCTCCAACGGTTTCAAATGTGAACCATCCCAATTTGCGATTGAAAAACGATAAAAATGTCATTACAAGACTGTAAATTTAGAGCTTCTATTCAGGAATAATTGTTGGGAACATACAATTTCCAGCATTTTGGAACATAAAAACCCGAAAATTTGCGCTGTGATAAGGAATTTATTACGATGCATCCGTTTGGTTTCGATTTATTTTTATTTTTATGAAGATTCAATTTTCAGCCTTTAAGAATGTAAAAACCTGAAAATTTTCCTGGCGCCGAGCGCTGGAACATTTTCTTGCTTGGTCCGCCCCCTCCAGAAATTCCTGGCTATGGCCCTGTGACTATTAGGTAGGTACGTTTTAAAGAACGCTGTCAAAAAAGAAGTTTACAATAACACATTTCTCAATAATGCATATTACAATCACACTAGTGTAAAAAGAAATAAACTACTGTGCACTAATAAAATTTTTTTGCGCTAATGGAGTCAAACATCCATTGGTGGCACTGCTAATGGGTGTGCCGCTAAAAAACACTGTTGGTCAGCCATATACAATTTTGTGCCATATATAAAACAATATTGGCGACAGTCAGTTGTTCCTTACTACAAGAATCTAATTTCAAAACAAAGACAAAATTGAGTATATTAACATTGAAATTTTTATAAATTTTTTTCCCACAGTTGTACAGTCTTCACCCAAAAATCTGTGTCTTGGACATAAGACTATTGTGTGAAAAACATCTTCTCTACAGGAATTATTTTGTGCTACACAAAATTTATAATTTGGATCTTGGTAGTTATTTATATTAGGGATGTCCCGGTGGCACCTTTTTTGCTGGTGCTAGTGCCGAAGCACCTGCGCCGGTGCTGATGCTGATCATACATGTTTTTTCCTATTTATTATGAATCTTGTGTCCTTCTATATTTGCTATTAATGTAATTTATTTACAAATGAGTTCTAGATCGTATGTACAATATTTATTTTTCTGTTTTTTGCAGATTTCATTTTTTAATTTAGTCAAATTATACTTTAGTTTTGAAGAATGGCGACTTCTAATCATTCCGCTGTTATATGGAATTTTTTACTATTTCGACGACTGACGAACAAAAGGCAATATGTAACTATTGTACTAAAGAAATTAGCCATGGTGGGCAAAATAAACATGGGTTCAGGCACAGTGGCCTGAAAAAGCATTTGGCGCCCATCCACTGATTGACAGGAAATATTTAGATGAGCAGAAATCGGCAGAAAAAGTGAAAAATGAGCTCTAAGCAGTGAAAAATGAATACAAAGAATGCCAATCAAACGAAACCTCACTCGATGATTTTTATTTGCCCCACCAACATATATGTATCCAGCGAACGTTTATTCAGCACTAGTGGCATTATTTGCTCGGACATTAGGACAAGATTATGGCCCGAAAAACTTGAAATGTTAGTGTATTTGTCGAAAAATTTGAGAATTATAAAAGTTGATTAAGAATATCGAAATAAATGAATTTCAACATCATTTTGTTATTTTTTTCTATCTAAGTATGTATTATGCTCATCAACATGTATATAATATTCAAAGTAATCGCTGGTGCCAAAACTGGTGACACCTGCCGGTGCCAGTGCTGGTGCCTGGGACATACCTAATTCATATGATTAATTTTGGATCTAGTCAGAAGAAACCGGTGCACAAATGCAAAATGAAGATTTCTTGTACCACCATCCAAGAATTTGCACTTTGATAAGCTTAAAAGTTTGTTCATTTCCAATAAACTTATACTTAAATTTATTACCTAATACGACATTGGCCTTTCATTGGTCAGCTTTCCTTTTCTAATATGAAAATACAAAAATTTTATGGTTACTTTATTCAAACTGATCACTTGATTATTCAAAACAATTTCATTTCTATCTGTGTACCTAAGAATAGTTTGAATTTCTGCTAACCTATTTTTTTTGTACAATTCTGGAACATTTAGTCTGTTCAGTCGTCTTCTAGAAGCATTCCTAACCTTTTCATAAAAGTATTTAAAAATTTTCATGTCCGTCATTTTAAACCTTTTGTATCTAAGTAAAAGCATCAAGCTCATGGCTTCAATTTTTGCAGTAACATCAGTAAGATTTATGCCTCCTAATTCTACCGGTAGTTTTGACATTTTAATTGCAAAAAAGGTCCTTTGGATAGGTGTTGCCCGAAAGAAACTTGCAGAAGATCGTTCAATGTTTTTTACGAAACCTAGTGAAACTTTACAGAAAATGAATGCATACCATAACTTGGAGAGCTAATATGTATCAATTATTTTTGCTCGTGCATAGAAAACGTTGAAACTGTTTTCGTTTTAATCTTCTCAAATTCATGAGAAATACCATTAAGGTTTTCCAGACTACTAGTGCCTAGTTTATCAAAATAGATTCCACAAATTTTAATCTTTTCTACAATAAAATCCTTATAAATATCAGGAATATGATTATTTCCAGCATTTCCAAAGAGTAAAATTTTTGCCTTTGCTTTTTTAAAGTTGCACCACTAATTTTTTAAAACATTTTATATATTTGAAAGATTCTTTGTACAGATTGAAAATCTCCAACAAAGAAGTTTAGTCATCGGCCTAATAGCACAGTTTTACTGACTGGCTTAAAATTTTTATTCTTTAAACTAAATTATCCCTTCTAATAAAATTACAAAGTACCTCAGAAACCAAAACATTGATTAAAGCGGAAAGTGGACAACCATGCCTAATTCCTTTACTGATTTTAAAAGGGAATGTTTCATAATCATACGAAGTTATATACATATCCACTTTTGTATATCATTTTAATCCAGCTTTTAAATTTTGAACAAAAATTAAAATACTCTAATGTCCGAAACACACAATGCCATTGTATTATATCAAAAGCAGACATTTGATCCAGTGAAAGTAAACTGCCAGCTAGGTCTCTTTCATTTACATGATTAATTACATTGTAAATAACAGTCAAGTTATCTCTACTGCCTCCTCCTTGTATCGCACATTTAATTTTAGGCATAACTTTTTTAAGACAACTAACTAGAATTTTTGCCAAACTTTTATAGTCAACATTTAGCATAGAAATTGGTCTCCAATTGCTTCTATCAGTTTTGTCACTATCATTTCCTTTATAAACTTGAGAAATGATACTATGATACACGGACTCACAAAGTTTACCGTCTTTAAACATGGTCATGTAAACATTTTTCAAAACAGGAACTAGGTGATCCAAAAATTTTAAGTAAAATTCTATAGGAAGATCATCGCTACCAGGAAACTTTCTCCTTTTTAAGGATTAGCAAGTTTCGCTTCAGTTTCAGAAATGTATTTTCAAAATCTTCATTGTCATCCAGTGATTTTTTTTTCCGCACAGTGTGGATTTTTTTGGGGTCATGCGGAAAATTTTTGGAGAGTTTTCCGCATGGAACGGAAACTTTTTAATGTTTTTTAATGGTGGTGCGGAAATTTTTCTGGCCGATTTCGGCAAGCTGCGGAACGACCAGTTCGGAGAAAACCCTGTTGTCATTTCTTTCTACTGTATATACTAGGAGGCTTGACATAAAAAAAAGAGCTTTTCTCATTTTTATCCTCAATAGTTGATGTAAAAAGTGTAGAATACTGATTATTGAATTCGCTCAAGACTTCTAACTGATCTTCCAAAAGAGTACCGCCTTGCTTTTTAATGCTAAATATTATTCTATTTTCAGCATATCCCTTTTGTAACATCGTCCATAAATCCAAAATTTCATGTTGAAATCGTTTGAAAAATTTCAAGCCCTGAGAGAAAAAATTGAGAGAATTGATGAAAAATCTCAATTTTCGGCAAAAAGCTGACTGTAATTGATAACAAAATAAGACAAGCTAACTTGATTGATAGAAACTGTTTAGCATTAATTAGTATGTCGAAGTACATATGCCAACGGTCGCGGCTAAATTTTATAAGTGGGTTCCCGGCCTTCGGTTGGCCTAATTACTGTATATGAGTTGTTAATTTCGAGCATGGATTTCTGTGACTAGTGAGTAGACATTTATGTTTCCTTTAAAATTTTCATTAGGCTTAGGCTTAGGATGCAGCCTGGAGCACATAGGCGGGCGCGAAGCAACCGTCCTGTTCAGGCTATTCGAAATGATGTTGTTAGTTAAAATAGTATCAATGATCTTAAACAAATATAGTGTTCATACTTTCTGCTGAAATTGTGTAGTGGTAAACGCATTAAGTCTACAGGCTGGTGGACCAGATTCGATTCCTCAAGTAGGTAGGATTTTTCTGTGGTGACAAGGAGTATGTGACATGTGTGCAGATTTTATGCAAAGGAGTTCCTGGATGCCATGAGCCCATGAACTTTCGAACTGATCTGGATAGCTGGCATCATGAGGAGTCCGAAAATTCCGGTTTGGACCATAATTGGGAAGGGAACCGACTTGTAAAAAAATTCCACAGTCACACCAATAGAGAATAATGATCATTATACCCATGACTAGCACCAAGTGCCGGAAAATTTTGAGATTTCGCCGTTTAAAAGACCACCAACATGCATGTTTTCGGTTTTGAATTCCCCAAAACTTTTTACACAATGAGAGCCATGCCCAAAACTTTTTTTCTTATTTCCAAATTTTTTCCGCCAAAATTCCCCAATTTTTTGATTTTTTTAAAAAAACAAAAACCAAAAAACTGAAGACTTGCCAACCCTATTCAGAAAAGATGTAGATATTTTCAGAAACAGATAAATCATGCAGCAATATGGTGCAAAAATTAGTTGGAAGGTAACAACTTACATGCACCCCTATTCCCCAATTGTTATCAAAGTTCAGAAAATTAATTTTTTCTTCCAAAGTAAGCAAACTTGGAGAATTAATGTGATGATAAAGAGCTACAGACATTCATGTAACAGTGAAGAAAGTCAAATTGGCAAGCATTGGTTCGTTGAATTGACATCTTAGATCATGACCACGACGCGTATTGTTGTCATTTATGCAGAAAAAGTCGTCAGGATTTAAACATGTACATGGTACAGAGGGCACATTCTAATCTACGAATATCAAACTTATGTAGACCCATCTTTTGAAGCCTATCTTCGTAGGATCCAGATTTATAACCGAGAAAAATTTGTTTTTTGTCAATGTCATCAAAACCAACACAGTATAGGATCAAACATTCATCTATAATATGTGGATAATTAAAAGCTATAACTACTACCTAGAATGACATTTTCGAGCTGTGCACTAGAATAATAAAAACTATAAATGAATTGAAATCCGGCGTGAAGAGCCGAAAAAACTGTTTTTTCCACTAATTTTTTTCCACAAATGTGGAAAGAGGTCAAATAATTTTCCACGTGCGGAAAATTAAAAAAAAAAACAAGTTTTCATCTTAAAATCTTCGTTTTTTTCGCTTGAAAATGCTCATAAACGCTTTATTTAAGCGTTTTTGAGCTTTTTAAAGCATCCTGATAATCATTCTGAACATATATCTCAAAAATTAGATTCAAATTTTGTGTTCATAATATCCTAATTTCTAGAAATTTATCATTCGAAAAATTTAAAGCCATTAATTTGTTCGTACGGCCAAAAAAATTCGTAAATTCGGCCGAAAAGCTATGAATCAGAAGAAGCCTATGAATTTTCCAAGAATACTTTCATGAAGCTTTTGAATTGATATTACGTTAAGAAAAGAACAAATGCTTCGAAAAGTTTAGAAAGTTGACGTTTTGATCTTTCTCAAAAAATTAATGAAGGGAAAAATGCGGATCTTCATTAAATATAAAGATATAATATTTAAGATTTCCAATTAAACATGAAATAATACGTTTAAGATGATGCTAACTATTGAAGAGGTAGACATGCTGAAAGCCGCGCCTGAGCTTGGTAATAAATAATAATGACTATTAAAGTTATAAACAGCGCGAAGCGCCGAAAAATTTGGAGATTTGAACCTCCTAAAATGCACCTTTTCAATATGAAAACCCCAAATTTTTCATCCACATTTGTGGAAAGACCTAAAAAAAATTTTTCCACTTTCCAGATTTTTTTTCCGCATTATAGTGCAAATGTTGGAAAAAAACAGTGGCCGGAAAATGTTATTTTCTATTTTTTTACTTTCACTATTTTCCATTTTATAACGCATAGAAATGCGTCTTCGGACAAGAAACCCTATAACTTAATCAAAAGCGCAGTCTGGTTTCAAGTTGCACCGTGCAACTTGACAGAAAAAATTTGGTTTCTGTGTGCGAAAAAAAGCATGCTTCCACCCACGGTTAATCGATAAATTTGCTTGAATTTAACACAAAAAACCCTCGAAAATTAGTTTTCTTGCATTTTATCCGATCCGCGTCGGTTGTAGACATTTAAAACCCAATTTTTTGATTTTTGGAGAAAATGAAAACACTAACATGACTAGACTAGAGTCATGTGTTGGGCGCGTAGCGCCGAAATTTCTTTATGAATTGCAATATTCTAGAACGCTGGAAAATAAATCTTCCTACCTTTTATTTCACATGCAGAACGTTTGAACTCTCAGTGAACTTAATGAATTTTCAGTCGGACAGACTAAAATTAAAAAACTAGGCAAGCGACCAAGAATTTGGATTTTTCAACCGGGAAGAATTTCTAGCACTGCCTTACATTCAAAATGTTTTAATCACAGCAAAATCAGAATTTTTATGAAGATCGCAAAAAAATTTTGGGAAAATGACCGAGAAAAATGTTATTTTTCATCAAATTCGTCAAAAAACAATAGAGGATCAAAAATTCCAAACTGGGGGGGGGGGGTAAATGATTTTGGGTACAGGGTTGGCCAAGTTGGGGGGGGTCTCCCCAACCCCCCCCCCAAGTACAGGTATGTAAGCACCGTTTTTTTTTCCTCAAATGGGTCTTCATCAGTCTGATTTTAATTCATTTCCCAACGTTATGAAGGTTCATTTTCCAGCGTTTTAGAAAGTGAAAACCAAAAAATTTTCCCGGCGCTCCGCGCCGGATCAAGAACTAAATAAAATATGATTCTAATCGGAACCACAGAAATGTCAATATAGAGCGGATAAATTCCTGAGAACTCTATCGTTAACATGCTTCACCTGCTTCTTACAACATTAATATATTCTTCATGAGCTTATTTTTTACTGACGTTACCAGAATTTTTTCCTCATTTTTGCAGGTTTCTAACCCCAAATACAACGAAATGCTTGGGTATGCTCCTAAAATGCATAAAAAAGCATCCATAGCCACATTATAAACGTTTTTTAAAATGAGGAAAATTTTTGGAAAATGAGGAAAAAAATTTTGGGTCCGGTTCTCATGTGGAAAAAATTTTCGAGGAAAAAAAACGGTGTATGTAAGAAGACCTCCGACCAGTTGGGGGGGGGATAGAAAAAAGTCGAAATTTTTCCCAAAAAAGGCCAAAAAACATACACTTTTTTGCAAATTTTTTTAATTTTTTCCAAACTGGGCGGGGGGTTGGGTGATGTTGGGTATATGGCTTGGCCAAGTTGGAGGGGGGGGGGTTAAAAAAACATTGGTGGCTGCTGCCCAAGGGCAGGTGCGCGATATGAACTCCGAGTCTAACAGTAAACCAAACCCCCCCCCCCAGTTTGAAAAAAATTAAAAAAATTTGCAAAAAGTGTATGTTTTTTGGCCTTTTTTGGGAAAAATTTCGACTTTTTTCTACCCCTCCAACTGGTCGGAGGTCTTCTTACAGGTATGCCAAGAATTTAGACTTTTCACAGCATAAATTCTCACTTCCTGGACTCAAAATTTTTTAATCACACAAATGTCAAAAGCTTTTTAAAGACTGCAAAAAAGCTTTGATAAAATAGCCGAGAAAGATCTTGCTTTTCGTAAAATTCTCAAAAAACGGCACAGGATCAACAAGCGTCACAGCGTGAAGCCATCAATACAGTAAACTGTTATTAAAAACGCAAAATGTTAAACTTACTTTTGAAATCATGATAAAGTCATAGACGTGACTGAAAAGCTAACTAATATATAAATTAGGCTTCTATTTACGAGCTTTATGAATTCGAAAGAATTATGAGCAAATTATATAATAAAATGACCGTTTTTAATGAAAATACAACTCACATAGTGCTGTAAAGGCCGATGTATAGTCGTCCTGATCCTTAAAAAAATGGCCTTTCCTGAGTCAGGAAAGCTCGTTCCCTAAATTTTCGATCCTGACGCAATCCGTAATCCTGAAATCAGGATCGGGATAGCGTTCCCGACCTGATAAGGAAAGGTGTTCCCGATGTCTTCCTGATCGGGAAAGGATCGGCTTTCCTGACGTCGGGAACAAAGTACAAGCCTTCCGTACTTTTTAAGGATCGGGAAAGCTACACACTACAGTAAATACTCATGAAATGCGTAACGGCTTTAGCCTGCGCATAATCCTAGTTACATTTTCCGGTAATTGGGATGTAAAGTGGAGTGAAATTAGCAAAAACTAAGAATTTGCTACCAGATAAGATAGAGTAGTCAGCTAAGAAATAGATTTTTCATGTTTTTCGGTGAAATATGCGCACTTTACGCAAGTGCAATACTTTGCAACTACAGCGCGTTGTAAAACTGTAGCCATGTTTGTTTGCAACAAAACGGCAGATTTGTTGCTTTTGCTGATTTATTCCAGCGTTTTTATTTATTGAAAAATTAACTTTCTAAAGAATTAATTAATTTTAATGTCAAACCTTATTAATTTAAAAAAATTTTAAATTAAAATATTTGAAATTTAAAATTGAAAGAAATTAAAGTTTAAAATTAGAAAATTTTAATATATATAAATTGAAAACTTTTTAAATTAGAAAATTTAAAATTTAAAAATTCAAAATTTAAAAATTTGAAATTTAAGAATTTAAAATTTAAAAATTTAAAATTTAAAAATTTAAAATTTAAAAATTTAAAATTTAAAAATTTAAAATTCAAAAATTTAAAATTTAAAAATTTAAAATAAAACAATTTAAAATTAAAAAATTTAAAATTCAAAAATTTAAAATTTAAAAATTTAAAATTAAAAAATTTAAAATTAAAAAATTTAAAATTGAAAAATTTAAAATTGAAAAATTTAAAATTAAAAAATTTAAAATAAAAAAATTCAAAATTAAAAAATTTAAAATAAAAAATTTGAGATCAAAAAATTTAAATTAAAAATTTAAAATTGAAAAATTAAAAATTTAATAATTAAAAGTTTGAAAATTTAAAACTAAAAAATTTTAAACTGAAAAATTTTAAAATTTCAAATATACAAATTTTAAAAAAATATAAAATTTAAAATTCAAAATTTAAAATTCAAAAATTCAAAATTAAAAAATTTAACATTAAAAAATTAAAAATTAAAAAATTTAAGATTAAAAAATTTAAATTCAAAAATTTAAAATTAAAAAATTTAAAATGGAAAAATTAAAAATTTAATAATTTAAAGTTTAAAAATTTAAAATTAAAAAATTTTTAACTTTAAAATTTAAAAAATTAATTAAGGGGGAAATAAAATATGACAAATAAACAAAAAACACCGAAACAAAATAATGTAAACACATGTGCAACCTGAACGAAAACAAAAAAATAATCAGAATAATGAACAAGATCAATAAAATGTATAAAACCTACTGTCTGGAGTCGTCTTTATTTATACAACTTACGCATCTCAATATATAATCTTACTGTAAAATATTTCTCACGTAGTCGTCCCGATCCTTAAATTTAGGGACGTTAAGGACGACTTTACCTGTTCCTATCCTTTCCTGATCCTTATCGGGTCAGGAACTCAGGATTAAGGATCAGGATTACGGATTACTATACATCGGCCTTTACTGTAAAATAATTGTCATGTAATCGTCCCGATCCTTAAATTTAGGGACGTTAAGGACGACTTTACCTGGTCCAATCCTTTCCTGATCCTTATCGGGTCAGGAACTCAGGATTAAGGATCAGGATTACGGATTACTATACATCAGGATTACGGATTACTATACATCGGCCTTAACACCCGATTTTCACTATACTTTTACTTTTTTCAATTCACTCGATTCCCAGATGACGACACGATAAAATGATACGGAATTACGATACAATAATGGAACGAAAACGCAATGTTGCCAACTGCTTACAATTGGGCATTGATGATAACAATGTCCGATTTTAGATGAATATTCGAAGTAAGCTTTTACATGCGGATTTTTGAAACAATTTCGAAACAACTAACTTATTTCACACTTCTTCCATCCTTCATACTGCTTCCTGTTGACCACACCCTTGATCCGTGGGGCGTCTGCTTCTCGAAATCTTCTTAAAATCAATCTTGCTTCTTGCTTTATGCACTTCCATGTACTGTATGCTTGTCTAACCCCACCTTTATGCTTCCTAACTATAGTATGCTTTACCACGCCTTTTTGTGTTATGCTTAGCTTCTCTGTCTATGTGCTTCAAACTTATTGTAGGCTTAGCCACGCCTACATGCTTCCTTCTTAATAATTATGCATGTGTGTGCTGTAATGTAACGCGGCTACCATTCCACTTGAGACTGGTGTCTGGGTTGGGGATTCTATATTTTATTATGGGGCAGGTTCCTCGATTTTGCGGAATAACTGTACCTATGGGACGGTGTGTTTTTGAGTGGGTTATGAGGGCCAGGTGCCAATGTGAGAATTAATTATGTAACGTCTTTAATTGGGTCAATAATGCTTTCTGTTTGCAAGACGTTCAAAACAGAACACTTCAAGGGAATTTATGGGAATGTCAACACAGAGAAACTCAGACATCCTTGAGACAAGAAATCATGAAATAAATTTATATACAGTAATCGGATAGGAATATCATAGATTGTGAATTTACACTGATGCATTTGTTGGGCACCCTTTTGATGGCAATTCGTGTGGGGAAATGGACATGCAAATTGGACAAATGGACAACCAGCGGTGCAGACATTTGCATAGAAGTGGAGCGCCAAAGAAAGACCAAAAAATGATAGTGAAATCATTAGTTCACTATTATCGTCTTTTTATAATATTCTTGTTATTGCTGGCATCCATAAATATAATTCCCAGCACTTCGACTTGTTTTTACATATTATACACTGTGGTATACCCACATTTTTTTTGCATATTTCATCGGAATTATTGTTTAATACATTTGTTTATTTATTTAGATTATTCCGATCGACGAAGGTGGAGGGCCAAAGGCCCAGGCGCCAGCTTGCACCCAGCAAGCTTTGGGAAACCCTTTAAGGGTTATACTCAAGTAAGTTTATCCCTGAGGGGATTCCTTGTCTCAGCTAGGAGACTGCGGAGCTCTTTGGTGAGGCCCCGCATTTAGAGTAAAGTTTATCTTTGTTGTTGTAGGTCGGGGATAATCGGACTGTTGCACTATCACCAAGGCTTGGCCAAGGGATTAGTTCTAACAGGTCAGATCAGACCCGAAGCCTCAATCTTTTCTTGAACCTCCTAAAAAAAGACCTGCACAACAAGTGGTGGCTTTTAACTCCTTACCACGGAACTTCGTTGTTAGACTAGGAGAAAAGAAAATCCTCCAGGTTTCTACAGAAAGTTAGCAGGATTTAAAATGCCTAATGAAAGGATACCGAGAGGTAATACTTTCAGTAGATCACCACCCAGAGTGGCGAGTGCTGGGAATCTAGTAAATTTGGGAGAGGGAGATCAGCAACAGCATGCTGCTCCAGACCCAGTGATCCCCGATCAAACTCCCGCGAGGGTTCAACCATTGCAGCAAAATGCAATGCATTTTACGCCTCAAGATGCAGGCGTACCAATTGACCGCCTACCAGCGATTGCCATCGATCCGCAAGAGGCAGGCCCGGCAAATCCGAACCCAGACGCCGATAGACCACCGCCGCGAAATTTCAAAAGGTCACCACCACCAAAGGTTGAATAAGCAGGACTGAAAAGGGAGGTTATTACGCCCGAATTTTGACCAAATTTGGAAGAAAGGGACCCCAAAATCGACTGCCAATTAGAGAGGATCCCACAGGAGCAAGAGCGATTCCAGCTGCGGGAAAGAGCTCCCGAAATGTCCAATCAAGAGTGGGCCATGCAGCTACGTGAATTGAAAGGGACTGTCAAAGCTTTATTCGACATCATCGGGAATGCCGCCACTGAGGACAATAAAAGGGAAACCGACAGGCACCGACAGGAGCCGGATAGACAGGTTAGACCATGTAATAGGGGTGCAGAAAGAGACAACCGTCTCTCTGCTGAAATGAATGCAGGCGCAGGGCCTAGTAATAGGCCTGATATTGATGAAGGGCAAAGGCTTAACTTTGAGCCCAAAAGTTGGAGAGGTCCAGCTAGAGATGTAGCTTTGCAGCATCCAACTTTAACAAGAGTGGTCTATGATGGTAGAGGAAACATAGTTGATCCAAATACCCTTAGACCAGATCAACTGGCATGTTTCCCATATAGGGATTATAGGTTTGACAGAGACCCCATACCATCAAATCAAGGAGGTGTACCACCTCAATGAGATCCAAATAGAGTTATGCTGCAATCCCTCAACTCTGATATTGATGCAGTGTTAACAGCAGCTTAGAATCAGAGGAAAATGCCAACAAATAATTTGGCACAGGAGATTGTAGTTAGGAATGTCGTTAAAGGTGTGTTACTCAAACTTTTAGATGAGGGTATGGTAAATCAGCAGGTGCTTAGCTTCTTAACAGCACTTGAGGGGGAATTTCATAGGGATACACCCGAATCAGCTAGATATGAAGCACTGTTGAGTCTTTCTAAAGGTAGACCGAAGGCTGTTGCAGAAGACAACATGACCTATAGGGAGGCCAGGAGAGCCATTATAAATGTCATTGCACCTGAGTGTAACCTGGAAATGTTAACCAGGGAATTATTTGAGATCCAACAAAGACCCAATGAACAGGCCGTGGAGTTTTTAAAAAGGGTCAGTATTCTAGTGGAACTAGTAAAGGGTAATTTAGACTATCAGGCCAAACAGAGGCTGATTATTGACACCTTTATATACAAGAGTGATCCCACATTTCAGTCTGAACTGAAAAATTCAAAGCATACCTTTAGAACTTGGTATGACTTAGCAGTAGAAGTTCATGATATTGAATGTAGGTACAAAAATGCCTTTCAAAGATATGTACCTAAGGGTACACAGCAGGACCCCATTGTTATTAATGAAGTAGGTATGCCAAGTGGGCATGATCCAGAGATTGCCATAGTTGCTAGGAATCAGTCAGAAAAATATCAACAAGGCCAGAGACAAAGGTTTCGGCAACCATATCAAACTGTAGGTAATCAGGTACCGGCCCAAACCCAAACGACAATTAGTGATTCTCCTGAAATAGAAGAGATTCCAGTTCGGGAAGCCCCTAGGGCTCAGACCGAAAAAGGTAAGAAAGAATCCCTTCTTTTAAAAATTTCTAAAGAGATGGTACAACTTGTCGAAAGATTCCATCAGCTCCAGCAAAAGGTTGATAATAGGCAAATGGAAAATCGGTCTAATGTGGCCAAACTTAGTACCAGTCAGGGAGGTCAAGTTTCCCGAGATCCGACAAAGCCATGGTGTGAGTTCCATAAGAACATAACACATAATACTGCAGACTGCAGGACATTGAGAGTGTTGTCCGAGCGCAGGAGCAGAGGCAGAGCCAGATTCCCTAGCCTCAACAGGGGAGGCTTCAACACTTTTGCTTGAGGTAACTATAGAGGTAGAGGAGGTTACCCAAATGCCAACTTTAATAGCAGAGGTAGAGGTGCACATAACATAGGCTATTCAGGTTATCAGGATAGCCATGAGAGTTATTTACAGAATTCGGATTATAATGAATTTCTGGAATTCAAAAAGCAAAAGGAGCTGCAGAAGCAGTTCCAACAGATGCAGCAATACCAACAGCAAGCTGCATTACAGCATCCTCAGCCACCGCAGGCTATTATGGGTCTGACTCAGACTCTTCAACAGGGTCAATTCACAAATCAGCCACCTCAGAAGGATTATTTGAGTGTAATGGTTGCAAGGCGATCACAAATGGGTCCTTTAGGTGAAGTAAATCAGAGAGTGAACTGCCCAAATGTTGTATTAGGTAGCATTGTGCAAATGAATGCAATTGCACCACAAATGGTAGTACCATCGGTACAAGTAGTAAAGAGGGGCACACCAGCTAGTCCTCAGGAACAACATTTGCTGGATAGGTATCCCCGGACAGCCCCATTCCATATTGAGGTTGTTATAGGAGGTTGTAAAACACTGGCTTTAATTGACACAGGAGCTCAGTGTACTGTAATGGCAGCTAAGTTTCTGAAAGAAACTTTGGGCCCGTATTACACTGAATATCCGAGGATATTAAATGTTACTGTAGCCAACGGTAAGACAGTCCAAGCCCATGGGTATATCCAATTTAGGATGGATACATTGCGTGGACAGTTTCCGGTTAAAGCAATTGTTATACCTGAAGCAGGTGGAAATGTAATTGTAGGAGCAGACCTTTTGGCTCATCCTCAGGTAGGAGCCATAATAGATTTCAGGAACAGGACGATGATGCTCAACAACTGTCAGCAGCAGATATAGGTGACACCGGACCAGCCCCAATCGAATTGTGGAGAGGTCATGACCACAAGCGCCACGGAATCCATGGCGAGCGCCCCCGACCAATATCAGCCAAAAATTTGTCTACTAAAGGTTTCGGTGCCAGTGGTGAGTGTGAACCCAATCTACTTACCTAGTGGTACTGATATACTTCTGAGAGCAAAACTTTGGGATAAGGTAGGCAAAAATCGTCTAAATGGAATCATAATAGAGTCTGAAGAGAATGAAGGAAGGTTCCACATTGATAGTACCATAGTGGATGGTGCAAAAGATGATTTTGTAGTTATGGTATCCAACAACACAGGATCAGGATGCCATTTGAAAAGAAATCAAATAAATGGCCATACTAATTCAGTGTTGTGCGATGCCGATAACCAAAATCAACTAAAGGGGAAGATAGTTGAGGATTTGGAGAAGCTGCAAACTTGGGCAGTTCAAGCTAGACCTGAGTCTCCTCAATCAGATGAGAAAGAATTCAAGGAAGCTTTGTACAATATGCTGGCTAAATCCAACATACCGTCAGAACAATTGGAGCAAGCTTTACGATGTCTCGTAAAATATAGAGACGTGTTCAGCTTGCCCAATGATCCTCCAACTACTACACCCTATTTGACCTGTAAAATAAATACAGGCGATGCAGCACCTGTGGCAAAAAGGTACCACAGGACTGCCATAAATTTACGGCCACATGTTTGTGAGCATGTCCAAGATATGCTCAAAAAGGGTGTAATTGAACCATCAAAGTCGCCTTGGGCAGCTCCGTTATTTCTTGTAGGTAAAAAGGATGGTACCAAGTGACCAGTAGTGGACTTTTGGGGTGTAAATGATGTTACCAAGGATAATAAGTATCCCATTCCTAGAATGGATGACTATCTAGACTGTTTAGGTGAAGCAAAGTTTTATACCACCTTAGATCTCAAGTCAGGGTATTGGCAGGTGCCAATGGATGAAGAAAGCAAGGAAAAAACTGCTTTCATATGCCAAGAAGGGCTTTATCAATTTAAAGTCATGCCCTTTGGCCTAAAGAATGCGCCAGCCGAATTCCAGCGTATGATGGAAAGAGTTTTGCATCCATATGTGTGGAAAATCTGTCTAGTATACATAGATGATATTATTGTGTTCTCAAATACGTTTGAGGAACACCTAGTTAATCTAGAGCTAGTCCTGCAAGCTCTAAGAAAGGCTCATTTGACCTTGAAGCTGGAGAAGTGTGAATTCCTGCCTGAGAGAGTTCATTTTTTAGGACATATCTTAAATTCCGATGGAGTTTCCCCAGATCCGAAAAAGGTCAAAGCTATTAATGATTTCCCATTCCCAGAGTCTAAACAAAAACTGCAAAGGTTTTTAGGAATGTTGCAGTGGTGTAAAAGGTTCATACCGGGTTTAGCTAAACACGCTGAACCATTGTATAAATTAACCGGGAAGAACTGTATTTGGGAAATTACGGAGGTTCACCATCAGGCTTTTAGGAGCTTGAAAGAAGCACTATTGTCAGTGCCATTTCTAAGGTATCCAGTTTTGGACGGGTCTGCGGACTTTGTCCTTCAGACAGATGCCAGTGGAACGGCACTAGGAGCAGTTCTCTACCAGGAGACCAAGTCCGACCGCTGGGTAATTGCTTATAATAGCAGAATTTTAAAAGCGGATAAGAAAAAGTGGTCAGCCATGGAAAGGGAGTGCTTGGCGATAGTGTATGGCTTAAAGTTATACAAGCACTACCTAATAGGTCATAGAGTGATCATAAGAACTGATCACAAACATTTGTTGTCAATGAAGGTCAACACCATGACCAATGGTAAATTAAAGAGATGGTATTCATTCATCTCTCAGTTCAACCATAAACTAGAGTATGTGCCTGGAAAACAAAATGCCATGGCAGACTTTTTGTCTAGGATGGATGAACCAGACGATCAAGCGGAAAAGATACCGCCAAAATGGGAACACATGTTCTCAGAGGATAAATGAGAGTCTGGAAATCTGAAAGATCTTGAAGTGCAGCTTATTGAGAAAAAGCATCTCAATTTGGTAAAGAGATTCAGAGATCTGACAGATCGGAATCCTGAAGACGGTACTCCATTATTTTCAGAGCCAACAGGTAAGAAAAATCAGAGAACTGATATAAGTCCGAGATTCACCCAAATTTATCCAGAAGATTCTGAGGGTGATCCAGAATCAATTTTGCTGGCAGACTTGGTAAATGCCGTAACTACAAGGAGCATGGCAAAAGAAGCAAAAAAAGATAATCAGGCTCAGGTCCAGCCTGACGGCAAGGAGGGCAAAGAAAAGGTAAGTAGGGGAAACCAGGAAAAAAGTAAGGAAAAAAGAGTCACCTGGTTATACCCGGAAAAAGAACAGGAGTTTACTTTGGCAGACCCCAAAGAAAATGAATTGCCAAAAGGGCTAATTAGAGATGATCTCATGGCCCTCTTGCAGAGAAAAGATGAGGTATTACGACCATACTTTGATAGATTGGGTCCAAATGGGACAACCAAGTATCACAGTGGATTTTATATCCAGAATGAAGTGTTATACCGCAAAGCCGGACAGGGATCGGATGATCAGGTGGTCGTCCCGTCCTGCCTAAGAGACAATACTTTGCACCAGTACCACGGTGCCGTAATGATGACTCATCAGGGGTTCAAAAGGACCCTTGCTATGATTAAGAAACGGTTCTGGTGGCCTGGAATTGAAAAGGATGTCAGGCACTGGATAAAATTTTGTCCAGTATGTCAAATGGCTAATCAGGGAAACACGGAAATTCCTCCACTGATACCTATTATTCCACAATGTCCCTTTGATATAGTATCAGTGGATATCGTAGGTATTTCTCCACTTAATGAGAAGAGACCATATGTCATAGTCTTCCAGGACTATTTTACAAAGTGGGTTGAAGCTGAACTGATCCCAGACCAGTCAGCTAGCACCCTTGTAGATACTTTTCTACAATCAATTGTATTTAGACACGGGACTCCACGGAGATTACTCAGTGATAGAGGAGGTTGTTTTACCTCAGATCTGATGAAAGAGATCTGCAAGTTATTGGAGTGTCAAAAAATTTATACACAAGGAAATGGTATGGTAGAAAGGTTCAATCAGACACTCATAAAACAGCTCAGAAAGGTGGCCATTGAGGAAAAAGATAATTGGCCAAGATACTTGAGAGCGGTGGTGTTTGCTTACAATGCCACACCACATGCAGCCACGGGGCAATCCCCATTTTCATTGCTTAGAGGTCACGAGGCAACCTTCAGGTTAAACTTATCGAAAGCATATGACATTGTAATGCCCGACAGCAATGCAGAGGCATACAAATTTGTGTTGACCAATCATTTAGTCAACCTTTACGAGGATATTGCCAAAAATATCCAGAGTGCTGCTGAAAAATCGAAGAAATACTTCGATAAAAAGTCAAAACAAAATGGGTTCAAGAAAAATGATTGGGTTCTGCTCAAAGAAGACAAGCAGAAAAAATTAGGACTACCTTGGTCCGGTCCGTTCATAATTACGTGAGAAGCAGAGAATGTTGTCACCATCATACATTGGGACAACCCCCTAAATCGCCAAATTGTTTCAATCAGCAGGTTGAAACATTTTCGTTACGAGACCACTAGGGTCTTGCCACGGATAGCGCGAGCCAATCAGGACGCGCCACTTGACGAAAACACGTCATTTTCCAATATGGCGCAAACAGTTACGACTGGAGCACCAAACCAAATGAAATCATTTGGAAATTCGCTCAAGGCGAATCTATGTGTGATCTCACGCTGATTTTATTTTTATTTATGTACATATCTCGCGCGTTTAGGTACTAATTTTAAATTAAATATGTAATATTTTGTAATATTTATCGCGTTTAAATATTATTCGTATTTATTTTGTAGATTTTTCATATTTATATCAGACTTTGGGAAAAATTCTTCGGAATTTTAGACCAAAGTGACTACCCAAATTATTTTGGCATTTTTCGAAAAAATTAAATTTTCAAATTTTTCATTTTTTCTAAAATCAAATCATAGCTGCCTGGCTTATCTGAATTCTAAACTTCCATCGGAAGGAAGAAGTAAAATATTCCCCGAATCGCGATAAAAAGGAAATAAGCAAAACTGCTAGATTAAACTTTTTCAGCCTTTTAAATTTTAAAATTTTTACAAATTTATTCGAAAAAGAAAAACATTTCAAAACGAAAAGAAATGGGAAAGGGCGCAGGGAATCGCCAACAAGCTCCGACGCGCGAGTGGTCACACACAGAGCGCCACATTGAATTTGGCAGGGCCCAGCACCGCCAAGACAACTGATTTTTCTTTATTGACGGTAAGTTTCGAACTTATTTTATCAAATATTCTTGGAAATCGCAGGTAATGCCCAGAAGTCACTGGAAGACCAGCTCGGCGTCCCAAAGGGCAGACGAGGTTAGAACTTAGAGGGAACAAAAAATGGGAGTACTGAGAAGCCGAAGCTCAAGGCCAAGCAGGGAATTTCCAAACTTGGAAATATACCTGATACCACCGAGAGCTATACGATTCAAGGGAAACCTAGAACCTTGGGTTCAGCCCGTTCAAAGTTTTATCATCAAAAATTTATCAAAAATTATTTATTTTCAAATCAAATCAAATTATATCACTTTTTCGATATCTAAATCATTAAAAATTATTAATCTCGAGCGCTATAAAAATTGTAAATACAGCGCCATAAATGGAGCGTAGTTGGTCGCTCAAGCAGCTGGTCAGAGATTGGTGTCCGATCAAGTGGTGCACAATCGGATCAGGTCTACCCTCCCCAACATATAGAGGTAGCAAGGGTAAGATTTGGTAAGGTGTTAGTTGCCTACCAGCTCAATGTTTGTATATCAGTGGCTCACCTAACAACCCTGCACTAAATTTATTTTTTGCGAAACTTAACCTGCTTGGTGTTGTGGTGCTGGTGTAGTATAGACCCAAAAATACGCTGAAAAAGAGGGGAATAACCACTAAAATTAACAGTATCTTTAATGTTTAGATTACAATGTCAAAAGGGTCGTGAGAATTCACGAACTGGACCAGTGGTTCAAAGCCACTTTTGGATACTGGCTGGCTAATCCCAAGGAACCTCGAATGGTAGACATTGGGAAAGTCAGCCAAGTATCCGAGAAGTTTCAATCTTCAGAGGACAACCAGTTTGTGGATTCGATGTTGAAAAAGTCCATCAGGATAAGGTTGCCGCCTTGTTCAAAACGAGAGAGGTCGACAATCCGATGGGAAAACAATTTGTCCGCTACGTAAGCTTCGTGCTAACCAATAGTCAACCTACGTTATCAATAGGACGACCTTGATGCACAAGGAATGGACCAAAATCCACGATTTTCTAAATTCCGACATGCTGTTCGCCGGATATTCCGTACTGGAGGACTTGGTGAGTATTTATAACGTATGTGGTGCAGGGCGAGATAATAAGGACAGGGACAAAATCGTCCCCTTAAGGGAATTTCTTAGGAAGACTAAAGGTCGGTACTTTGATTTAGACCATTTCGCCTTAACCATATTAGGGGTTAACCTCGAGAAAAAGTGTTTTCAAACAGGTATCTGTCCGGAGACCTTTCGGTTAAAGGGACTGTTCACGGAATTTTATTTAATAGACATGGGCCCCTATCAGTATGATTTTTCACTCAACGCGAACTGTGATTGGTTTGCCAAAAGAGGTATATTGCCCGAAGAGCTTAGGTACACAGCGATTCACTATGGCATGGCCGATCAACTGCTGATGCAAATGCAGGTTTTCGATCATGACAAGGTTGATCCCAAACAGATCAATACCGTTGCCTTACACTTTTATCAACAATATCTAATGATACCAGGCAACGTAAACAGAGAAATGGGGCTAGGCACCCCAGTAATGGAAACCGATCAGGTACAGCCTAATATGGTGTACCATATGATGAAGTGTGAAATGTACAACCGTTGGGCAGTACAAATGCAGGGAAATAACACAGGTTATTATACCGCACCTACGGAGTGTAACCCCGTCCGTCCTCAGGGAGTTCAATTGCCAAGTGGTTTTTATCCACTGCTCCCGAGAGATAGTAAGCCGATGAAGGACGATGGGTACACTGAAGATAGTGATCCCGAGGAAATCCAGGACGTTCAAATACCAGACTGGGTTAACATCGCAAAGGATATCCTGGAAAATCTCAAGTCAGGTGGAACCTATTGGGATTTAGACGGTAAGATTTCTTTGACGTTACATGAAAACGCTAAGCTATACTGGCAACAGGCCGGGAAGCCCGGGGAAATTCCAGAAGAAGTGTTTTCAGTGAATAACCACTACCCAGTGGGTATAGAAGGTCATAGACAGGCCTATAAAACCAAGTTTTATACGCCAAATTTGGCCAAAATTTCAGGCATGTTGGATGAGGGAAACTTTGAGGAGTTAGAGGTCATCTGTAAGTCCATGCCATTGGCCTATCACTTGGCATGGCCTCATTCAAGAGGGGAGTGCGACTATGAAACTAGCACTCTGCTAAATTATAACTTTTTAAATAGTTATACTAAAGAAGGCCAGGAGATGATAAAACGCATGTCCAGGAAGTCAGGTGACCGCCTGGCTTATTATTTAGAATTAGCAGCAACGCTACCGCCATCGGAACCCCGTTTTCCATCCAAAAAAGGGGTATACGCCTGGCAAAATTGGTTTGGATTTGTCCCGCTACGATTTAGAGAAGCCAAAGAAATTTTGCAAATTGGCGATGACAAATCTTTATTAAAGGACGCAGCTTACAAGGTAAATCCTTACTATAATGTAACCTTTTACTATGTAGGTTTTGAGACTTTGACACCGGGACTGCGGTATCCGATGACGGAAGACGCATCGCCGACCGATTATCCGATGACCTACGCACCGTGAAACTCGCTCGAGCTCAGACCGGAGTTTGTCAGCAAAAGCTTCCGGGAGAGAACAATTGCTTCAGAGATGCCTGGGTATATGTTAACCTATACCCCAGCCGGTGAGCTGGTATCTAAATTACCATTAAATCGTCCCTCTACTTCCCAAACGGCGCAAGCCGGAGGGTCAGGACAAGTTAAAACCCAGCCGCAAGGGCCAGTGCCGGTGGTCAAAGCAAAAGAACCAGCTTTGGACACTGATACTACGCAAGCAGCTGCAATTGTAGCGTGGTGCCGCCGCCAATGCAACCAGCGGTGGCACAGCTGACTCGGGTTACTCCGGTACAGCAGCCGGCCGAGCCTGAGCCAGAAGTCGTCACTATTATGCAATCTGTACCTCCGGCTCCGGCTGTTTTGCCAGCTAAAGTAAAGCAGCTTTTGCCGCAGATACAAAATTCAAACTCTGAGTCCAGTTCAGAGGAGGATGTTGATGAAGAAGAAGAAGAAGGTGAGATTCTGGAGTCTGAGGGCCAGACATCCGAGAATAAAGATGCGATGGAGGTCAAAACTCAGAAGCAGGCTGTTGAAGAGGAAAAGATCCAGACTCAAATAGATGAAGCAGTGACTAAAATGTTGGAAATCGACGTCCGACTCAAAAAGATGCAAGAGGCATCCCAGGAGATACCCGTGAAAACTAAAGATCCTAAGGATCATGATAGACAAGCGAAGCATGAGGCCCTACAGGCCAAAATTCAGGAGCAAAGAAGGCTGACGCAGCAGGAATTCCTGCGTCAGAGGGCAATTCAAAGGAAGCTGAAGGAGCAAGCTCTAGCCAATGACAGCTCAGATTCAGCCATTGCAGGGACAGAGCTGATGATGAGGGGAAAAATTACTGAGGAAGAAATCCCTGGAGTTTATTCCCCAGATAAAGTTCAGCAGATGTTAGCTGAAGGTATGTTGGAAAAATTTATCCGACACTTGGCCAGAGAAAAGGTAAGGTGTAGGAAAAGGCTAGGTAAGGCCAAAGCACACAGACTTGCAGCTCAAGGTCGGCAGCAACAAGGAGTGGCGGCCACCAGTTCTGAAAATGACGCCTACGACACGGCCGAGGAAACCACGACCCCGGAATATTCAACAAGTCAAAGGTCGAAAACGGAGACTAATCGAAATCAAATGAAGACGGAGACCGCCAAGAGTCAAACGCAAACGGAGACCTCCAAAGGCCAGACGAAATGGGATAGGACAACAGTGTCCACTGCATCATACACTCAGACGCGAACGGTATCGAAAACCGGCGGAGAGGTTAGTATGGTATCTGGTAAATCCAAGTCCATTCCCACCAGCTATACCGCAAAAAGTAGTAAACCTGCAGGAAGCGTAGTGGTAAAGCCCGATCTTGAATCGGAGGAGAAGTTGATCAAGAAGGTCAAACTGAATGTGGTGGTTAAAAGACCCGAAAGGGAGCCACAGCAGTTTGTCACTCCTGGTCAGTTAGCTGAAACTCTGATTGATTATTGGGAGTGGCAGAGAGAACAAAGGCACCTAATTGGGCCGATCTCATTCGAAAATCCAGAGGTCGCCAATTATTTTGCCTTTGACCGCCAAGAACGGCCTATCATCTATAGAATGGTCAATGATGCCATGGCCGAGATCCATGAAAATTACCGCCAACAGTTCGAAATGCAGGGCGGATTTATGTTTGATGGAGAACGCGTCCCCGAGGAAATTTGGGAATGGATCATTTTAATTCTTATTCCCAGATGGCTTCAGGACTATGACGCTTCAGACGTCTTTACGGCCAGCAGGTACGTGACCCTAATGATATTTTTACAGTTGGATTTCGCGCCGATCACCCCAACGGCAATTGGTAGGTGGTATGCCCAGGCGTGTTCGTTTGCGAACAGACAACTAGTTGTTGAGGCCCAGGGAAACTGCATAGACGATGTCTACATTGCAGCCTTTAATCAGTACATCTTTATGGGCTCGCAGAGGTTAAACCAGATGGGTGTTAAGAGGAAGGCACCAGGCGATGACAGATCGCAAGCAGATAAATATCAGCGAATGGCTGCCAAGAGCCCAAGTAAGTTTAAGGTGCCTAGACTCCCTCGGGCTAAAAAACAGCGGTAGACGACACAACAATCGTCTACTGCGACCAGCCAGAGGTCGTATAGTGAGGCTGCTAGCACTTCTTATAAAAGTCCGCTTTCTCGATCTAAATCAACATCATCAAGATCTCTTAATTCAACTTTCGGGACTCAAAAGCCTCAATGCAGCAGCTCCACTAGCAGTGGTCCAACACAAAGGCAGCAGGGGAGAGACGACATGTTCTCAAACCCCGCCCCATACAGGGGTAGACCGGGGTATGACCGAGGTCAAGCCAGAAAAGGCTTCAGAGGGCGCCCTCAGCGACCCTTCAGAGGCTGAGGAACCTGGCAACACCAAGGCCAAGACCCGGATGCGCAGTTCTACAATCCGAACTTTCAGCTGCTTGGTAGATGCGGCAGAAGCCAACAAGGCCAAAATCAAGGCCAGGATGGAGGTCGGACCCGAGGCCAACCCGGCCAGAGGGGATACTATCGAGGAAGACCTCGAGGAGGTTACCGAGGCAGTGGGCAGCAGCAGTAATTAGCCGTACAAATTTTGGCCCAAAAATCATCTTTTCGCATCTATATTTTTAATAATTTCATAAAATGTAAAATCCAAAAACACTAATAAAATCACAAAAATCCAAAAAAATCAAAAAATTACAAAATCCAAAAATATTATTTTTCGGTGCTGCTGGCCAACTAAAATTCTCTTTTCGACAAAACCGGTGCAAAACGCAATCGTAAAAATATTTTTAAATTTTTGGCCACATTTTATGCTCAATTTTTAGCACATTTTTATTTTGTGATATCCGTACATTCCCACGTCATCTTTGTTGTATCGTACAATATAATCTCGTATTTTGATTTTAATTTAGAAAAAATAGAGATGCGGGAAAACGATTTGCATGCGGTTAGACCCACGGCCAACGAACTGCCACAGCATGCAGACCGAGCAGCCGAACCCGAAATCGACCAAATTCGGCACTGACGTCACCGTCGTACTCCTTAGGGCAGGAGGTTATCCCATCAATGCCGAGGTCAAAATGGGCGTCACTTGCCAGCCATTGCGGTGAAGCCCTTGGTATTCGTTGTGTCCAACGACCATCAGGAGTCCGATTAGGACAGACTGTGAAACAGGAGTCGGAGTGAGACAAACTGTAATAACAGGAGTCAGCCGGAGTAGTAGATTTTTTCTTTTGATTAATTCTTTTTAATGTGGGGGTAACCCGGCCGAAAGTTTTTTTTCTGCCTCCCGTAGGTCGGTTTCGACGCGCGAGGGATGTTGGGCACCCTGTTGATGGCAATTCGTGTGGGGAAATCGACATGCAAATCGGACAATAAATGGACGACCAGCGGCGCAGACATGTGCATAGAAGTGGAGAGCCAAAGAAAGACCAAAAAATGATAGTGAAATCATTAGTTCACTATTATCGTCTTTTTATAATATTCTTGTTATTGCTGGCGTCCATAAATATAATTCCCAGCACTTCGACTTGTTTTTACATATTATACACTGTGGTATACCCACATTTTTTTGCATATTTCATCGGAATTATTGTTTAATACATTTGTTTATTTATTTAGATTATTCCAATCGACAAAGGTGGAGGGCCAAAGGCCCAGGCGCCAGCTTGCACCCAGCAAGCTTTGGGAAACCCTTTAAGGGTATACTCAAGTAAGTTTATCCCTGAGGGGATTCCTTGTCTCAGCTAGGAGACTGCGGAGCTCTTTGGTGAGGCCCCGCATTTAGAGTAAAGTTTATCTTTGTTGTTGTAGGTCGGGGATAATCGGACTGTTGCACTATCACAGAGGCTTAGCCAAGGGATTAGTTCTGACAGGTCAGATCAGACCCGAAGCTCCAATCTTTTCTTGAACCTCCTAAGAAAAGACCTGCACAACACATTAGCACATATATTACAGTGCACAAAAACAATTAGGATATGGAAACGATAAAAATATTTTAATTTTTTGACAAGGATATCACTTCGATTTATATGGAATCTCTTTTTGGGACTTCAAATTCTGAAAAAGTGTAGGATTAATGCATTTTTTCTCAATGTTAGCAAAATTATGTTCCTACAAGCAAAAAACTGTCAAACAAAATATTATGTTTGGTGAAGTAGGCCAAAGTTGGCACAACAGGTTTGTTTTTTGATAGTACCATTTTTTGTCTCAGTTCTGAAAAAGCCTTTTCACAGCCATCTACAGTTTTGCATAGGTACAAAATGTTATAAGAAATGAATTTAGTAAAATTGAGTTACTGATTTGAGTGAGAGGTGAATTTCCTTACTTTATTAGCAGCATAGCGAGGCTGAGATGTTGGACTTTCATGATGGCAAGATGCAATTATTGTATAGACTCAATTCAATCTGCTCAATGCAACTTCCCCAGCTCTCGGTTTAATCGATAAGCTTTCACAGACATGTTCCTTCATTAAAATTTTCGTCAATTTTTCCACAACCTTGAAAATTTTGTTTGTTGTTTCTGCCGACAAAATATCGACCCATTCATTGGATGATCTTTCTTCCCGCAATTTAAATTGTGGATAGCATAGATTTTGTTGGTTCCATTGCAAAGAATGGATGCAGGGAATATGCTTGCAAGCATAGCTACCAAAAAATCATGTCAATGCAAACTCCACATGATCTACATTTAAATTGACAGGCACTGATCACTGATTTTTCTAGAAATAAAATATGTACACTAAACATGGGGAAAATGAATAAAAATGAAAAATCCAAATCCTCAAAATTCTGTCGATAACTTTTCAGCACAAAACTCTTGGAATTTTTGTATAAGCTTTATTAAAATAAAGTTCCTCACTTGACAACATAAAAATGTCTGAATCATTTTTCACTTCCGCTGATTTACCTTTCCACAAAACTTTCCATCAAAAATTTGCACTCCTAGTAGATCAATTTCTTCAGAATGCTTACGGTGGCATATTACATAATCTAGACAAAATTACATGAACTTCAATGGAATAATCAAGAAGAAAGTTTTCAGCATTTGAATCAGAAAAAGTCAATTATATGAAAATTTACTCTTTCTTAAGGGCCTTCAAAAATATTTTTGAGCTTTGTTCATTTTCCTGGTTGCACAAGCAATCCTTATTGGATGATACCCGGCAATCGTCACGGAGTATCATTCAATACCAAAACTGTGACAAGTAACAATTTCTTTCCATTGATGCCATGGGTGGTACCTATACACACAATATTTGATGCAAAGTTTGGAAACAGTGAAATCCGGGCAATCGTTTGCAGGCCTGAAATTAAAAAAATATATTTAATACATTTTTACTGATGGATTATGACATAATAATAAAAATTGTTTTATTTATCGAGAAGAGTAAGTAGCTAATTTCATGAAACTTACCTAAGAAAAAATATTGCTCATCAGAATGACAATATAAATGCAGCTCCAGCATTCTTTCTGACATTCTGCCCTAGACTTATCATTTCATCTTGACAAAGTCAGCCAGGCTGTAGGCCGAAATCTCACTTGATTTGATGAATATCTGAGCTGGTTATCAAATGCTCATGTTTGGAAATTTTTTCAATACAATTATAGTCCATATCAGCTAAAAAATCACACTGAATTTACGCTTGCAGAAAGCCAAAAAGGTACTTTTTCCTAATTTTCCGAGTTTGGGGGTTTTGGGTATAGAGTTCACTAAGTTGGGTAGGTCCCCCCAATCCCCCCAAATTACAGGTATGTGTCTATTGCAATGATTCATTTCCCAGCATTTTAGAGTATAAAAATTAACAAAATTACTATCTATTTAGTATGATTTTAATTTACATATCAATATAGTGAAAATTCACTTTCCAGCATTTTAGAATGTAAAAACCAGAAAATTGAAACATGTGGAAAGAATCTTCGAGGAAAAATTGGTGTGCAGCTTGATTATCAGAATGTGATGATAGGTGATAGATGTATATACCACTTTGTTTAGTTTGTATAGATGATTTTATTCATTGTTTAGTTAGTACCAATTCAAAAATAATTTTCGATCATGAGTAGCCTAAATTATCTGTTCTACTATCTATTTTTGGAGATTTTTGATATGAAATAAAATGAAATGAAAAATATTTATTGCTGTTACAGAGAAATGCAAAATAAAATACATAATATAATGTCATATGATTGGCCGAGAAATTGAGAAAAAATGGGCGAAATTTGGCAAAAATTGGACCAAAATTGGTCCAAAAATTGGAGGGCGCATTCTAGGATTCTAGACGGTTCACCAGTGTTATATTTTTAAAATTGGTTTGGCCTATTGGTGTGCTCTGAATGATTTGTTGCCTCCTTGATCCATGGGGTCGGAGGAAGAAGGTGAAATTAGTAAGACGAATTGATGTGCAGAAGAGATAGCCAGGGATCGACCTTAACACCAGTGCTTCCCTGCGCCTGCCCTAAACTTTCAAATGAATCCTCCCTCAAAGTGGAGAAGTCCAGCAGGAGAATACAACCTGGCCAAGAAATGCCTAGCTAAAACTAGCAAGACAAGGTGACACACTTTTGAACACAAATAAAACACTTTCCTAACTAAACATTCATTTATAATACTTACTTATAAATCGCCCCTTCCAAAAGTCTGACATCTTACCAATATAGAAACACAATGAGTAAGGTACAGGCGAAATATCAATTCTATAATAAGAGATGAGACGGTCGAGAATAATCAATAATCATTCACTCACTAATTCACGAAAATCATCCTCTACAGTAACTGTCGGGCTGGGTTGTGTCGTGGGTGATCGACATGTTGTACTTGCAGGCGCTTTTACAAAATTGACAAAACTATTAGGAAATCCTGAAAATTGGCCCAAACACATACAACATACATCAAAGAATGCTTACAAGATCAAATATTTATTCGGAATGTGTTGATGCTAAAAAGCTATGAGAATAAACTGGGGCGACATTTACTAAATAAGCACTATTTAAATAAAAGACTTTACAAATCATTTGAAATTTGGCGCCATTTTAAAACAGATAAAATGGGCATCTTCTTCGGACTGTTAACCTTCCCTAAATCCTAATCATGTCGTCTGGCTCCGAGTTACACTGTGAGGCTTGGCCGAAAAATTTTTGTTGCGCAGCCACCCAGAATTTGGATGTTGTGTGCGAAAATAAGAAACAGGTGTCAAAAAAACCCCATTCCATCGCAGAAGCCACAAAAAAACTAATTCGCGAGTACAAAGGAAAATAGACCAGGTCAAAAAACAATTCAAACCCAAAGGAACAACAAAGTATAAAATATGATTGTAAATGCAGTCCAAATAAGCCGACCACTTCATATTAGACACATTGCAAAGGAGTGTTCCATGAGCTTTCAGATTCAGACAGTTCGAATTGTGCAAGAAAATGGAATGGAACCAATCAAATCAATCATTATGGAGCATATATCAACACTATAGAACCAATCGCAAATGATGAAAGACCACCCCTCAACCAATCATATAATCCAGCCCATTTTGGCGAAAATGATTCCCCTGCTTTGGCAAAAAAATTTTTCCGGCAAAAACTTTGTTTACTGTAGCCTTGAAAAAATTGCTCACGATTTTTGAAAACTAAGCTCATGAAGATCAGAAATTCATCGAGCGCTGATTAGGCTGTATGTTCGTGTTTACAATTTCCTCCTGTTTTTTCCAAAAAGTAAGATCAATTTTTTCAAATGCTCTATTATTTTTTTCAAAAGCGACGAAATCATTTGAAAAAAATTATGCTGAAATTTTTTGGAAAAAATGCTCGTGGAGTTGAAAAACCTACTCGCGATGTTTGTCAGAATTACTGTAGTTGGGTGTGCCCCCTCAAAAGCGTCACAGCGTAAAGCCATCAATACAGTAAACTGTTGTTCAAA
Organism: Romanomermis culicivorax; assembly: GCA_963922205.1. Classification (NCBI taxonomy): domain Eukaryota; kingdom Metazoa; phylum Nematoda; class Enoplea; order Mermithida; family Mermithidae; genus Romanomermis; species Romanomermis culicivorax. Next base: position 823,426 of record CAWUHX010000076.1, on the reverse strand, counting down.
GCGCAAAACGTCAAACTTACTTTTAAAATCATGATAATGTCATCAAACTGACTGAAAAGCTAACTAATATATTAATAAGGCTTCTATTTACGAGCTTTATTAATTCGATAGAATTATAAGCAAATTATGAAATAAAATGACTGTTTTCAATGAAAATACAACTCGCATAGTGCACAAAAACAATTACAGTATGGAAACAAAGATAAAAATATTTTAAATATTTCAAAGATATCACTTCGATCTATCGTGAATCTCTTTTTGAAACTTCAAATTCTGAAAAAGTGACAAAATTCCATGAACTTCAATGAAATAATCAAGAGGAGAGTTTTCAGCATTTGAATTAGAAAAAGTCAATTATATGAAAATTTACTCTTTCTTAATTGCTCATCAGAATGATAATAAGCATTCTTCTTGACATTCTGCCCTAGACTTACCATTTCATCTTCACAAGGTCGGCCAGGCTGTAGCACGAAATCTCACCTGTTTTGGTGAATATCTGGGCTGGTTATCAAATGCTCATGTTGGGAAATTTTTTCAATACAATTATCATCCATATCAGCTGAAAAATCACACTGAATTTATACTTGCAAAAACCTAAAAAGGTACTTTTTCATAATTTTCCGAGTTTGGGGGTTTTGGGTATAGAGTTGACCAAGTTTGGTAGCAGACATGCACGACAAAAATTTTCCAGGGGGGAGGGTCCATGGACTTTTTCCCAGGGGGTAAGAGGGTAGGCGAACAAAAAAAATTCTACAAGCTTGTTTTTCATACAAAATATTCACAAAAATTATGAAAAATGCTGTCTTGAAAAAAGTTCAGGGGGGTGTTTTGACGATTTTTTTGGCCAGGGTCTCAGGTATGGGGGTTTACCCCCCCTACCCCCCTATGTGTATGTATGTTGGGTAGGTCCCCCCAATGCCCCCCAAATTACAGGTAAGTGTCTATTGCAATGATTCATTTCCCAGCATTTTAGTATATAAAAATTTGAAAATTTTTATACTCTAAAACAATGAGAAACAAAATTACTATCCATCAGTATGATTTTAATTTACATTTCAATGTAGTGAAAATTCATTTTCCAGCATTTTAGAATGTAAAAACCAGAAAATTGAAACAATAAACACATAAAGAGTTTGGTTCTCATGTGGAAAGAATCTTTGAGGAAAAACTGGTGTACAGCTTGATTATCAGAATGTAATGATAAGTGATAGATGTATATACCACTTTGTTTAGTTTGTTTGGAGATTTTTGAAATGAAATAAAATGAAATGAAAAATATTTATTGCTGTTACACAATACAAAATGAAAAGAGAAATGCAAAATAAAATACATAACTAGTTTATTAGAAAATGCCCCGATGGGGCAGGAAAAAGGAGAATATACTTGCTTCGACAGTTGCCATGGTAGAAAAAGAAGTGGACCAGATTTTTGAGAACTTGGGCCAAAGTTGGAAAAAATTCACTTTCTTTATATTGGATTTTCATTCTTTCTCAAAAAAATTGCCTATGTCTGTGAAAAAGTATATTCTGCAGCTGAGTGCATTTTGTCCTTCAACTGGCATCAACTACAATACCATTTTTCTATATGAAAATCATATACACCTGACTTCAAGTGTAAAGAAATGGTAAACCGATAGCATTCAAACTCCCGACCAATTCAAAACTCCTGCCTTTCACACTAGCTACAAAAATAATGAGGGAGGCATATTATAGTCATTTTCAGAACTATAAAGGAACCTGAAGTTCGTTGCACTAACCCAACATGAGGATAATCTCAACATCAGGATTAAATTGATGATCCTGAGTTGAAGCTATTCACAATGTCCAAATTGCTTTCGTCCAATGCACAAATCATAATAACTTCAGGATTAAATAAAACTGAGGTTTAAGTTCGGGTTTGGGAACTGCAGAAATTTTTATATTTATTTGCTTTAGAGATAAGAAAATTATGCGAAAATTTTAGTGCAACCCAACAGCTCGAGCTGGGGATGATCTCAACATTGAGCTCGTTATGATCCAGATGACATTCAAATTACACCGATCTTGAAATCAAACCGAGTGGCCTTTTTGTTCGAGATTACCTTGAGCTTGAGCTCAGACCCCTTTAGTGCAACTGGGATTTGGTTACACTGATTGGGCACCGATCTGCAAATGGGAGAACAGGGTAAAGCATACAGAAATGCACCTGATTCAGCCATGCCTATATTAAGAGTGTGCATGAAATCCCGTAATTGCTTCCCATTTGCAATCCTGCATAAAGCGCTCTTTCTGCAAATTTCAGTTTAAATCCAGAAACTGTGAATGATGCTATTTTGTTCAATAGTTAAATAGAAGAGAATAAATTTGTTTGTACTTTGTAATCAGTAGAACTAACCGAGTGAATTCGATACGATATGTTATATAAAATGAGTGAATGAAACGTATTTTGCACAATCAATTTAGTTCTTAGAAGACTTTGTGCTGTAGCTCTTTTTTCTAAAAAAGCTGAATGGGATTTTATGTGCCACTTTCCCTCAGTTGATTCCTTTTGTTGACACAAAATTCAGTAAAAATGTTTAACACAATTGGAAGCAAATATGTGTGAGAGGGAACATGGGGGTATGAACTTCCACAAGGGTTTTGAAACTGGAAAATTTGTTATGCAAAAAATATTTTGGTCAACCTTTTTTGAATTTTCTGTCTCACAAAATGCTAAAACACCAAGGTCCACGCCTGTACCCTCCTAAAAATTTCAGAGGTGCACATTGGTTGGAAAGTGTGTTGATGCACTCAGCTGCAGAATATACTTTTTCACAGACATAGAGAATTTTTTGAGAAAGAATGAAAATCCAATATAAAGGAAGTGAATTTTTTCCAACTTTGACCCAAGTTCTCAAAAATCTGGTCCACTTCTTTTTCTACCATGGCAACTGTCGAAGCAAGTATATTCTCCTTTTTCCTGCCCCATCGGGGCATTTTCTAATAAACTAGTTCACCTCTTTTTAGTGGGCCTCAACCATGCACGAAAACTTTCATAGAAGCACATTGAAGTCTTAAATTTGTCATCTGCACTTCAAAAAAACAATAAAAAAAACTTCAAGCAACGAATTCTCACCTCCGACAAAAGTAAAGGATGTGTAAACCGCATAGTACTTAAAAAACGTTGTAGAGATACTGAAAGGTGACCATATCTATTGAATTCCTCATGGTTTAGAATCCTTCAACCTAAAAAATCGCAGAAATACCTTTGTTTACACAAATGACTTTTTTCATGTAAACTGACTCCGTTCATTGAATTTCCCATGGTCAGAAACATCTTCCCTCAAAAATCGCAGAAATACATTTGTTTACACTCAATATGAATTAGTGTGTAAAGTGATCACTTTCATTAAATTCCCAGTGGTCGAAAAACCCTCCCACAAAAAACTCACGAAAACAGGCTTGGTTAAATCCCGAATAATTTTTTTGTGTAAAGTGACACATCCATTGAATTCCCCGCAGTCAAAACCCTTTCCATAAAAATCATGAAAATAGGATTGTTTATCCGTGATCGAAAACCCCGCCGACCAGGAAATCACGAAAATACGTTTGTTTACACACGATTGATAATTTTTGGTGTAAAGTGATCACATTCATCGAATTGCTCGTGGTCGAAAATCCCCTCCACAAGAAAATTACGGCAATACACTTGTATACACTGTGGATGATTTTTTTGTGTAAAGTGAGGACGTCTATTGAATTCCCCGTAGTCGAAAACTCCCTCCACTGAAAAATCACGGAAATATGCTTGTTTACACCCGCGATAATTTTTCGTGTAAAGTGACCATGTCCATCAAATTCCCAATAGTCGAAAACCCATGCAGCCCAAAAATCCCAATAAGGCTACAGGTATATTTGAAACTACAAAAAAATTGGTAGTGCATTACGCTGCAAAAAAATTTTTTTTGAACCCATAAGTATTATAACAAAATTGGGGAATTTGGCGTTTTCCAGGACTTTGGACAACCATATAATTGAATTGAGACCATATTTCAAACAAAAAAAAATTCGCATTTGAGATTACACCCCCAAGATGCTTAGGCCGAAGTATGGAAGTTGGATATGGCACACCGATTGCTGGGGATGGTGGAACTGGGGGGCCTTAAAAAGCGCGTTTTTTACCTGTTTTTGGGGCCCCACCGAGCACCACTTGCAGATAGAGGCGAAATGACAAAAGGCACCCCATAGTTTGCCCCTATGCCCGATATTATGCAAAAAACCCGAAGGTTTTAGCTCTTACCGTTTTGGCTCTAGAGGGGGGGGGGACATGAAATTTGGGGGCCAAGTATATTATAGGTTGACGCTGTCGCGCCACCTATGATATAATGTCATCAGGGTTGGCAAAAACCAAACTTTTGAAATTTCAGAGATTTGGTTATTTGGTTTTTTATGGTTTTTTTTATTTTTCTATGGTTTCTTACTGTATTTTCCTGGTTTAATTCTTCAAAATGTTTGGTACATCAAAATAACTATGTAAAAAACTGCTGGAAGCTCAATCTATCATCTAATATTAGTTAGGGAGCCTTAAATTGGCAGCTAAGAAGTATTAATCTTATCCGAAGTGTTGTTATTTTATGCTATAGGAGATCCCTATTATAGCAATAGAAATACAGTAATAGCATGCACATAAGAATGGAACGATGAGTAAAGAACATGAGAAAAGTAAAAATGTAACAGAGCATGTGATATGTAAAGGGCAAATGCAAGGAAAATAAGAAAAATTACAAATAAAGGGAAATGCAATGTACGTAATCAGAACTCATAAGAAATCAACCACAGAATTGTATCAATGCATCACATATATACACATGTGCACAGGAAAGCTGAAATGACACAACTTTTAGGTATACTGTTTTCGATAAGAGGGTTTTAAACTTTTAAACTATTACATATGTTATTAATATTACAAACTTCAGTTGAAAGTCACACATAAACATTTCAGATGTTTCCAAATTCTTGCTTTTCAAACCTGTCTGTGAGCTATAACTACAGAAAATGGGTCTTCTTATATATACTATTCTCGCTTGCATGATAGATACATATTTTTGTACGATTTTTTTCTACTTAGTAGTGATGTCAAGTCACAGAAAAATGAGCCACTCAAAAGCTCTTCTCTTTGTTAACCTACAGTATGCTTAAATGAGCTGTATAAAATTTTATTATTGTTGTCTAATTTATATTTTAAAATTTCGAGCTAAGAAAACTGAAAAACTTACCATAAACAAATTCAGGATATTAACCTCAATCATATTTCACAAAATTTTGATGATGATATGGATCAATGGATGTCACCCCGTATGGTCAGAGCACACTCTGGGAAAGATTTAGCATCTAATTTTTTTGTGACCAAATTATAGCAAACTCAACTCACTAAATGAGTGCTTGTAAGATGGATACAAAGAATATCGACTGATTTATATCACATCTTTTGTGAACGAAATTTATAATAAAAATACGACTTTTTTCTACTTTGTAGTAACTCATTTCAACTGAATTAATTGTTTTGTTGATTCAAATAGACACCAACACATGCCTAGAAGATCGACTAATGTGAAAAAACAGTTTTCCAATGATTCTGGAAAAAAACCAAAAAACTGGAGATTTTCCAATTTTTTGTTTTTTTAAAACCAAAAAACCAAAGCCTTGCCAACCCTGAATGTCGTATGAATAATAAGAACTGTAAATCGACTTGCAATACATATAGATATTTTAGGAAACAAGTAAATCATTCAGTAATAGGGTGCAAAGGTTACTTGAAAAGTAACAACTTACATCCACCCCCCAGTTTGATTATCGAAGTTCAGAAATTTAATTTCTTCTTTGAAAGTGTGCAAACTGAGAGAATTAACTATATCAAAACATAAAGAGGGCCAGACGATAATATAATGGTTAAAAAATCAAACTGGCAAGCAGTGGTATGAACTGACTTTATCATCAATCTTAGATCATGATTTTTGATCTTAAAATAGCTAAAATTGATTTATTCTGGAGCTTCCCTCTAAACCCCACCATGAGGCTTTCAGGCACACTATTCTGAACCTCTCAGCATGACATTCAGGCGCTAGGCAACCTTACCAGGTTGAGTTTCATCTATTTTAAAAAATGTTGAAATTCGCCCCCTGAAAAAAAATGCCTGGGTATGGGCTCGCTTGCAATGTTCAAAAGCAAATAAACATTGCAACAAAAATTTGTGAACTCCAGAATAAGGTGAGTTAGTTCTCTAATCAAAATGTAATCAAAAAATCGAACATTAGATAAATATTATAGATAAAAACTTGAAGACATTGTTCTTGCATGTCAAATGTCATTATTAGGATTGTCCTAGGCCCCGGAACCTGGGGCAGCTGCCCCGACCCTGGGCAGGGGCTGGGGTTGCCCCAGTTCGGGGCAAGACTACAAAAAATTAGTATTTTTGATAGTATAACAAGCCTGATTTATAATAAAATTGAAGTTTAGACTGTGACAAGTAAATATTCAGTAGTTAATTTGACAGTAATACTTTTAGTAATCACTAAATTCATGTTCTATTTGGATAAAAGTTTAAAAGTTTTTATTATATCAGGAACTGCACTTCAACTTCAATTGATTTTTTCAGAAAATGTACAATTATATTAGCTATTCATTATTACTGATTTGCCTAAACTTCAGCATACATGTCAAAACATGTTTTCAAATTACCTAAGTAGTGTCCAAGAAGTTAGAGCTGAAGCGAATTCAGATTCGAGCCACAATCATTCACTATGCAAAAGTGACAAAGAGAATGAGGATGTTGACAAAGTTGTTATTTGGGAAAATGGTGATTTTTGATTTTTCACCACAATTTTGTGATATCTTCAACTTTCTTCTCGAGCATTTTTAAAAAGTTTCTCTCTTCCAGTGAGGGTTTTTTCCGTACCAGACGGAGTTTTTTGGGCTGGTACGGATCCGTACTGTACAGATTTTTTGATGCACAGTGCAACCTAAAGGCTGACGATTCTTTTGATTACGTTATAGGATTTCCTGTCTGGAAAGTCATTTTCATGCATTTTAAAACAAAAAATCCTGAAAATTTTCTGGCGCCTTGTGCCGGATTCAAATGATTTATAATTTTAAATGTTAGTTCTGGTTCACAGTTGAAAAATGTCGTCCTATCTCGTGGATGATGTTCAATCTTGCATTGTTTCTTGACATAGTTGAAAAAAATCAAGGTTTTTCCCGATCCTTTTGCAGTGTTTGAATATTTTACTGTTTTGTGAACATAAACTTCCCACTTGAAATATGATTCAAACATCATCACAACAGAAAAATGACAGATATTTCATCTGTTTGGGGAATGTAAACTACTGGGTGCGTGCATAATTTTTGTAATAAACATGTTGAAAAAGATACATTTTCCTGCATTCTAGAACATTGAAATTTGAAAAATTTTCGACTAAAAGATTGAAAGTTGCTGCTGAATTTTTCGCAACCTTAATTCTCGTGGTTTCATTGATCTGAAAAGACTTTATTATTATGATTACCTATGCTAATAAACAGTGATTATGATCGATAGCACCATGATTACCTATGCTAATAAACAGTGATTACGATCGATAGCACTATTGATACAAGTTCATGTATGCAATACAGTTTCTTCGGGAAAAGAATGAGTTTCCTATGTTTTAGTAATGACAATTATCTTAAAAATTTAATTTTTTTGTCTGCATCAGACCCTATCTAACCTATCAATCAATGCAGTATCATAGCTGCCATGAAATAAAAAGAAAAAGAATCGCCTTAAAAATTTTTTGATGTGATACATGAAGTATGGTACCACTAGTGACGTATATGTTAATATGTTATATGTCTGCCCCGGCCCCGGCTAAAATGTCTGGCCCGGGACAACCCTAGTCATTATGCATTCTACTTACATCGTAATGTTTCAAGAATTCACTTTAATTGAAGTTTGATCTTGAAAATATTGAATTATCACACGACGTGTTCCCAGTTCCCACCGAAATTTTTGTTCTTTATAAAAGCTGACCGTGGCCACAAGGGTTTTTGAAATAAATATTTGAGTAATTGATTTTCCAGCGTTGCAAAATGTCAATACCCGAAAAAATTTTTCCGGCGCCAAGCGCTGCAAAGATGTAAACAGGTTTTTGAGCCCCCACTTTTCATCAAAAAGACTTATCCGTCGATTTCACAAAATAAAAGTCATTATTATGCCCTTGGATAGTTTGCTGGAGAATTTGTTTCACAATGCTCATAAATTGGACTTCAATCAAACTCTAAAACTTCAATTCTTATTCAATTTCAATTAATTAATCGCTCTAAAAGTGTTAGAATGATTAGAACAAATCATTATAATTCACTTTCACTATGAGCATTATAAAGCGAAAAAACGACTTGGGGAAAAAAATTTCGACCCTTTTCAAGGCCGGCGGAAAAAAATAATGCCTGAAATTTTTCAGGGCTCCATCTTCCGATGAGCATACTTTATCCCGTTTCAACCCCAAGATGGGGGTGGGGGGGTAAATCCGAAATTTGGGGGGAGGGGGTCAAAAAAAGTCGAAATTTTTCCCAAAAAAGGCCAAAAAACATACACTTTTTGCAAATTTTTTAAAATTTTTCCGAACTGGGGGGGGCGGGGTTGGGTACATGGTTGGCCAAGTTGGGGGGCCCCCCCAAGTACAGGTTTGATTCCCAGATGCACACAAGCGTCACATCGTAAAGAAAGGAGGATCTCAGGCTTAGGTTTACGCTTAGGCTTAGGATTAGGTTCAGTCTTTGGTTTAGGCTTAGGCTTAGGCTTAGGAATGCTCTTAGGCTTGGACTCACCCACCGTCAGGAAGGAGTAGACTACAACTTTGCGATCAATCAAATTGAAGGTATGAAATTTCGCCACCAATCAAATTGATGGCAGATCTCGCTCCCTAATGCTTTGGTCTTTTTCAAAGCTTTTTAATTCTTTTCAAATGATCCTCTTATCTTTCCGTGGGATTGTCCGTACGTGAGAAAATAAAATGTTTCCTCGTCAGGCTTTACTGTTGTCAAAAAAATGTTTCCTCGTCAGGCTTTACTGTTGTCAAAAAATTATAGACGGCTAAATTGATTAAGCATTGCGGAAAGAGTGTTAGCATCACCGTTTTTTCCTCAAATCGGGTCTTTTGAGAAAAAAAATTTGGAAATGAAAAAAATTTTTGGGTATGGTTCTCATTGTGGAAAAAAATTTGGGAATTCAAAATCAGGCGCGGCCGTTAGCATATCTACTTCCACTTACTAATGGCAGTGGCTAAACAGCCGCGCGGCTGCTGAACCAAAACATACCCTTTTGGATAAACAGCCGCGCGGCTGCTGAGCCAAAACATACCCTTTTGGATAAACAGCCGCGCGGCTGCTGAGCCAAAACATACCCTATCGGATAAACAGCCGCGCGGCTGCTGAGTCAAAACATACCATTTTGGATAAACAGCCGCCAGAATGGTTGATTACAGTAAAGAGCTCGTATTGTCGGTAACTAAATAAAAAGTAAATACCTGTGAATACAGATTGTAAAACTGTCTGCAGTTTTGGGATGCTAGCTCAATTTACTCTCAAGCAAGTCAAATTCTCCTGGGCTCTCGTGTTATTTTTCAATTGTATTCATGGTTCATATATTTTTTTCAGGATGCCAGTCAAAGTGAATGTCCTGGACCATTGGTTATGGTGATAATTGTGACACTAATGCTGAAAATTGTAAACATTATAAATTATCATAATCATTATGCATAGTTTGAGATCTCAATCATTGTCAATTATCATTGTCATAAAAATATTTCATTAAATAAATAAAAAATGCACACAACACAATGTAATATGGTGACAGGTTTAAACTAACACCTGAACTTCAGTGCATTCTGCTTGGCGGTTCTAGCCTCAAAAATTCGTGAATATGGAGTCACTTTTCTGCAAGCCAGAATGATCTCTCACTTTTTACAAAAAAGATATGATCAAATGATATGAGGCCGGCAAACTAATCCTCTATTGTGGAAAATCATGGGTGTTGTCCCATTTTTTCCAGTTTTCACTCATGCACAATGGTGCTGCATATTGCTCAGTGGAGCATGCTCATCAATTTTTTAAAGCCTCTTTTTACAATGATACAGCCATACAACAAAGGAATAGTTATACGACACATGATTATTGCTAATCAACAAAAATTGTTGATGAGCAACCTACAATAGAATTTTCTTTAACATGCACTACTGAATTTACTTAACGAAGAAATATTTTACGCTGACATTCGGTCATCAGGAGTGTGGCTCATTTTTGATACTTTAAACTCTCTTAAAATCTGTAATGTACAGTAACTTACAGCAAATGTTAAATCAAAAGCCTATTCTCTCCTGTGTAAAATGTGTCACCTGCCGACAAATTTCGTCGAACGTCACCTGATTCACATCACAGTTTTTTGTTATGTTTTTCGTTATGTTTTGTGTTACAGTAATCTGCATCAATCTTGAGTTTCGTTTTTATAATTTTTACATGCAATTTATGTGTGTACTTTTTATGTTTCATTTCTGTTTCTTTTTGCGCACATTTTATTTCCATTTTGATTTATTATTTTGTTATACACGTAGACTATGGTGTGTACCCGCTAGTCAAGAATTTCCGTTAGAGATAAGCTCTCTGAGCTCATCGCTGTAATTGGAGCACAACGTGCACCTCTTATCAGTAAAAACTAGCTACGTTTCACAACGTGAAACGACTAGTCTGAAATTCTCACTAGTGACGTTCCTATGTTAAGCATGGAGAGTGAAAACTGGCCCGAATGCTTAACGTTGTGAACTGGAAAATGTCTATGTGACCATAGGCATCTTCTGCAACGATTTCTGTTGCAGAAGTTAGCTTGGGGGAGTGTTAACTCCGCCCAAGGCATACTGTAGTTTACGGAGCCCTTTAAAAGGGCTTGTTTTGTCATTTTTGTGTCTTGACTTGTCTTGTCTTCGACTCTAATCGGTTGTTGCGTTTTAGCCTTGTGTCTTGCATTTTGCCGTCCTCGTTATTATTGTATCGTTTTATTGTCAACTGCGTTCGCCGCTTGTCGAATAAAATTTGCATATTCTCGCCTTATACACTATCACTACAGTAACCTGACCGTAGGAACTCGTCCCCGTCGCCGTTAACCAGGAACCCCGTTGCCCTCACCGAGGAAATGTTTGTTACCGCCGCCTGCCGATCAGCAGCCGCATTACCCTACACGAAATCGCTTGGATTCCCGTACCCATTCATCGCCATCCGTAGGACCTGCGCTTTGACCCCAGGACCCTTCGCTCATCGCCGAGTAGGTTAAGAAGAGGATTAGTAAGTCTTCTCAGGGGTTATTATTGTTGAGGGTATATTTGTGGGAGTCTCCCCTAAGCTAGTTTCCCTCGGAAGTACCCTCAGTTGAGAAAGCCCTCAGACCTTTAAGGTCAGGGCCAATAAAGGGATTTAGGTTAACAATCGGGTCCCCTCGCCATTCTCAGAATGGCACCGTCCCTCATTCCCAGTGAGTGAGGACTAGGGATTGGCACCCCTGATCCCAGCCGCGTTGTCCATTATTCTACAGCATAACCCTAGGACAAGGCCAAGGTACACCATAGGTTTACCTGTGGTAGTACCAGCTGGGTTAGGTTCCCGAACTGAAACCATTAACGGAGCCACCCCATGGGGTCACAGCATGTCACCTAGAGTATCATGGCCGTATTACCTATGGGATATGGTATGGGTTTTTCCATCAATGTGACTGATCACCAATCTACTTAATGTGACATGGCTCCCAATTTCAGTTAATGTGACAAATGAATATTGATTTATAGACTAAGATCATTCCAATGTCTTAAAGCTACGAATTCTCACTTTTCTCATAAAAATTCACACAGTGGGAAGGTGCCCATTAGATTCAACATGGTAAATAATTTACCCATTTCCCAGAATATTTCAAAAATCATTGATATTACCAGGAAATCATTTTTCTCCAAAAAATTAGGGGCAGAGCCATGACGGAGCCGGGGGCATCCCTAATGTTAGACCTCCTGTTATAACTCACATGGATCACTACATCTGTTTCAATAGAAAAAATTTTTTTTGAACCTAAATGAAGGCGATTTTTTCAAACATGGACAGCATCTTGAAGAGAAAAAATAATATTCCGATCAAGCAATCGATTAAAGCATACACAGGACTCAATATGCTCAAAAATTTTGATGGAACAGTTCGAATTACTGCAAACACTCCTTAAACGAGTCTGACAAGAATCCTTGAAAAAGAAATAAAACTTTTCGCCTAATCCGCCATAGAAATTGAAAACATTTCGAGAACACAGTATTTCATGAGAGTTGCCCACAATAATTTGGCCTCTGCAAAGCTTGACTTCCTCAAAAGTGACAATACTTTACTCAAGCAGCTAATAGCCGGCGATTCATGTACAGCAAATTTTTTTTCAAGATCACCACTTTTTTTCCAAATTTTTAGCATGAAAGCACATCAAGCAAGAATCAATGGTACAAGTGTACACCAACCCAAGTCTCATTCCGTTCGACTGTGATGATACAAAAATGCATCTTTGAATATTGCCACAACAATAGTGATCTGCACCTAAAGCTACTCAATAATGTGATTTTGAGGAATAATATATTTTTCATTTGTAAATATAGTCTGCAGTAAGTTCTCAGATAACCTGTTTTGAACTAGTAGACAGTACCAATGCCCCAAAAAGAACATCTGACGAATTCGTAAATTTTTTGATCCGGGTAAATGTCGAATAATTGCTTGATATTAGGCATTTGACGATACTAAAAAAATATTTTAGCTTTGCATATCTACTTTCAACATGAAGGTCATACCTTTTCTTTGTCCAGAGCAAAAATTATCAATTCTTTAATTCTATCCCATTTCAATCGTAATAAGTGGTCCTTGGACTGGACACAACTTCCTATGCTCTTTTGTTCATGGGGATAACTTGTGGACAGTATTTCTATAAGTTTTTGCTACCTTAGGCTAAGTTATCAACACAGGGCAGGGATTCCAGGTTTTTTCAGCATCTGGGAAACCTGGGAAAATCAGGTTATTTTGAATGGAGTTGTGATGTAATTTTTGATCTGTATAATAGCCGGTTCTGGACGTTTTATTTTAAGAATCGTAAGACGATTCACATTTTCAATCACAAAATCGCCAGAAAATTTTGCAATTATGACCTTCTAAAATTCATTAAAATGCATCTTTTGTGTATCATGTCCCCAAAATTTTCATCCACAGATGGGGGAAGAGCTCAAATTTTTTTTCCTTTTCTAAATTTTTTTCCAAAAAAAGAACGATTTGGGGGTAGAACACTGCCTGCTACAAGTGAAAAAGCAAATTAAATGAGCAATTCAATGTTAAATTTGAACGAATTTATAGTTTTTTTACTAGACATTTTAAAATCTTAAAATACGGAAAATAATTGATTTTAAAGGTTTAGAATCAATGACTGACACATTGTAGAAGATTATATGTGATCAAAAAAAACTTTTGAGAAAACATGCTGCACCATAGCCAAAATTCGGTAATTAAGTAAAAAACATGCTAATTCAATTGTAAATTACACAAACTGGCCACACTATTCAATCAATATTCATTTCAGTTTTCATTTTTTCAATTTCATCACGCTTTTTTTATACAGTAATTCTCCATCAAGCACACAAAATTCAAACAAGCTAATTCGTTGAAAAACCTCAACGCCCTCGAAAAACCCCTAGATTTGAGGAAAAACCCCTAACTTGGCAACACTGGTCCTAATATGTGGAAAGTCAAATTATCTTGTCACATGGTTATAGCCTTTTCCTAGTTTTATGAAGACTATAAGAAAGTTGCGACTTGATGCCCAGAAGACAAAGATCAAGAAACGCGTAAGAAAAAAGCAACAGGTTGTTAGACATGATTTTAAATATTTGTATATTTCTTGAAATTATGTGGTTCATACTTTTTCCATTTTCGTCGTCTTTGAAAATGTTTTTCACTTTGAAAAATTGGTATGCTTGTTCAACGCTCGAATATTCAAATTCATTAATTTTTATATTGCAATGATAAAAGTGTGACAAAATCGGATTCGGGCCAGTTGATCGGAATAAAAGACTGCCATTAGTCAGCAGCCATTGTTCAAGGCGTTAAGATCCGCATGATTAACAATCTGCAATAAAGGTTGTTTAAAAATCGATCATCATCAACACCGATGTCAGTAGTTCAATTTCTTTTCCAATACCAATTGGTTATGTATACACACTGAATATTCTGTGTGAAATGATGCACACATCTCAGAATCTAAAGAGCTGGATGATTAAAAATTGAATTTCAGGGTAGCATTTCTTCGTAACTCAAACACTCATTGGTTTCAGACTGAAAAGGAAAGAATGCATATTTCACAATGTTCATAGCAAAGCCAACAGATCGTAAAGCAGTGTAAAGAAACCTATGTGCAATCTTTTTGTGAACTGTCAAGGCATGCATATTTTTTAATTTTGGCAAGTTGCAACAATTCTTTATTAATATAATCATTAATGATGATCAAGCAATACTCGTTCAGTCATCGAAATATTATCTCTCGTTCATTTCTAGATGGATGTTGTTTTCGAATCATATAGTTGTATCCAATGTGCTTGAATCGTTATAAACGCATATTGAAGCCAATGTCAGCAATAGGGGAATTTTTATTTTTAAAATTTGATAACAAAAATCTTATAAATGTTCATCTCATAAATAGTGTTCACTGTGGCCGCTTTGATACACCTAACCAATGATGCAGTTGTGTCAATTTCATACTTTGTTCGCAGGTTGATAGCTTTTTTCATTTGTTGTTACAGTTTACTGTATCGGGCGAAAAGCAAAACACAGTCTGTATAGTCGCCTGTCAGGCGGATACAGTGTTTTTTTTTGTGCCAAAACATGGTTTTTGGCACAAAAAAATTTGGAATGGCACAAAAAATTTTGAGCGTTTGTGCCAATTGGCACAAGTTTTTTGGCTGGTCAAACATTAAATTTCCTTAATTTTTAGACCTTTTAGGGGCTGAAAATGCAAAAATTTTTCGGCGCTACGCGCCGAATCAGTGAATATACTATTTCCTATTCGTATATTTGACCCGAACGTGAACGATTTCTCTTTGAACAGTGTATTAGTATCGTTGCAGCAAACTTTATAGGCTGTCAAGACTGATGAGTGAAAAGAAATTCTGAATATTCTCTCTTCATTCAGTCAGATTCGGATTTAAAACTGAAATTGTTACTTTTTGTGTTTGATTGATTCAAATAGAAAAATCGATATCGTTGATAATGGCACAATGTTTCGATCGAAAATTAACACGATTTTCGACTTTATTTTCTCTAGTCTTTACATGGTTGTTAAATAAACATTATTCGTTCGTAGTCGAAAATCGAATCAATTTAAACTTCCTGAACAATTCTAGAGCTATTTAAATTGTCTCAGCATTCCATTTCCTTTTGGGATTTCGTGAACTATTTTGTTGCACAGTTTTTTCTCTTCTCACTGACATGGTTAGCTGAAAAATAGGTTGGGCACGATTTTTACAAAAAATTAATGCGAAACAATAACTTTTCATCAAACTTTTGGCCTAAAACTTTTCCGCAGTTTTAAGTATGTCTCTAGTAAAAAAAAATTTTTTGTGCCATTGGCACAAATTTTTTTGGCCTCTTGTGCCAATTGGCACAAATGTCCGTGCACAAAAAAAAAACGCTGGGCGGATATACAGACTGCAGTCTGTATAGCCACAGGCGGATATACAGACTGCAGTCTGTATAGCCACAGCCTGTTTATCCAAAAGGGTATGTTTTGACTCAGCAGCACCGTTTTTTTCCTCGAAGATTTTTTCCACATGAGAACCGGACCCAAAATTTTTTCCTCATTTTCCAAAAATTTTCCTCATTTTTAAAAACGCTTATAATGTGGCAACGGATGCTTTTTTATGCATTTTAAGAGCATACCCAAGCATTTTGATGTATTCGGAAACAGAAATCTGCAAAAATGAGGAAAAAATTGAGAAAATTCTGGTTATGTTTGTTAAAAAGGAGCTCATGAAGAATATATTGGTATTCTACAGGAGCAGGTGAAGCATGTTAACGATAGAGTTCTCAGGAATTTATCCGCTCTATTGACATTTTGGTAGTTCCGATTAGAATAATCTAATTTTATTTAGCTGTTGGTCCGGCGCAGAGCGCCGAAATTTTTTCTGGATTTTCACTTTCTAAAACGCTGGAAATTGAACCTTCACAACGTTGGGAAATAAATTAAAATCCGACTGATGAAGTATAATTTGTTTCCCAGTCCGGCGCCGAGCGCCGGAAAAATTTACGGGTTTTTATATTCTAAAACGCTAGAGATGAATCTCTCCAACAGATATTATGAATAGAAGTTCTAAAATCGCAGTCTACAATGATGTCTTCAATTTCCATCTTCAATAAACACAAAAGTCCAGGTTGCAAACGTTTAAAAACTTCCAAGCATCGAGAGGAAAAATCAGCGATTTTTTTTTTGTGCACGGTTATTTGTGCCAATTGGCACAAGAGGCCAAAAAATTTGTGCCAATGGCACAAAAAATTTTTTTTGCTAGAGACATTAATGAAAACTGCGGAAAAGTTTTAGGCCAAAAGTTTGATAAAAAGTTAACGTTTAACGCATTATTTTTTTTTGTAAAAATCGTGCCCAACCTATTTTTCATCTAACCATGTCAGTGAGAAAAAAAACTGTGCAACAAAATAGTTCACGAAATCCCAAAAAGAAATGGAATGCTGAGACAATTTAAATAGCTCTAGAATTGTTCAGGAAGTTCAAATTGATCCAATTTTCGACTACGAACGAATATCATTGTTTATTTAACAACCATGTAAAGAATAGAGAAAATAAAGTCGAAAATAGTATTAATTTTCGATCGAGACATTGAACCATTATCACCGATATCGATTTTTCTATTTGAATCAATCAAACACAAAAAGTAAGAATTTCAGTTTTAAATCCGAATCTGACTGAATGAAGAGAGAATATTCAGAATTTTTTTCACTCATCAGTCTTTACAGCCTATAAAGTTTGCTGCAACGATACTAATACACTGTTCGAAAAGAAATCGTTTGCGTTCGGGTCAAATATATGAATAGGAAACATTATATTCATTGATTCGGCGCGAAGCGCCGAAAATTTTTTGCATTTTCAGCCCCTAAAACGTCTAAAAATCAAGGAAATTTAATGTTTGACCAGCCAAAAAATTTGTGCCAGTTGACACAAACGCTCAAAATTTTTTGTGCCATTCCAAATTTTTCTGTGCCAAAAACCATGTTTTGGCACAAAAAACACTGGGAAAAATTGAGAGAATTGATGAAAAATCTCAATTTTGGGCGACATAATGGACTGTTAGCGATTAGAAAATAAAACGAGCTAATTTGATTGATGGAAACTGTTGAGCATTAATTAGTAAGTCGAATTAGATATGCTAACGGCCGCACCTGATAGAAAATAGCTAAGATTATACCCATGACCGGCGCGAAGCGCCGGAAAATTTTGAGATTTTGACCCTTTTAAGTCCGCCAAAACGCATCTTTTCGGTTTTGAATTTCCCAAAAATTTTTCCTCAGTGAGAACCATACCCAAAATTTTTTTCCTCATTTCGAAATTTTTTTCCTCAAAACACCCCATTTGAGGAAAAAAAACCGTGCTCAGCAGCCGCGCGGCTGTTTATCCGAAAGGGTATGTTTTGGCTCAGCAGCCGCGCGGCTGTTTATCCAAAAAGGTATGTTTTGGCTCAGCAGCCGCGCGGCTGTTTAGCCACTGCCGACTTGACGTGTATTAATCTTTCTCAAAAGGAAAAAATGCGAATCTTCATTAAATATTATGATAAAATGTTGAAGATTACCAATTAAAACATGAGATACTACGTTTAAGATGATGACAACTATTATAGATTAAGTGATAAATGAAGGTAGACATGATAAAAGCCGCGCCTGAGCTACTTAATGAATATTGATGATTATTTGAGTTATAGCCTGCGCGAAGCGCCGGAAAATTTCGAGATTTGGACCTCATAAAATGCACCAAAATGCATCTTTTCAATATGAAAACCCCAAATTTTTCTTCCACATTTGTGGAAAGACCTCAAAAATTTTTTCCACATTCCAGATTTTTTTTCCACATTATAGTGCAAATGTGGAAAAAAACAGTGGGGGTAATCGATGCTGCTGATTACGAATATTTTTTTCTTTTTACCCAAATTGTGAAAATACTCGAAATATCGCGATTTTATAATTTTCGTTTTTTCATCAATTTTTTAATTTTACATTTCAGACCCTTGATATTATTTCAACTTTTGTTTGGAAGAGCGTCAACAGCGCTGCGCCCTACGGGCGCAGCTGCATACCTGTACTTGGGGGGGGTCCCCCCAAGTACATGTATGTTCTGACACTGACATGACAACAGATTTGAGATGAGATCACACAACACAACAAACAAATCAAATGCTGTCGTAATATACATATACCTACTGCTCACAGCCATCAGCATTTCGTAACCTGACTTAAGGCGGATTCATAGGCATCCGGCAAGCTATTTTTAGCTTCTGGCATTCAGTGTCCGTTATCCGGCAAATTGGCTTCCGGCAAGTTGCCGGATGGGATGGCAATTCATACTTCTTCCGGCGCCGGAAATGCCGGATGACAATTTATTCTTGCTTTTACTATGTTAAAATACTTTGAAATCTGTGCAGTATTTTGTTTCAGGAGAAATTGCGTATGGAAAATATATATAATATTATTTTCCAGGTCTACTCGTAATTATTACGATGTCAGACGAAGAAAACTTGCTTGATCTAGCAATTTTGTACTATTTATCGAAGAGAAATTTGTCAAATTTGTCAGTCTTCCATAGGCGTGACTAAACTATAATTACGCCTAGAAAAAAAATCTTTATATGACTACCCTGCTCATATATATGCTTTCAAGAACGAAAAAAACATGCAAAATACTCAGCAATCAAAAATTAAACGAACGCCGTGATTAAAAACAAAAAATTTTTTAACTAAAAAAATCGATATCTCTCGCATACATTGTGTATGCAAAAATCAATCAAACACGCACTTCAATTGGAATTACATACAAAATATGCTTTTCGGCATCCGGAAAAGTACAAACTGTTTCTACTTTTCCCATCCGGCAAAATTCCAGTCTTCCGGCAAAAAAATGAGACGACAGCATGGGAAAAGAAAAAAATGACGTCATCCGGTGCCGGATTGCCGGACGATTTGCCGGATGAAAAATCTAAAAATATACTTTTTTCAGATGCCGGACGAAGTATGAATCTGCCTTTAAGCAGCTCTGAAATTTTGTGGGAGACAGCAGACCCACTGGAAAAAGAGGCAGCTGACGGCTTTTGGGTCCAGAAATGGGCTGAAAATGGACCGCCAAGTATGCTGGTTGAATGGCTGTAGGCAGTATAAATGTTGAAGAAAGAAACATCGAACTTTTTTCATCATTCAAAGTCACAATTTACAAACAACTCAATGACTAAAAATACTCGGCAAGTGGAAATGAAGTAAAAAATTTCGTTACAAAACGCTAGAGAGTGACCAAAAATCTGCTATGCAATATTGGTTGACGGAAGGCAAAACGTGACCTTCGTTCCCAAAAAATTGCCTTGAGAGTACGTTTTTTAAGACTAATAATGGCAAGCAAGCGAAATTTTTTGTCATGTTATAATCAGGTGTTTTCCATTTTGGTTTTCACTGCGCCATTAGAGCGTAATTTTTCGACACTTGGCTTTGTTCACACCAAGTTGCATAAACGATTGTCATCTTCGTCGGTCGAAAAGCTAATCTTCATAAAATTCGATGCCAATAAATTTTTTGATGGAGCATTAGTATATGATTTTATTTGTTAGGATAAGGAATCTGTGTATTTTTGCTTAAAATCAGGAAAAATGATCTGAAAATGTTTTGCTTTATGAAGAATAAAACTCCAGAGATGTTGCATTTGCTTTTGTTTTATACTTAATTCAGATCCACAATTCTGAAATGAAAAAAACCCTGATTAAACCCATAAAAAACCCTAAAAAAACTAAATTCGAAATTTTGAAAATGGGTTTTTTCCCAACCCTGTAATTGACAGTGTTTTATTTTGCACAGGCCAGGTTGCAGTGTGCAACTTGGCGAGAAGCTTTGGTTGCACAGATAAATTTTTGGTTGCTCACTCTAAATTCGATGAATTTTCTTAAATTTATCGAAAAGCCATCGCAAACTATTTTTCGTGTATTTCCTTCGATCCGCGTCAGTTTTAGACATTTAAAACCCCATTTTCTGAGTTTTGGGGAGCAAATGAAAAGATTAATATAGCTAGACTAGAGTAATGTGTTCGGTGCCTAGCGCTGAATATTTTTTTCTGGATTTCAATTTTCTAGAACGCTGGAAAACGAATCTTTTCAGCTTTTATTTCCCAGACAGAATGTTTGATTTCTCAGTGAATTTATAACGAATTTTCAGTCGGACAAACTAAAATTCAAAAACTAGGCAAGCGACTAAGAATTTGGATCTTCCAATCGGCAAAAATTTCTGCACTCAAAATGTTTTAATCATGAAAGTCGACATGTTTATGAAGATGGCAAAAAAATTTTGGGAAAATGATCGAGAAAAATGCTATTTTTCATCAAATTCGTCAACAAACAATACAGGATCGAACATTTATCCATAATGTGTTGATAATTAGAACCTATAAGCACTAACTAGAATGACCTCTAATAACCGCGCATTAGAATAATATAAAAAATCATAAATTAATTGAAACCCGGTGTGAAGCGCCGGAAAATTTTCACTCTTTCCCATTTCAGAACGCATAAAAATGCATCTCCCAACACAAAATCCAATCACCTAATCGAAAGAGCAGTCAGGCCTCCAGTTGCACGGTACAACTTGGCAGAAAAAATTTGGTTGCTGTGTGCAAAAAAAACCCTGCTAATTGGTACCACAGAAATGTTAATAAAGGATAAATCCATGACAACTATGTCGTTAAAATGCTTTCTCTGCTCTTGTAGGACACCAATATATTCTTCATCAGCCCATTTTGACTAACATAACCAGAATTTTCTCAATTTTTTCCTAATTTTTGCAGGTTTCTGAATCCAAAAGCGGAACGAGTATATTTTGGCTGAAACTCTCAAATTTGCCCAAATTGGGCTTTTTCAAGTAGTTTGACACTTGAGAAAGCCAACTAACACAAAGCGCGGAATGGCCCCTACAGAAAAATCCTTCCTACATCAAGAATCGAACCTGGTCCACCAGCCTTTGGACTCAATGCGTGTACCACTACACAATTTCCCCAGAAAGTATCAACACTATTTTCCTTTAACACCCTTGATACTATTTTAACTAACAACTTCATGTGGAAGAGCCTCAACAGCGCTGCGCCCGAAATGAATTTTACCCCCAAAAGCATCAAAATGCTTGGTTATCCTCCTAAAATGCATAAAAAAGCATCCGTAGGCACATTATGAACGTTTTTAAAAATAAGGAAAATTTTTGGAAAATGAGGAAAAAAATTTTGGGTCCGGTTCTCATGTGGAAAAAATCTTCGAGGGAAAAAAACGGTGACTAGCATCGATCTGATTGGTCGAAAAAATTTATCGAATTTTTGAGTTTCGTTCCGACTAATTTTCTGGCCTTGGTATAGGCATAGATTTAGACTCAGGTTTAGGCTTAGGCTTAGATTTGCGATAACTTGCAGTAAACTATTTTTTTTGCACACAGCAACCAATTTTCGGGCTGTGCAACCAAATTTTTTCTGCCAAGTTGCACTGTGCAACTTGGGATCTGAGCGCTCTTTTGATATAAGGTTTCCTTTCCGGAGATGCATTTTCATGCGTTCTAAAATGGAAAAAAGTAAAAATTTTCCGGAGCGCCGGGTTTCAATTCATTTATAATATTTTATATTATTCCAGTGAGCGTTTCAGAAAAGATCACTCTGGTTAGTGCTTATAGGTTATTTTTAATATCAACATATTATGGATAAATGTTTGATCCTGTATTGTTTTTTGACGAATTTGATGAAAACTAGTGCTTCACACTTTCAGAATTCTAGGACCCGGGTACCCGGTCTTTAGGGTACCCGGGTTCTATATATGCAAGTATTTAAAAAGTCAGTGAATGAACGCACTTCATGAAAATTTTCAGAAAACTCATAAATTTTGAGGCATGGGCCTTGCAGAGTGCTATTAAACAAAAGTTAGAAAAAACCAATAACACATTTTCTTAAAACAAATTTTTTTTCAAAAAAATTTTTTTTCTTTCTGGAGAACATAAATATTTCAAAATTTCTTACACTTTTAAGCAAATTGTAGTGACTTGGTCACGCATCACAACTATTTGATGAATCCATTTCCAAACTAGATATCCCACTAGGTCCGGGTTCAACCGTCTCTACCGGCTCCTCATCATCGATTTTTATGCCTCTTCAATCTTATACATAGGTAATCAACTCTCCAACTTTTATTGTTTTCTCATACTGTATCGAGTACCAATATTTCCGTTCCGTGCTTCACTGTTAAAACACATAGATTTTTTGTTGCTAAAAGTACGCTACAGTGACTTTTTGAGAGCCATAAGTGGCCTTATTAACACGTTGAGCAGGTAAATGCACTGAATTAATGGAGGTAAATAGGTTCATTCAGTATAACTGCACATGGCTGTTTCGAGTACTCGAACTCGAACTCAATTAAAACTCGAAAACTTTGAAATTTAAAACTCGAACTCGATTTTTTTCAACCATTCTTTCGAGTTCTTTTCGAGTTTAAACTTTAAAATATAATGGAATTAAGAAATCCTGCTTAGTGTTTAAGATAAAGATATGTCATAAGTAACATAATTTCCCAAACATTTTATTCATCTAACAAACCACATTTTTCATTATCAATAAATCATTACTACAATTTTGTTTCAATCAAATTCAACTTGCAACGTTCTGCTTGATTGACTGATAAACAATTTCTTCAAAGCCATCCCAAATAATAATTTTTCTAGGCATTTTATTAATGATGTCAAGTCAAATATTGCTTGAATAGATAAAATGTATAATTGGTGTGGTAATACAAAATAATGCATTTGATTAAAAGATAGGATCTGCTTCAACCTGGAAGTATGACACAAATAGTGACTGCATAAAATTCTATACCTAGTAACTATGACATATGCTAAACAGTTCTATGTAGTTCAGTTGTACCAGACCAGGTGCATAATAATATTGACTGGCATTTATGTAACAAAATGAACGCTTATATACAATAGTGAATTACTCGAACTCGACTCGGAAAAATTTTTAAACTCGAACTAGGAAAAGCAAAAGGAGCAAACTCGAACTCGAAATTACTAAAATTCTCTGATCGAAACAGCCCTATAATATAAATACTCCGTTTATACAATATCTTGTTGAGACCCGAGTACCCGGTGTGAAGCACTAATGAAAACTAACATTTTTCTCGATCATTTTCCCAAAAATTCCTGGTGGAATTATTTGTGTATGAATCAAACCCAGCATCAGCAAGAATATCAGCCAACCTCTATATAGCAGACAATTTACATGTTAGAAGTTGTGGCAAGTTAAAATCACCAAGCAAGATACCGGGATATCTAATACTGTATTTCTTCCGCAGTGTTTTTAGACTTTCCATATGATTTATATCGGATGAGGGTAGTCTTTAGACAAGGAAAATTCGAACAATGCCTATTTTTGTATGAACGTCTGAGGTCAAAATGTCCTGGATATGTGGAAAAATTCTTCGATGAAAAAAACGGTGATCACAATGTTCCAACCAGTTGGAAGGAGGGTTGACGTAAACCCAAAATTTTGGGGTGGTAGTCCTATAATTTTCGAAATTTTGAGGGGCTCCCAAAAACGTCGGAAAAACCGAAAATTTCGGAAATTTTCCCAAAAAATCTTTTTGTTTACATTTGGAGGGTATTTTCCGACATTTGGGTAAAGGGTTCGACCAAGTTGGGGGAGTCTTACACAATCCCCGCCCAATTACGGTATCCCAACTGGTCGGACTTCTTACAGGTATGGCGTCTATGAGCATTTTTTAGCGAAAAAATGACTTGGCGATAATTGAGAAAAAAATTTGACCCCTTCCTACCTATGAAATGAGTATAAGTTCCACGGGGAGAAAGTGTACTATACTCCATTCATTTTGAAATGATCGATGCAGCGAGGTCGCAGCCAAACTTATGTAGAATTACGGAAGGCTCGACGATTCCATTCGATCAATTTTTCCTTCGTGATACAGAGTCCTTGATGATCTCTCTTCAGAATTATTCCAAAATTTGCGTCAATGGCGCAAAAAATTTTCCCCTTAGAAACATACTGAAGACTTCGAAAAAGTTTTATACCAAAAGTTTGAAAGAAACAATTAATGCTACATTCACAGCAGGATATTTTTAGACCAATTTAGAGCCATGGCTCCTCAAGATTCTGATTGGCTCCTAAAAATTTAGGGCCATAAGCTCAATTGGTTTGTAAAAATGGGAGCCTAACCACACTTTTTGATTAGGCTATAGGGCTTCCTATGTGGAGATGCATTTTGATGCATTTTGAAATGAAAAATACCGAAAATTTTCAATTCATTTATGATTCTTTGTATCATTTCTATTGTGCGGTTAGAAAACGTCATCCTAGCTTATGCTTATAGCTTTCAGGAACCAGCATGTTATGGATGAATGTTTGACCTTGTGCTGTTTTTTTCTACGTATATATTTGACAAAAATCAAGATTTTTTTAGATTATATTTTTACAAAATCGTTTTGCAGCACTTTAGAATTTTTGGCTTTGGTGAACATAACTTTTTGCATTTAGAAAATAATTAGAACATCATCAGCATGAGAAAATGGCAGACGTTCTTGCTATCTGAAGAAGCCATTCAGATTCGTTGTTGCTTGCCTAATTTTTAAATTTTAGTTTGCCCTACTGAAAACACATTGAATTCACTGGAAAAGTAGACCCTTCATGCGGGAAAAAGATATTAAAGTTATTCATTTTCCAATGCTATAGAATATCATAATCTAAAATTTTCGGTGCTAAGCGCCGGAGGTATTCAAGTCTGAAGTAAAATATCTATCGCGCTTTTTTATGTTTGTAGATTATGTGAAAACAATCGCTTTTGACAAATAATTGTGATTGGTAAATTGCTGGCTCGAGATATATAAGATCCAAAATTAAAGTAAAATCTTTGATCTCTTCCGCCAATCAAATGGTGAAAAGATCAGTCATAGGCGGTTGCAGTAGAATGTGCTAAAAATGCATTTTCGGACATTTTAGAGCCCTCGAATCAATATTTTTCGACGCTAGGCACCGAACAAGTTACTTTAGCCCATACATGTATTGGGGGAAGTGCTATGGGAACCCCCCCCCCCACAGAAATCGTCAACCATATTGCTAGCCATTGGGCGACCGCCCCCCAAGGATTTTCCAATCCAATGGCTAGCCATATGGTAGCCATAGGGACCCCCATACTTTTGGTCGGAAAAATACTGAAAAATGTCAATTTTTTGATTAAAAATGTCAATTTTTGAACGAAAAATGGTAAAAAATGTGAATTTTCTTGGCGCTCCGCGCAATGGATACATTTTTTCGGTCTCTTTAGGGAAAAATTACTATTTTTAAAACTATTTTTCGGACTTTTTTCGTGAAAAAATCGAATTTTTTTTCCTTGAGAGACCCCTCCCCGCAAAATTTTGGGAATTACTGATCCCCGGCCCCAAAAAATTCGCCCAACCCCCCCCCCAGACCTCGGGGCTCCGTTACATGTATGCTTTAGCCAGATTTTTGGTTTCCCACCCAAAACTCAAACAATTCAATTTTAAAAGTCAGAAACTGACGCGAAGTGAATGAAATACAAGAGAAGTAACTTTTAATCATTTTTCTGATGAGTGAGCAACCAAAAATTAATCTGTGCAACCAAATTTTTCTGCAAGTTACAGATCAACCTGGCTTGTGTGAAAAAACCCTGATGATTGATTTGAAAAATGACTGATCTAATTTGTGAGCCTTATTATTCTGTGTGGGATTAAGAATGTATTAGAAATGATTGATCTGTTATGTGGGCCTGTACTGTGATTTTGAAGAGTGCTTTTGACTAAATTTGTTGAAAAAAACATTGTTTTTTTACTACCACATTTATTTACAAACTTTTTAGCTTTGGCTGGTTGAAATTCCTATTGGCCTGTAAAATTTTGACCTTAGGAGCCAAATGGCCTGTCGAGAAAAAACCAAAAAAAACCTGATTCACAGTACTAATTTCATTTAAAATTGTGGGTGCCCACCAGAGGTCCCAAAGGTCAGATTTTTAAGGTAGGGGTAAAGTTAGAAATTTGCAGGGGTAGTGTAGCTAAATGTCCACTAAACACTTGATCTTGTCTCAAAATTAAGCAACCAGTGACCAATTTTTTGGACCTAAGGTAATCATACCTGTAAGACCTCCGACCAGTTGGGGGGGGGGGGTAGGAAAAAGTCGAAATTTTTCCCAAAAAAGGCCAAAAAACATACACTTTTTTTGGAATTTTTTTAATTTTTCCAAACTGAGGGGGGTTTGGGGGGAAATGATTTTGGGTACAGGGTTGGCCGAGTTGGGGGGGTGTCCCCCCTCAACCCCCCCCCCCAAGTACAGGTATGAAGGTAGGGGTAAAGCCCCCCTCATACCCCTCCCTATGGGGTGGTCTTACCCCCCTCATACCCCTCCCTATGGGGTGATAACGAAAGATAATCGACAAAGCGGTTCACGATTCGAACCGAAATGGAATGCTGCGAGAATTCAAGTATTTCCATAGAATTGGTCAGGAAGCTTATATTTTTCTTTAATTTTCGGCTACGAATTTCATTCTAACCACGTCGATTCAGTGAATCTTGCATAACTAGGCTTAGGCTTTGGAGCGAAGCCACATTGGTGAGTGATAGTCACCCGTCTCGCAAATTTAGCAATAAATTGCCATTTTCGCTCCAAGAAGTCCATTAGCTGTCGATATTTTGAAATTTAGTTTACACTCTTAAACGTACCAGCCCAACAGGGTTATCCTACTTAGAGAAATTTTCGGTATTCGCCCTGTAGACCACACGCATTCCCTAAGCCAAAGTCTAGGCTTCAAAATAAGCCATTACCACACCATCAGATCACTGTTGAATACTGAGATCCGAAAATCGAAAATCTCTGGACGTAGGATGACTAGTTGGCTCGAAAAATTTGGAAAAAGTAGCTTTTTAAGCCTTTTTTGGAAAATTTTTTCGACTTTTTTGGAATTTTTGGGATCCCTACACCCAAAATTTTGGAATTTTCGGGAACCTAGTGTTTTTTAGCAGCTCCAGGGTTTTTTGTGCATGACCTATTTGCACATGTACAAACGGCAGCCAATATTTCATGTTTACAGTTTGTGCATAGTAAAAATAAGTATAAATAAGTAACCCGTATTCCTCTACATCATATCCAAAGACTAATAACAAAACAGTGTAATTTTCAAATTTTATTTACAACTGCAAAAAAATCATAAAAATTGAGCAAAAATTTGAAATTTTCGAGTTTCAAGTCTGATTCACAGGCATTGTGGAACAAATTTTTTAGATAATTTGAACAATTAATGAATTTGCATTAGATGATAAATCAATGGTTAAGCCCTCTATGGTGACAAGTGAAAGCCCAATCCGGAGCGAAGCGCGAAAAAATTTTTGTGTATTGACATTCGGCGACGCTGGAAAATCAATTTTCCAAACATTTGTTTCAAGAATTAGATTCGAATTTTGTGTTCAAAAGTCATAATTTTTAGAATTTTATTATTTGAAAAATTTTAGAACCAGTAATTTATTCGTTAACGGCTGAAAAGATATGAGTGGAAGAGGAGAAATTTCCGAAAACTACTTCCATGAAGCTTCCAAATTGATTTTATGTTAAGAAAGGAATAATCGCTTCGAAAAGTTAAGAGACTATTGACATATTGATCTTTCTCAAAAAACGTTTCAAGGAAAAACTGCGAATCTTCATTAAATATCAAGATAAAATATTGAAGATTACTACTTAAAACATATAGATAATACGTTTGAGATGATGAGAACTATTATACATTAAATGATAGGTGAAAATAGACATTCTGAAAGCCGCGTCTCAGCTATGGGTAATACATATTAATGATTATTAAAGTTATAACCGGCGCGAAGGGGCTGAAAATTTTGAGATTATGAACTTCTAAAATGCGCCAAAATGCATATTTTCTGTACCTTATCCCCAAAATTTTATTCCCGTTTGTACATGTACAAATGACTACCTCAATTTCGTTTGTCCACAAAAATTTTCATTTGCCTCCAGCAAAAAAAGACACTGAGCTGCACACCCATTAGTCGTTCCGTTAATAACCGTTAGCGCCAAAAGTTTTATTAGTGCACAGCAGTTTCTTTCTTTTTACATTAGTGATTGTATTAAGTATTATTGAGAAATAACCAAAATTTTTCATTCGCGCGGGCGATTTTTATTAGCGCCGCGCTAAAAAAACAGTGCCCCCCCCAAAAATTTTTGGGTTTACCCTCCGCCCAACTGGTCGGACGTCTGAAAGTATAGAGAGAGAGAGAAGAAAGAGGCAGATCTCCAGAAGGCCCAAAGCCATTCCATGTTATCAGTCGACTGTGGAAACATCAAACTCACATTGAAAATTTGTTGTGGCTGTGCTGCCAGAATATTGATGAGGGTTTTGAAAGATGAGAGTCAAAGTTGGGATGACCGTTATTTGCGAGAAGAAGTTTTGACAGAACGTGTTATTGCCTTCTTAAACAATTCAGAAAACGTTCTTGTTGTTGAAGTCAGATTTTTTCCCGCATGAAAGCCTATACAACTCAACAGCTTTTGAGCCGAAACTTGTCTGATCTCAACCCTGCTGAGCATATTGGAGCAATTATTAAGGATGAAGTTAAAGCTAAAATTCTGGAAGAAATTGGCTGTAGTCGATATTCAGTTACACATTGAAGAAAAATTTGAATTTAGTCTTGGGGAATCTTGAAAATCGAATCGAACTTCATGTTAAATTGTTAAACACAATGTGACTGACTTGGCTAGCATTTTTTCTGTTTTTTTCTCATTTTTATAGGTTACTGACCCCGATAACATAAGAATCCTTGAGTGGACTCCCGAAACCCATAAACAAAGCATCAGACATGTACGGAAGAATTTTCCAGGGAAGGGTCGTTTAACTTTTCATTGAGGAGGATGGGCGTGAGTGAGGAAAAAACAAGGAGAGCTCCAAAAGCATGTTTACCAAATGTAATATGCAGAAGGTAATAGAAAAATCTGTCTTAAAAAGGTTCTCG
This sequence comes from Romanomermis culicivorax, assembly GCA_963922205.1. Lineage (NCBI taxonomy): Eukaryota > Metazoa > Nematoda > Enoplea > Mermithida > Mermithidae > Romanomermis > Romanomermis culicivorax. The sequence continues at coordinate 794,084 of CAWUHX010000076.1, read as the reverse complement.
CGTGTTTGGCTATTTTTTCGAGTCTGGTGGTGGCAGGCCTGTAGGCAGGGGGGTTGGGGGGCCATGGCCCCCCGCAATGTTTGAAGTGTTAAAAAAAGACAAAGGTGACCTTTGGTTTTTTTCCAAGTCAAGTCAGAAATGCCAATTTTATGGTAATTTGTGTGAAAAAAATGTGTGCCCCCCCCCCGAAAAAAATTTCTGGCTACAGGCTTGGGTGGTGGTATCGAATATCTCAGGTAAACGGGTTTACCTACCCCTAACCACCTATATGCATTATGTAGAGCATCCGTAGCGATAATATAAACGTTTTTAAAGATGTGGAGAATTTTCGGAAATGTGGAAAAATATTTCCTGTGTAGTTCACATGTGGAATAGGTCTTCGGGGTAAAAAAACGGTGGTGGGGACCAAAATTTTGGTTGGTGGTATTGAATTCTTAAACAAACTAAATGTAAACATGTTTCAAAAAATTACGTAGATGTTACCCAAATACATTGCTCAAGTCATTATATCCGGCGCTCAAGCTGTCAGTCGTGCGTTTACACGAGCTGTAAGGGAAGAATTGAAAATGTCCCGCCAAGCAGCGGCCAGTCAACAAAACGCATCAACTTCGACGGACGGTCAAAGCCAACAACAACGGGTAAGAAGTCGTACGATGGCTAATCTAAAAGTAGGTATGACGTTGCAAGAAGCCGTACAAATTTTGAACGTTTCGAAAGATTTGACGGATCGCGAGCAAGTATCGAAAAGTTATGAACATTTGTTCAAAGTGAACGACAAAGCATCTGGCGGCAGCTTTTACCTTCAGTCGAAAGTTTTCCGCGCCAAACAACGCATAGACGAAGAATTAAAAAGTAGAGATCTCGAAAGGACGATAGAAGACAAAACATAAATTTACCCGGTTCCATTTTTTACGAATTTAGTCGAATAAATTGTTGCTTCCGCGTGTTTGGTTTGTTTTCCTCGAGGTCATTTCTTTTTTCCTTATTTTTCGCGGTACCTACTGACACATATTTGAATGTTGTTGCATTTCAGATAGAATTCGTTATCGAAAACATCGAATTCGATTCCGGTTATACAATGGTAATAAGGTATGGTGTTTCTATTTTTCCATAGTGCGCCATGTGAACATTTTTTTCAGGATTGTAAATTTGAAGATTACATGTTTTCCTTAGAAAAAAGCTTTTCGGATAGGAGTCACCAATTACAAGAAGAAGAAAGGTCCAAACTCGATCGAATTTATCTTGAGTTCAAGGTAATGTGGGTTGGTGAAATTCTACGTGCGTTAGTACAGAAGAGACTTGTTCAATATGCTCATGTTCTCGACCGGCTTAGAGGTAGCCGTCAACCAGCTAGAAATTAACCACTTTCTATGAATTCTTGCATTCTTTAACCGGCAAGAATTTCTGTCATTGCGGCACTTGCACAGGCGTTTGATAATGATCCTTAAAATTATACTACTATATAGATCTTATTGCCGAAATTCTATTCCATCTGTTAGACACGGCTTTCTCATTATTCAGTTCAGACATGCCTTGACGATAGAAATGCAAATAAATGCGACTCTGTGCGATGACTCAGCACTATATGGGGCGTCATGACTGATTCTATTGGATGAATATCCTACATACAACACACAAAAAGCCGCATTATCTTTAAAAGTTCTATGTTGAATTTTCCAGGACGTCCTGAAAGATGTGCCGACTGAAATGAGCTTGAAAATCAATCCGTGTTTTCATGGAGCTGGTTTCCTTGTTTTGCAACCAGGAAAATTAAGAACGATAAAAAAACTGACCAAATTTTGTGGCCAGCTGGTCAGAATAAACAGGTGTGGTATGCCCTAGAATATGTTTAGACGTCCGACATTCAATGTCGGGTTTGTCATACCAAAAAAATTATTCGAGTCGCTGTAATTTATATCTATTACTTTGATGGGCATACAATTGCGAAACAGGGTGAATGATTATTCCATTTTAAAGTGTTCTGTTTTTTAAGACAGCTTCAAAACTGATCCGTAATCGCCTTCTAGCTCGTCATTTCGCCTATAATTTATCAATCATTCGAAATTCGGCAATATTAGATACAATATTGACTAAAATACTCGACAATTCATCTTCTCGTTTAATGTTGTTCGATGATGTTTTCAAACTTTATTCCAAATACCCGTTCCTGGGAGGAAAATCCGAACTTTTGGACATATTTCGTCGTTACGCCACATTCATCGAAGATTCATCTGACATTGATACAATTGGACACTATTTGTGTATTCTAACATCCGATTTAGAAACTCTGCTTGACCACATCGAATATCATTTATTTAACGTGAGAATTGTAGTCAACAAGGTTGATATTCGCAACAATTATTGGATTGCGAGATCAATTCTGACTGTTGTGGACAAACTTTTGACAAAATTGTTGAATGAGAAGATTTATCGACTGGAAAATGTTGACGAAAGAAAACACTTATTGTTTGTTGACACTATCACCAAAGTCTACTTCCAATCACAACTATTAGAATCGCATTTTCATCGTCGATGGTTCGGGGGTATAGTTGATGAAAACAGTGGCGACGACCATTTGAAGAGATTGGAGATTCTTGTATCGATTAAAGTTGTAGCTGTGTCCAACTTACAGTCTGAATATCGATATATCGGCGACGAAAAATCGATTATCGATCTTTTCAGTGGTCAAGACGATCAATTGTGCGAAATTTTGATCAGCAACATCATCATAAATGAACGAAAGTGAGCTTTTTTGTCTGTGTTTCTTGAAGTGCTTTTAAATATTGAAATTGAAAAGTGTATGTTCTACTCGTTTTTTACAAAACGCTTATCATACCAACTAACTTACGAGTTACAAATTTCATGATAAACGCTTTGTGGAAGCGATGAATCAACGTATTTATATTTTACGCATCGTTTCAGCTTGCAAGCACCTTAAAAGCGGACTATGATTTATAAATAGTATTGGTAGGAGCAGGCCTTTAGGCAGGGGGGTTGGAGGCCATGGCCGTTCGAAATCTTTCAAGTATTAAAAAGCTACGGTCCTTTGTTTTTTTCTTCAAGGAAAAGTTGGCAGAAATGCCAATTTTACAGTAAAATCAGTGAAAAGATGTGTGCTCCGCCTCGAAAAAAGTTTCCTTACTACAGGCTTTGGTAGGAGTAAATCCACGGTTTTTTCGGGGTAGTACCGTACCTATTCTTTGATCAGCCGCACGTCCTTCTGGGCGTATCACAACACACCATAGCTATTAATTCTCCCATTCGGTCTGCCACAGATCCGCAAAAAACAGCATAATTAATGCGGATTTCTCGTTGGGCAGACAGCCTGACTTAAAGACAGGAAATTAACCAAAAAGGTTATTTATTTTCGCAAAGTGTTGAAGCAATCTCATTCCGTTGCTCGAGATTTAAGCAAATTCTAGGCACGGTTCGGGGCGGCATACGTTCGCACGCTAACAAATGAACAATGGGAAATGCAGTCTCCTAACCACTTAATGTGCAAACATTCGAAGTCGAAGTGAAAGCTGTCTGTGGCGTCTCTCAGCAAATGTTCCTATGCTTCTGAATTCTTTTGTTCCAATATGCTTTCTTAATGCTAACTGTCTAAGCACGAGGAAAACCGTCGGCTACAAATATACTGCATTATACATTAATTCAACTTTTCCCACACCGTTTTTAAGAAATTTGACTACTTATGAGCGTATTGAATGTTTTTCAGTCCTCAGATAAGAGTAATACCCACATAACCCATCCCTCCACGTTGTTGTCCATTCTATATTATCACATTCATTCTTTTTTATTTGATAGAAAATCCAGTTTAAACGATCACTTGCTGTTAATTCATCTTTGGCGAAATTTGAACTTCACGACTGACGTTTTTCTGGACTGGATAGTTTCGCCGGAAACGTTATTTTTGCCTTATTTCACGCGTTATCTGAAACTATTATGCCGCAACATTACCGATTTCAAATGTTTATCGTCCAAACTCTCATACGACGAATTTATACACGATATTACGTCTAATACAGAAAACGAGTCGGAAAATTTACTTCTCAATATTTACGAGTATGTCGGCGATACTTTTATAAAAGAACCTTATAGAATTAGATCGCTTGTTCAACGAAAAACAGATGCGAAAATAAAAAAGACTCGGGCTATAACTGATGATGTCGAAGAGAAAATTCTTAACGCCTTGAAAGATTTACATGCCAAATTGAAACGTTTCAACGATAAAAAATGTATTTCGTTCAATATCAATTATCTACTGAAATTGTTATTAGAGTGTGAAATTCTGTTTGAACGAGTTAAAGCCCGCTAACTAGTTGATTGCATTTGTGACGCTCAAGTCGCTCACCGGAGTTTTTGTGCGGGAATTTGTTGCTCGTACTGTGGGTTGAGTTAGCATTAGAGAATTAAAAACGTATGCACTAACAGGCGAAACTAACCGTCTGTGCCGGTCCCGTCCAGGACGCGATCAGTACACTATACCGACAATAGAATTGGCAGGCCATGTGATGCCACACAAAGCCAAAGAATTTTGTCGATGCTTTCTTCTTACCTCCGTATAGAAAGCACATTATTTACCAGATATAAACGAAAGGTCAAATGTTGTCATACTGTAGGTCAAAACAAAGTGCATATCCACTACACATGAGAAAAACATGATCGACAGTTACTGCATGAATGTCAACTATCAATGAGTCTCGGACCCAAATTTTTTAGGGCTAGTTTCGCCTGGTTGTGTAGGCTGCGCTTTGACTGCGATCCTTCCGTCTGATATTCACGGAAATCGGCGTTTGTTAGGCACCCTTCATTAAAAAAAGCTGGGAGCTGCTGTCTCCACGTGTGAACGATTTATGATTATAACAAAAGATGCAATAGAAGAAGTGGTGTTGAATGTACAAGTTGAAGAATGACAGAAACGGTGCGAATCTAGTACACCCAAAACGAAATTCAAAAATGATCAAACCGAAAAAGTCACAAAATTATTCGAGCGTACTGCATACTTCCGTTACGGTCCTCATCTGCTCGCACTTCAAACTTTTCCACGAATACAGGCTGAAAAATTGTATCACTTGCACCCTGTCAAAGTCTGCCTTATTGTCCGTTGAAGCTGATGAAAAATGCAAAATAGGGACATCAAACAATTGGGTCCATAGTCTCTTTTCCATAAAATTGTTTCAAATCATAAATCTGGAAAGCAATTAATATTTTGCCATTTTTTGCTGAAGATTGTTTTCAAATCACCTAATATTCGTGTCATTTTCCTTGTCTACTCATTTTAAAGTGGCGGGTGCAGGTGAGGATATTATTTTGTAGAGGACTGTAGCCCTATTCAGGAGTGAAAAATCCAAGGATTTTTGTCGCCGATTCCAAGGAATTGTCACATTAAACAGAGTGGGAGCCATGTCACATTAAACAGAATGGTGATCAGTCACATTGATGGAAAACCCCATGCCATATTCCATAGGAAATACGGCCATGCCACTGTAGGTGACATGCTGTGACCCTGTGGGGTGGCTCCATTAGGTCTCTGTTTCGGGAACCTAACCCGGCTGGTACTCCCACAGGTAAACCTATGGTGTACCTCGGCCTTGTCCTAGGGTTATGCTGTAGAATAATGGACAACGGGGCTGGGTTAGGGGTGCCAATCTCTAGTCCTCACTCACTGGGAATGAGGGACGGTGCCATTCCGAGAATGGCGTACTGTAGGGAACCCGATTGTTAACCTAAATCCCCTTATTGGCCCTGACCTTAAGGGTCTGAGGGCTTTCTCAACTGAGGGCACTTCCGAGGGAAACTAGCTTAGGGGGGAGACTCCCACAAATACACCCTCAACAATAATAACCCCTGAGAAGACTTACTAATCCCCTTCTTAACCTACTCGGCGCTGGGCGATGGGTTCTGGGGTCAAAGCGGCCCATGATGAAGTCCCGACAAAAAATCGACAAGAAGACCTGTATAAGGACTGACATAAAAATACATACGGTCTTGGTACGGACAATATGATTATCTTCAGAAGGACGATATTATGTGCCTTATTCAGACCTATGTCGGGAATTATGCCGACCATTCGCAGACTTTATATGGGATATCATGGACAGTATGTGGATCATATGGCAGATGTATGGTACCTATTACCGGCCTTATAAATGTGTGGTGGACCATATGCGGACCTCATGAGTGATGTTCAGTACCTAATGACGACCTTTTCAGATCATATGACGGTCCTTATTACTGTTATGCCAGTCCATATGCAGACGATATGTTCTGTCACGTGCCGCTCAATTCTCCAACGTCACGTGATCCTGATCATGCCGACATTTTGTTATTTTTCATGTTTCGTTTATTACTCGAACATGCTTTTGTTTATTTCATTTTTACACATGCATTTTACGTTCGTTTTTATATTTTTTCATGCATTTCTATGTTTCGTTTTGTTGTATTTTTTATTTCTTTACAAACGCGGGCTACAGTAGGCCCTTTAGCTAAAAACTTCCGCCAGTCGTGCTCCACGAGCACATGGCTATTTTTGGTGCGCTCACGCACCTCTTATCATCAAAAATTAGCATCGTTTTTGTTACGCAAAACGACTAGCTAAGAAGTTTTAGCTAAAGACGTTCATATGCTTAGCATAGGCACTGCAGCCGGCCTCAGTGCTAAACGCATGTGAATGAAAAAATGTCTATGTGCTCATAGGCATCTTCTGCATCGCGTCTAGCTGCAGAAGTTAGCTTGAGCGCCGAGAAACTCCGCCCAAGCTGCAGCTGTAGCCAAACATGTCCTTAAAAGGACATGTTTCTTTAGTTTTTCGCTCATTCTTGGGTTCACCAAGCTTTTCGTCCGGTTGTCACTTCGTGTCCGCCGCCCTGCTCAATTTGCATATTTTTATATACTTGACTGCGTCCGCCGCCTATTATTTTAAATAAATTTGCATACCTTTGCATTACTTACTGCGTCCGCCGCTCACCGCCTACAGTACCCCGCTGCCCATCAGTGCCAGGTGTCCGACCGCCCCGGTTCGTGCATTAAACGTTGGAGTTTCGCCTCCCGCTCGCTCCCGCTCCCTCCCGCTCGCCGCCGCTCGCCGCCTAGGACGTTTGAGGATCGTATCCCCCGCTCCCAGTGCCAGAAGACCGAAAGCATCCAGGGACTTGCCGCCCGTTGCGTCGTAATCGCTTGAGAAACAGGACTAGGTGAGTCTTCTCAGGGGATTATTGTTATTTGTGGGTTATTTGTTGGGAAATCCTTCCTAAGTCGGTTTCCCAAGGTTTCCACAGATAAGCAGGGCCTCCACCTCTCAGGTTCGGGCTAAAGGGGCTGTCTGGTTCATAATCGGGTCCCATAATTTAGGTCATTTTACGGGTGACCCTGTCCCCACTCTCACTGAGTAGGACTCGGGGATTGTCGCACCTAGCCTGGCAGCGTTGTCCGTTACCCTACAGCAAGACCTCAAGGACAACTCCAGAGAACCAACTATAGACCTCTCTATAGCCACCATTTGCCAGGTTAGGCCCCAACGCCAACTTGGGAAGCCTGGGGAAAATGCCAGTATCCATCAGGAGTCACAGCCTATTACTCACTGTAATAGGATCAATCTGATATGGTTCACCATCAATGTGACGTCTAAAACACGGTATTACCTGATGAGATACCCAAACCTCTCCAGCTCTCCCAAGATAAACCTGTCATACACGTGACAAGGCGTAAAATGTGACAGTTCGATATATTTATTCTAAAGCATATAAAATTCCACAATTTGAAATAAAATTTGAAACAAACTACAAAAATTACGAGGCAAGAATAGTTCATGCAAGCAGATATGAAGCTTAAAGCCCTTAAATTGATTTTCGAAGTAGAAATAAAGATCAACCTAATGCCTTTAGCACGACTTTGGATATCTTTACTTACTTTATATCTGCTTGCATGCTAAAAATAAGTGAGGTAAGCAAAGTAAAAAAATCACCTTGATTTTTGGCCACTTCAACGAACGAGGGAATGAGACGTAAGTTCACGAACGTTTATTCTAAAGCTTCACTTTCTAAAAATGCAAACAATATTTCTTTGCATACATGATATAAAGTGAAATATTTAAATTACCTTGATTTGCAGAGAACCGGATTGGCTTTCGACGTTGTTTCTTTGTTTCTTGGACAACATCCAATTTGGCATACAGTTGGGAAATCTAAAAGCAATATTCAAATTTACAAATTGTATTATACTTTTGTAGTGACAGGAATTCGATCTAGGCAACACGAAATTATTGGAGTTTTTATCGAAAATCAACAGACATTAGATTCAGAGTTTAAAATTGATTTTATGATGATTTGATCACAAAATTTCCAGCAGTAGAGGTTCCAGGGAGAATCACTATTTTTACACGGTGTTAATTTAATGATGGATGAGTCAGGAATGAAAATCAAGTAACTGCTTTGCAAGTTCTTGAATTATGTATTTTTATGAACAACAAAGTTGTTTCAAATTTTCACACCTAAAAACCAGAAATGTCTGTCTCCAAATAAATATTTTTCAAATTCGTAAAATTCGCTGTTTTGATCAGGACATTTTAATTTTAAAATTTTGGTGTTGGGTGGCTGATCGTTTTCCCGCAACTGAAAAATTAGGGAGAGGCGGATTTAAGGTTCGTCCCACCTTTTAAAATGCCAAACTTTTTTAAAACGCATAAAGCTTACAAAACTAATCTCCGCCAATTTTTTGAAATTATGAGCAAAATTTTTAAGTACATTTAATCAAAAATACATAATATTGTAGGATTAAATTGAACTTTTCGCCAATTAAAACAAAAAAAATTTGACCTTGACTCCCCCTGAGAATTTTCCTGCTGTGTATGCAGGCCACCAACAGCGACCCGATGAAAATTTCCTGGACCCCTTCCTACTGGATTGTGATGAGATTACCAGCAGGTTTGGTTGCCTTTGCCTTTATACCAGATATGCATGGGAACAATATTTCAAGCGAGGGGGGTGAAACAGCAAAAATCGGCCAAGAACAGAAAAATCGAGTGGATGGAGTTAAGGAAATAACCAACTTTAACAAAAAATGCTTTATTTACCACATTTTTGTCCACTTCAAAAGTTAAACTGACTCGTTTTTCTAGGGAAATTCGGGTTCCCATTGGGGTGTGTGTCACCCTCCCCAGACATGCTCGGCAAATATTTTCCAGGGGGCAGGTGGGGTTGGTGACCCAAAAATGGACCAAAATGGCAAAAAAATTCAGAAAAACGGCCAAAAATCCGCAATTTTTTCCGAAAAATTTCCTTTCAGGGGGTGGATTGGCAATTTTTTTCGGCCAGGGGGTTCCAGGGTCTCAAGGGGTAGGGTCACACATAAGAATAATGCAAATGAATACCTCAGCTTGCTCATCACTGGAAAAACTTTGCGTTGGTTGATAACCAAGTTTAACTACATATTTTCGAAATTCTGTTTCCACATAGGCCATGCTGAAAGATGAATATATTAAGCCAAATCATACATTACAACCTTTAGTTTTCAGTGGGAAGAAAATGGCTAAAATAACATTTATCAAAAAATGTTTCAAAAATCAAACTTCTACCTTGAATAAATGGCAAATTTTGGCAGTAGAATGGGTTTTTCCAAGAGTGAAAATTACCTACAGGCATTACAAAAATTTTGCATGAATGAACCATACTTCCCCATCCATCATAGAAGCCATTCTTAGAGTGGTTAAAAAACTAAAAAACTATGATGCTGCTTACGTTCTTCCTCCTTTTAAATTTGAATCGAGGCCCCAGCCATCAATTATGTCCACAATACACCGATGAAATTGCGTTTCCGTTAGTTTTTCACGTGAAATTTCATCATGAATACTACTTTCGTGTTTCTTGTAAAAGCAAGTTATGCAATCTGTAAAAAAAGAATTTATGAATACAAAGTACTTCTTATGTAATCTTGCATTGTTTTCACATCTCTGAGTACCTTACCTTTTATGATTTGAACACCAGTGGGATCAAGATCCGTCAATTTTTGGCGTGTAGTACGGCTACCATCCGTAAACGTTTTTTGAACATCAAATTTGTAAAATGCCAATAAATCGCCGTACATTTTTTCAATCAATTTTTGAAAAAAAATTTCTGGTTTTGTTGGCGACTCGACATAAACGTTGTTTACAAAATCGGTAAAATCAACCTGCCATCCAACGAACCAGAAAAGCTAAATTGAAAAATATTCAAAAATAAACCTATTAATGAAAACAGTTTTGCAACCTTCTTATCAGAATCATCAAACAAAACTCGTTGCTTTGCAATATCACCAGGAACCGTTTTCTTGGACTGAAATGGAAAAGAACTTCATTGCATCAGTACTCATGGCAGGTATGCATGCAGCAATCGTCCTGACCTAAAGTACATTATAATAATTAAAACTTCAAAAAATTACCAAGCAGTAACAGGGCAGGGGCAGGGAGGTGCAACAGGAAGAGAGAAACCCCAGATCATCCTCAAAAACACTGATCCTATAGCTAGGTATAGGGATGCCAGATTTTTTACAAAAAAGTTAGAATATTGTTAGTCAAAAATGACAGATTTTTGACAAAAATTGATCAAATTTCCAAAAATTTTCAGCACTATATCCTAAAATTAGTACCTTTAAACACTTTGACAAAAGTGGCAGTTATCAGGACAGACATTTTTAATCGTTTTTATGCACAAACAAATTTTTTTATCTTGGGGACCCCTCCCCCACCCCTGAGGGTCGATTCGCCCCTCCATGGACTCAGGAGTGTTGTTACATGTATGCCAAACAGAATTACCAAGAGGTCGGACCAATCGGAGAGGGCGGGGGGGGGGGGTGGGCAGGGGTGCAAATTTTTCTAAATCTTGGAAGGGGTAAAATTTTTCGAAAAATGCTCTAAAAAGCTTACTTTTTCCCAAAATTCTGACTTTTCACATGCAAAAAATTGAAAATTCCAACATTTGGGGGGAGATAACCAGACATGTGACAGGAGGGATGGAGGGGGAACCCCTCCACCCAAGGTTGGGCTGTCCACCCATCTCCCCAAACTTGACCTGCGCCCAGATTTTTGGGGAAAATCTAAAAAAATCGCGATGTTTCATGTGTTGTGTGAGAAAAACGAAATTTTTGAGTACCTGGACTCCCGCCCTGCCTGCCCCTGAGGACAGACTGACTCCCCACCCAAATTTGGTCGAGGTATTACATGTCTGAGCCTACACACACTGTCTGTCTTAAGGCTGGCATAATTCCCGTGAAAAGGACCCTCATAAGGTCGGCAGATTCTGTAGTATGTCAGACGATACACGGACCATATGTGAAGCCTCAAATTTCCAACCATAAGGCACGTCTTCGATGAGCGGCGGATGCAGTTGACAATATAAAATATAATAATAAGGCGACGAATGGCAAAACGCGAAGACACAAGGCTAAAAACACAACACCAGTTAGGCCCAATAATGAGTCAGAATAAGACACAAAAATGACACAACAAGCCCTTTTAAAGGGCTCCATAAACTACAGTATGCCTTGGGCCGAGTTAACACTCCCCCAAGCTAACTTCTGCAGCGGAAATTGTTGCAGAAGATGCCTATGGTCACATAGACATTTTCCAGTTCAAAACATTAAGCATTGGGGCGAGTTTTCACTCTCCATGCTTAACATAGGAACGTCACTAGTGAGAATTTCAAACTAGTCGTTTCACATTGCGAAATGTCGCTAGTTTTTACTGATAAGAGGTGCACGTTGTGCTTCAATTACAGCGATGAGCTGAGAGAGCTTATCTCTAACGGAAATTCTTGACTAGCGGGTACATACTGTAGTCTAGGTGTATAACAAAATAAATCGAGATGGAAATAAAATGTGCGCAAAAAGAAACAGAAATGATACACAAAAAGTACACACATAAATTGCATGTAAAAATTATAAAAATGAAACGCAAGATTGATGCAAATTACTGTAACACAAAACGTAACGAAAAACATAAGGAAAAATCGTGATGTAAATCACGTGACGTTTGAGGAAATTCGTCGGCACGTGACACAGCCGTCCTTCGAAAAAGGACGTCCTCATCCTGGTGCGGCATGTCGGTGGAGGTCAAACATTCAGGTGATGGTGATGGCGGGCGGTCGATGGTCCAGTGGTCTTTCGGTGCATTTTGGCTTGTGGAATTATGTCAATGGTGCGTGGAGTTGCTGATGTCGATTGAAGATGTGTGGAGTTGCTGACGTCAATTGATCCATCTGGTGAAGTTGCCAATTGTCGATTGATTTGTGAAATTTGAAACGAGACTAAAAGAAAAATTTTAGGGGCGAGATATAGGCTATCGCACGGATGTGCCTGTGATATGAGGCAATACCCTAGTTTAGATGCATTGATCACTGCTTATTCTCTTCTTTACACTGCTATTCCGGCATGGAACAGGAGTGGGTATTCTGTGAGGGGAACGGCGGTCCTTCCAAAAAGGACGACCCCGTCTGTAAGTAAAGAAGAGAAGAGCCGTTGATTACCGGTTGGGGACATCTGCATCAAGATTTGGGTCAATGAGATCTTGTGTGAAATCTTGGTTTGTTGATGGAATCAACAATGGTGCCGTCTCGATGACCTGGGAAGTGGAAGGTACCTTCTCTGCTTCAATAGGCTGAGCAGGTGACACATAGCGTCGGAGCTGATTGACATGCACAGTATCTTCTTGGTCAGTCTCAAGTCGAATGGTGACATTTGGATATGCCACATTCGTTACAAAGTAGGGCCCATCATAAATGGGCAGCAATTTAGGCGTTAGGCCACGTTTGCTGGTGGTGTGCAGTTTGAGCACCTGATCCCCAACTTTGTATGAGACATCATGTGCCATGCAGTCTTATGACCTGGCATAAGTCGCCTGTGATCTCTCGATTCGGCTCTGGATCAAGGTCAAGGCATTTGTAAAATGCCATTTGACCTCCATATCATAAGTAGAAACATCTATGATATGGGCCGGAGGGTTGAATGAGAGCACCACGTCAACAGGTAGCATGGGCGTACGGCCATACATGAGCTCAAAGGGTGAATACCCTGTGAACTCATTCATGCTAATGTTGAAGGCGAACACAGAATATGGCAGGTGTTCATCCCAATCAGTATGACCTTGGTGGACATACATAAGTAATGGTGTAGCTAGCGTTTGATTAACTCTTTCCACTTCTCCGTTTGTCCTCGGGTGATAAGCAGTGGAGTGGATTTTCTTAGTTGAACAAATGGCAGTGATTTCAGTCATCAGTTTTGATGTGAAATCAGTGCCACGATCAGACTGAAGAATCTGCGGTGCCCCATGTCTGCAGACAATTTGTGTGACAAAAAGTCGCGCTATGGTTTGGGCAGTAATGTCCGGAGTAGCGAAAGCTTCGACCCATTTAGTAAAGTAGTCTATAAAGACTACAATAAAATGGTTTCCACTTTCACTAGTGGTCATTGGTCCCATACAGTTGACACCGACTCGATGAAACGGCCCAGTAATGGTAATTGGTTTCAGAGTTGCACGGGTCTTTTGTCTCACAGGTTTGTTCTGTTGGCAAAGATCACACTGCTGACAAAAGGACTTGACATCCGCACTGAGGGAAGGCCAGTGGTACCTGCGGGCTATAAGCCTTGCGGTACGTTTCACACCAAAGTATCCAGCAAGAATGTCGTTATGGTGAGCCTCAATAATGGTAGTAACCATTGACCGAGGGACGACAATCTTGTTGGACTTGCCTCTCCACTTCTGAAGGATGTTATCCAACAGGTGGTAGCCATTAACATCATTCTGGTCACCGTAAGGTTTTAGTGACCTAAGAATGGAGGCTAATTCCCGATCCTCAAATTGAGTTGCGAGAAGGTCATGGTGCTGTGCATCCTCTGATATATCTGCATAAGACTCAGACGTTGCCAGGTGCTGTGCACCATTGGTGGTCCTTTGGGATGATCTCCCCAGGCGCTGCCCACCATCAGAGACCATTTGAGATGTTCTCCCCAGGTGCTGAGCACCATCGGAGATCATCATAACTTCTCCCTCGGGTCTGTATAGGGGAGTATCGTCGATACTCTCCCCAGCAAAGGAATTAGGATCAGGAAGGCATGATAATCCATCAGCATTACCATTTGACCAACCTTTTCGCGGCCGAATTGTCAGTTTGAATTCAGCTAACGCGAGGCCCCACCGAGCTATCCAGGACGAAGGGTTCGGTTTCTCCAACACAGTCTTAACAGCAGTGTGATCGGTCTGAACAACCACCTCATGTTGAAAGAGGTAAGGTCGAAAGTGCTTGACAAAATGGACAACAGCGAGAGTCTCTAACTCCGTAATAGTGTAGTTCTTCTCAGCTTCTGTTAACCCTCTACTGGCATACGCAACAGGATGGTCGTATCCATTATCATCTAACTGGCTCAGAACTGCTCCTATCCCCGAAATTCTTGCATCAGTTTGAAGTATGAAGGATTTCGTGAAGTCCAGATGGCGCAGAACAGGAGGGTTCATCAACAGCCTTCGGAGTTTGTCGAATGCCGCTCCCCGAGGCTTTGACCACAGGAAGGTAACTTCCTTCCGTAAGAGCTTGGTCAGCAGCTCACTGAGCCGAGCGCAACCAGGGATGAAACGCCTATAGTAAGACACAAGACCAAGAAAAGACTTGATGTCCTTGGCATTCCGTGGGATGGGTAGATCCTGGAGGGCAGCCAATTTGACTTTATCCGGCTCTAGTCCGTTCTATGAGATATGGTACCCTAGATATTCTACCTCAGAGTGGGAAAACTTGCACTTGCTCAGTCTGAGTTTCATCCCACCCTGACGGAGACGTGTAAACACATCCGTCAGGCGCTCAAGCATCTGGGTGTGAGAGTTCCCGAACACCAAGATGTCATCGAGGTAGGTCAGTGCCGTGCGCCACTGCAATCCTGTTAGAAGCATATCCATGAGATGTTGAAACGTCCCAGGTGCATTGCAAAGACCAAAAGGCAGATAGTTGAACTCTAGGCAGATAGTTGAACACGAGGTCAGTGGAACCTGTGTCCTTTTCATCAATAGCATATAGGTCAGTGAATGCGACCAGTAGGTTGAGCAACTCCATTTTATCCTGTGAGGAGATATCTGAGGATATCACAGCATTTGCTTCAACCTACTTACGGTCAAGAATGGTATCACACTTGACCACCGATCCCTGTGAGGAATCAGTGTGCATCTGCACATGACCGATGGTCGTGTGCAGGTAGAGAACCACTGAGTGTGTACTCAGGTTAACTACCTGTAGGGGTATGCGACCATTAGTCACAGTACTCACAGTACCAGCAAAATACACACTGCGTTGTTGTCCCAAAAGAGGCTTAGGAAAGAAAGCTACCTCGGGTACAGTTGCGTATGATGCAGGTACAGGTGCAGTAAATTGTGTCAATGAGCGAGGCTCAAGGACAATCAACTCCTGCAAGGGTAGTGCCCCCCGAGTGGAAGGAGGATTGTGAATGAGGCCCTTACATGGAACTCGGAGTTCCTTGAACTGAATAAAGGATTTCTCCCAGTTCAGGCTGATGCAATTGAACCTTCTGAGGAAGTTCGTCCCCAGGACCAGTTCAGCCGAACAATTCTCTTGAACTTGGACTTGAATCCGTTCAGAGACATCAGCCACTGTCACCGTGACATAGGCAGCGCCTAGCAGTAGAATCGGAGACCCATTGGCTGCTATGGGGCGAGCCCTAGTCTCTGTGAGTACCAAGTTGGGTAACTGAACCGCCAACTTGTGATCCAGGAGCGAGAAAACTGCTCCTGTATCAATTAGAGCTTTGGCTTCCCCCCAATTGTTCAGTAGAACTCTGATATGAGGGGTCCTCATTTCAGTTGGGTAGAAAGCTGACACTACATGACCTGGGTCAGGCACGGAGTCATCAAAGCTCGACTCTGGCCCATCGGTTTGCCTTGGTATTGGTAAACCAGTGCATCGGAGTAATCCTACCAGAGCATAACCATCCGAGGCTTCCAGATTGGTCTCAGGAGTGGGATGAACCTGAATGGTAAGTACATGATCCGATCTTTCTCCTGAGCTCTGAGTAGCTCCTAATGATTCGACCTCAGCGTCAGAGAGTGGTGGCACCTCTAGTACAGGGGAGGCAGGTGCATCAGAATCACTAGGCTCGCAAAAACAGCCTCTCTCTAGTGTAACCGGAGAAGCTCCAGGCAGGGGTTGAGGGCAGTTTGACCCTGACCTGGTCATAAAGTGACCGCTGGCCTGTCTAGAAGAGGTCGGGCTACCTCTGGTTGACCCATGGGATGAGGCAACTGAGGAAGCTCGTGAGGGTGGCCGAGAAAGGGACAAAGTCCTTGATCTGGATCAGGACCCAGACCTGTGGGAGGCCCTTGATAGTGAACATGTGTTCTCCTACCAGGGTTCGACCTGATCAATCTCAGCCACTGTCCAAAGAAGTGGCAGTTCTACCGCGTTCAACCGACAGACCTGTTGTTGGTAATCAAACATGATATTCTGGAATTGTTCTAGAAAGTCCAATCCGAGAATCAGATTGACTGGTGCCCAGAAAGGAGATGTGGTCTTACACACATGGAGATGTATATCCACTCTTGTGTGGGGCTGACGGGTTCTGGGCAACATGATCTCATACGGTCCCGATAGGAGAGTATGGACAGCTTTCCCATTGATACTCATTAATGGGTTAAAGTCATGATGTTGCTGGAAAGCCATCGCCGCCTTCAGACTTTCTTTAATCAAGGCTTTGTGAAGGCGTCGACTAATGATGGTCCGTGGACAACCAGTGTCAAGGAAAGCAGGAGTTTCCTTGTGGTCAACCAGTACGACAAAACACAGAGTGATCCTGTCTAACTGAGTTGGCACATCGTTCTGCACGTAGTGAAAACCTACCCAATGCTGAACTTTCCGGAGGAGGTTCAACGGAGAGTATTGGCTAACAAACCGAACCTGTCTTTTTCGCAGGCGGTAACTGAGGTAATAGGAGATCCCAACGTAGATGAGAAATCCTGTACTGGCCAGCACTGCCAGCGTGATGAGTGTGTTGAAGATCAACTGCACTGGTCCACTCAAAAGAGACTGTAAGCCCTGTGTGAGGTTGTGCTGCTGACCAGTAATCATGTGGTTTGCTGCCAGACCAACACCTTCCAGTGAGGTTTTGATGTCAGTCGCTACCCCTGCAACTGCTTGATAAATAGTATCGGGTTGTAGGGATAGACCAGCGGTATAATTTACCAACCAGTTCAAGACCGCTTCAATTTGCTCAGTCTTGTAAACGTATTGTTTAAAGAAGGCAAAACTTGAAGGGGTCATCACCAACTGGTCATGAAAGAGCGCAGGAGCATCAAAGTGAGTGACATTGAAGCGCTGTTTCCAGAACAGTTCAAGCGGAATGTGGCTCACATGGACCGTGCCAGACTCAGTAAACCAGCCTGAGCGATTTTGGAAAATTCCTGTAAAGTGATGGTCACACGGCACTTTTGGACTGAATTTAGTGAGATCTGGGCCACGGGGGGTGGCAAAATAAATGGTACCGCCAACCTGTACAGGTAGATACTTGTAACAGGTGTCCCCCACTCGGTACGAATGGTAGACATAAGTGGCGTTGACCTTTTGACACCGCCATATGGTCAGAGCTTCACCCGTAAATTCTGCCGTCAGATCATTCCTTTGCAAGAATGCCCGGGCTCCTGGTGTATGATCAAAAGGAAGCAACTGCCAAGTCAGATCAGATCATAGAAGAAGACCCTGATCTGTTCGCACTGTGTTCAACCGGAGGTCAGGACACAACCGAAACAGGCGAGAGTTTCCCGGGATCTTCAGGGCAACCTGCAAATCATCGATGATGACATGGTTCCCTGACACAGACGCAGTGTAATTACCCTGAGGCCGATAATGACACTGTGCTGTAAAATTTGTGGCAGGCCAAACAATTACCCCATCGAGAGTAGTGCATTGACCTGCAGTGGGACTGCATCCACCTACATCTCCTAAGGTACTTAGAGCTGTAGTGCCATCCCACGAAGGGACCTGTCCCTCCTCAATGAAGAGGTTAGTCACTGTCTTGCAGATGTCATTGCAGCACCATGAGTACATCACCTCCAGTGTCTGGTTAGTGCTGCCAGGATGTATCTCCACAAGCTTTTGTAAACCAAACACCTTCATGCGATGTGCCAGTGTACACACTGCAGGCGCTAGATGCTGAGTGGTAATGACGTCTGCAGTAATGCCCCTAGATCCGAAAAAACCAGTGTTAGTACATACCTTACAGTTTCGCAAAGTACATTTCCATGCTAAAGTAGTGATTGGATCAGAAATAGGTACATATACTGTAACATTCATGCCTCGTGGACTCCACGAAGATTTTGGTGGTTTGCATTCAACTTTTTGAGCATACCTGTAAGACCTCCAGCCAGTTGGGGGGGGGGGGGTAGGAAAAAGTGGAAATTTTTCCCAAAAAAGGCCAGAAAACATACACCTTTTGGCAAATTTTTTTAATTTTTTCCCAACTGGGGGGAGGGGGGGTTGGGGGGGAAATGATTTTGGGTACTGGGTTGGCCAAGTTGGGGGGGGTCCCCCCCAACCCCCCCCCCAAGTACAGGTATGTTTTTGAGGTAACTCAAGTGGATGACCGCTTCTTGAAAGACCACAAAACTGGTATTTAGTAGCATGTGTTGCGGAGCTCATTCCTAAGAACAGTAGTGTCACAAAGGCCCAATTTATTATATGCAAAATATTTACAAACGGTGCTCGTAAATATACACCAAAATGTACAGTTTTCACCCGTCAGGCGACTTCATTCTTCGTCGTCATTGTCCTCGGACGATACCGGGTCCTCTCCGGGGAAGTGGATGACCAAGCCTCCGCACTGATGGACTTGGTGAAGAACGCCAATTTTCGGGGACTGCGGGACGGTTGCTGTCAGAAATGGTGATGCTTCGGTGACGCTGACGTCATTGCTGACGGTGCACAACGGTTCTCCAAAGGCGTTGGCGAGCAGTTGCTGTTGAGCAATCGCCACCAGTGTTTGGGCTCCCGTTGTTGTTGTTGTCCGTGATGTGGCAACAACTGCTGTGGGCCGCACGTTGCGACTGGCCTCCTCCACAGGGCGGCGGATGGCGTCCACTGCCGGCGACAACGGTTCACCGTCCAACAGGATCTTGTCGACTGGGGTGGCGCGAATAGTTCGGTTGGCAATAAACTCGAGCGCCCGTCAAGCGATGTCGGGTCCCAATATCCGCAACGCTGCTGGTGCCGAGAGCACCATGTCGGCAGCCGTAAGCGCCTCAACCTCGAACGGCTCGTTGAGTAGCGCCCATGGGAGGTGCGGATATTTCTTGGCCAAATCGGTTGACCAAACGGCCCGCGTCGGGTCCGTAATGGATGAGGAATCTGTAAACAAGAAATCATTAAAGCCAGTGACTTATAAGGATATCTGATTTTCAGACCTGAAATGTCAGAAAAAGAAGGTAGTTTACCTCTCAGATTCATCGATTCGAATTGACCAATGACCTCCAAGGTGGAGTCCCTAGGAATTCCCGGCGGCGGTCCTTGGGCGATAATACGTGCCGGGGGGGCCGGTGTACCTTCTGTCGGTCAATACGATGCGATTACACTGACGTTGCCAGTCGTTTTCAGTGTCGTTGACCGGTTTACGTTGACAGGCGTCGCGTATTTCGGTGGCGGCGGCAGAAAGGCTGGTGACGGAGTCGATGCCGAAACCACTGCCCCAGCAGAAACCCAATACTGATTACACAGATAGGATAACACAGTTGTGAATGATCCGCCAGATGTTCAGCCAGAACTTCATCATCCAGATTAAACAGATTTGGATGAAGAAGACGGTTGGTAGCCACTACAGCATTATTTTGCTGTGGAGGAGATTGATATTGGTTCCCTGTCCCGTGAGGAGTTGGATTAGCATAACGCCAAAAATTTCCACTTGCCCCCTGAGGAGAGTAACCAGAATTACCAAAGTTAGTCTCACCAGGCAGTGTTGAAATCCGATTTGAACAGGCCAAAGCCCTGTGCACTCGTAACTTTCTGCAATGGGGGCAGGGTCTGTCGCATCAGTCGGTTGGGTGCACCCTCATTGTACAAAAATAGCAATGGCCGGAGCTGGTGGCGGTGGCGGTGCTAGGGCTGGCGCTATCGGGATGTTGGGCCGGGCAATTAGCGTCGTTGTGGGTGCAGCGTCCATGGTAGGAGCACATCTGTAAATATGCCCCTGAGGGTTGATCACCAGGCGTTTGGACACGCGTCGACAGCGTTGTTGAGGCATCAAATTTCTCGGAGGCGGCACTGATTGCTGAGCCGTAAGTCGGGCAATGTGAGCCGTAAGCTGAGCCATCTCCGATTGTAACTGCCAAATTTTGTCGGACGGCGTTGCCGACAGACGTTGAGCGGTGCCCCTTTGATTCCACATTGACCTGACATTGTCGGCGGTCCTTTGTTCTGAAGAGAAAACAGCATTAGATGGGGCAGTATACCTAATCTCATCCCGAAAAATTTGTGATTCCGCGTAACAGGCTGCTTTAAAAGTCTCTTCAAGAGTTGTGAACTCCCTGAACTTAATACTATCTCGAAGGACTGGTTTCAACCCTCTCAGAAAGATAGGTTTTACAATCGAATCCCTAACGTCAGTCGCGAGATCCGGATAAGCCACCCTGGACAGCCTCTTAAGGTGCTCAAGATAAACTATCGTAGACTCAGTGGGCTTCTGCAGATGATCCTGGATCAACTGCTGATGCAGATCTGAGTCACGCCCTACTGGAAAGTCTTCCCTCAGAAAAGCCATGAACTCTTTGTAGCAGGTAGGCTGCGGAGTACCACTGCTAAAGTCCCGGTAGGATGCGAGAGCAGGACCTGTTAGGCAAGACTCCAGAAACGCGATTTTATATGCATGATCTGTTTCTGTTACCCCTTGGAGTGTAAAGAAATGGGTCAAGTGAGATATAAAATCCATTATGGACTCACCAAAAGCACCTGAAAAGGCAGGAGGGGCCATGAAGCTGGACACAGGAGGGTGCCTTCTGCCATTCATAGCCTCCAGCTTTTGGTTGAGCGGTCCAAGGGCATTCTCAAATGCAGCTTGGACCTTATTCTCAATTTGTGAAGGTAAATCAACTTCTGACTTCATAGATGAGAATTCGTCTTCCTGTAAGGTATCTAAGACTGATAATCGTGCCTGTGAAGCTATTCGATCAAACTGAATAGAGAGGGGCTCACTTGTCTGCTTAAGCTTAGTACTAAGGGGACAGGAACGTCTAGGTGTCTCTATTTTGTGAAAGTGAAGTAAGTGTTACTTTTGTAGTCGCATGGCGAAGAGGCGCCAGAATTACGAGATCATTTACGCGACGGCGTTTTTGAGACTTTAACTCTTGTTCTCTAGAATAACTAGCAGCCACTCAACGATGGGGCTAGAAAAGAACAAGGTTTTAGCTCTCAGAATGGCCAGAAAGTAAGATAGGTTGAGGCAGAAGGGAATTTATCTGGTTACCTATGTACTTAGAGAGTGGCTAACCCGAGTGTAAAGAGAGGGAAAAAGTATACCCAAACTGTAGAAATTTATGGGGCTAGACTGGGTTATTTGAACCAAAAGTAAATAAATTAGAATAGAATGGGTGGTTTCCCAACCCTAAAAAGAAAAGACAACGTGAGGACGTACGGATAAACCCGCTCAAAAGGGAATTTTATTTGGAGGTTAAGTCCGTTGTGCTAGTTTACAAACTTTGGATATGGGAGGGCTCGTAACTGACAAAGTCCTACTCACCAGGAGTAGCGTATGGAGTAGCTTAAGAATTAATAAGTAAAGGGGGACAACTTAAAGTAAACTTAATGGGTGTAAATAGATATTGACAAAATTAGTTTACAAACCAGATTACGCAAAGGGGATGCGCTATTACGCAATCGACCTCGCTCACTAGGAGCAATTGCGAACTCTGGAAAGTGTGATGACTAGACGGGAGGATCCTGGGAGGACGACATTCGCATATATTCTACAACCGTGCTCAAAACCGGAATGGGCGTCTTGAACAGAACGGGAACTCTCCAGGAGTATTATATACAGCTGGGGGCCGGGTTTCCAATCACTGAGATGAAGTGAGGATCGCAGGTCACCAGTTGAAGATAAAGAGCACCAGGTACTGAGGTGCTATTCTGACACACTCAGTCAGTAAATGGGTGGCATGGGGGTCCTTGGCCCAGCTGTGCCTAAATGGAGGTGGGAAAATGCAGGCTTCCTCCTATGAATCGAGGCTAGGCTCAACGCATCTTGAGATCAGGGGTACAGTCTGTCTCGAATAAATGAGTGTAAAGTGAGGGGCTAAGGCAGACTTAGTTGTAATGTGTTTAGGCAGACTCGAACACCTTCGCTCAGGCCGACAAACCAATGGAGGCGGACTCAAGATTAAGGGTGACTCTAGTGCGGACATTATTAGGCCAGCTAATGAAGGCATTTGAGTGTAAAGAAATGATTACAGGGGGGCTTTTACACTTTAGGCCCAACCAGTGGCTGTGCCGTAATTCCTGAGGAATTATTCTGGTGGGGACACTGAAGAAGATCATAGATGAGAAAGAAATGTGAGAATTTAGATAAGAAATTTACAGGAAGGTTGTCAACCCTTGCGGTTGTTAGACACAGGCAGTACCGACTGCAAATGCCCAATGGTCGCGTATGTTGAACAACCAACCCAGCTGAGGCCGAGTGTAAACCAGTTGGAACCTGCAGTTAAAGCTTAGAAGGTAGTCATGTGCTGATCCATCAGTGCCGCTACCCTGGCCGACAACCTGATCAGTATCATGGACCAAGTGCATCTCAGGTTGAGTGAGTATGTATGCTGATGTTTCCCAGGCACCAGTGACACATAGACACAACCCTGAACCAAGAGCCATAGGTGAGAAGGTAATACTCCAATCATCACCTAAGACTCAAGTGGCATCTTGGAAACCCACAGTAACCCGGTGCTGACGTCAAAAGATGTGATATACACCACCACACACTCGGTGCTGACCTCAGGTGACTGGGATGTAAGTGCCATAATCTCATATTGCAGTATGTACGCCAAAAGTATGAGCCTACAGCTACAGACTTCCTACTGCAATATGGAGCATCGCCGTTGCTGATGCCAGAATAAGACTGTAAAGTCTTAATTCCGATACTGGAATAGAGACTTATCATTGTAGACATCATTAGATAGGGCCCTAGGCCAGCAACCCTGCTACAACAACACAGAGCATCGCTGTTGCTGACGTCAAAAGGTAATAGCTGAGTCTCAGTTATCCTACAACAATGATATGAGATGCAGTTGTTGCAGACGCCAAATGTGCGGTTTGTAAGGCCTCACATCTACGAACAACAATATGGTGCATTGTTGTTGCTGATGTCAAGGACTGAAGCCGGAATAACCAACCAGTCCTAGTGCAACAACATGAGCCTCTGCTGTTGCAGACGTCAGAAAGACAGTGCCATACGGTCACCATCCTGCAATAACAACCTGTTACGTTGCCATTGCTGACGTCAGAGGTAGAGCCAGAGGGCCACCCACCCCTTAAAGCAACAGCAAGGGATGCAGCTGTTGCAGACGCAGGGGGAGGACACAGAGAACCATCAACCCCTTAAATGGCCACATGCTATGCGGCCATTGCTGACGTCAGAGGCATGACCCCGCTAGTCAAGCCTCAGTGCAACAGCAGCATGTGAGGTAGTTGCAAACGTCGGAGGTAGGATCCTCAAGACACATCACCTCATAACAACAACACAATAAGTAGTTGTTGCTGACATCAGCGGTCACAATTGGTAAGATCGTCACCACATGCAACCACCTAGAGAGAGAAAAGAAGAAGAAGACCGTACAGTAGTGGAAAAAATAATAAAAATGACCTACTGAACGGTTGCCAACTATGACGTATGTGTGACCGGTAAAAGAGAAAGTTTTTTTTTATAAATTTGAATAGAAGTGAAAGGAGAATTTTTTTTTTGTTTTTTTTTTGTAGGAAGGAGAAGAGATAAATTTATTTTTTTTATTTGTTTGTTTAGAAAGGAAAGAGAAAGAAAAGAAAAGTGGGTTATTAGTTTTTATTTGAGTTGATTTTTGAGATAAGAAAATTTATTGGGTGAAAAAGTTATTATAATTGGGTCACACATTACACATAGAAGACCGAGAAAACAAAAAGTAAAGTAAATAAAATAAAATTTGAGGCCCAAGAGATAAGCGACGTGATCTGCTAAGTACGGTGTTATATGTGTCAACAGCAAAATTTTGGCTTGTTTGGCCGGAAAAATGAGCAACTTGGCTAGTGCTCAGTGAAGATAAGAAAAAGTTGGAAAAAGTGTGTTGACACACATACCGGACACAGATAACAAATCACGACCACACTTGACGTCCAGAATCAAGAGTGGAAGGTGTACTGTACCTCGTGATCGGAGATCCCGAAACTCTAAGGGGCTGTGAAAACCTCATGGGCTGTGATACTCAAGTACCCATACCCAGGTATACTGTAGTTAGAGTACGTGCAAACCGCAGTCGTACTGTAACCAAATAGCCATATGGTGGTACAGTAACCTATCCGATCACACGCAGTGGATGGAGCCCAATGAATGGAAAAAGAAAATGAAAAAACAAAAAAAATGGACCTCAGAGGAGATTTACGGCAGAATACTCTATCTACTCGACTCTGGGAATTTATGACTCTTGGGGACCAACTCTGGGGAAAATCTGACACCAGGGGGATATATTAAAGCAAACAGGCATTACTATACTCATAAGGCATTAATTGACACGCAAGAACCACTAATTGGATTACACGTGGGACAAATCCTGACCAACAGTAAGTACTCTACTCAAATGCGGTGCTATCTGAATTGGTGTTAAACTCGAACATAAGGGCCTATTCCGACCTAAGGCATAGTGTACCTTCTTACGGGCATATCCGCTTACATGAGGGCATAAATTTTCATCCTAAGGGTCAGTACCCCACTTTGAATGTGAATCAGCTGACCTGAGAGAGGTGTCCCCACTCAAGTGGCGATTCTCATGATCTGAGAGAGGTTTCCGCACTCAAACCGAAATTTTACCTAATTAAAAGAGGTATCTCACTCAGAAAGGTAAAAGGTTCGTTCCTAAGGACTGTGAAGTCAGACTTAAAGGTCGATTTTCCAGCTTCGCCATGTCACATTAAACAGAGTGGGAGCCATGTCACATTAGACAGAATGGTGATCAGTCACATTGATGGGAAACCCCATGCCATATTCCATAGGAAATACGGCCATGCCACTGTAGGTGACATGCTGTGACCCCGTGGGGTGGCTCCGTTTATATTTCTCTGTTTCGGGAACCTAACGCAGCTGGTACTCCCACAGGTAAACCTATGGTGTACCTCGGCCTTGTCCTAGGGTTATGCTGTAGAATAATGGACAATGCGGCCGGGTCAGGGGTGCCAATCCCTAGTCCTCACTCACTGGTAATGAGGGATGGTGCCATTCGGAGAATGGTGTACTGTAGGGGACCCGATTGTTAACCTAAATCCCCTTATTGGCCCTGACCTTAAGGGTCTGAGGGCTTTCTCAACTGAGGGCACTTCCGAGGGAAACTAGCTTAGGGGAGACTCCCACAAATACACCCTCAACAATAATAACCCCTGAGAAGACTTACTAATCCCCTTCTTAACCTACTCAGCGCTGGGCGACGGGTTCTGGGGTCAAAGCGGGGTAATACGGACAGTGATGTACAGGAAGGGGAATCCGAATGATTTTGCGTGGGGTTCTGCGGCTGCGGATCAGCAGGGGGATGGTAACAAACATTTCCTCGGTGAGGGGGATGGGGTTCCTGGTCAACGGCGACGGGGAGGATTTCCTATGGTCCGGTTACTGTAGTGGTAACGTATAAGAAGGCTGGAGGCGAGAATATGTAAACTTTATTCGACAAGCGGCGAATGCAGTTGACAATATGAAATTTAATAATAAGGCGACGAATGGCAAAACGCGAAGACGCAAGGCTAAAAATGCAACACCAGTTAGGCCCAATAATGAGTCGAAATAAGACACAAAAATGACACAACAAGCCCTTTTTAAGGGCTCTATAAAGTACAGTATGATTTAGGCGGAGTTAACACTCCCCCGAGCTAACTTCTGGAGCGGAAATCGTTGCAGAAGATGCCAATGGTCACATAGACATTTTCCAGTTCACAACGTTAAGCATTGGGGCCAGTTTTCACTCTCCATGCTTAACAAAGGAACGTCACTAGTGAGAATTTCAAACTAATCGTTTCACGTTGCGAAACGTCTGTCATGTGCCGACAAATCCCCTCGAACCCCACGTGATTCACATCACAATTTTTCCTTATGTTTTTCGTTACGTTTTGTGTTACAGTAATTTGCATAAATTTTGCGTTTCGCTTTTATAATTTTTACATGCAATTTATGTGTGTACTTTTCATGTTTTATTTCTGTTGCTTTTGCCCACATTTTATTTCCGTTTCGAATTATTATTTTGTTATGCACGTAGACTACGGTATGTACCCACTAGTCAAGAATTTCTGTCAGAGATAAGCTCTCCGAGCTCATCACTGTAATTGGGGCACAACGTGCACCTCTTATCAGTAAAAACTAGTGACATTTCGCAATGTGAAACGACTAGTTTGAAATTCTCACTAGTGACATTCCTATGTTATGCATGGAGAGTGAAAACTCGCCCCAATGCTTAACGTTGTGAACTGGAAAATGTCTATGTGACCATAGGCATCTTCTGCAACAATTTCCGCTGCAGAAGTTAGCTTGGGGGAGTGTTAACTCTGCTCAAGGCATACTGTAGTTTATGGAGCCCTTTAAAAGGGCATGTTTTGTCATTTTTGTGTCTTGACTCATCTTGTCTTCGACTCTAATCGGTTGTTGCGTTTCAGTCTTGCGTTTTGCCGTCGTTGTTATTGTTATTGTTTTATTGTCAACTGAGTTTGCCACTCATCGAATAAAATTTGCATATTCTCGCCTCCGGCCTTCTTATACGTTACCACTACAGTAACCTGACTGTACGAACTCGTCCCCATCGCCGTTAACCAGGAACCTGGTCGCCCTCACGGAGGAAACGTTTGATACCGCCGCCTGCTGATTCGCAGCTGCAGTACCCCACGCCAAATCGCCCGGATTTCCATACCAGTTCATTGCCGTCCGTTGGACCCCCACTTTGACCCCAGGACCCGTCGCTCATCGCGGAGTAGGTTAAGAAGAGGATTAGTAAGTCTTCTCAGGGGTTATTGTTGTTGAGGGTATATTTGTGGGAGTCTCCCCTAAGCTAGTTTCCCTCAGAAGTACCCTCAGTTTAAGAAAGCCCTCAGACCCTTAAGGTCAGGGCCAATAAGGGGATTTAGGTTAACAATCAGATCCCCTACAGTATGCCATTCTATCTCCGAATGGCACCGTCCCTCATTCCCAGTGAGTGAGGAATAGGGATTGGAACCCCTGACCCGGTCGCGTTGTCCATTATTCTACAGCATAACCCTAGGACAAGGCCGAGGTACACCATAGGTTTACCTGTGGGAGTACTAGCTGGGTTAGGTTCCCGAAGTAGAAGAACATAACGGAGCCACCCAACGGGGTCACAGCATGCCACTTCCAGTGACATGACCATATCACCTATGGGATATGGTATGGGTTTCCCATCAATGTGACTGATCACCACTTCGTTTAATGTGACATGGTTCCCCATTTTCTACTTGATGTGACACATCGCTAGTTTTTACTGATAAGAGGTGCACGTTGTGCTCCAATTACAGCCATGAGCTCGGAGAGCTTATCTCTAACAGAAATTCTTGACTACATACCGTAGTCTACGTGTATAACAAAATAAATCGAGACGGAAATAAAATGTGCGCAAAAAGAAACAGAAATGAAACACAAAAAGTACACACATAATATGCATGTAAAAATTATAAAAACGAAACGCAAGATTGATGCAAATTACTGTTACACAAAACGTAACGAAAAACATAACGAAAAATTGTGATGTAAATCACATGACGTTCGACGAAATTCGTCGGCACGTGACAGAATGAATAGGAAATTTGCAGAAAGAATTCGAAAGCGAAAACATCCTAGGATTTTTGTCGCCGACGACCGGCGACTGCACTTCTGAATTGAGCTTTAAAGATCGGAAAATCTTCATATTAATCTCAGAGCTCTTAGAAATAATCACTATCAATGACCCTGAATCAGAAAAAAATTACCAGATAGGGTCAATATGGGTCCTGTTTTCAAAAATTTTTGCAGTCACTGGCATTTGTCATTTCAAAGAATACATGTTGTGTAGTAGAAGATGGAACACATGAAACGAGTTGCGTAACTGACTTGTGAGTCAACATCTGTGTATTGATGGACAGGTGCCTCCCATCACTCATACGAAAATGGAATTCGCATCATCACTTAACGTTTACATTTCTGCTGAGTATTACTTCTGCTAGAGCAGAATGAATTCGGAGAAATACATTTGCAGAAAGAAAAGTGATGTTTTAGGTGTGAGCTGATAAGCTACACCTCAACGGCAGTGGTATAATCAGGCCCGTAACTAGAAAATTTTTTAGCCCGCGACAGCGAATAGATGCATTTTGGTAACTTATCAAAAATTTTTCGTCGTTTCACACCGGCCATGGGTTGTTGCGAAGATTTTCCAGGGTTATAGAACATAAAAAACCCAAAAAATCTTAGTACCCTAACATGTAGCAAATAGGCCAGTCTTGAAATAGGAGTAGGAGTAAAGTCGGTGACATCCTGTAAAATAAGGATCAAAACTACCAGAACCTATACACTTGTGGATAGGGCTCAACTAGAACACTTAGCTGTCACATTTTGTCTGGACGGACATCGACCTACATATTGCGCAGACTTTATAACGACGACTGACCGCACTAGCTTTATTAGAACAAGTAACAAAATGACGTATTTTTAAATAACATAATCTAGGACCGTATTCAGCTATCTAAACAACAGAAACTAAATTCGCAAGATACTTCTATTAATTTTCAACAATAAAACATCGCAAATGTCGAGAGTGGTTTCCAAAAAAATAACAAACCAAAACTAAAGAAAATGCTCGCCAATCTGTTTACTTATGACTTAAGCCTGGAAAGTTGCCAGAAATTTAGTAACAACTTCTTTCAAACGAGCGTCTGTTTGTTCGCTAATTTTGCCTTCTTCTCTAATAACTTGCAATAAATCCGTGTGTTGCGAGCGGATATGGGCCAAATACTCCTATAATTATAAAGAAAAAAACTTACACGAATATTGGTCGGACTAGGCTGGCATTTAAAGGCTCGCTATACTTATCAGTCTGATAAAATTTTGAGCAATTCCATCGACTAAAATTTTGTCATTTTCTTCGAAATAACGAAAAAATCTACCGACGTCTTACCCTTTCAAATTTGGTGATTTTGCTCGGGTCTAGTTTATCTAAATGACCTTTGACGCCAGCGTAGATAACCGTGACTTGCTCTTCGATAGCCATGGGTACTAAAAACCAATTAAGTTCAACAGACTTCTTTTCATAATCGAAATGCTTCCCAAATAATGATCTCTGCCGTCAGAGAAATCGCAGAAGGAAGTTAACTAACCATATTGTCCTTGTTTGAGCAATTCGGTTAAACGAACCCCGCGATTCAACAATTGCTGTGTAGCTGCATCCAAATCAGAACCGAATTGAGCAAAAGCGGCCACTTCACGATATTGAGCCAACTCCAGTTTCATACTGCCGGCCACCTTGAACAGTCAAGAGAACTTTTGTAAAAACTTCGAATTTTTGATGATGAAAGAATGCAGTCAAACTCTTGCCCAAACAAATGTCACAAAGAAAATCATGTCTTACTTGTTTCATAGCCCTAGTTTGGGCAGCACTTCCGACACGACTGACTGATAAACCGACGTTAATTGCAGGCCGAATACCCTTGTAGAATAATTCTGTTTCTAAAAAGATTTGACCGTCGGTTATACTAATGACGTTCGTCGGGATATAAGCCGATACGTCTCCAGCCTGAAACGCATGAAACGTAGGAATTTACAATAAAATAGCGCTACATGCCCTCGAAACTCGACTGTTTAAAATTTGAAAAATACAACGGCTGAAATGCGGCGATTGTATAATTATCGTATTATTTTTTCTAATTATTTTTTACTTAGTTATTTTTTCTACATAGATAACTGAAAAATTTGAGCAAGGGTGAATAATAACAATCGTAGATTTGAGAATGGAGAAAAATCTACTTGGTTGAGTCGGCATAGCATTATTTAAATTCATCTGAATCATTATTTTTAATTTATACCTGCGTTTCAATGACCGGTAGAGCGGTGAGCGAACCGCCACCGAATTTATCGTTCATCTTAGCCGCGCGTTCCAACAGACGGCTGTGCAAATAGAAAACATCTCCGGGATAAGCCTCGCGACCGGGTGGTCGACGCAACAAAAGTGACATTTGACGATAAGCGACGGCCTAAAGAACAATATGTAAAAATGTATCTAACGCTTTATGACAATGACACGCTCAAAGTTGTTAACATAACGCAAATCAAAAGCCGAAAACTCGTCGGGACTAGGATCAAGTTCATAACTCCAAATAACTAGACAAGCGAAAATCGGGGTCTTCATAAAAATACTTTTCAATGTTTGTTTTTTCGATAGTCCACAATGTTGATCTAATTATCGCTCAACGCCGGGATCAGTTTAGTTGGCAAAGAACATGAAATTCAAATTCCAAGATTATTTCAATCAGACTGAGAAATTCGGCAGAACAAAGTCAACCAACAGAATCATAAGCGGAAAGAACATGTAAAGTAGGGGGGGGCGGCTGCCCTCCGATGGGTATGACCCTGCCCCTACCTAAACCGGCTGCCTGACTTTGGAAAATTGATTATTTAATGAACTTTACATAGTTATCACCAACCCTGCAAATTTTGAACTCTACCCCTAACGTAAAATGAGGAGAGCCAGATAAATGCCTCGTCAAAATCATGATACCAGACGGCCCCATGGGGAGGGGTATGAGGGGGGTATTACCCCTACCTAAAGTCCTTAAAATTGATTACTGGTTGCCTAATTTTGAGACAAAATGGCGTGTTTAGTGCACATTTTAGCTACACTACCCCGGCAAATTTTCAATTTTACCCCCACCTGAAAAATCTGACCTTGGGGACCTCTGCATGATACCATGGAAATCTACACATACTTGCTTGGACAAATCGTCATAAATAATCAACGCGTGCTTGCCGTTGTCGCGGAAATGCTCACCCATTGCGCAACCAGAGTAAGGCGCCAAATATTGTAAAGGAGCCGCGTCGGAAGCTGTAGCACTTACAACAATGGTGTATTTCATGGCATCTAAAGGAGAACAGCTTGCAATTATAAACTTGCATTCTTCTGTGCTGAAGTTAAGCTCAATGAGGGCTCAACCCCTTTTAGATAACGCAGAAATCCTTTCAGAATGTTTGTCAGAAAGAAATTTATACTTCTTTACCAGCATCAGTTAAACGTTTGACGATTTGGGCTACGGTACTCCTCTTTTGACCAATAGCAACATAGATACAATACAACTTTTTCTTTTCGTCTTTGCCTTCGTTGAAACGTTTTTGATTGATAATAGTATCAATAGCTACAGCGGTTTTTCTGATAAGTGAGATTTAAAAGATTGAGGAAATCAAAACGGTAATAAATATCATTATTTTTCTACCCAGTTTGACGATCTCCGATAATCAATTCACGTTGACCTCGACCGATGGGCACCAAACTATCCACGGCTTTGACGCCGGACAACATGGGTTCGCGTACACTGATACGGGGGATGATGCCGGGAGCTTTAATACTGACTCGGCTGCGCTTTTTAGAGTTGAGAGAACCCTAAAAATGATAAAGTTTTGAATTTAAAGATTAGTCTATGTTGCTTCATAATGTAATTTCTCTGCGACAAAAGTCAAAGTCGATGAATCAAAATTAGCACGTTCCATTACTTACAACTGAATGATGTGAATTTAATTTATGACACATATACCTTTCCATCGATAGCATTTCCCAAAGCGTCAACAACTCGACCAAGCAATTCTTCGCCAACTGGCACGTCGACAATGGCGCCAGTACGTTTCACGACGTCACCCTCTTTGATCAACCTGTCATTACCAAAAACGACCACACCGACATTGTCGGCTTCTAAATTGAGGGCCATACCCTACAATGAATGAATTTTGAAGAGGAAAAAAAATTCGATAGGAAGTTTTCGGTCATATACGTCCCGGAGGTGGTAGTGACAAAATAGCACAAAAATTGACGTGCATGTGGATTTTTGAGTTTACTTTCAAGCCGCTAGAAAATTCCACCATCTCTTCGGCTTGGATGTTCTTTAAACCGTAAACACGAGCAATACCGTCACCAATAGACAGAACGCGTCCAGTTTCCTCCAAATCGATGGCGCTCTGCTGGCCCAGAATTTTTTCTTCCAAAATGCTTGAAACTTCGGCGGCGCCTGCATAAAGTATTTGGAAGATGAGGACAAGGCAACGTGAGGTAACAATTTTAAACCAACATCAATAACCTTCAGACGAATTCCATTATCTCAATTATAGATGACTGCGGACGGGTCTCTTGAGCAAGTTACAAGGTTTTTAATTTCCCCTAACAAATCTCATATTTATTCTCAGCCAGTTGAAAAAAAAACAATCATGCGAATAGAAAATTAAACTTATACTCCAACATTAAGCGTTGCTAGAATTTCCGTCATGACGAGGACCACACTTTCTGTTAATTTCCAACTTCCAAAATTGATTGGTTGTAGCGGTGTGAAGTTCTATGAGGAACATCCACCAGCAGGGGGTCATCACATGTGGTGTCGGCGACTTTCCAGCATGGGCCGACAGGATAGTTGAACTCGGGAAAACCAGGACAGTTGTTCTAACTCTTACCATCAGACAAACCTAGAAAACATATTCAGGTTAAAAATGACCGCTTTCGATCAAAAAAGCTGAAAAGAGTCAAATTTTTTGACATTTCGCACAAAAGAAAACGTGTATGGATTTTTTGAAATTGTACAAACATTTTCGAATCATTTTTAGCAAATCTTGAGGTCTCAGTTCGGTTTTTGGACCACATCTGACTCTGTCTGCCATAAAGGTCGCTAGCGTCAGGGAGCTGTTATTTGTATGACTGTTCAGTTCAGATAATGGTGAAAATACATGAAAATTTTGATTTTCAAATAATCTAAAGCATAAAAAATAAACTGCGCAAAACAGTTTTTTTTTGTACTTTTTGTACTTTACAAACGAAACAGTCCAGAGTAC
The DNA here is from genome assembly GCA_963922205.1 of Romanomermis culicivorax. Taxonomy (NCBI): domain Eukaryota; kingdom Metazoa; phylum Nematoda; class Enoplea; order Mermithida; family Mermithidae; genus Romanomermis; species Romanomermis culicivorax. Next base: position 760,811 of record CAWUHX010000076.1, on the reverse strand, counting down.
AAAAGAAAATTTTTGACCACTCAACAGCCGTCAGTATTCAGTATCAATGGACTGCGTGCACATCGATAACGACAAGCTAATGGCATAATAAAAGCTCTTGAGGAGTATTTTACAGGTGCATGTTCTGTGCTTCATGATCAACTGTTTTATGTGTGTGCATAAGTAGTCTTCTTATTATCGCGAAAATGGCCAACATATTCATATTTCACATCATGTTTGTAGCACTTTATTACAATGAATGTTTTTTCAGCAAATTTTCGCAAATTTTGGAGTACAAACCAGAGTGCCCCATGGGGAGGGGTATGAGGGGGTATTACCCCTACCTAAATTCCTTAAAATCGATCACTGGCTGCCTAATTCTGAGACAAAATGACATGTTTAGTGGACATTTAGCTGCACTACCCCCGTGAAATTTCAATTTTACCCCTACCTGAAAAAATTGACCTTGGGGACCTCTGGTACAAACGGTTTTTGAGCGGTCGTTTGTACCAGTACAAACAGACCGAGTACAAAGAGACACTGTAACACACTGATCATCACGTATATAGTTATTGAATCTGTGGGGAAATTTGAAATTTTCGGAAATAAAAGCCGGCTAAATTGAATTTCATTATATTTCATTCTATTACAATCGCTTTGTAAAAATATTTGTTAAACATGCGCAGAACCTCGAACTTAACTTACACACTTTCATTTCACAAAAAACTGATGGCTAACTGCTACTTTGAGTCGCGTAGTAAGCATGAAGTGATATATACATATGTCGAAGACTGAGATCCTGTAATACTGAGAACTATATTTACTAGGAATTGCATTGATTTTTTCAACTTTTCAGATTAACAGTAGCTAAATTATGTATCCCTCATGAACGATTATTTTCCAACTGTTTCATAATTTGGACGATTTCTGATAGGACAGTCAATGTGATCTGGAAATTCTGCAAGAGGTCTGCCAGGACAGGGATGGGACAAAATTTTTTTGCATTTCTTGATAACAGAAAGAAAGGTCTTCTAGCATCCAAGCAGTATATTCTTCCACATTACTCAAATATGTGGAAGCATTCGCTTGGTCAAAACTTCTTAAAATTTTAATGTTGCTCCTTTGGAATCAAGTATGCTGTATTCAGAAAAGTTGTATAACCGCAACATCATTTTTATTCTTATGATGCTTTTTTTTTATTCACATTTTCCTTCGTTATCTTATAGATTAATGCTGGGGGTCAGCAAAAATCTGTTGAGCATCAATCAAAATGATTCTTTTTTTATTGACTTTACAGATGTTATTTTACTTCCTGAATAAAATGTCCAAAGCAAGTTTTTTCCTGCCCAGTGCACTTTTTCGCAGTTTAGAAAAATTCTCGATAAAAAGCTGTATTTGGTGCGATTTAGAAAGTCAAAATTCCAAATATTTTTGGTGCTTCACTTCAACAATGGCCATAATTTATAATCAGAACAATTAAACTGAAACATGGCCGGAAAGAAGTGTACTTTTATTCCTGAGTTATCCCTGATTGCTTCCTCAGAAATATAATGAAAAATCGAATTTTCTTATTGCGATGAATATTGAATCATGCATTTTTCTACCATCTTTTTCTACATCATTTTCCGACTGAAAATTCGAAGCGGAAGTTCTGGAAAGTTTATACAAAAGTATACAAAAAATCATGGCCTTCATGTGTAAAAATTTTTTTTTGGTTAATCTTTATACAGGTACCAAAAAGCTTGTACAAAAAATAATGATTGGAAATAAAGTTTTGAACTGTCATTTTTTTGAAAACTTATCAACTGATTGAATATTCTTATAATTAAATTAAGTCCAACAGTGCGCACATGCATATACTTCGATATTCTTTAATAACAGACTTTTGACCCCTAAAACTTTCGGCCTAGGAGCTATTTGAATCGTGATTTTCAAACCAAAAAAAACTGAGATGAACCCCCAAAAAAAGTTTAGTCCTATAGGCACAAGACAATTAATGACGAGCAACCCAGCCCCCCCCCAACATCGGTCGTCGACAACTGGCACTTGCAGAATGTAGAGGTCCAGGATCTTTTTCCAAAATTTGCACATTGGCGACAAAAATGATGATGATGATTACGACAGTCTTCCATAAAATCAATTTTGACTAGAAATAGTCTCATGACAAAATTTTTTTCGAACAATGCATGTTAGTGATCATGTTAGAAGTAAATCTATGATGCTGATTACGAAAATGTTACTAGTATGTCATGAAATTAAATATATTGATTAGAAAACATATAGTCATGGGTCCTAAAAGAACCACTGAAAGTGGAACCAAAAAAATACCATTCATTTTCTTGCTTAATATTGTAATTGAGAAAACCAAACTTGGTGTCATCGCTTCTAAGGATAGGACCTACGTATAAACAAATTTTCATGTTTCAGGAACCATTCAATCGAATTTGGCAAATTCGGCCAAAACGTGAAAAAAATGTTTCGTGTTATTTTTGAAGATACTTTCAACAGCTTGCAAAATTTTCACTCTTATGAACAACTCACAGGGTTACTGTAGCATGTCAAAGTGAACCTTAAAAAAACCAAGTGGAACCAAAAAAACCACCTCATTTTTTCTCCGTTTTTCTTTTAAATAATTCAACACATTATATATTATGTATTGATAAAGTTACTTTGCGCTAGCAGTCATGCATTCTGAAGAATTTTCGAATTTAAATTTTGGAACTAAAAAAAAACAAGTGGTAGGTACCAAAAAAAACAACACTTTTCTTCAGATTCAATCATCTAACTACAACTTATATACATATAATTTGGAAATAATCGAAATGCCCAACACCAAGTATGAGAAAAAAAAGAAATTATAGACGGAAGAAGAACTTGAGGCTGCAGCACGAAGCGTTTTGGAAAAAAACGGAACGCATGGCTGTCGAAAACAAAAAATTTAGCTGTACAAAGTTGCGCGAAAAAATTGCAGAGTTGAAATGTGAACGTACTGCAAAGTCTATTCAAGGTTAGATTTTAACTTGAGTGATTTCAATAGGGCAAGTAATCTACTAAAACATACATATAATTAATTGGAATTGAATTGATTTTTGAGTTTTTAATTTTCAAGTTTTTAAGAATTTTTTTTTAAGAAAATTCAAGAAATTGGTCGCGAATGGGCTGCTTTTTGTGCAGCACTGAATGATTGAAATGTCGAACCTGAATATATGTAAAATATAAAATGTTATTTTGATGTAAAATAAATTTGGAAAAACGTTTTTATGTTTTTATGTGAAAAAATGTATTGACACGGTCTATTAGTCGGAAGAAACTGAAAACCACTTCGTATAATGCAAAAAAGGCATAAAATCGATTGGTTTTTCGGTTCCATGGTTTTTTTTGGTCCACTTTCGAAAATCGTGTTTTTTTTCTTTCTTAGCTAAATTAATTTTTCCGCAACTACTACTAATACTTATAACTTTTCGTATACATCGTTCGATAGACCTTTGAAGGCCCTACAGAAAAAGTATAAACAATCTACATAAGCATTAAATTTGGAAAAAAGCTAGCCTAAATTCTCCAAAATGGTTTTTTAGGACCCATGACTATAAACTGTGAGGTTTGGATTTTTATGAACGTTCAGTTCATTGCGTAAAAAATAGTGCAAAATTTACATAAACACAATTGTCAATAATTAATTGACTCAGTGAGGTGTGTAATACCATTTTGTCACAACAATTTCTGAAGCCATTAGGTGGGCGCAAGACCACGGCTTTCCGAAACGTGTTATGGTACTACAGTAGACTACCCCATATAGAAGGATATGAGGGGGTACCCAAACCCCCTTCAAATTGATCACCGGTTACCTAATTTTGAGATAAAGTGACCTGTTTAGTGGATATTTAGCCACACTCCCCTTGAATATTCTCAACTTTACCTTTACCTGAAAAATCAGACCTTGGGCACCTCTGTACTATAGTCCATTTTTGTTCATACCTGTGAGGGGTCCGACCAGTTGAGAGACGGGGTGTGATTGACTCCAAATTTGTGTGGTGGGCATACCGTCTTTCCCGACATTTTTGAGGGCACCCAAAGAACCGGAGATTACCACAATTTTTCCCCAAGAAGCTAGTGTTTTCCAAATGAGTTAGGTATGGGGATAGAACAAGTTGGGGCGGATGGGGTCACCCTCCAATTACGAGTGTATTTTTGTTAATGTTTTCATTTTTGAGATTTTTATCAATATTGCATCGTTTGGTTTCGTTTTTTCGCGGAAAAAATCCACGTATTTGTAGTCATTTCACTAGTCAATATATTCAATTGCATCAAAAGCTAGTGGTATAATCCTGATCAGCATGATTAATTTACCAACAACATGACATCAGATATACAAATTTCGATAAAACTTTTTTTGTCATAGATAATCCTTTTTTTCAGTCAAAATATTCGATTCTATGGAAAACTGATGATTCATTCTTGATGGGCATCATTACTCTAGTCGGAAATAGCCAAATCTTGAGAAACTTCGGGCGAAAATTCCGTGCCCCCATACTCGTATCCAGGATTTTCAAAAAGGGGGGAATTTTCCAATTTTTTTGGATTTTACTGAATGAAAAGGTTTTTTTGCACAGGCCAGGTTGCAATATGCAACTTGGCGAAATTTTGGTTGCACGGATAGATTTACTAACAAGCGGCGCCGCACGGTGCCTTGTCATACATCGCCACGCAGCGCCGGGCGGCACCGCTTTTTTACTTTCGGATTTTGCTCAGTGAATAAAAACTTTCACGTAAACTTTGCAAGCACTGTTGTTTTTTATCGTTCTTGGAACTGCTAATTGCACTTGGCTTATTGCTAAGACAAAATCCGGCCGGGGAAACGTGTTTATACCTACTTTGCAAATCAATCGTTTCCTAAATTGATATCTCCATTGTAAATTTTGTAATCATAAGGACCTATAATCTCTTTTTTTGGAACAGCTTGCGAATAACAAAGTGAATAAGCAAGTACTATTTCACATTTCTATAATTTACAGAGACTGCTCAACTGATCCTCACGATTTTTTTTACGCCAAAAATCGTATAGTAAACCGTTTATGTAAACGACTTTGAGGGCGGTCTATTTTCTGCCCATTTTCAATTTACAAACATTTTATAAAAACGAACTATACATATTTCCAGTCTTCCTGAAAATCTATTTCTGAAAACATCAAATAATTTTTCTGGGATGAAATTACAGGAAAAATTTCAGAGTGCATGGCCAGAACAATCATGGATTTTTCAGAATGAAGGATGAATTTTTTCCGAATGTAGCATACATGCACGTGGAGGGGGATTTGGGGCTATTGACCCCTTCAGCAGATCTGACCCCCTGCAGTGAATGAGAAGATTACGAACGAAAAAATGATCAAGAGAGAAGAGAAAGTCATCAGGAATGAAAATGATACCGTAGTTATACTATCTCGAAACGAAGCATACTTGATTCAAAGAAGTAACGTCAAAACTTTAAAAATGCTGTCCAAGCAAATAATTTTACATATTTGGCTAATACATGTTGAAAAACCTACTGCTTGGATGTTGGAAAAACATGCTGCTTATACTGGCTTACTCCGCACAGAATTTCTATGTTGTTATTGTATTATTAAGAAGCATGATAAAATAATACTTGAATAGTGTCATAATTCACAATCCATGAAAAAATATGATCGAACAGCATTTACAGATGTTATAGTATGCATCAATATATTATAGCAACAATATGTAACAGAACACATAATTCGTTCGAAAATTTCGTTTGAGTTGAACTTCGAAAGCGGTACAGCGCGCCGCCGCAAAAATTAGAAAAATCTATTCATACTTCCCAGCCGGCACCGGCCGGTGCCGCCTCAGAGTATGAATAAGACAACCGGCGCCGCGCGCTACCTCGCGGCGAAGTATGACAGGGCCTTTAGATTGCTTTCTTGTATTTCATTCGATGCACATCGGTTTTCAACTTTCAAACCCCAATTTTCTGAATTTTGGAGAAAGGTTGATTTGATGTGAATCAACTTGTTCGGCGCGTAGCATACCTGTAACCGGGGAGTGGGGTTGGCCCCCCCAACTTGACTAACTCTATATCCATCATCCGTAACTTGGAAAAATAAAAAAAATTGGCAAAAAGTGCTTTTTTTGGGAGAATTTTCGGCCTTTATCGACCCCCCCCCAACTGGTCGAACAACTTGCAGGCATGCGCGTAGCGCCGGAAATTTTTTTTTAATTTGGATATTTTGAAACGCTGTAAAGTAAATCCTCTCACTTTTTATTTCCTAGACAGAAGGTTTAATTTTCAAGTAAAGTTCGATGACTTATGAGTCAGGCAAACTACAATTTAAAAACTAGAGAGGCAACCAAGAATTCTAATTCTTCAACCACCAAGAATTTCGAATTCTGGGACTACAAATGTTTTGATCACACAAGTGTCAAAATATATCTAAAGATCGCAAAAAGATTTTGGGGAAATAACCGAGAAAAATCATTCTTTTCATTAAATTCGCCAAAAAAAACAGGATCATGCCTTTATCCATAATACGTTGATAATTACAAGCTATAAGTATTAGCTGAAATGACATTTTCTAACCGCGTACTAGAATAATATATAAAAATTATTAAATAATTAAAATCTGACGCGAGCACCGAAAATTTTTCAATATTTTCCATTTTGAAACGCAAATTTAATTTGGGAATTGTGATGTATAAGTGCAATGATATTGCTGAAAATTTTGAATGTAAAAAAAATTAGGGGGGGGGGATTCCCCCTTCTCCCTCTAAATATACGGGCCTGGTGCCCACCGTTTTTTCCCTCAAATGGGGTCTTTTGAGGAAAAAAATTCGAAATGAGGAAAAAAATTTTGGGTATGGTTCTCATTGAGGAAAAAATTTTGGGGAATTCCAAACCGAAAAGATGCATTTTAGTGGACTTGAAAGGGTCAAAAAAATCTCAAAATTTTCCGGCGCTTCGCGCCGGTCACAGGTACAATCTTGACTATTTTCTGTCAGGCGCGGCCATTAGCATATCTCTTTCGACTTACTAATTAATGCTCAACAGTTTCTATCAATCAAGTTAGCTCGTTCCATTTTCTAATCGTTAACAGTCAATTATGTCGCCCAATATCAGGGTTGGCAAGACCTGGGTTTTTGGGGTTTTCTTAATTCTTTTAAATTTTCAGATAGTATTGTTTTCAGAAAAAGAATTTAGTTTTTTGTTTTTTTTTAAATTTTAAACTTTTTTTATATTTTAAATTTTTTATGTTGCCTAAAATTTTTTGTTTTCGTTTTATTTTTTTCATTAAAAAAATTTTTTTAATTTTTTTTTTATTTTTTCAAAATTGAAAAAAATTTTTCATAGGAAACACGAATGAGAAAAACACGGTTCCTGCGCTACGGAAGTCAAATCTTTGCCCGATGAATCGGCCTATTTTAATCGTGGATTGAAAATACACAATTCCTATAATTTGATAAGGTAAAAAATGACGTCATCAATTTTTTTGATAAGAAAATTTGTTCATTCTTCAAAGTTTCAAAGTTAATTTTAAAAAATCAATATTTTGCATTATTTTCGGTATTTATCACTTAAATTTATAAATTTTTAGATGTTTTCAAAAATTTTAAATTTTTTTCTTTTTTTGTTTCATTTTTTCGTTTTTTCCTGTTTGTTTTTTGTTTATCTTTTTTTGTTTTTTGTTGTTTTCTGTATTGTATTTTTTATGGTTTCATTTTTTCTTTCTTTTTTTGTTTGTGGTTCGTTGTTTTTTGTTTTTTTTAATTTTTTTCTGTTTATTTTTTGTTTGTGGTTCGTTAGTTTTTCTTTTTTTTGTTTTTTTCTTGTTTGTTTTTCGTTTTTTTCCCTTTGGTTTTTTTGTTTTCTGTATGGTATTGATTTTTATGTTTTTTTTTCTTTCTTTTTTTTGTTTCTGGTTCGTTGTTTTTTCTTTTTTTTGATTTTTTTCTGTTTGTTTTTTGTTTTTCTTTTGTTTTTTTGTTTTTTGATGTTTTCTGTACTGAATTTTTTTATGTTTTCATTTTTTTCTTTCTTTTTTTGTTTCTGGTTCGCTGTTTTAATGAGCCAAATCGATAAAATCGTTGTGCAATGTGCAGTCGTGACTCGTGTAAATATGTTACAACCAAATGTATAGTCAGTCTTGAACACTGTTCAGCAATTCAATACACTTTATACATTAAAAATAACATTCTCATACATATTTTAAGTAAAATGATCATTCATTAGTACGAAACTGGAACAAAAACCCTAGAAAAACCCACCAAAAACCCAGAAAAACCCACCAAAAAACCCAAAAACCCAAAAAATGAAGATTTCAAAAACTGGGTTTTTGCCAACCCTGCCCAATATTGAGATTTTTCATCAATTTTCTCAATTTTTTCTCTCGATTTTTGGAATTTTTTCAACGTCTGCAACCTGAAATTTTGCGTTTACTGAAGATAGAAATTGAAGACATCATTCTAGACTACGATTTTAGAACTTCTGTTTATGAATATCTGTTGGAGAGAGGTTCATTTTCCAGCGTTTTAGAATATAAAAACTGAAAAATTTTCCCGGCGCTTCGCGCCGGAATGGGAAACAAATTATACTTCCTGAGTCGGATTTTAATTCATTTCCCAACGTTTTGAAGGTTCAATTTCCAGCGTTGTAGAAAGTAAAAATCCAAAAATTTTTCCGGCGAGCGTAAATCAAATTAATGCTTCACCCGCTCCTGTAAAACACCAATATATTCTTCATGAGCTCATTTTTGCTAATATAACTAGAATTTTCTCAATTTTTTTCTCATTTTTGCAGGTTTCTGACTCCAAATAAAACAAAATGCATGGGTATGCTCCTAAAATGCATAAAAAAGCATCCGTAGTAGCCACATTATAAGCGTTTTTAAAAATGTGGAAAATTTTTGGAAAATGAGGAAAAAAATATTGGGTCCGGTTCGCATGTGGAAAAAATCTTCGAGGAAAAAAAACGGTGCTGGTGCCCCCTCAACTACGGAACGGCTGTGGCTTAACATTTGATTTTGGACGATATCAATCAAGTTTTACTTACGAGGACCACTAGCGGCAGCACGAGCACAGGTTGTAGTCATTTTTCTAGATGAGGCGTTCCCTAGCTCTAAAATTCCACCAGTAACGACGGTCCGCGACGACTTAAACAATAATTTGAACTAGTTGTTCCAACGAATAAATGAAAAATACGGCGAGTAAAACGGTCTCACCTTAACCGCATTTTTTATAACATGCCCGCCAATTTTGGCTACAGCGCGTAATGAACTCATTATAAGTATGTCCCGAAAAATTTGACTCTTCTGTCAGCCGATGTCTACTCGTATTTGGTCGAAAACAACGAAACGCCGAAAATTCTTCAAATAGTCGATATATAGACAACTACAGTAATTGATATCTTTGTATGTCATAAGTTATTGTACGATTAGCACATTTCAATAAAAAAAAACGGGTCACGAAGCTAGCTCGGCAACCAGCAAGATTCGGTAAAATTTCATTCCTTCAATCGAAATAAACGTTGACCAGCAACTATACATCTAAGAACGCAAAAATCAATTGAAACTATGAACGAGAAATCTCAGTTGGACGCTCCACTTTCAAAGCGTTACTTCCGCCAATTGTTCTTTGTTTTCATTTTCATTCATCTTTACTTTCCTTTTTTGGTTCCGACGTGTTATTTCCGTGATTTCTAAAACGCGAACCACTTGATTTCTAGAACGCCAATCATGCCATACTTTAAGGTGATAGCGGCATGTGACCTGAAATTGCATATTTCTGCTGACTTTTTGAAACTGCGTTAAGAAGGAATGTCACTTCACCTTTCCCGCGGCACACTACAATAAAAAGGAAAAATGGAATAATCAAAATCGAGCGTGAACCGCTCGCGCGCTTTGGAACTGACATATGCCATGTGGGAAGGCGCAAGCGGTGTCGCGCGTGACGACCGAATTCCCCGCTAGCAATCCTCCTTAAGTTTTTCACGCGCCAGCTAATTTAGAAATTTTTCTATCCTAGTGGATGTGCGCGAAGTGGCACAGTGCCTTTAGGCTGAAAATCTAAATATTCACACAAAAGTACAGCGCCGGGTAAAAACATATTTCTAAAATTGTGACTCGTACATTTTCCTCTAAATCCGTAGACTTGATGGTGTGCATCCAAGTCATGAGCCCAGATCGGGATTTTTGTGCGTGCTGCAGTCGCAACAGGCGGTGCAGTCGGCAGTAGAGAAGCTACAACCCAGTGTGCAAGAACCGTTACATGGTGACCGTACAAGGTGGCCCTTGCCTGCCTCAGCAGGGGGAGGGATGTTGTGACAAGGGCGTCACACTTCCCTAAGAGGAGGATGTGACGATGCATAAGGGGCGCAGTCGTACAGTTTCCTCTGAACCCATAGACTTAATGGTGTGCATCAAAGTCACGGGCCCGGACCTAGATTTTTGTGACGGGCACTGGTGCAGTCGCAACAGGCAATGCAGGACTGTGTAGTCGGTGGTAGAGAAGCTACCACTCAGTGTGCGAGAACCGTTACAGAATACTGGTATGTACGAATTTATAATTCCGAATTTCTTGAGTCAGTAGAAAATATTTTTTAATGTTCGATTGGAACTTCACGGATATCCAAGAAAAACAGAATTTTAACCACAGATTGTAAAATATAAATTTTGTCTTGAAGTAAAAAATGAGTAATAAAAAAAATATAAAGCTTTAATTGCTGGAAATTTGACCAAGTTCAATCGCAGGATTAAATGATGGTATGTAATTGAGCTCTTATGAGCTTAGCTATATCACAATGTTTTCCAATGTTCTATAGAATTTTTCGGTATCCGCCGAAAGGTACGAATTGAATGTCAGAAACCAAAACTTATGTTCGATGTGGATATAGTTCGACAAGACAGTTCCCAACAATTCGACTTTGAAGACCTAGAGACCGTGTTCGTAAAAAGCATATAGCTTCTTGACCTAATAAACTCAATGAAGTTAATAACTTACCGTAAACCAAATTAAATAAGTTAGCACCAAGAACACGGCCAGGCAAAGAAGACCGGGCACTTCGACTGTATCATTTTCGACGTCCGCGTAATGAAAAGCGCCTGAAACGCACAGCCAGGAACTGGCCAAAGTCAAAGGCGTCAAAACAAAGAAGCAAACGAAATCGCCAACGATATTTCGGCGCATCAAAGGGCTGCCAGGATGTCTTAAATACTAGAAGAGACATGTGTTACAGAGAGACGAAACAAGTTTCACATATAAAACATTTTGAAGTACGTTATGAATTTTATTCACTAGGAAGAAAGTTGAACAAAGCTAGAAATTAATAGGCTAATATTGAGATGACGGGTGGGCGCGAAAAGTCGGATAGATTTCATTTCATTTGGCTCGCCGCGAAGCGGGCTATCAGGAAACACATGAAACAAGCATGAGAAATCAGGTTCATTTATATAGCGATTGAGCACAGCTTTGATCGACTTACTATGGGTATTAGGTCGACCAAGGCTAGCGTTGCATAGACAACATGTGCGACTGATGGATGACAGCCGAATTGAAGGTTACGGAAGGATTTTCTTACCTTTTCCAGAATTATTATGCAAATCCTTTTAATTTTTACAATAATGTTCCAATTCGTTACCGGCTTTTATTTTTGACATTTTCTCACTCGCTAGTCTTGGGAACAACACAGAATAGAAATTTTTTTCTAATGACACTTCCAATAAGGATTATTTTTCAAGGAAAGTATGATCGAATATCCGAAAGTTAATCTCTGAACTGCGAACATGCGCGATAAAGCTTAAAATCAAACGAAAACGTAGGTGCTCAAAAAAGTTTCAATTTGGGGTTTCCGTCATGAATTATTGGAATAAGATAACAGATGATAAATACCTGCCAGAAAGACTTTGGAATACGTTCCGTAAGGTACTGAAATTTGCAAATTTCGCAAAATGCTCGATTGGACAACGAAAGCCACTTTTCAAGGCATGATCTATGGAAAAGACCCATAGTCCCACGACAATGGCACGCGTAAATCAAATGTTCGCCAGCGACAAGGCTGGATTTTTCGCTGCCATGACAAATGCGGCATACGGCACCGCCACTGACACTAAAATGATATCAGTGAAACAAAAACTGAAACACTGTGCGACAATTCATTCAACTTGACGATAATTTCAAACCTGTGATAGAATTGGAAGCTGAAATTCAATGTCGATCAATAGCTGCACAGCAGTTCCGTGAAACTCTGGAAAGTTTAGTATGGCCGGAGTTGGAAATCAAAATCACTAACAGGTTCAAAGCCGTGTGGAGCAATATTTTGAGAAATATTGGACTGATCTCAAAATTGAAAGCTAAGTAAAGAGATACTGTAACTGCTCTATAAAAGAGCGTCGACGTATTTCCCGAACTTTTTTTCCAAAAACTTATTCCAGAGTCATCAATTCCCATATTTATGCACATTTTCATGAATTTCAAGTCCGATGTTTGAACATTTAGATTTATATTTCGATTTCAGATTTCGTATGGCAGATTTTGATCTAGTTTTGAATCAATCAACTACATACTGTACACCATACGCGCAAAGAAAAGCTGTCCAAACAAGTGCTGTGATGATCTTCTCGGGGTGATAAATCATTAGACTAACGGAGGTGTGGTCCATAAGGACTGCATTGCTCTAATTTTCGAAAAATAGCTGGCCATTTTGGCATATTGGAAAAATGGCAAATTTAAAGACAGTTGAGGTACACTCGTCTTCGCAAAGCTTTGATCTTAACGCTATCTCGAAAAAGTCGATTTTTGAGAACTCTGAAAATTACCCAAATTTTAGGAATAAATATTTGATCCTGACTACATGCAATTTCTCATCAGTATGAGGTGCAACACTGTAATGCGATTTTATGTTCCACTTTTGATTGATTTCAGAAGTCCAGGATTGAAGTGTAAAAAAATTAACTTTTATCGATTAAATTTATCAAATCCAAATTAATGATAAGCCTACTTCTATTGACTAATTTCTAAATTAAACATCTACAATACTATGAATAACTAAGTTCCATCATTATAGCTAATTTTTCAATGCAATTTTAAAGCCAAAGTCGGTTTAGCTTTTACCTGCGAAACCCCGCATCCTATGGAACTACTACTGTGCGCCAACTTCACTCATACCAGAAGTTTTCCAATATACCTCGTGATGGTCGACTTCGGCGATTTTTTGTCGTCCACCCTCTTAATCGTAACGTCGGCGCCTTTCCCTCTGTCGTCGTCCCCGTTTTCTTCGTCAAAAAAACTTCCCGGAGCGTGCCAATTTGGTGCTGGCCTCGAATGAACCGACGAAGTCCGCGACACTTTATTCTTATCGATAAAATTAGCTTGTCTGGCGATTTCCGAAAATTCGAATACCGAATCGTTGCTACCCGGAGAATAATACGTATATTCCTGAAATATTCAATTATTTTCAGCCGAACAACACATAAGAAGTAGTGACTTGCATCTTCGATGACGACCGCGTCGCTGGATGGTTTAATTTTCTTTTTAGTGCTCGTCGACGGGGTGCATTTTTTATTGAAATTATTGCCGATGATGTTTTCGGGGGGGTATATGGGCGAAGCGGCGTTCTCCATGTTTCTGCACATATACGTTGCGAAAAGAATAGTGCAACAGTTTTTGCGAAAGTGGAGCTCAAAAATTTGCATGTATGGCTTTTCTATAAGAATATACTGATCGATTTCACTTTTTTACTATTCGTAAACCCTATTCCAGTTTTGGGAATATAAATACCACGACAGTAGTAATAACGCTGACTAAAATAGTTGAAATGACGAAAATTACAGCAGTGGAACTTGAAATCATGTGAAATTTTCGTAAAACTTTATCGGAAACAGATTTTGCAAAAAAATGACTTTTCTTTGTCCGACACAATCTGCCACAGCCAGAAACTTTTGCGCGGCAAAACCCGAATCGAAATTTGAATTCAAAATCCATTGTTTTCGGCATTCCAACATAAAATGTCTCACTTTGGTATTAAATCATCACAACACCAATAAAAGTAAATAATCGGCGCCTTAAAGGCGAATCGCGGTAAAAGAATATAAATAAAAATCACATTAGCATGATCTGTTTAGTAGTAATATACACTAAAAATATTACTTTAAACCTATTTTAAACGCGGTCACAGTACGGCAAGATATATTACTGTATCCGCCGAAATGTAATCGTTCAAGTCGTCGAAGAAACTTGACTGCGGCCCGTGTTTTCTACAACGCCGCCGGCACTACTGCTGCTGCTTTTGCGTATAAATTCAACTGGACTTTTTCTATCTACGGCGTCCGGAGTGACGTTTATGCCCGTGACGTCTGAACCGGGAGCTTCGTACATGGCTTCGAGTAGAACCTTCTCCTGTAAGGAAGACAGTAGTTTTTCGAACAAACTTCAAAAAGTAACTAACACGGGCCAACAACTTAGCTTCCATACAAACTGATCAAAGAACTGAAATATGAACGTTGAAAAATAGGAAATAAACATGGAGAAAAGGCAAAACTGAGATTATGATCGATACATTAACACAACGAAATGCGAAAAGGAAACACACATCATGAAACAAAACCGACGGAAAAGGTATTTAATTCCGCTTTGTGAAACGATAATCTGAAAGATGAATGTCGTTAGCTTTCTTGAGATATCACATTGAGTGGGTGCTGCAAACCAATTAGTTTGAGTTGCTGCAAGACGCAGATTAGAGAACAGTCATCATGATATATAGAATTTGTTATTGAAACTTTAAGAAAATTCTATCAAAACTGCAAAAAATGCCTGACCTCTGTTTTTGAGCAAAAAAACGCAGAACTCATAACTCAATAAGGTCCATAATTTTTCCTAGGAATAAATTCGTAATTTTGGTTTGGTATTACCGTAATATTTTATTCGTCAACGGCATGCGCCATAAATGTGTCATATCATACTATAGCACTACAGCTACTAAACAACTATGCATGCCTTCTCATTTGAACCGATTCTGCTATAGTGCTGGTAATCAGCTAAAAAACGCAACAGTTAATGCGGATTTCAAGCTGGGGGCATGCAACCGGATTTCATAACCATGGAAATCGATCAAAAATTTTTTTACGCCAGCAATATTTCTGTGCTCGGCTGACTTTTCCCCCAATAATAACCATCTAATCATGATGAAAACTGTACACTATTACTTGAAGTACACTGCACTATGCAATCAAGTTTTCCCACGCCATTTTTCAAAAAACTTGATCGCCTGGTGTCATAGTATTTTTTTCAGATTTCTGGGAGAGGTAATATCTGTCATAACCCCTCATGTTGTTGTCCGGTAGAATTGAACTCAACCATATTATTAGATAAAATGTCCAGAAAAGTCGAAAAAATACAGTAGAAACAACTGCTAAATATCGATTTTGATCGAAAAATGACATTAAATAATTAATGCTGCGTGAAATATAATATTCATGCACGGCATTTAGATGCTCTTACCACGATAGAGCGGAGCCCTCTCGCGCCAGTTCTACGTTTAAGAGCTGCTTTAGCGATAGATTTTAGCGCATCGTCGTCGAACCTGAGTTCAATCTTCGGAAGAAAAGAAGTAATGTAGCGAAACTTCGGAAAAACTTCACGATCAAAATCACTTTATCAATATCGAATAACTTTTTGTACTGAGCCACAATAGAATTCTTGGGTTGAGTTAAAATTTTTATCAATAATTGTTCCGAGAGGCAATGGAACGGGACGAGCACCGGGAAACGGCCTATGATGAACGCCATATATGAGTAAGTGACTCAAAAGTCGACTTGAAATTTATGCATTATTACGAAAATTTTACCAACGAATTCGGGTATCATCCCAAATTCTATGATATCTCGCGGTTCGACGTCCGATAAGAGCGCATCTTTTTCTTTGAATTCGTCATCGTCGTTTTCTAATGACACTGGACCATATCCCGACGAACTCATTTGCGCTAAATCTTCTAGGGCAGCTGCTCTTCGACCGGGCGATTTTTCGTCGTTCGAAGTTCCCAAGCCGAAACCCAAATACTTAAATGTGAGCGAATAAAGATGGGCAAATATTCAATGAGGATTTTATTAATGTGATGGTTGAAAAAATTAATATGTCTACTCCATCAGTGGTGGACGCAGCAATTTTTCTCTGGGGGAGGGGCGGACATTTTTTTACAATTTCTATATTTTTGTTAAATTATTACATACAGAGGATTTTTTTTAATTTAAAAAAACGAGAGACAACAATTAAAAATATCAAATAATTAAATCGCAAAATCGAGCCGACTGAGAGTTGTACTTATTTTTTAGTCGGGCGCGGAGCGCCGGAATTTTTTTTTCAATTTTCACCATCTAAAACGCTGGAAAATGAACACCCACAACGTTGAGAAATAAATCAAAATCAAACTATAAAACGTAATTTGTTTTTTATTCCGGCGTCAAGCGTCGAATAAATTTTTTTAAGTTTTTATATTCTAAAGCGCTGGAAAATGAATCTTTGCAACAAATATTCCTGAAGAGAAGCTCTAAAATTAGAGTCTAGAATGATGACTTCAATTTTCATCGTCTATAAATGCATAAGTTCATGTTAGAAGCGTTTGAAAATTTACAAGCCCCGGAACAAAAATTGCGAGAATTGATGAAAAATCTCAATTTGCGACGAAATACTGACCGTTATTGATTAGAAAATGAGACGAGGTATTTCAATTGATTGAAACTGTTGAAGGTTAATTACTAAATCGAAGTAGATAATGCTAACGGCTACGCACGACAGAAAATAATAATTATACCCAAAATTTTGAATTTTGACCTTCTAAAGTTCACGTAAGTTTATCTTTTCGGTTTCGAATTCCTTTTGAACTATGATCTTGATAATTTTTTTGGAACATGAATTCAGGGGGAGGAACGGTCGCCCCAGGAGGAACGGTCGCCCTTACCACTGTACTCCATTTTTGGTAACATAAAAAGGAGAATACAGAATAAAATTTATAAAAAAGTAGATTTCATGTAACTTTTAATTTTTTTTATGCACTTCAAAAAAATTACCGTTTGCAGGTCGCATTAATCTCATTCAATTTCACGCATTGCTTTACACAGAGTTTTTGTCGATTCTAAATAAGCTACCTCAGATGTACTGAGATTTCTTG
This sequence comes from Romanomermis culicivorax, assembly GCA_963922205.1. Taxonomy (NCBI): domain Eukaryota; kingdom Metazoa; phylum Nematoda; class Enoplea; order Mermithida; family Mermithidae; genus Romanomermis; species Romanomermis culicivorax. The sequence continues at coordinate 743,668 of CAWUHX010000076.1, read as the reverse complement.
GTGTATATAATTGATATAATACATGAAAACTTATTGTCATTGCGCTCAGTGCATGCTGCATTCTCTGATGATGTAGAAACAACGTCATTACCTTTTCATTTTTCCGCCTGCCAACGATTCTGTCCAAACCATTGAAAGCTCCAGAAGCTATAAATAGTATATTTGTGGTATCGACTTGCACTGTTTCGCTCCTGTGTTTTCGACCACCACCTTGAGGCACAGTGACGGTTGTTCCCTCTAACATTTTCAACAAAGCCTGAAATAATGGTGCGAAGTAGTTACAAACGTACAGGTTTGCTTGAACATTCCTGTACAAAACTTTTGGAAGGAAGGAATTTGAAAAAATTTTATCCAACAAAGAATACTGACTTAGATGGTCAAAAAGGCGAACCAGAATAGGCTGCACTATAGTTACCAAAGCGGGTATCAGGTTTCGGGTCTAATCATCTTAGTTTCATGTGCCATCCTCTCTGTAATCTGTAGACAGAACATAAGCGATAAAGAACTGGTTTTCTATTTGCTTTTCGCCCCATGCTTAACGACGGATTTTGAAGAATCTTGGGATTTCGATATGTTTTTGATTGAGGAGTAAAAATTAATAATGGAAATCGTTAATTAGAATCACTATTTACATACAACAACGATGTCCAATAAGGATAGTTATATACCTGTACTTCAGGATTCACGCGACTAATATTATTGGCTACAGTTCATTACTGAATTTGCGGGATCAAGCAAAATTGAGACAGAGAGACAGTGGTCTGAAATACGGTTCAAACAAGAGTTATTGCAGTAGTGAATGGAAACATGAGAAACGGAGCCCTAACATTTGCCAGTTGGTCTGTTGCGGTACTAAAAACCTTTCAGACTGGTTTTTGGGGCAATGTGGAGATGTAGCATACATAAAGCTGGGGGCGAAAGTGCTTCTAGAGATCGTCGACCATACGGCTAGGAACAACTTCCTTTCTGACGGAAAAACAGAAAAATTTCTACTGTTGGTAAAAAATGGTCATTTTTTAAGAAAAAAGTCAAACGTGACAATTTTTTCGACGCTTCGCACAATGAATACAAATTTTTATGATCTGTAAGAAAAAAATTAATATTTTTTTAACCATATCATTTTTAGCAAAAAATTTTTAATTCTTTCTTAAATGATCCCTCAATAAATTTTGGCCAACCGATGACCCTACTCCAGGCTTTTTCTAGTCATTTCAGGGGCCTGGGCCTCTAAAAATTTGGAAATGGCTCCTAAAATTTTGACTTATTTGGTTATATTTTAGTGAATTATAGTTATTTTGATTCAATTTTAGATTTAAAGTCTCAAGTGTTTTACAGGCTTTGAAATCATAAAACACTGAAAATTTTTCGGCGCTTGGCGCCGGATTTCATTTTATAATTTTTCGGATTAGTCTATCAACTGTTTTTCTACAAATCAAACTTTTTGCCGAAAAAAAACTTTTCGAAAAAGAGATAAAAATGTGGGGGTTCAGCAAGGAAAAGATCAGCTTTGGCGCATGTTCAAATAATTGTCAGTTGCTGTATATGATCAACAACACCTCTGGCGTCGGTGCGAAAATGGAACGAGCATGAAGTATAAAAATTTACATAACCTTTGTTTGCAACGACTGCCAGCGTTTTTTTGGTATTTTACTCATTTATGGTTACGTGCAGGGTTTTTTCCGCACGCCTTCATCCGCACCGTGCGGAAATGACCCGAAATTTTTTCCGCCCACGAAAATTTTTTCCGTTCGAAGTTTAAATCATTTGAAAAATGTGTGAAATGAGCAAAAATTATAGATTGCTAAGAAAATCATGCAAAGCATCTGTTTTTCTAGCTCAAAAACATCATTTTGGACTGATTGAGCAAAATTAATAGTTTCTGTTGTCATTTCTATGATTAGATCTGAAGATTTATAGATTTCAATTTATTAAATTTCTAGATTTTGATATTCTAGAATGCTGGAAAATGGATCTTTTCAACCTTTATCTCTAAAATAAAAGGTTTGCATTTTCAGCCGAAAATCGTGTAGTTTCCCAATGACAAAATTTGTGTTCACAAAGAAGCTTCAAGTTGTGCATAATCGTACGTTACAGCATAGGCAATGTCAGAACGCGGTCGTTTCACTGACCAATAATGAAGATCAATATTAAATCTAAATTTTCAACAAAATCCGAACCAAATAGTGAAAATTATCAATTGATGAATGAGATGAGGAACTTCAAATCATGAAAAACATGCACGCTTAACTTTCGATGCGTCGCACCAGAGAATTTGTGAACAAAGGAGCTACTGAAATGTTGGAAAATGTATTCAGAGATAATTTGTAATACTTTCGGTTTAGATTTTCCCTAGAAAAATGATGGTATTAAATAAATGTGTGGAGAAATGAGGGAAAAATCGACAAATTCGTATGAAAATTCCAATTCACACGACAACGTGACGAGTCTTACTCACTCTAGCAGAGACGTAGAGGATTGACGGAAACAATCAAGGATAACCGAGAAATTAAACTAAACATCTTTTTGGCTGTGCTTCAGCTTAGTTGTAGTGAATACCATAAATTATTTTCACTGCGCGCCGGAAAAATTTGAGATCTTGACCATCTAAATTGCACCAAAATGCACCTTTTCATGAATGCTAGCAACAGAAATGCCCAAAAAAATTTTCGTTCTGCGCGGAAAATGCCCAAAAATTTTTCCGCTTAACCCAAAAAAAGTCCGCACTGTGCGGAAAAAACCATGGTTACGTGATTTTCGATATACTCTCGCCTTCACTTATATTCATTTTATTTATATTTTTAGGTGTTTACGTTTTGGCGACCATTAAAGCCCGACACGGTAAGTTGTCTAGTTTTGTGAGCGTTGTGGAGGGAGTCTTTAAAATTAGACATTGGAGACTTGGGTAGTTTCCAGGTTAAGCCTCAAAGAGTCCGGTGAAATTACTATTTGTTCATTTGTTATCAGGATTTGGTAAGAAATGTTGCATCTTCCTTTGTAGAAACAAAAAAGCCAGACCCATCACCTAATACCACGCCTACCTAACATAATAAGTTGAATCATACTTGTTGAACACCTTCGCCACCGACGTCTCTCAATTGGTGTATACCAGGTATTGCACCGATTTTGTCCACTTCGTCCAAAAAGACGATACCGGTTTGAGCTCGTTCGACATTAAAAGCCGCCTCTTGTAGCAAACGTACGATGACCGATTCGACGTCTTCGCCCACATAACCCGCTTGCGTCAAGGTTGTACAATCACAGATGGCGAATGGTACATCCAAACACTGGGCTACGGTTTGGGCAAGTAAAGTTTTGCCTGGAATACGGAGAAATTCTGAGCAAAGAAAATATGTTTGAACAAATTAATTGTTGAGAAATTCTTCAGTATTTTAGATATTGAATGCTTGCCGCACTGAATGTTGAATATTTTAGTCAATTTGAGTTCGAAGTGCAATGAAAACTGTGGGTTTTTTGCTTTTCACATCAAAAAATACTTCTCTTTTGAACGAACTGTTTATCGAGAAGGTGAGCTGAAAATGATTAGGAGAATTCTACTTGCCCAAAGGTTAAATTTTTAGAACAAATAACGCGTTTCTAACAAAGAAATTCTCCGAAAAGCCTCTCTACTGTACTGTAAACAAATCTTCAAAGAATTTTGCTGTGAAAAATGTAAAAATACTGTAGCGAGGCGTGGTAGGAAAAAAATATCTAGAATGACAACAGCAACTATAAACTGATTAAAAGAAGAAATTACCCGATCCTGTCGGTCCCAGCATGATAATATTAGATTTTTCCAATTTCAATTCCACATCTTTGGTCGATGCGATTATATCGTTAGTAGATTTTGCCGCAGGTAGATCATCGACCGGTTGCTTTTGCATGAGTCTACCAGGCGAAACGTATCCAACATTTGTGCCTATGGAAGTCTGGAACCAGGTGGGCGCATTGAGGGGTCCTGGAGAAAAGAGAAGAATTTCTTCATTCTTCAATGTACATTATTTGGCATAGGTCTTATTGTTGATAGTTCGGAAATTAAAGGAGAAAGTAAATTGGACAGACTTTTTGAAACTTCTTGCACCTATGACACAAAACCAAAAAATTAATCAAAAAAAAGATGACCGCGGCAAAAAACGGCTTTGTGATGGTCATGAATGGCAATGTAGCTTTTATCGTAGAAGAGCTAAAAGTAATTGTGTTATATATTCTTTCAACAGTATTCACCATTGGGTGCTATGGGGGTATTACTTGTACCAGGCCTGGCGGATACTAATTTACTATGAAAGATAGCCTTGGTTTTTTTAACCATATGTGAGTTGCTACTAGTCTTTTCAACATAGATGCTGGTCTACTTGCACTTTTTGGCAGGAGTTCAGCTACTAACAAAGAACGGTGACCGTTTAGGCCTTCCCTGCTTGGGTTTTCTTAGACAAAACCCCACATGTAGTTGCGGGAATGGAACGTGCCACAGGAATCCCTCTCAAAAATCTTCGGCCGTAAGGCTAGCCATTAGGCGATCACTACAGGGCATTTTCCAATTATATGGCTAGCCATATGGTAGCCCCATACTTTTGGTCGAAAGAATACTAGAAAATGCCAATTTTTGAACAAAAAATAGTCAAAAACGTCAGTTTTCTCGGCGCTTCGCGCAATGAATACATTTTAACTGATTTTTTAGACCAAAATTACGGCTTTAAAACGTTTTTTGGACTTTACTGGCGAAAAAAATCGTTTTTTCTTTCAAGGATGCCTACCTTATAATTTAGAGGGATCGGTGACCGCCCAAAAAAGGTCACAGGACCACCCTCAGACCTAGGAACTCCGTTACATGTATGGACAAAATCAGCTCACTACCCTAAAAAAATCCCCGTTTACCCCCTCACTGACGATGCACAGGTATAAAAAATTAAAATATTTCAATCTTAGAATGCAAAACATAAAACTAAATGATGATGGCCAGAATGTCATAAAATTAGAAATCGAGATAACGTAGAAATAGCTCCGAAATCTTGTCATTATGTGTTTGAAAATTGGAAAAGTACAACGGAACCAAAATTTTCAAGATAAGACAAGAAACTCCTTTTGAACCAACTTGACCTAGTAGGACCTCACGTACCCGCCGAATACTTAGACGGTATTTGGTCGGATGAGCCATCGGAGCTGGTCTGACATCCGGGGTTCGATTTTATCCTTTTATAATGGTTGTAAACTGCAACCGACAGAACTTTCTTGCCTTCTTCTTGACCAACGACGAATCTATCGAGGTATTCTTTGATCTAGTGACAAGCAAAGCTTCTATGGTATCAGTTCACTAAACTAGACCATGAGACTAATATTTTTCGAGCAAATATAGCTAACCCACATGAAATTAGACTGTACTTTGCAAAATTTTCGCGGATTCTAGAGGATTTTTTTTTCAAAAAGATATAATTTAGTTCGAAAAAACATCAGATAAGTTTTGGAAAACGCGTAATGTACGACTGAGCTTACTTTTTTGGGTGGAGGTAGCGTAACTTTTCTATTAATTTGGGCAATATCCCTCAATGTCTTTTTCGAGTCCGTATCCGACAACAGAACGAAGAAATTATTACATTTGTCGCATTTAACGAAACGCGTCGACGCTGAAAACAAAAAAGTTCATTAAGTTCACTCTAAGAAAATCGACTCAGAACTTACAAACGAAGGTTTCAACTTGCGAAGAAGGTACACCGCATTTGGGGCAATTTAGGACGTCGCCCCCGCCGTCGCCGCTGCCAGGAATTTTGCCGCCATTGCCTTTACCGCTTCCCGTCCCGGAGCCTTTACCCTTTCTGAGAAATTCGCGTCTTAACGATTAAAATACAGAAATGATTAAAATGATAGACTATCATTGCACACAGCCTATTGGCCCTATAAATTTGTTCTGTATTTCAATAGAGACAGAAAAAGTTTTCAGATTCATGACTCAAAATAGACATTTTCCCCAATGTTTAGGGTGATACAAGCAGTATGAGAGGTGTCGGACACCAATTTATGCTAGCCAATATAAGTCCAACACCTTGCCTGGATACAGGCCCGTACCCAGAAATTTTTCAGGGTGGCGGAACTCCGAAAATTTTTTAATAGAAGAAACTCGACCTTGCTGAGAGATTCAGAATGGTGCGCCTAGACGCCTAGAAACCTCCTGATGGGTTTGGAGCGAAGTCACAGAACCAATCAAATTTTAGCTACTTTAGACTCAAAATGAATAGCTAAAACAGATAATTTAGGCTGCTCATGATCAAAATTAATTTTTGAATTGGTACTGAACTATGAATAGAATCATCTACTCAAATTAAGCGAAGCGGTATACGTCTATCACCTATCATTACATTCTGATAATGAAGCTGCACACCGTTTTTTTCCTCCAAGATTTTTTCCACATGGGAACCCTACACAGAACTTTTTTCTCCATTTTCCAAAAACATTCCGCATTTTTAAACATTCGTAACGTGTATGAGCAGATATGCTAACGGCTGCGCCTGATAGAAAACAATTAACATTATAATTCATGACCGGCGCGAGGCGTCGATAAATTTTGAGATTTTGGCCTCCTAAATTCACCAAAATGCATCTTTTGGCCTCCTAAATTCACCAAAATGCTGTATAGACAAGCGGCTATACAGACTGTGTATTGCTGATTAACATGTGCGTATATATACAGTAAACTGTGACATGCAGTTGACAAACTTTAAAACGTGTTGACAAAGTATAAAATTGACACACCCGTATCGTCTGTGTACATCTGTATACTGAAACTAGAGTAACGATATTCATAAGATAAAAATTACTTTACTTGGTTATCAAATTCCAAAAAAAACATTTTTAGAATTGCACTATTTTGTCTTCACCTCATCATGCAGATGTTACAAACGAAATATTGGTTAAACAAGCCTATTTTTGTGATTTTTTGGGTAGAAGGAGTTTTTGATCGCGGGTAATTCAATGGAAGCGATCACTTTACACAAAAAAAATTATGCCGGGTATAAACAAGAATATTTCCGCGAATTTTTGAGGGAGAGTTTTCTGACATAGGGAATTCAATGGACGCAGTCACTTAACACAAAAAACCGCCCTTTGTGTAAACAGAGGTATTTTTCGATATTAGGGTTGGGGGTTTTTGACTATGGAGAATTCAACAGATATGGTAACTTTACTTTCTGTTTACAACGTCTTTTACTGCGCAGTTTACACATCTTTCATAGCCTTAAGATTTTTTTAATTGTTTCTTTGATGTGAATATGAGTTGAAGAAAAAATACAATTTGAAAAATGTTATTTTTGGAATTTGATAACCAAGTAAAGTAATCTTTATCTTATGAATATCGTTACTCTTGTTTCAATATACCTATGTACACAGACGATACGGTGTGTCAATTTTATACTTTGTCAACAGGTTTTAAAGTTAGTCAACTGCATGTCATAGTTTACTGTATATACACACACATGTTAATCAGCAAAACACAGTCTGTATAGGCGCTTGTCTATACAGACTGCAGTCTTTATATGCGCCGGTCTATGCAGACTGCAGTCTGTATAGCCACAGCCCGATTATACTTCTGGGGGAATTCCTCCTAGCTACGGGCCGCCTGCATATAAACAAAATTTCATCATACTGATTCTGAAACTGGACCCACGAGTGAATATTATAAACATGGTTCAGAAAAGGAACGTGGTCCTTAAGAAGTTAAGGCACTCAATCAGCATCAGTTCAAAAGTAAAAGTCATTAGCTCCAGCGAAAAACATTTTTTAAAGAATTTCACACTGTTGTACAGATGTTTTTCATGTTAGCATGCCAGTTCAGAAGTGCATTCTTCAGCACCATTGAAGAAGCTCTACTCCATCAAATCCTATCTTCAATTCCAAAAAAATTAGCTAGAGCAATCGTTAAGAGGTAAATTTTTTTAAAATATGTTTTTGTTGAATGATTAAAAGACAGGTGCGAAAGTTAATTTAAATTCTTAGTACTGAAGCAGTGTTATATTTCCAGGACAGAATGTTTGGTTTTTAGAGGACTTAAAACAAAAGTATACCTTAGTTCGAAATTTCCTTCGTTCGATCCGCCGCCCGATGTCGTGCTACCACCGCCAGTGCTCTTTCCATCGTCGGGATAACGGGCCAAAGTTGAAACGGCGAACTTGATTGCAGATGGGCTAAAGAGGACACATATTTCATGCAATTTATAATTTCTAAAGAGTCCATTTGTATCCGTATTTTTTTCTGAAAACTGTCCGCATATTTTTGAGTTTTTGATGAAAAGTTCAACTCTGATAAAGACGCAGTTTATGAAGCTACTCGGGAATCTTTGATGACTGAACTGTAAGAAATCCGCTGAACCAGAGGAGCAAAGATGGGGAAAGTTCTTTCATATATACATTTGAATAACCTATTGATTTTACCAAACTCGAGAAAACTCCCGAGTCGTGTGAGCCCGATCGATAAAACAGCTTAACTTGAACTTGTGTCTATGAAAGAACACTCAAACATATTCTGACTTCCTTGGAGAAGCTTTGTATATCATTATATGGTATCCAGAGCCCAGACGTTGTTACGAAGTCTTAAACTTCCAAGTACAATAATGCATCCTATGACCTCCTATAAAAAATTTTCTTCCTTGAAAACCACCGTTCTCAAATTACACGCAAATCATATGAAATCGATTCACCGCTGCAGGTATACACTGAACTTATAACTGATGCAGAAAAACTTCGGGACAGTAATCTGTCCTTATATAATTCCACGGTTTTAGAATCGTAAGCACCTCGGCCTATCATCAAGGGGAAGTATTAGATTTCGGCGGAGCGATCTCAAATTTTGCCAACTGGGGTGCCCTCTCTACTGTGTATTTATTTTGAAATGGTAGATGCAGCGAACCGATGAAAGTAATTTCAATTCGGGAAAAAATAAGATTATTACTGTAATCAATGAAAAAATTCATCTATCAGCGAGGACCAGACCGACTGATAATACAGAGTAAAGTTTTTCATTGCATAAAAATTGATCGTCAGACTGTATCTACTTTTTTTGTTGTCGCGGCACCCGCCACTTTTGAGTAAAAGGGTTGTAACTAATTTCATGTAGAGCAAACAATAAGTGTGGTCACTTCCGAGACAAAGCGCCTAATTTACCATTTCTACCTACTATAGCCCATTTAATTTGAAACAGTGGATACAGCGAAAATCAAAAAATAAGGCTCAATTTGATACACAATTTTCAAGGAGTGGAAAACTCTATACGGTAGAAAAACGCTAAATTTCCTCATTGGAATGGGAACGCCAGTCATTGAAAAAATAGTATACTTATATCCTCTGCTGAGTTGTGTCGATGCCAGAGCGCTACTCAAGAAATTTCGACCACTTAACCAGGTTAGTGTTTTATTGTACAAGCCTCTTTTTACCTGTACAAAGATCGGCCAAAAAATCTTTGTACGAAGAAAATTTTTTTGTACACTTAAAAACCACTACTTTCGTGTATTTCCGCACAAACCTTTTTCCTGATAGCACTCGAATACATGTCCTTCATAATCATTTTACAAATAAAGAAAATATACTCCTACTCTCATAAATCTGAAAAACTTCAAGTTAAACCTGAAATTTCTGAAAATTACTTCCATGATGCTTCTGAATCCAAACTCGGTTTCATGCTTGGAATTAATTACAAAAAAAGTCGGAAAGATAGAATTTAACCTTCTGAAATGCACCAAGATTTGTCTTTTCTATGCAGGACCGCCAACAATTTTTCTCTTTTTCTGGAAATTTTTTCTCCAGAAAGCACGATTTGTAGAAAAATAGTGGATAGCCCATTGCAAACACCTATAAAATAAAATTCGGCGCGAGGCGCCGAAAAATTTTTCTGTGTTTTCGGAAACTAGAGACTGAAAAAGCGTTTTCTGACCAGATAATGTTGTTAAAATCTCTTTCTACTTTGTGCAAAGATTATGAAAAATTTCACGATTTTTAGCCACTTAAGGCACGAAAAACTTCTGAAAATGGATACGTAAGACAGATACAATGGGAAAAGTTCATGACCACCAAACACGAAAATATTCTACGCTGCAAAAAAATTTTCCGAAAAAAATCGAGAAAAATCTTGATTTTTTCAGCTATGTCAAGAAAAAAGATCAAACATTCATCCTTGACGTATTGATGTTTAAAAGCTACAAGCATTAGACAGGACGACATTTTCCAACCGTAAACTAGAAATAATATGAAGAATTACAAATCATTTTAAATCGAGCGCGAAGCACCAAAAAATTTCCAGGATCGTTCGTTTTAAAACGCATGGAAATAAATTTCCGGACAGGAAATTCTATAACTCAATCAAAAATATCGTCAGGCATTAGGTTGCACTGTGCAATTTGGCAGAAACATTTGGTTGCACAACCCGAAATTTGGTTGCTGTGTGCCAAAAATACTACAACTCATGATCAAATTTTATTTTTGAATTGGTACTAACTAGTGTTTTTTAGCCAAATTGCTAAAAAATTTGAGTACTTTTCCTTTTGAAAATTCTATCAATGACAAGAAAACTTTATCCAAATTTATCCATTAGATAAAAAGAAATAAAAATGCTGAAAAGAAATTAAATGTATATACGGATAAGGGATTGAATATCGGGCAATAAAAGCCTTCCTATGCACATATTATTAAGAAAACTACAAATAAATGAAATGAAATGGATCATTTTCAGAACTACTAAAATCTATTTTCAGGATCAGTTGTTACAGAATAATGGTGGAGTGCAAAAAAAAGTCAAATTAGCTTTTAACTTGATTTTTCTACAAGTCCTGGTTTTTTTCTCGTTCCCATAAAAAAATTCTTCATTAGCAGAGGCAGCATGGTTGACAAATGATACTTCGTTGGTCTGAAACTAATGATGAGTTTGGCGATTCTAATAACCTGCTTTTATTGGATTATCGATTCATCAAATCATGCTTGATGTTGGTACTTTCAAAAGAAATTTGAACGAAAATAAGAGCATTTAGAATAAATTTTTTAATTTGTAGAATTCATGGAATAAATCTTAGAAAATGATGGCTATTGATTTTTTCCACAATTTGTTGATTCCTTCTAGCTCATTTCCTTCCCGAAATTTTCTTGAAAACTTCTCACATTCAGTCATTAGCACACGTGCTAGCATCTGAAATTCCTGATTTTGTTAGCAGTGTGCGAAAAAACATGTAAAAGCTATTTAAACATTTCAAACAACATCTTTATTTTTTCTACAAAGACAGCATAAAGTTTGGAAGCATCTGGTTCAATGTGATTAATACTTTAAACCAATCTGAAGCTCAAATTTGAATGAAATAAAAGCCGGTGGCCAAGATTTTTTTGCCTGTTTTGACCAGGCTTTTTTTAGTCATTTTAGGGGCCTGGGCCCCTGAAGGTTTGGAAATGGTTCCTAAAATTTAAGGTCTAGGAGCCATTTTGGCTCCCAAAATTTTCCCTTTTTCATTAATATCATAGTGAATTGTAGTTATTTTGGTTCAATTTTAAACTTAAAGTAAGTGTTTTACAGACTAAAATTGTTGAGTGCCCTGTTGCTGGCAAGTTGCGATAGGAAATCGACATGCAAACCGAAGAATTGGATGACCAGTGGCGCAGACATTTGCATGGAAGTGGAGCACCACAAAGAGAAGGAAGTGATAGTAAAAAATCATTCTTCACTATTATCGTTTTTATTATATTTTGGTAAAAGTGCTGGTATCCAATAATAGACTTTATCCCAGCAACTTGAGCATTTATTTACATAAATTATTAGTGGTGCATCCACATTTTTTATGATATTTGTGTTACTTTATTAATATTCTATTTATTTAGATTTCGATTTAAATCCTCTGGTGTGAAGGGCCAAAGGCCCAGGCGCCCCATTTGCTGAATGCAAGCCTCAGAAGACATCACGCGGGATCCTGCAGGTAAGTCTATCCCAGAGGGGAAACCTTTCTCTCCTAGGAGACTTCGAGGCCTCTGTTGTGAGGCCCCTCATTTAAGGTAAGTTATTTGTTGTTGCCAGGTCTGGGGAACTGGACTGCTGTGCGATCTCCGGGGCATAGCCAAGGAATTAGCTCTAACAGGTCAGTTCAGACTAGAACCAATCTTTTCTTGAACCCTTAAGGGAAGACCTGCACAACAAAATCATAAAACATTGAAGATTTTTCGGCACTTCGCACCAGATTTCATTAGATAATTTTTCAAATTCAAATCTACAGATCAAACTTTCTAGGAAAAAAATTCTCGACAAAAGGAAAAAATATGGGGGTTCGACATAAAAAAGATGAATTTTGGTTCATTAAAGAGATAAAAATCTCAATTTTTCTATTTTTGTCACTATTATTTAATATATGGAGACGAGTTTGAATTCATGATCACAATTGAGGTGATTTTCATAAACTTCAAGTTTAATTTGAATTTCTCAGACTCATGAAAGTATGAGCATATTTTGCACTTTGTAAAATGATATATACATGTTTCCAAACCATGTATGTTTATCAAATAAGTTATCCTCAAATTGATTTTCCAGCATTTTAGAAAGTCTAAAAAAAATTTGTTGCCTAGCCCAAGAAAGATGTAGGAAACAACAAAACAATAAGAACAGAAGCTGCACTTTCAAAACCCTATACTTTTGAGTCAGAAGCAAATAAACTCAAATTCTATCTTAGAAGAAGGTTTGTGCAAAAAACAAAGAAATATCGTATTTTTACATAAAAAACTTTCTTTCCACAAAGATTTCTTGGCCGATCTTTGTACTTGTAGAATGAAGCCAGTAAATGAAGACGCTGTTTGGAAATCAAGTTTTGAATGCTAATTTTTAAAATTCCTATCAACTGATTGAATATCTTTATAATTTATTTATATAGTACATTCTACAGTATGTTCCTAGCCCATTTTTGGATATCCTTCAATTAAAAATTTTTGGCTCCCAAAATTTCTATTAGGCCCCTGAAAATTTAGGCCTAGGAGTCATTTGGCTCCTGATTTTCAAGCCAAAAAAAGCCTGGCTTTAGCCATTTGGCAAAAGACCTCAAGCTAAAAAACAGTGTACTTAACTGTGAATAAAATCATCTATTCAAATTTAACGTCTATTACCTTTCATCACATTCTGAAAATAAGGCTGCATTATCTGATGAGCCAAAATTTTTTTCGATTTCATTTCAATCAGGGATTCTCCTTTCCCCCTAGTTATAAGCCTGGACACATAGATGCACAAAGACACGTAGATAATTGTTGAAGAAAATTTCCAGTTCATCTGTTCACCATTGATGGACGAGAAAGATTTTATCATTGATGATGATGATGATTTTATTTGCAACCGCACTAAGCAATGTTGGGAAAATATAATAAAATAAACGAATAGGTTAATTAGATAATGAACAAATATGCAGTACATTTATGAATATGCTGTGCTTGGTCAAAAAGGCATATAGCTTTTACAGTTGACCAAAATTGAACTTATCCAATTTAGAGCAAAAAAGTTTACTATTTCTAGATGTTATTATTGATTCAGGAAGTTTATTCCAAATAGGGATAACTCTATTTGTAAAGAAGTATTTCTTAATATCAGTCCTTGGAATATCTGTTTTTAACTTCCAATTGTGGTTGGACCAGGTCTGAGAATGTGTAATGGTGCAGAAATCACCCAATTTTAAATCTACTTCATGGTTTAATATCTTATATAACATAAACAAATCATTCAAACCCCTTCTACTTTCGAGTATCTATAACTTTAATATAGTTAAACGATCATTATAAGAAACCTCAGGATAGTTGAGAACCCTCTTTGTGAAGTATTTCTGTACTTTTTCAATGGCTCTGATGTTCTTAGTTGAGTGGGGTGACTAGATGGTAGTTGCATATTCCACAATAGATCTGATGTATGTTTTGTATGCATTAGTCAGTAAAAATTTATCTTTGCTTACAAGTCGAGGAAATATAAGATATAATCTGTAGTAAGCATTCTTTATAATATGGCCTATATGTTAATCAAATTTAAAATTTTTGGTTAGAAAAATACCAAGATCTTTAACATAATTGTCAGTATCCTCAGTTATTCTATCCTCAATTTTATATTTCTTCATTTTGTTATCAAATCCAAAATGTGTTACTTTACTTTTGGGAGTAGAGAATGTTAGTTGAGATCTTTCAGACAATCTGACAATAGATTCTAGAAATTTTTGAAGGTCCCCACTGTTTTCAGTACAGCTAAAGATTTTTATATCATCAGCGAACAAAAACAGGCTTACTTCAGGTGATCGTGGTAGGTTATCTATATCATTGACATACAAAAGGAATAGTAAAGGACCCAAAACACTGCCCTGTTGGACACCACTTGTTACATTTTGAGAAGTAGACAAGGTGTTTTTTAACTTGACTCTTTGTTGTCTATCATGAAGAAAATCAGTAATCCATGACAATATATTTCCCTTGAGACCATATATTTCCACTTTTGCAATGAGCTTTAAATGTGTTACTGTGTTAAAGGCTTTAGAAAAATCCAAATATATTACATCAACTGCCCTGTGTCAATGTTATAAATTAAATATTTAGAGAACAGTAAGAGCTGGGTTTGGCAGGATCTTTTCTTCAGAAAACCAAACTGATGATCAGAAATACAATTATTAACAGTAAGAAAGTTGGTCACTTGAGCTTTTATGATTTTTTTGAAGAATCCTACAACAAACACACGTTAAAGATACAGGCCAATAGTTGGAACTTTCACTCATGATCACTTTCTTCACAACTGGAGTCACATGAGCCATTTTCCAGATGCTCTGAAGGCGCCCAGTCAGTACAGAAATATTGAAAATCTTTTTTAATGGATAGACTAAATAATTGGCTAATCTTTTAAACATTATTATTGGTAAACCATCAGGTCCTACCGAATTTGAATTTTTAAATCTCCTAATTTGGAGCAAAATATCATCATCTGAAATTCTCATTTCTGCTAACCTATTTTTATTTGATTTAAATTTAAATCAGTCTCAATTCTATTATCTTTTGTGAAGACTGAGGAGAAAAAATTATTAAAAGCCTCTATGATGTCTTCAGTTTCTGTTAATAATTTATCATTTTGTCTCACAACTGAGAGTTCCTGCATAGTATTTAGACCCTAGTTAACGTAGTTATGAAATAATTTGAGGTTTTCATGTCTAACAAGCTTAGTTTCTCTTTCAATATGAAAGTGTTTTATTGCTTGCTCAAGTTTTTTTGAAATATCTGAGAAATGATTCTTTGATACTAGGCTTTTATCTTCCTAGTATATCTTCCAAGATTTCAGTTACTTGTTCTGAAGGTGTCTTATACATCTGGGATATTTTTCTGTCCTTTTCTCTTGTATGGAACAAAAGGAGAAATTCCAGTTTGCATAATTGCTAGAAACTCATCATAAAAATCCTTCATAGTTATACATGTTGAAAATAAAATGTCTCATTCTAGAGTACTCAAATAGGCAGCAAATAAATCAAAGTTTGTTGACACAAAATGTAGAGTTTTTCATTCTTGGGTTTTTGCTTGGGTCCTAATATGTCAAAAACAATGCTATTATGGTCACAGCAATGTGATAAGGGTGGTTGAACTTCAACATTTCTACATAGACCTTCCTGATTTGTTAGAATAAGATCTAAAATATTTGAGCCATGAGTAGGTTGAATGACTAATTGGGAGAAACCACATCTATTAAGATAATTCCAATACATCAAACTCACATCAACATTTAGTATACTTTCAGATGTCTAATCTATTTTAGGTAAATTAAAATCTCGAAGTATGATTGTCTGTTTATTATTCAGACTAGACCTTTCAATAAATTGACACAACTTTACATCAGTTTCATAATCAGTTGAAGGAGTTCTATATAATATAATACATTGAATCCCAAGATTTAGAACATCAATTACAATAGTTTCCAAGTAGTTGAAACACTGAGATATATTTACCACTCTTATTAAATCAGATTTTCACATCAGTACACATATGCCACCTCCATGACAGTTTCTATCTTTCCTAAAAATCTGGAAGGACAAATCAGAGACAATAATACCATCTATCTATGTTTCTGTGAGAAATATAAAATCATAATTATTGAGTATTGAATTCAGATAAATTATCTTATTTTTTATACTACCAATATTTATGAGAATAGATTTAATTAGGACTTCCATTACATTTTCAGGCACAACTTTTTTACCAGCACAGCTTCCATCTCAAACATGCAGACTGTGATTACGATGTGGCATTTTCTTCACTATTTTACCCAGACTATAATTTATAAAGAAATTATCTTTATCTTCCAATTTTTCAAATTCTGCACGTAGTTTTCGACCCATTTCTCTTTGTAAATATGACAAGTCTGGTCTTGCTCTCATACTTTCACTTTTCAAATTGGTATTTATCATTTTAATGAACAGCTTTTTTGACATACTGTCTGCCAGAACAACTTTGTTAAATTTTGGTTTGTTGGAAATTTGTGGACCATCACGAAATGTACCTAAGAATCAGTCAACATCAATTTTTGAATCTGCTCTGTAATGGTCAATAATTTGTTTGATTTGATCCGAGTCTGAAATATTTTCTTTTATCCATAGGCCAAACAAGGCAACATTATTTTTTTCATCTCGATTTTGAGGGTGTCTTTTATTAATGCCTGCATTGATGGGCTGTTGCTCATTGGATAGATGACCGATTTTTGATAAACTGAGGTCGTCAATTGCAGGTCAAATAAACCAGCTGGTAATTCAGTCAATGTTAGTGGTTTAACTAAGGATTCAATTTTCGCCGTTAACTCGGCAATTTTGGACGATAAATCTAAGTTAATATTGTTTATCAATTGCTCGAGGGCATCAAATTTTTGGTGTAAATTCAATATCAACTTGACATTCCGCATACAGAAGGGGCAATAAAATGGCTGGTTATGTGGGGTATTGAAAATTGTATCATATTGGCCATTGTTGATGAGCACACATTTCGCGTGGGACCAAATAGAACAATAGTCGCAACAAATCGCTTTGTCGTTTGATTTTAGGGGGCAGAATATCTTAGCAACAGAGTCCAAAACCCAACAAAATGATTTTTTTTCCACAGCTCATCACCTTCAAACAAAATTATGCAAGTTTTTTAGCAGTGAAAGTATGCAAATTGTGGTACTTAGGCACTATGGTGACCAGGGTTTTTTATTAGCACGAGTCTCATTAGCATGACCACCAACTTTCTTTAATTTGTATTACCTTTATTACCTTACACGACTAAAAATGTCATTACCATAGGCCCAACTTCACTGGCACCATGCTAAAAAAACCATGTTAGCGAACCCTGAAATTTTTTCCAGGTACGTCAATGTGTGAGGTATACATCATGCGCTAAACACTTTTTCAATGTGTAAGGAACACACCCAAAAGTTTATCCACCTCCGTCCATCAGCCACCCACCTTAAAAAATCTTTTTGGCACTGTAAGCATCAAAGTGTAAACTTAGTTGTGTAAACTGGTAAATGCGGAGAAAACACCCAACCTTGTAAAGTCTGCCAAAATCAATAAGAATAAACTTAATTTTAAAGATGCCTAATGGACCCAGCCGCCTACGTGACTCAGCTCTGCTCCGCCCTGAAAAGCAGGTAAATGACAGGCAGTACACTGTATTTCCTGTTAATATGTGATAGATAGTCATCTTTACACCAACATCAGTTTACACTACTTAATTATTAGGCTTAAGGGTCATTCATACTTGCCTTTTTCGAGGGAACGGAATGGAATGCAATCCGCACAACGCTACCGAATGAAATGGAAATTTTCGTTCCATTCAGTTCGGTTGTGGGTTACCGTCGGTCATTTTCTAGAAAATTGCAGTTATCCTTTCTGATCTAACGTGGATTTTGAGGCTGAATGTTTCAGGCTGTTGGCGTTCCGTTCCATTCCATCGAAAAAGGCAAGTATAAATGATCCTTTAGACTTGTTTTTGTTCATTTATGTTAATTTTATTAAAAAGTATATTATATTTCTTGTATTGAAATCGGTCAATCTTCAGCAGCATCTCACGCCTTCAGGAATCATTTCCACTAATTCAGCATAGATGTCAAATGATCAGCATAATTTTCTGAACAAGATAAGAGACTATAGTCGGTTTCTTTTTGAATGCATCTAACCGAAAAAATATGAAATAAAGTATATATTGCATGTTCAATTACCGCGCGTGCGCACACTATACTGTATTACGGGAAAAACGCGGCAATTGAAGTTTGACGCAATTGAAGGCTATTAGTTAGGAGAGAAGTTGGAAATAAGAAAAACATATTTGCCCATCATTTGATGAAAAAAATTTGAGGGTTAAGATCGTGACACAATTGGTGTGCTTTGGAAAGTTGAAATGTCAAATCCGGCGCATCGCTGGTCATTTGCTTAGCCTTTTCTGCGCAGAGCGAACATTTTTTTAGCCGTGCGAAATTTTTTTTTGGACATTTCTCGCAGCGGATGGAAATTATTTTTAAGAGCTTTCGGGTTTAGTCACAGTTTACCGCCGCCGGTTAATCGATTCCTTACATACAGTCAACAACGATACTATCTCGGCACGAAATTCTGCATGCGTACTTACTTTCAATATTTTTGCGTTACACGGCACTTCGTAACTACTTTCATCAACTGCTGCATTTGTTATTTCAAAATAGATAGAATATTACAGAATTTAACATATTTTTTGAAAAAGGAATTACATCCAATGAAACCCACCTTCCCATGCCAATTCCCGATGTCCAGAATCTGGCCGTAGATGAATATGATCTCTGATTTTTCAATTTTCGCACGCTCGAAATATCCGTCTGTTGTCCGTTATAGGCCAAAAATTTCGGCGTCGACTTGAAAATAGTAAATTTATCGAAGCTTTTCGCGCAGGTCATTTTTCCACTCGAAATTCGGCACAATATTGGAATTCAACCTAAATACTGCTATTAACGACTACCGGACTGGCGTAGTGCGCGGAAACGAACGACGATCTAAAAAATTTTCGACGATATAAAGTGAACGATTTAAACGTAAACAAAGCTGTAAATAAAAAGTAGATAAAACTTACGTGCGATACACGAAACAAACAGTTTTAGTCTTTTTTATGCTTGAACGGACGAATTTAACAAAAAAATAACCAACCTTTTGCAACTTATTTTGAAAATTTGTTGCAGCAGTTGTCATAGTTTCGAACGAAACACGTGCGAGAAGATAAAGAACGAAAAAAAATATTTTTTACTCGTACTTACCAAGCAACCTTGGGGAACTTTCTATTTCTATTGTGGATACAGGATTTTCTGCCCAACTTCTACATGCAACGTTTAACTTTTTTCCAATAAATCTAGAGGAGGAAGCACGTGTGTGCGCTGCATATGTTATAACCGACTCTTGGCAAAATTCCAATTTACGTAGAGAACAAAATGAATCAATTGGGGACAGAATCTCCAAGTTTCGAAATTTTTCTCTTGGAAATTAGGACATTTTCCAATTTTTATTGAATGGCAAAATGTTTTGCTGATGACATGAAATGTGCTGATGACATGAAATGAACGTTTAATGATAAATTTTTCATACGGGTGATTGTGACAGAAGTAAACATACGTACCCGTAAGCCATCAGAGTCTGGGAATCAGGAAAACACGTGAACAGCAGACAAAACGTGACGTAGTTCAGATTGGACGGACTTTTTCTACTAAACCACGGAGGACTCAAGCACATGTAGCAGGATTCCCTCACTCTCCACGTAGATGATGGCCTTGTGACGAGTTCGATATGACCTGCAGTCAATAAGTTTTTAATCAATTATACTTGGAAATTCTATACATTATGTGATAGTCGAAGCTTTCTAACGTCTGACGAGGTAAAAAATACAGAAACAAATCACATTTTATGACTATTAACAAGATAACCTTTTCTGGTGAAAATTCCAGTGTGGAATATATATAGTGCATTCTATAAAACAAAGCGAGGTAAGCCTTGTTACATCAGACGTTTTTTATTAGCTGCCCTGGAAAACAGGGTGAAGGAAAACGGACCTGATAGTAGTGCTTCACACTTTCAAAATTTTAGGACCCGGGTACTATATGCAAGTATTAAAAAAAGTCAGTGAATGAACACACTCCATGAGAATTTTCAGAAAACTCATAAATCTTGGGGCATGACCCTTGCAAAGTGCTAAGAAACAAAAATTTGGAAAAACCAATAACACATTTTCTTCAAACAAAAGTTTTTTTTCATAAAAAAAAATTTTCTTTTCGTTTGGAGAAAATGAATATTTCAAAATTTTTACACTTTTAAGCAAATTGTGGTGACCTGGTCACGCATCACAACTATTTGATGAAGCCAGATATCCCACTAGGTCTCGGTTTAACCATCTCTACACCGGTTCATCATCATTGGTTTTTATGCCTCTTCAATCTTGTACATAATGCATCTCTCCAACTTTTATTGTTTTCTTATACTGCATCGAGTACCAATATTTGACACAGGCATAATTTCTCGAAGACTTTTTTATATTTCTGTTTCGTGCTTCATTGTTAAAATACATAGATTTTTAGTTGCTAAAAATACGCCACAGTGACTTTTTGAGAGCCATAAGCGGCGTTGTTAACATGTTGAGCAGGTACATGCATTGAATTAATTAAGCAAAATACGTTCATTCACTGTAACTGCACATAATTACAAGAAATAGTATATAAATATTCCGTTTATACAATATCTTGTAGACACCCGGGTTTCATTCAGAAAATTTACCGGGTACCCGAAATACCCGATGTGAAGCACTACCTGATAGGGACGCTGAAATTCCGTCTATACTGATGGTGACGTTAACATGACTATTGCAGTTCCCATGCCTTTAGATTGGACATACCAGCATACATTACGCTTCTCCGGTATAAGAATAGATTGCAAACCTACCTTTAAGTATCACATTTATGCAGCTCTTTTCGTGTAAATAAGGTCCACCGGGTAACAAGGCTGGAATCGCTTTGGGCTATTGGATGCACTATAATGTTTTATTTAGGGTGAACTCGTGAGAAAACGGCGGGTAGAGGCAAGGTGGAAGGTCAGTGCAAAGGTTTACTACAGATAATGCTGAATCTGGAATCTCTGAACCAAACTTATAACCTCAAAAAATCAAAATATTTATTTGATGAAGAAAAATTTATATTCTTAGCAGTTTTTTACAAACACATCAATTTGTATTCATTATTTTCCTTTTCCGCGTTTTATCTGACGTAATTAAATTGGTCGAAATCGTTTGTTCGACAGTTGTGGCGTTATCATTTTCGTTTCCTCCGCTATCATCATCTTCCAACAGTAATTTTGTTAAAATATCGGATGCTTGACTCGTATTAGGACCATATATGGAACTTTTGGAAATTCCGTCTACAGTCATACTGTCTGAGGAACACCAATCTTCTGCCAGAGATTCGGAAGAATACAAATTCTTCGCGGGATCAGAGCTTTTCGACGTTGAAGACATGCTCATAACTAATTCTAATGTTCCCATTAATGATGTCATCTGTTTTAATTGACACGATTCTTGATTGACGATCGACTTGAGTCTCCTGAACGTTTGAATGGTTTTCGGGTGCATACCGATTAGTTTTTCTCCATAAATATCTACAAAAAGCAATGCATTTATCAGAAGTATAGCAGCACTGCATTTACATTTTTCTTCAATAGTTTCAGGTCAACTTTCTCAGCTTCTGCTAAGTATCAAATGCTTACCAAGAAGGTCATTTGTTGTATCGATCAAAACCGAAGTAAAGGCAGCACTCCCGATATTCCTGAATGTTGTGTAGTCATAATATAGGAACATTAAATGATAGGAAATTCGTTCAGATTCTTTAGAATATACTAGAAACTTCCAGGCGCTAAACGTGAATGAAAAGATTGTTCTGAGTGAGTTACTATTCATCTAAAAGGTTTAACATGGTTGTGAACACCCATATCAAATGAGAATCAATTGGCATGGATTTTTGAACAGCTTTTGAGTATATTTCATCAGAAATTGTAGGGACTGACTTTAAAATTAGTGTTCTTGCCTCACAAAGCTAATAAACGTCATTCAATCAAGCTCATACGTCTGCCCGTTTCTGCAGCAAGCAGGCTTAATATCGTGTTGTGTCGACGACAATTGAAGACAACTTGAGCTTTATCTTTCCCGCTCAAATTTTTGGAAAATGCTAAAATCTTTTCAAGAATAGCTTCATCCAGAAAGAGTGCGCTGCTTTAGAGTCATCTTCATATCTGTAAGAGGTCCGACCAGTTGGCGCGGGAGTGAAACCGAAATATTTTTTGCGGAGGGGGTCAAAAAAAGTCGAAAAGTTTCCCAAAACAAGCACTTTTTTGCCAATCTTTTCTAATTTTTCCATGTATGGGGGATTGGGTATAGGGTTGACCAAGTTGGGTGGGGTTCCCCCCCCAACCCTCTCCCTTACAGGTATGGTCCCTTTACCGAATATGGAACCCAAGCTATTTTTTCTTCAGATTTGTATGTATATGTGCACATAGGGGGCAGGGTGGTAAACCCTCCTACCTGAGACGCTGGACACACCTCCTGGCACGAAAAAAATCGTCAAACACCCACCACTGAACTTTTTCCAATACATCTTTTTTGACGATTTTTAAGCATATTTTGTATGAAAAACATGTTTGCGGAACTTTTTCGTGTTTGTTTTGGCTCGCCCACCTCCCCACCACCTCGATAGAAACACCGAGGACCATCCTCCTGAAAAATTCTTGGCGAGTAGTACATAGCTCTAAGTTGGGTTTAAGAGGTTAAATTCGCTGCCAGTACGAAATAATAATAATGGCGGGGGGGGCTCGGCAGTTACATTTTCCTTCAACTAACCTGCAAATAAATTTAATGAGAACACATAGATATTCGTCATCGTGTTCGCTAAGCGCTCTTTCTAGAGCTTGCCTTCGAATGCATTCTTTAAGGAAAGAAACGATCACTTCCGGATGCCTTTGGACGAAATAATGCTAAAAAATTCGCTATTCAAAAAACGCATTACAATAGAATATTGCGACTGTTTTCAGCAATACGGAAGTCTCCTATTTTTCTTCGGTCCTCTTTAGAACATGACAAAAGAAAGCAATTTTTTCATCCTTTCTATCGAGTAAAAAAATGTCAGCAGACCATACATGTACATAGGGGTAGGAGGTAAACCCTTCTACCTGAAATCCTGGACACCCTCCTGGCCCGAAAAAAATCGTCAAACACAATCTGAACTTTTTCCACGACAGCTTTTTTGACGATTTTAATGCAGATTTGGTATGAAAAACATGCTCGGTGATCCTTTTTTTTTGTTTTTTGTTCGCCCAACCTCAGACCCTCCTCCTGGAAAATTTAGTGGCGCTTTTATTGGGGCGGTCGGCGGCCGCCACTACCATTGGTGTCGAAAGAATTTTTTAGAAGGTCCAAATCTAAAAATGTGTGACTTTAATAATCATTATTACTTATTACCAAGCTCAGGCGCGGCTTTTAGCATGTCTTCCTCCACTTAATATTCGATAGTTTTCATCATTTCGAACATATTACTCATGTTTTAATTGGTAATGTTAAATATTTAATGAACATCTACATTTTTTCTTGACACATTTTTTGAGAAAGGTCAACACGTCAACTTTCTAAACTTTTTGAAACGATTGTTTCTTTCTTAGCGTAAAATGAATTCAAAAGCATCATTAAAGTAGTTTTCGAAAATTTTTACTCTTCTTACCCACACTTTTTCGGTCAAATTCATGAAAGTTTATGAATAAATTACTGGTTTTAATATTTTTCAAATGATAAAATTCTGGAACTCACGGTTTACGAACGGAAAATTCGAATCTAATTTTTGAAATATATGTTCGAAAAAGTGATTTTCCAGCGTTTCAGAATGTCAATACCCAAAAAAAATTTTCTGACGCTGATTAACATCTTTTTTTGACTGTCACTTCTCATCATACAAGACTTAAACATAATCGACTTAAAAATCGACTTACATGCGAAAATCGACTTACAGGTTTGGCCTTGCTGTATATTCACATAGATGTACAGTACAGTTGACTAGTAATGAATTAATCGATCTGTTTTCAAGAAAGCGTAGACGAAAAATTGAATTGTTGCTTGAAAATTCAACGATTTTTAATTTTCAAATGAAGATTTTGAATTCACTGATTAACAACATTTTGCATGCAAGAGTTTTGATAATCAATCAGAATTTGTATTTTCGGCGAACCATAACGAAATCAACAATTTTTATACCCGAATTGAGAAAAAATTTCCACACACATTGCTCTTTTTGGTCGAATCGTAACTTTGTCACCCCTTAAAAAATCCTAGAAACGCAGACTTATTCAGAAATTCTGCTGCCTTTGAGAATAATAAGCACAACAAATGAGGCGAAAAACTATCGGTTTTAAATATCGTCAAATTCAAATTTCAAATTAAATGGGAGACGTTGAAAAATTGACAACACCGAAAATGAATTCAACCAATTTTCGTGCAATACAGAGAACCAACTTACATTTCTCAGTAATATCTGCAAGGCCTTTTTATGTTGAAATGTTCGCAAACATTGGTCATATCGTGGCAGTTTTTTCTTGACTTCTTCTTTGACTTCAACGGTTGGCTGAGAAAGAATACAGGACAATGATACAATGTTCGATAAATCTTCAACCTATTTTACAGAATCTTCACAAGATCCGCGACCGATCAAATATCGAAAGGACATGTGTTTGCTGGCCTTCGCTTTCGGCATAATATCTTTTTCACTCAAGCGATGTTGCACGGACAGCAACCCATCCGTCATAGCAACTGCTAGAATTTTATCGTCGTTCTGGAAACGAACATAGGAATACAGCCACAATAACTGAAAAGATAGAATATGCATATTTACACTAATTCCAAGTTTAACGATCGGAGCTGGATATGTCAAGGTATGTACGACTTGATAAGTTGACAAATCATAAACTTTAACCAATCTGAAAAAGATAATGTAGTAATGTTAAACAAGGATGTATTACGCGTGGTGGTCATCAAGGAAGGCAGTGCGAACTAAAATATTCACCGCCCTGCAGATTTTTCCAAAAATAACATTTTCATTTTCCACTTAATTTTAATTTTTCAGGTAGGGGTAAAATTGAAAATTTGCGGGGGTAGTGTAGCTGAATGTCCACTAAACACTTCATTTTGCCTCAAAATTAGGCATCCAGTGATCCCCCATACCCCTCTCTATGGGGTTGTCTGACACGGAGTGAGGAATCCTGGGGAAATGTATAAAATTTTAACAAGTGATTCATCCGTAGGTCTTCGTCATTGTTAAAGTTCTAGATACTTTCAGCGATCCATCGAATTTAGTCCTTCCATCGGACCGTTCGAACTTTGGGAATTAAGTTTACAAATTTTTGAAGAGCGCTTCTGTTCCTTTACTTCTACTAATGCAAAAAATCCCGTTAACTCTAACATTTTGTAATTTACTAGGTCTACCAACTACTTTTTTTACAAATATGATTCCAATAAAAAACGATCGCTTTGAAAATGGCTCAAGCTTCATTAGAAGTAACGGGACGTTAAGGATGCAACCAGAAGTCCTCAAGGTCAGATTTTTATTTCGGGTAGAGGGGATTTTAAAAGTTTGCGGGGTGGAGCAGCTAAATGTCCACTAAACATGCAATTTTATCCGAAAATTAGGCAACCAGCGATCAATTTTTGATAATTCGGGTAGGGGTAACATCCCCCTCATACCTCTCTCTATAGAGCAGTATTGTTGTAGTGTGTTTATGCAGATTTAGGCGGATTTCGTAATAATTTGGCAACTGTTGGAAGTTTTCCACAAGTGCGCACTGAACCGGCCCTAGCAGACCATTCCGAGGTAATCACTGTGGCCGCATTCGGTGGGTAGAGGCGTGCACGCGTCTCTTGTCTTTTTTGGTATTATCAGTTCGCCACTAGCCTTGCCCGTTGGGCCCGCCTCTTCGTACATGTCATTCTCATCAGTGACTTGTTATGTGAAGGCTCGAAAGTAAAGGCCCTGTCATACTTCGCCGCGAGGTACCGCGCGGCGCCGGTTGTCCTATTCATACTAACAAGCGGCGCCGCGCGGTGCCTTGTCTTACTTCACCGCGCGGCACCGCTTTTTTACTTTTGGATTTTGCTCTTGTCAAAAAATGCGTATTGCTCGTCTCGACAAATACGAAATACAAAAAATGCGAAAAAAATAAAAAAACGAAAAAAGATCGAAAAAAGCGCAAAAGAAAAATGAAATCAATCATTTCTACACGGTGCAGATAGAAGCTTGCAAAAAGCCTAGTCTAAGGATTTTGGGCTCTTGCTTCAATTTGCTTCTCATTCCAACGATTAATAACTCTTGAACTGCTGAGAAATACCAATTTACATAAATTGATTTTGAAAAATTGAATATATATACACGATTATTCATTCACATATGTGCTATATACAGGATCCAGATCTGATCTGGGTCCGGTCGGACCTGCTTTTTAGGACCCAGATTCAAAGTGGATCCATCCTTTCCCTAGTATTCGGGAAACCGGGACGTTCAGGGAATAGAGACTAATGCATTTTTCGGGGAAATAGGAAATTTATTAATTATTCGGGGAATCGGGACCTACGGGGAATATGGACTTTCGGACAATCGGGATATTTGCTGAAAAGAGACGTTGGGGGAATAAAGACACAACCAAAATGTGCGAGTACACTTGCTGTAGGAACATGTTTACACCTACCTTGCATATTCATAATTTCTAAACATTAATGTCTTCATTGCAAATTAAGTTATCAACTTATTAGTAAATCTTCATTGAAAATTAAGTAATCAATTTGGGAAAATAATTTGACGTGTCAGAATCCACCATTCAAGTGAAAAATATGATTCAACTACATGTATACATGTCACAGTATGCAACAATATGTTACAACAACAGTATGCTGCCACTTTTCAACACATAGCTTGTTCGAAAATTTCGTTTTAGTTGAAACTTGTTGGCGGCCCTGCAAAAATTACAAAAACATATTCATACTTCAAAGGTGGCACCGCGCGGCCCGCTTTTTAGTATGGATAGAACAACCGGCGCCGCGCGGTGAAGTATGATAGGGCCTTGAGTTGTTTTGTTTACATTTACTAGGAAAACCCTGTTTGTTTCTCTTAAAATAATTAAGTACGAACTCAAATCTGAAAACCAGAAGTTTAGCAGTTTCGGTTCACTATTCTTGGTCCACAGTGATTTCAAAAAACAAAATCCCCGACTTTTTCCTGGTTTTCCCAGTAGGTGAAAAAACTTCGACAAAAACACACGATAAGTACACATAGTAGATACATACAAATATACGCACAAAGACTTTGAGCATAGTAAAAAACAGTCTCGTAACAGTAGTTGCTTTCAATCAATCAATGAAAGCATCTTAGAAACGGGAAGCTTTTTGACTTCCAGATTCCGAAAAATTCCAACAGTAAAAAATGACCATTGAAGACCAAATACAAGGTGCTTGAAATCACAAAATGAAATTAACGAAAACAAAACCACGTAAGTCATATAAAAAATTCATAGAAGCAATAACATTATTGTGAAAATACGATAAAACGTTCATTAAAATTTGGATTTTTCAAGAAATTACCGGTTTTTTCTCGGTTTTCCCGGTCGCTATGAACCCTGGCTATTGCTTGTCTATCGGGTAAGCATTAAATACTGAGAGCCCATGCATTAAAGATGAATCCGTGGCTATCCCTCTTGCCGATCTTGAGTTCTTTCCCGATTTACAGACTGATTTTCAGCCCATACATGCACATAGGCGGAGGGTAAAGGGGTGTGGCCAATTGCGCTTTTTTCATATACGCTTTTGCCAATTGCGCTTTTAGCAAATGCGCCGTGTGTTAAATGCGCCATTTGCAAATGCGCATTGTTCATTTGCGCCATAATTCTAATTGAACACTGAAAAGATAGTATCAAATGAGAAATGTAATCATTATTGAAGACCACCCAAACTAGGCAAAAACAGCATTGTTAATTATCGTACAATCATACAGTACCACAAAGCAAGTCACATAGACACAGAGTTGTAAATTATCAGAAAGAAATTATGTTGCATTAGGAACTTCAGAATTTTTTACACTTAAGCTATAGTTTGATCAGGGAGAAATTAGTGCTATTGATTTTATGACCGGAATAGCTCATAATTTGGCTGATCCTTTGGCGTATTGAAGACTGTAACTATACATATATGTCTTGCTATTTTGACTTTCGAACTCAAGTGGTAAGATCTGGAGCAAATGTTTACTCTTGCTGCTTCTGAACAAATTCGAATTATGAAGGTGCTGGTCACAGGATTATGTGATCATAGAATCATGATCAGATCGTAGAATAATTTACAGTAGATGAACTCAGATATAGATTAACTACATAAGTCTGAGAAAAATAAACATACTGCAAAAATTTCGGATTGGAAAAGTTCTGTACAAAAAAATGCTTCGTAAACAATTTCTGGAGGCAATAGTCATTTTTGTCACTTTTTTTATTACCGGTTTATTCATTGCCCTTTCTATGATGAATGAAAACCCCAAGGCGCATTTGCAAAAAGCGCAATTGCAGTTGGCGCATTATACACATGGCGCATATAAAAATGGCGCACTTGAAAATCGGCGCAATTGGCTAGGCCGCAAATTTTGTATGAAAAACAGGTTTGTAGAACTTGTTTTGTTTTTTTTGCTCACCCATCCCCCTACCCCCTGGGAAAAAGTCCATGGACCCTCCCCCTGGAAAATTCTTGCCGTGCATGTCTGTTTCAGCCGGAGGGATCTTAATCCTACATTTATTTTGAATTTTGGTGGACAGCTTGGTTTGCATTATACATGTAATTGGGGGAAGTGCTATAGGAACCCTCCAGAAATCTTTGGCCATCTGGCTAGCTATTGGGCAACCCCCGGGATTTTTCAATCATATGGTAGTCATAGGGACCCCCATACTTTCGGTTGGAAGAATACTGAAAAATGTCAATTTTTGAACATAAAGTGGTCAAAAATGTCAATATTCTCGGTGCTCTGCACCATGAATACATTTTTTACAGTTTTTTTTAGACAAAAATTAGTATTTTTTGAACCATTTTTCGGGCCTTTTTTTGGTGAAAAAATTGATTTTTTTCCTTCAGAGACCCGTCCCCCTAAAATTTTGGGAATCAGTGACCCCCGGCCCTAAAAAAGTCACCCGATTCCCCCCAGACCTAGGGGCCTTATTACATGTATGGTTTGCATGCAATGCTTTCCCATCATCGCGCTGCATCTGAATTTGGACGCCTACTCCGGAGAATCACCCGTGTCGATCTTGTGCCTTTGGATACAGAAAGGGCTTCTACAAAACAATAACAATAATGCCGAAGACACCACACTCAACAAAAAAGAAAACATGGACAAAATCCTGCTCAAACTCGGCCACAACAGTCAGTATTGCATGCTGACTGCTTCACTTTGGAAATCAAGATGCATGGCCACATACCTATAACATGACTCATAGTGTCTCAAATTCGCCTGCGGCCCTGTGGTGAGTCTACCTCCTTTTAATCCTTCGATCAATATTTTTATTCAACCAACAACTCAAAATTGAGCACTGCCTATAACTTTGCTGCCACAAAGGTCATACTGATGGACGCAGCTATGCTTTCAGGTTTGAGTAATTGTTTTACTTTGGTGTTTTCTGGAACTGGTGCATTGGCTAGGCAAGACCCCCAGAGACAATCACTGTTTGGAGAAGCCCTTGCACCTGCAGATGATAACAGTGACTGCTCTGACTCTACTGACTCAGTCGTCAACAAATTCTGCAATGTAGAACCAAATGTGTGACAAACATAGCAACATCGCCATTGCTAACACCCTTGATGTTCAAAATTTCTGCCAGGAAGTGAAATACGCTCAACATCGCAGCATTGCAACCACATGTATCATAAACAACATTCCTACGGTCCAAACCACTGATCAAATCATTGGCATCATCACTAATCAACTGAAAGTGCAATAACTTCAAGTTCAACGTGACATTGAAAAACAAAATCAAATGTACCATGCGTGATTTAAGGCCCTAATGGAACAAATGCAACAATTTATTGCCACACCATCAGAAGCACTTCAAGGCCTGCTGGCTCCAGGATATGACAGGCTATGAAGACACCAAGGATTTCCTCATGTTCGAACTGGCGCTTGATTGTAATTAAATGATTCTGAAACATGAACTCCCCATCATCACACCCAAAGCTTGAGAGGAACCTACTGCTTTTCTCAGTCAGGCAATAACTTATGTTAAACTTTTACATCAGAATGAGGATCAAACTTTTTGGCTCAAACAAGTTATAGGCACATTTTTGACTAAAATGCCAGTTTTCTACTACTTGAAGATCGGTGAGCAAGTCAAGAACTTCACATATGTTCAACAATTGGCCCAGGCCATCGCTAAAGCTTGCAGCATTTTGAATGCCACAAAGGTAGAAATTGGCAGAGTGACCCAATGTAGTCAATCAGGATGTTTTAGAAACTGTGCCATCATGATCATCTCCACTACCTTACTGCCACTATGATTGCCGTAGAAGTCTGGACTGTTTCACTGAGAGCCACCATGACAAAGATCAATCTATGCATCGCTGTTCAAATGATGATACTACCACATCTAGAAAGAACATATTGTTCCAGAGCAGACTTTTCAGAACCAAAATTCTGCTTGAACAACTAATCAGAAGTTGGCTTGTGAAGAAGAACAAATACAATCACGGCTAACACCACAAAAAATCAATAGGCCCAGAGTAGAGCTTCACACCGGGTACCCGAATTGTCCAGGTAGAATCAGAGGAAGCTACCCGGTACACGCGGGTAAATTCGGGTAATTGATTGTATTCGAAAAGGAAAGTAGATAATGTAGGATGTTGTTCATGAAAGTGTAGAAACATACAGAGTGCATATTGAACAATCGTCGTGTCTTTTACTCTAAGGCCCGTATTCACAATCGCGTGTTAGCGGCGTGTTAGGCTGACACGGTGTTGAATTTTGGCTAACACGGTGGTAGCACGGTGCTAAGTTTTATCCCCGTATTCACAATCGCGTGCTAGGGTCGAAAAATGGAAAAGTTAACATGGCGTTCTAAACCTGCCTCCTACCAGTTTTAGCGGCGTGTTGGCAGTAGTCTGTTTGTTAATTTTTTCAATTGTCATGGATATTATTGATCTATTGGATCATCTTGATGAAAGTGAAGAAATAGTACACCATATTCGTCACTTTCCGGATAGGGCCAATCCATTTGAGGGCTATGATGACGTTACCTTTGAATCAAGATACAAATTGTCGAAAAATGCTGCCCGAGACTTAATTACGTTTCTCCAGGATCAATTAGAAACTTCTGGTCGAAATCATGCGATTCCTCCAGCACTTCAGGTTAATACAAAATCATAAGTTTCATTCATGAAAATTAACTGCTAATCAACTGACTGTTCAAGCTCAAATATTACATACTGAAAAACGCTGGCATTGTTGAAAAACCTAATCGACATTGACCACAATGTTATTTTTTTCCTGTTTATCCTTTTTCATATTAAAAAACATGCTTGAGCTTATTCTGCCACCCTGTTACAAAAGTAACACGGTGCTGGCTAACACGGACTTAAGACGCTATTGTGAATACGAGGTGATACTTGACACAGTGTTAGCTCGATTGCCGTGTTAGCCAACACGGTGTTAAGTCCTAACACCGTGTTGACTTAACACGCGATTGTGAATACGGGCTCAAGTGTTCCATTGCTCCAAGAATGCTATGAATGTTTAAAATTGCAATAAGCCACATACATTCACCTGTTTCATAAACGAGACCGAACAGGCAGGATTCTTTCTACACAACAACCAATTTTTGGACTAGTTTACCAAATTTTTTCAGTGCAACCTAGAGCCCGACGGCCCTTTTGATCAGGTCAGGTTATAGGATTTCATGTCCAAAAATGCATTTCTGTGCGTTTTAACATAACAAATACCGAAAACTTTCCGGCGCCAAATCATTTGTGATTCTTGGTATGCTATACGGTTAGAAAAGTCGGCCTAGCTTATGTTTATAGCTTTTAAACATCACCATGTTATGCATAAATGTTCGATCTTGTATTGTTTTTTGACATATTTGATGGAAATCAACATTTTTCTTGATTACTCATGCGAAATCGTTTTGTAAGTCCTAGAGAATTTTTGGCTTCCGTGAGTGTAAACTTTTTGTGGTTAAAAAATGATTAAAACATAATCAGCATGGCAGAATAGCAGAAGTTCTTGCCGGCTGAAGAATCCGAATTCTGGATTGCTTGCCTAATTTTTGAATTTTAACTTGCCCTGCAAAAAACTCATTGAATTCACTGAAAAATTTGTCCTTTCATATAGATTTTGAGAAGGTAAAAAAAACAATGAAATGAAGAGAAAAGATGAGAGAAATAAAAAATTAAGAGAGAAAAGATAGGAATTGATACATTGATTCCTTCATTCATTTTCCAGCGTTATAGGATATCAAAATCCAAAATATTCAAGTCAGAGGTAAAATACCTATGGCGCTTATTTACGCTCCAGATTATTCGAAAACAATCTCTTGATGAATAATTATGAGTAGTGAATTTCTGGCTAACGTTAAGATCACTTTCGATCATCCATAGTTGCACAAAAATGCGCTGAAAAAAAAAGATTTTGACATTTGAGAGGTCTCGAAATCAAAGTTTTTCGGCATTAGGCCCCAAACAAATTACTTTTGCCAACCTTTCAATTTTACTCCGAACCTCAGGAAGTTCACCTGTAAAAGTCGAAAACTGACACGAATCGAATGAAATACAAGGGGAGTAGCTTTTAATCATTTCTCTAATGAACTTAAGCGAATTCATCAATTTCAGAGGCGAGCGAGCAACTAAATATTTATTTGTGCAACCAAAATTTCTCCCCATGTAGCACAGTGCAACCTGCCCTATGCAAAAAAATTGGAAACAGGCTCAAACGAGCTGCATTATTAATTTTGTTGATCTTTTTAATGCTTATTCTGATGCTTAATCTAGTCACGTATTCATTTAAGTAATGAAAATATGAGTTTTATATATTTCAGGTCAAAGTATGTTACTACTTTCATTATCAAATATATACTTAATTATATGTTACTATTATAATATGTACCCGGATAATGGATAAACGGGTACCCGGGTAGGAAATTTTCATTGTGTGAAGCAGTAGCCCAGAGACAACAATCAGTGTGACAATCCTCAAAACAATGATCACCCCGACTGTTCTGCAAGCAGGGATTACCCAAGGCTTCTGTCGACGAACCTATCTGATCCGTGGTGTGTCACTGATAAATAGCACACCCACAATACACAAAATTGTGTTTGACTCAAGTGCCAAAACACTCAGTGAAACTAATGAGGAGGCCATGATCAAGGATGCTCCAATATTATAATGCCGTGCACCCACCCGCTATTGACTGACGAACTTATTCCAATTATATCAGAGATTTGAATAGTGCAACTGTCACTGTGGCTTCAGCAATCGAAAAATGCCTACTCCTGTGGTTTGCGTGGGTGGTACAGCTGAAACAACTGAAATAAATGATATAATACTACTGCCAGTTTCAACACCATATTTTCTGGCTTTGAATATGCTGCACCTGGGAACAACATATTCACTATCATTTGTCGCCAGGCACGTAGGTTACTGTGCTGACTCATTGCACGCTAGCTCCTAAACATCAAACGCCCCTCTAGTCAAACCGTTCAAACAAATCCCAGTTACTCATATATACACATAGCGGATATCAGGGGAGGTGAACCCTCCTACCTGAGACCATGGACACTCCTCCCTGGCCTGAAAAAATAGTCAAACACCCTGAACTTTTTCGAAAACTTTTTGTAATAATTTTTATACGTATTTTGTACGAAAAACGTGCTTGCAAAGCTTTTCTTGTTTTTTCCTCGCTTACTCCATCCCATGAAAAGTACAAAGACCCTACCCCTGGAAAATCCTTGTCGCGTATATCTGCAGCTACTGAGACCATAATCAACCATGAGATTGTCTGGTGGACTGTTACAGACTGCACCATAGATAATCCTTGCAACATCCACCCCTCCATTTGTCAAATCGATCACGTTACACCACTCATCAAATCCTTCGTCATGAAATATGCAACTATGCCCACTTTCCAAATTTTTGTCAAAATCAGCAGCATCAAAATTTTTGCTTTAATCAACACTGCTGCTATATGCTCTGTCTAATCCTCCAGCCTCATTAAATGCACTTTCGATAAACAAACATTATCTCTGCCTGTCTGTGGGAAATTAAATGTTGCCTATGGTGCAACAGTCATCACCAATAGCCATGTGGTCATCACAATGGAATCCAGCTTCAGAGAACACATGCTCAAGTGTGTCATCGTCGATGATGACGTCAGCTGTCAATGGATTATTATCATTTGACTTTGATATGATGCATATCAACACATTCTTATGCAAACTCAATTGAAGCTTCATGAATTGATCAAGACATACCTTGGCAAAGCTGCTGATACGAGTAAGAAATACTACAATCAAAAAGTTGGAAAATGCAGAATAAGCATCAACAATCTAACACTTCTTGTTAATTCGAAAAGGTAGGTATATATACAACCCAATATCATTGGATTATTCATCATCATTAATCTAAGCAGCATTGATAATAATATTATCACCATTGAGGCCTTCAACGCGCCTGGCCATCCACAAAACTTCACAATTTTGCACCTCAAGCGCTTCATTCTGCATCCTGCCAGGAATTTCTCACTAAAACCACTGACCTGCCGCATTCAACAGCTGTCAGGCCATCTCATTGATCATGAAAATTTAGTTTTTTGTGGTTAAATTCTCATTCACATATACTAACTCAGGCCCTTTTCTTCGCATGCCCTTGTCGATCCACGTCCATTAATTCAATATAATCTTTATTTTTCTCCTTTATACCCATGGCGAATCGGATGATGCAGTCCATTTTAGGCACTTTAGCTGATTTCTGACCTGTCTTACAGCTGATCCACATTTCTAAATGTTAACCACCTGCCTTGGTCACTTATTTACACTTTTACATGCACAGCATAAAAATTCTGCTGGAGGTTAGCAAGGACAGGGGTGGAATAGAATTTTTTCGTTTGATAAAGGAAAGAAAGTATTTGAACGGCCTTCTAAGATCTGAGCAGTATTAGTCAGATATGTGAAATTATTTGCTTAGACAGTACTTTTTAATTTTCTATTCTCTCTGGCTAATTTTCATTTGTCATCTTCTCAATCATTGTTGGGCGAGTAAAATCTGCTGAGGGTGAAACCCCCAAACCCCCCCCCCCCACGTGCATGTATGGCCACCAGCGTTTAAGCTGTACTCTTAGCAGTGAGTCAAACCCTCAATAGTAGGCTCTGTTGCGTGTGTGGTTATTCGGCTTGCATTTTCTCAACGTTACATCTCATTCAATTTTCAACAAAGAATTCCTAATAGATCTTATTTCTCATTCTTCGCTCATGCTGAATAGTTGCTTTCTACTGTTGCTATCTATCGCCAAAAATTTCCAACTAAGTGATTGATTTAGAGAACAATTTAAAACACTTGACCCGCGCCACCAACTTGAAACAATGGTATGTCACGCTCGACCCAACGTCTTGCCAGGTCACACCAAAGTTTCAAGGGTATACCCTCATCAGCTTTGATATGGCATCGATCTACGTGACCAAATCCCATAAATTTCACAAAGCTTTGCCCTGGCCCATGCCCCTCGATACTATTTCCGCCAGCCTATTGGGCCACGTCCAATACGCCGTTCCGAATAGCAGCACTACTGTTTTTGAAATGTTATTCACTACCGACAAAGATTGAGCCGCGTTCATTCCAGCAAGGTATCACCCTATTATCCATAAATATTAACTGAAGGATATGAATAACTGACATAAAGACCATCAACTTTATGAAGGATTAATCACAAGAGTATAATTTTATTGCTTCTAAATCATTTGCGTCTAATTTTACTATATATCATCGTGGAGACGAATTACTATATCTTTTATTTGAAATGTGATTTATAGAAACCGTAAACAAAAATAGTGAACAAGAAAGAGCCTTAGATGATGCGTGGGTTATAGGAGAACTACAGAGATCCTTGGAAAAAATATATTAAGTAACAGTATACATTTCTTGTAGTGGTGCGTTCGGCTGTTCATCACGCGACCTGTCCCGCATACACCACCACTCTACAACATCCATTATTTATTTTATTTAGTTCATTTATTACTAGATTTTCAAAATTTTCGAAGTATAGCACTAAAATAAAGTCGAACACACAGATAAAAACTCTGATAGGGGACTTCTTAGCCAACATGAACACTTTCATTAAAAGGAAAATAGGAGGCATATTCAACAACTTTTCAAACTTGAAACATTGTATGAACTTTGTAGGGAGGTGCTGAAATAGTTGAGCAAAAGCGTTAAAACTAGGTAGAGAAAAAGCACTGCTCGTGTTCAAGCTTCTCATAGGATAGAGTATTACGTCTTACATTTTTTATACTTCTAAAGCTGCGGAAAATTTTGAGTTGGTTGAAATTAATTTGTTAAAATGCCGTTGCGAATTTTGATAAGTAAATGTCACTACTGATAAATTGATTTTCAAGGTATTCTAAATCTTTTATATAAGCTGGAATGAAATCACAAAAAAATTGTTGAAACTATTCGGGTTCGGATATCTGAGGCGAAATTTACTCGTGTCTCGAACAGGATGTTAGAAGTAACGGGAAATCTTGTTTATCATCAAAAATGTTGTTTAAAGTAACAGGACATTAGAAATAGCGGTATACAATCTGAAGAACTAAGGTTAAATTATAGGAGTAACAATCGCGATTTACGCTAACTCCCCTTTGAGGATACCAATCAAGCTTTTTCTATCCTACAATCTCTATTGTTTATTGCAATTTTACCTGTCCAACCCGCCCGACAATAGGCGTCTATTTTCCGAACAAAACGACAAAGAACTAATCGTTTTCCGATGGTTGCTCAATTGTAGTAACTGTTTACCACCGGCAGCCAAGTCCCAAATTTTGATATTCGTTCCACCTAAGAATAGTATTATTTAAATTTACAGCTAATCTACGTACAAAAATGTAAATCTCACCGGCAGATAGAAGCAAAGAATCGTTTGGAAACATGAGTAAAGCCTCTATTGGACATCCATGATTCATGGTCATGCAAGTTTGTTGACCTTCTGCCTGCCTAAGGTCCCACAATTTAACGGTATGATCGTAAGATCCCGAAGCTATCAAATCCGAACTTTGAGAAGCTGCTGCACCGCATCTTACGTAGTCCTTGAGAAAAGCGGAAGCACGAGATACAACGAAATAAAACATAATAAAAATGTCTACATTTTTTGAAAGAGAGATAAGGATAAAAATAGTACGCATTTACTGTATGGCCCGAAAGTAGACTTAGTTGAGCTTCTGTCGTGGAATCCCATAAACGGACAGTCTTATCGTCAGAAAATGAAACAATATGCTGTCGATTGAACAAAAATTTGGCATCGTGGACCGAGCTATAATGAAAATGCGATGATAACATTAACATTATTATTCCATGTCTTTGTCTATTACTAGAAGATGAAATAAACGAGTGAGAAATGGACAATAAATAAATCAGCAGGACACGACTGTGGTACATACAATGTCAATAGCATCAGTTTAAATCCTAAAATGTGAAAGACAAAAGCAGTCCATCATTCGAGCTAACACCTTGCCGACGTTTAGATGCTTTCTAGGCTGTCATGAATAACTGATAATAGAGAGCCATTATTACTCAAATGAACATTATGTCAATTTTTCTCACTGTCATTATACTATGTACAGGTACTGTTGCTAATGTCATTGAAAAATATAGAAGTGTTGAAACGAACGACGGATGAACCAGCCGAAATATGATTATAAGATGGAACAGCGCCGACGACCATATTCCAAACTATTAATTGATATTATGGTTGAAGAATGAATTACTTGCTTCAAATGTGTGTGACCAGGTATCAGTCGTCAATAAAATTTTTGTGCCTTTATTTCTATCAATTTCGGATGACATTTTTTCTTTTAATCTTTGAAATAATCTATTTTTGCAAAGGTTATGTGTTTTTAAACTTGCAATTCGTGGCAATCTGGAAAAAATTCTGAACCTGTTTTTTCATCTAAGCTTAGTATAGATTATTTTTCACTTCCTGCATTAATCTAGTGAAATCAAGATCATCAACAAAACTCAATTACAATCGTTCAAGGCTAATATTACTGCAATTTTTTGATCAATTGATTCTCCATATTGCTGGTGCTGTCGTTTTTCTTACCAATTCTGTGCAACAGATGTTGCATTTGGACTCGAATATAGAATATAATCCCAACAGAACCTAGATGTATGATGAATTTTTTATCTTAAAATTATTTAAAATAAGTTGTACATTTGCCTGTTTCACGAGAATAGAAATAAGAAGTAGCCTCATAGAGACCCAAATTGCCGAATAACTTCATAGAGACCCAAATTGCCGAATAGAAGACCGAAATTAGCAGTTCTAGTTGCCAATCTATGAAGAGTTTATTTGTTAACACACACAAACACATGCATAGTGTAATGCAGTGTACATTAAAGAAAAGTGTAAAGTTTTCATGATGATTAGACATTATTATTACAGAGCATGTTGGGAGTAAAGAATACAGCTTACACAGAAACATTGCAAAGTAATGAATATTTTGGGCTGATTTCCTTAGATATGACATCAGGTTGCCTGCATTCAGATTTAAATCTGCATAATTTGGGCTGTTTTGTCCGGCTTTACCGAAAACGACTGATTCCTGGGAAACGTTACGTTTCTAGCTGGTCAACAGCGCTGCAGACTACCCTGGGCGCATGGAAGGGACATGCTTAGCAGCTATGGTGTACTGTAGCGTCGCCCGTAGCATCGCTGTCCAAAAAAAGTAACGATACCACCTTGCCAAAATCACGGATTTACCCCTACCAGACCTACGGATCTTGTTGATGTTATTTGCAATGTTGTAGGTAGATTTTATGAGTATAATTAATAACTCCCAAATTATAATGATATAACGCAATGTAAAGGGCATTGGTTCAATAAAAATAATGCGGTTTTTGGTCAGGTGGATAACAAAGAATTACGTAAGAAATGTTATGAGCATATTTTTGCAACCAAGTAAATAAATGAAATCGTTTTACCTTTCATGACCCTTAAACAATCGAAGCATTAATTTATTCTTAATAGAAAACAGTTTAACGCGTCCATCTTCGCCTCCGACGACGAACAACTGCCCATCTTGACGAAAAGAGCCACCGTAAGCACATCGTTTAAATTTGGTTAAAACAGCGCACGGTCTTTTCGTATCTGGGTTGTATATATCGACCTTAAAATTTTAACCAACAATTTGAAAGAGATGATGATATATTTCGAGAATAACAGCGCCATATCGGATTGAAAATAACATCCAGCTACACCAGGATTACTAAATTAGCATACTCACTTTGGTTGAGTACGATACAGCGAAATTGTATGGTACGACCGGCGAAAAATCTAGTCCGTTAATGAAGCCATAATGCTTGATAGTAACAGGAAACTAAAACAAAAAGCTTTCACTATAAATTATATACATAAGAAAAAAGAATTCTCCTCACATCGAGTCTTTTCCAGTACAAGTTATCTGGCGTCAAATTCTTTGAAGCTTTCGTATCAACAACTTGCGTTCTTTTAAATTCGGCCATGGCTGTGGAAAAGCCTATAACAGCTGCGAATGAAAAAAAGTTTTTTGTCATACATTCCGCAGGCAGCAAATAGCACATAGAAAAAACCATGCAAACTTGAAGGAACAGAACGTGGACATAATCTTTATTGGTTTAATTCAGTTCTCCAACAAGGCCAAAACAAGATCTTCGTCGACTTTCTGCTTTCCCTTAGATTTTTCGTTCTTTCTCGATCTTTTCCTGAAAATAATTCATTCAACACACTTCAAGACCGATTTTCAAAATCATCTCACGGATTCGGCTCCGATTCTTCTTCTTCTTCAGTGGGATTGTTTCGTCTTTGTTCAACGTCATCTAGATTACTCTGCTCAGCATTAATTTTATC
Organism: Romanomermis culicivorax; assembly: GCA_963922205.1. Taxonomy (NCBI): domain Eukaryota; kingdom Metazoa; phylum Nematoda; class Enoplea; order Mermithida; family Mermithidae; genus Romanomermis; species Romanomermis culicivorax. The sequence goes on along the minus strand of CAWUHX010000076.1, from coordinate 703,512 downwards.
ATAATCTGGTATCCAGGAGAGATCAACCGAACGGTTGTCATCTTCACTATCGAATTTGTCATTTCCATCGTTCTGAAATTTGAGAAAATTTGTTATTATAAGATATAGTACGTTAAACTAAATTTGTCTTTTTTTCCTTTGCGAAAAATAAACGAGTACATACTTCTTCAATATCTCCTTTGTTTCTAGCTTTCTTCGCCAATCGTTTTTCCTGATGAGAGCATAAAATATTCAACAATTAAAGACAATAATGACAGAATCATACCCTATGTTTGGCTTTCACTCTGGAGCGATAATTTTCTTTATCTACTTTATCAGCTTCAGCCATTCGCCTTTTGGCTTCTTCTATATCATAGAGCAACAGTTTTGTACTTTCTTTTGAATATTGTCCTTCATTGCATTTGACCTGAAATATAGAGCCGAAGTTCCTAAGTGCGTACTGTCGCATAATGCGTTCGACATTGCGTGGTCCCAGACGACCTTTTATGTAAGGTATCATAGCAACTTAACTCGCTTAAGGCGCATTCGGTTGGTGCGTAATACGTACGGTTCGGGAAAAACTTGCCTGTACTTTACCATGTTTACTATTTACCAGGGTTAACGCCTTTTTGATCAGGACATTGTTTAAATTTATGAGAAAAGTAAGGTGATATGTTTATCTCGCAATACTTCTATCAATATTTTTTATCGGCAAAATCATTTTTTTTGTGTTGGGTATGCTGCAAGCCGAATCTGGACATGTTCGTTTAGTGGGTACAATCGGTTAATGCGTGTGTTCGTTCGCTCCAGACCCTGTGGCAGCTGTTAGAAGTTTAGAGCACTGACGGAATTCCGGTTGCAGATATTTGAAGCTAGGGGATTCCCAGCCAATGAGTTTATGACGAAGGAGGATTGTTTAGTTACGATTCTAGGAGTAAATTTTCAAGTGGATTGCAGATAAAACAAATTTTCTAAGACTATTGTTTTACCAAGAAAAATGCACAAAATCTAAAGCAAAAGTAATCAATGTCTTCTACTTTGTTATGATTTTAATGACACTCATAAATGCACAAAGGGACCTTCTTAATTGAAACCATGGATACCCCTGGCCCGAAAACAGCCTCAAGCATCCCACTGAACTTTTTTGAAGAACATTTTCGAAATTATTTTTATGCATATTATGTACGATTAACATGCTTGTGGAGCTTTCTTATTGTTTTTTTTTGCTCACACCCCCGCGCCTATCCGAGGATTTTCCATGCATGTCTGATGACACGTAACAGTTTTCGGTATGCCTAAACCGTTTCACGTATGAGATTTAAATACTAAAAATAGACGTGATGAAGAGATGAAAAACATAAAACGAAAAATATTTGAAAAATGGGTGAAAATAAAGATAGGAAAAAATAATGCGAAAAGTAAGTTTCCAATCATGTATGATTTGTAGTGGACAACGAATTGTTACAACACGGTTTCCCAAAAATGCATTGAATTACAGTATTTTCGACAGGAGCAAAAGTTTACATCTTTACCAGTCGTATTTTTCATGCTTGTTGTTAACCCTTCATGAAAAAGCTCGCACTCTAAAACACTTGAATTCTACCGATGCCCAACCAACTAAAAAAATTAGCAGGTAGACTCCCACGGGTAAGTCAGCAGCGTTGACGTAAGGATTTCAGATAGGTGTTCAACTCCAAGTTAACTTTTCGAGGCAAGCAATATTTTTTTTGTTCAAGGACACAGCAACTTAGGCATCAATCGACTATAAACATGATTAAAATGATTTTTTTTTTATATGCGACGGAGTACAGCTGGTTAAAGTTGATGAAACTTTAGTTGACCTCCACCAGATCTCACAGTTGTTTGCATTAATTTTTTGGATTCATATCCTATTTAGAAAAAATGTGCCGCTTTTTCGAAATCTTGTCAGAATCGCACTTATCTGTTGACATTTCAAAAATTCAGTACTTGCTGGCCCCTCCTCCAAAACTTAAGAAAGTTGGCTACTCCCTCACCTTAGGGTCTTTTATCGTGTACCCAACTGGTCGGATCTCTTACAGGTATGGCTTAGGCTTAAACTCAACTGCAGTGCGGTCGACTTAACAGTCGAGGTACCGGCATGGTTGATTCGTTGATACAGCCGACTTACTGGGAAGGTCGATTTACAGGGATGATTGACTTATTGGGACAGTTTATCTAGTGACACACAATCTAATTTTCCGTATCTTTCAAAACGAAACAAATAATCTAGGTAAAACTCTTAACTCCTTTTCCCCTAAGAGTACTCCTAGCCTGCGGGAGTGAAGAGCTTTACTCCTAGAAAAAAAATAAAAATACTGTTCCTAATAAATTTATCTGCAACAGAATTTATCATATCTGTGCATGGTCAGTCAGGCTGAAGGGGGTAAACTGGAATTTTGTTGGGATAGTAAACTTTTTTTCTGAGAAACTCCAAGCAGAAAAAGCTTAGACGGCCAAAATCCTGTGGCAGTAACAAAGTTCCCGTCAAAAAGTGCAAGTAGAGCAGCTTCTCAGCTAAAATGACTGGTAAGAACTCCTCATGTGGCCCAAGAAACCCAGGCATAGTTATCTGCCCAAAATCTATGGATCGTAAATGAGCATCCGCCAAACCTGGTAGGAATAATACACCTACTTGTATGCCTTCAAATGCAGAGGTGTGAAATTTAGGAAATTCTTGGCCTAGAAGTTTTCTTCCTCCAATACTACTCCCAAACCTTAGCTGTCCGCGACGGAGCCCTGGTTCCCACGAAGCACGTACTATCCGAGTTACAACATATAGATTCTCCAAGTCAAACGAAAGCAAAGGGAAAAGCATATTCATAATTTACTTTGACGACACTATCACCATCGTCATTGTCATCAAAGACGGTTTTGTTGTTCAGTCGAATATCTTTTTTGAGTAATTTACTCATTATTTTGGATTTCGTTAGGCGTTTTCCACGTTTAGATGACAAGAAATTTTCTTGTGAATTATTCCCAGGCTCCGCTAACTTAGCGACGGGTGTGTCCAGGTCATCTTGCTGAAAAACATACGTAATGCGTAGAGAAGAAGTTGTACGTAGCTATTGCACGAATAAAAGATGTTGACGCAATCAAGTTTTGGCTCTGGAATTTGATTTTAATGCAGAAAATCGAAACATGGTGAGCTAATTTTAAAAATGAATTTTACGTGTTTGACGTTGACTTCGACATCTTTACGTTTCACGACAAAAATGTCATCCATACCATCGTCATCGCTATTGATAGCCAGCGAGAAAGAAGAAAAATCATTCTTTCTGTAATCGCCTTTATTTAAAGTTTTGTCGTCGCCATTACTGTTACTTTTACCCTCGTTCATTTTTCGCAAAAATCTAATTCTAGGAGCAATTGCAAGTCCATAAGATCTTGCTAGTGCTTCTCCGTCAATCTTCGATACATCGAAAATTGCTTTATTAGTCATCGTGACTAGTGAACGCATGTACGCAACGAAAGCCTGTAAAACATTTATATGAAAAATATCGAGAAACTGTCACTCTGAACCATACATGCACATTATAGGGAGGATAGGGAATGAAAACTCCTGAGGCCTTACACAACCCTAGTCCGAAAAAAGTCGGCTAACACGTCTGAACCCTTATGAAGGCGATCTTTTTGATTATTTTTAAGCATATCATGCATGATGAACATGTTTGTGGAGCTTTTTTATTTTTTGATTATTCACCACTCCCCTCCTCGATGAAAAGTCCGAGGACCCTTCCCCTGTAGAATTTTTGCCATGTATGTATGTCTGGTCTGAACAGATTTTATTTTCGTACCCGATGAACGTACAATTTGAAATTTGTGTCCTTGGCGCACAGAATTTCCAATTTTTTTCGAACGCTGAATAATTTTTTACGATTAACACTGAAAAAGGAAGAAATAATAAGCCCAGAAGTTCCCGATTGGAATTCAAAATTATCAAAAAGAGCAGAAATGCATTATCAAAGTACAATTTAAATTTATTTTGAAATGATCGATGCAGCGATCCCATGGAAGTAAATTCAAACACAAAAAACTAGTAAAGCTTGTTACTTCGCTTTCTCTTTTCATCCCTGATCGGTAAACGGAACAGCGAAAACTTCGTTAAATGGTCAAAACTTCGCGAGTAACATCCAAGTCCCAAAAACATTTCTATTCAAATCAAAACTAGACAAGTATTGTGATTCCCCTATGATATTGGCCCTCTAATCGTCCTCGAGAAATGCAGCACTTTTCTACAGTATAAATTTTTCTATTCCTTGAAAATTGCGCATAAAATTGAATCTAGTTTTTCTGGTTGTCGCTGCGTCTGTCATTCCAAAATAAATGGGCTATAGTTAAAGATGCGAGACCCACTTAATCTTCCGTATTGGAACTTTTTTATCAGACAATTCCTTCAACATGGGCGCTTCTTGATTCGGAGTCAGAATAAGCAGCGATTCGCCTTCTTTACTATATCGGGCCGTTCTACCAGACCTGTGAATATACTCCGTAGCGTCTTGCGGACAGTCGAATTGATAAACCCAATCCACATTCGGAAAATCTAAAAAAGTTTCCTATATGAGCTTCAGATTTACGTTCATCTTTTGATTAATGAAAATGTCCAGAATATTTAGAATCTATATGTAAGACTAATAGCGGAAGAGTAAGACAATTTACACAAAAAAGAATGCCACCGAATATGCAAATGGAATCGAAATCAAGTATTAATTGGTGCAGTGGCGGATCCAGAAATTTTTTCTGGGGGGAGCGGTTTAAAAAATTTTTTTGCTTCAAAAAACATGCCTACTGTGATAAAAATATTGTTTTTCGACATTTCTCGATGTCCTACATCTTTCTGGCTCAAAATTAAGTATTTTCCCAAAAAATTTTCAGAAATTTTTAAAATTTTCCTATAGGTATACAGAAAAAAATCGTATTTCAAAAGTTTCGGGGGGAGGCGGCCGTCCCCCGCCCCCCCCCCCAAATCCGCACTTGAATTGGTGTTTATATTATAACTATTCATCTCTCAAAGCTATCAGAATAAATAATACTACATGACTAATTATAGTTATGCATTTATACCCAATCCACGAGCGGCAACATCTGTTGCGAAAAGGGCAGCATGCTGCTTCGAGCAAAATTCTTCATAAACGTTAACACGTTTCATTTGATTCATTGAGCCGTGAAGAGACAACACCGTAAGGCCTGGTCGTAAACGTCGAAAAGCTTCGTAAACAAATCGAACCTACATATGTAATATTAAATGACCAAACAAAACTGGCTTATTACCCATTATGTGAATAAGTGGCTAATTCCAGGAAAATGAGTAAATATAATCCGTCAAAAGTATTTTGATTAGAATCGAAAATTGGGAAAATGGCTTCGGGAAGCAGGATTATCATTACATCTGGAAAACTCGAAATTCCGAAATTATTTGTTCTATGACCCGTGATGAACCTGCATAAAATGAACGCTTGCAACTGCTTACTTGTTTACAGTTCGAAAAGAATATTATTATTCTAGAATGCAAATGGTTACGCAGAAATGACCAAAGCAAATCAATTTTTTCGTGTTCTTTGCAAACCATGTAAGACTGAAACGTTATTTTGAACAATTAAATAATATGGCTTGATCGTTAATAAGTCAGAATAATAACCTGTTGCAATTTCATTGGTGTGCTGTATTCGGAATGTTCATTCACAGAGACGTAAACTGGGTCTTTGAGAGATAAACGGGCTAAATCTTTGACAGATCTGAACATAATTAATTTGAACAACGAAAATATTCTAGTAAATAACAAATAAATGCTATGATGTCAAACTTGAGGTCAAATGGAAAAATCTAGAATTGTGTAACCTAAATGCACAATCATTCGAAAAGTCTTTGAACTACGTCCTTAAAGAAAACATTTCGGCACAGGGTCCAGGACAACATACATCTTTTCAAACTACACTACACTACATTAATTTCATAATCCAAAGAAACAAGAAACTACACATACCTTGTTTGAGTGGCCGAGAATAACAATGTCTGCCTATTCTCCGGTAGATTTTGTACAACAGCATTGATTTGCTCTTTGAATCCAAGATCTAATATTCTATCCGCTTCGTCGAGCACTGTCGATATCGAAGCTTGCGTCAAGCAAAAAAATATGGAACTTTCCCGAGTATTCTTACCTAAAATTTGTAAATTGTCGCAACTAAAATTAGGATTTTCGTCCATATGTTGGAGTATTCGACCTGGGGTACATACAATAATATTTGATCTGGAAATACGTTCTTTCTGGAACTGCACGTCCTGAAGAAAAATGAAGTTCTATCAAAAGTATCAAAGGTCATAATTTTTTGTTGGGAGTAGGATTTTGATTTTAACTCTAAAGAATTTCAAAATCGGGCACCCACGATCGTACATGCACATGCGAGGAGTTTGCTGAAAGTCTAGACCCCCACAATCATCCTTTACCCCTAGTAGATTTGGCCTGACCCCCAGCACAAGGCGTCTTTTTGAGACGAAATTCGTAATTTTTTCTCTTTTCTGGAAAAATTGAGTTCCCTGACACCGGGCAGATTTTTCGTCTGTGCATGTAGGCCCGTAATCCTTTTTTAGGACTTGAGATATGAGTAGTAACCCTCATACATCACCCTAAAGGATAGTCTGAGTATGAATATATGGTACTATTAAGGCCATAACTTAAAAAAATAGTGTCAAAATCAGAGTTCTGTGATACAAAGTCAATCTGTGGATTTGCGGAAGTTTGACATCAGTTTGTAAGATAATAATCAGTAAAACGGTTGCGTGAATGTTCGTAAAGAACAAGGTCAAAGCCAATTCCTCATTACATCAAAGAACGACTAATTTAGCATACATACATCTATTTTAATAATTTCGAATATTTTGAAATGAAATGTAATACAGGGTGAGCCAAAAAAAGGCGACTGACTTTTATGGCTTTCAAACGGGTCAAGATTTTTTAACGCGGTTTCCTGTCGTCGATAGTAAAACATCTGGCATAAAAACTGCGAATTTTCAGCCAGATTTCTCAGATATTGACAAATCAAAAATACTGAACATCGATTTTTTTGCTGAAAAATTGACAAAATCAACATGTTTTACAGCAAAAAAGTACAATAGATCCAATTATAAGAACCATATAACAGCTGGAAACTACAAGAGCGCCGTTTTAGTGTCCTACTTTCTGTTTCACCAATAATTTTAAACGTTTTTCGATATGGCCAATGACTGAATTGCTTTTTCTTTTTTCCGGTTTCAAAGCAAAAGCTGTTGATTTTGGCGAAATTTAGCTCATATTGAAACAATATGTTGATGGCTTTAAATTACGTGTAGCTTACAAATCTGGGTGATTTTTAAAATATTAGTGTGTGAACAGCTTTACGAAATTTTGTTTAACAATAGGACAACTTTTACTTTGATTTCACAACTTTTAGTCTTTGAAAAATAACCACTTTTGCTAAATTTCCCTTTGTATAGTAACCATAAATGCTAGGAGCATAAAATTTGGCTTTTGTAACAAAGACAAACAGTAGGGATGGACCGGTTTCACTTTTTTGGGTTTTTTCGGTTTCGGGTTTGCATTTTCTGGGTTTATGGTTTCGGTTTTCAAATTTTCAAAACTGCAGTTTCGGTTTTCATGCTTTATTTTATAGTTATTGAAATTTAAAGATCAAATGGACAAGCAAAGTACTCTTTCTCGTTTTATTGTACAGAAGAAAATGGATAATACTGATTTGAGACCTGAGGAAATTGATGAAGCTGTTGTGCAAATGATTGCTATTGATGATCAACCTTTTAGTGTTGTTGAGAATCCAGATATCATCAACTTGATCAAAAAAGTGAGTAGGGGATGAAGAGTGATAAAACTAGAAGTAAGGCAGGTTGAATCAAAGTATTGATGGATTATTTCAACAAATTTTAGCTCGCAACATGTCTGCTTAAAGGAAGAAAATTTTATAAAAGACTGACTTCGAAGCAATACGACGATATGAAAAATCGACTGAAATCAATTATAAGTAAACACGGTTCAAGTGGAATTTTTTCCACTACTGATTTATGGTCCAATGAACAAAAAGGCTTCATAAAACGAAAGAGCTTTGTCACCATGAATATTGACCTAACTTGCTAATGTAAAATGTTTGTAAATGATACATATCTTATAGTATAATTCATGTACTGCATTTTCTACGAAATTTCTAGAACCTTCCACAATATTCTATAATATTCTGTTCATGTACATTCTACAATGTACTGGGAAATTCTGTGGTTTTTCGTGATAGTATATTAGCCATGTTGTTTTGCATATTCATCCATTTATTTACTGTACTATTCAGTACATTATGATCCTACGTTGTGTTAGTTAGCCTTGTAAAACTCAACTATTTACCAGATAATATTCCAGTTTTAAATTTACAATTTATCCCAAAGCTAATCTATTTTCAACTTAGGCATGCCATGACTGATCCACTTCAATGGTGGCAAATCAACAAAAAAATGTACCCAACTTTGGCAAAACTTGCAAGGCATTACCCCAGTACATCAGCCATGGGTGTGCCTTCAGAAGAGCAAGTCACTGGTGCGCGAATCATTTTTAAGTTATTACAAAATCATATTTCAGGCAAATCGGTGGAGAAGCTATTATTTTTGAAATATAATTTTATTGAATTTTTCAAATGATAAAAAATTGGATTTTGAGCGTAGGAGATTAATTCTCTTATTGAATAAAGTTTTAATTGCATCAGCCTTATTTTTATCTTCTCATGGAATAGTGAATTCGGCTGCTCTTATGCCTTGTTTTTAAACTATGCAGACAACTGCAAAAACCGTAAAATTCACGTCCAAAATCCCAGTTTCGGTTTTCTAATTTTGAGTTCCACCATTTCGGCTTTAGAAAAAATAACTGTTTTCACGGTTTCGGTTAACCAGAACAGTCCTAAGAGATGTATCGGGTCCAAAATTTTATGAAAATCGGGTCCGGGTCCAAAATTTTAGGAATATCGGATCCGGGTCCGGGTCCAAAATTTTGAGAATATCGGGTAGGGGTACGGGTCCAGCAAAATAGTCGGGTAATTTCGGGTTCGGGTCCATTATATTTTAAACATGCTATTCTGCGTGACATAATTCAAAAAAATTCCTGAGAGATTTGACCAATACTGTTCCATTAACCTATGATAAGATGGAAATTAATAATATCTGAAAATGAGATATTTTGAGTTGTTTTATATGCTGAATATTGTGACAGCATATATTCAGCAGAAAAACAAAATTTTCATACCTACAGCACTCCAAAAGTTGGAAGTTCTACATTTTTGGCATCCAGCAGTCTCTATGCCTCACTGTTTTTTTTCTGCACAGTGCAGACTTTTTAGGCTCGGTGCAGAACTTTTTTTGGCGATTTCTGCACTGGTGCAGAATTTTTTGAGTCATGTGTTTGACCACACTTATTCTTCTGTTATGTGTCAGTCATTGATTCTGAACTCCTAAAGTCAACCAACCGGCCGAAAAATTTGAACATTTGGCGGCTGCCGAAGATTTTGGTGAAAATATTCTGTGAATTTATTTTGAAATTCTTATTATGAGAATGGATAAAATTTTGATGTGTACGCAATTCTAATATCAACGAATTACACATTTAATTTGATGTTTTTCTTATATTCAGTATTCACTATTATTTTATTGTAACAGGAGAAAAAAGCAGTGCAGAAAATTTTTTTTGGATTTTCGGCACCGTGCAGAAAGCCGGGTGCAGAAAAAAAACACTGCTATGCCTGTTTGGAAATATAAATCCTCAAACGTTCATTATATGCAATAGGTATGAAAGAAATTTTCTGACATCTTACTCTCTTAAGTGTCAAAAATGAAGTCGAGATAACCTAAACGAGTCATTTGAAGCCTTTTCTGGCACCCTCCTATAAGATGCCACGGAATTTTTCCTCTATTTCTATAGCCGATATTTCATTTGTACAATTTGTACATAGCAAAAATACGTAAAAAAAGTAACCTGTGTTCCTCTACGTAATGGCCAAAGACTAATAACTAAATCAGTGTAGTTTTTAAATTTTACTTATAACTCAAAAAATGCCGTTAATTCATTAAAATTGAGAAAAAAATTGATATTTTCGAGCTTCAAGTCTAATTTACAAGCATTGTGAAACAAATTTTGTAGAAAACTATCGAATAGCATAATGACTTTGCATTAGATGATAAATTGATGGTTAAGTCCTCTATGATGACAAATGATAGCTCAAAAAAGATGTCAATCTTTCCGAATTTTTTGTGTATTGACATTCGGCAAAGCTGGAAAATCAATTTTCCAAACATTTATTTCAAGAATTAGATTTGAATTTTGCGTTCAAAAGTCGTAGTTTTTAGAATTTTATCATCTGAAAAATTTTGAGAGTAGTAATTTATTCGTTAACTCTCATGAACTTGGCCGAAAAAATGTGAGTGGAAGAGAAGAAATTTCCGAAGGCTACTTCCATGAAGCTTTCGAACTGATTTTATGTTAAGAAAGGAAACACCGCTTTGAAAAGTTTATTGACTTGACGTATTGATCTTCCTCAAAAAATGTTTCAAGGAAAAACTACGAATCCTCATTAAATATAAAGATAAAATATTGAAGATTACCACTTAAAACATGAGATAATACGTTCAGATAATGAAAACTATTATACATTAAATGATAGGTGAAGGTACACATTCTGGAAGTTGCGTCTGAGCTAGGTAATACATAATCTAGTTTATCAGAAAATGCCCCGATGGGGCAGAAAAAAGGAGAATATACTTGCTTCGACGGTTGCCATGGTAGAAAAAAAAGTGGACTAGATTTTTGAGAACTTGGGTCAAAGTTAGAAAAAATTCACTTCCTTCATATTGGATTTTCATTCTTTCTCAAAAAAATTGTCTATGTCTGTGAAAAAGTATATTCTGCAGCATCGTGCATTTTGTCCTTCAACTGGCATCAACTACAGTAAAATTTTTCTATATGAAAATTATATGCACCTGACTTCAAGTGCAAAGAAATGGTAGACGGATAGGATTCTAATTCCCGACCAATTCAAAACTCCTGCCTTTCACACTAGCTGAAAAATAGTGAGGGGACATATTATAGTCATTTTCAGAACTATAAAGGAACCTGAGGTTCGTTGCACTAACCCAACATGAGGACAATCTCAACATCGGGATTAAATTGATGATCCTGAGTTTAAGCTATTCACAATGTCCAAATTATTTTCTTCCAATGCACAAATCATACTCACTTCAGGATTAACTAAAACTGAGATTTAAGTTCGGGTTTGGGAATTGCAGAAATTTTTATATTTATTTGCTTTAGAGATAAGAAAATTATGCGCAAATTTTGGTGCAACCCGACAGCTCGAGCTGGGGATAATCCCCACATTGAGCTTGTTATGATCCGGATGACATTCAAATTATACCGAACTTGAAATCAAACCGAGTGGCCTTTTTGTTCGAGATTACCTAGAGCTTGAGCTCAGACCCCTGTAGTGCAACTGGTATTTGGTTACAGTGATTGGGCACCGATCTGTAAATGGGATTCAGCGATGCATTTATTAGGGGTCTGTGCCAAATCCCGTATCCGGTTCTCCCCGACTCTAATCGGAGCGACAAAGATGGGTGAAATTGCTTCCCATTTGGAATCCCGCAGAACGCGCTCTTTCTGCAAATTTCCGTTTAAATCCAAAAACTGTGAATGTTTATTTTGTTCAATAGTTAAATAGAAGAGAATAAATTTGTTTGTAGCTTGTAATCAGTAGAACTTACGGAGTGAATTCTATATGATATGTTATATAAAATGAGTGAATGAAACATATCTTGCACAATCGATTTAGTTCTCAGGAGACTTTGTGCTATATCTCTATTTTCTAAAAAAGCTGAATGGGATTTTATGTGCCACTTTCCCTCAGTTGATCTCTTTTGTTGACACCAAATTCAGTAAAAATGTTTAACACAGTTGGAAGCAAACATGTGTGAGAGGGGACATAGGGGTATAAACTTCCACAAGGCTTTTGGAACTGGAAAACTTGTTATGAAAAAAATTTTTGGTCAACTTTTTTTGAATTTTTTGTCTCACAAAATGCCAAAACACCATGTCCACGCTTGTACCCTCCTAAAAATTTCAGAGATGCACATGCTTGGTTGGAAAGTGTGTTGATGCACTCAGCTGCAGAATATACTTTTTCACAGACATAGAAAATTTTTTTGAGAAAGAATGAAAATCCAATATAAAGAAAGTGAATTTTTTCCAACTTTGACCCAAGTTCTCAAAAATCTAGTCTACTTCTTTTTCTACCATGGTCGAAACTGTCGAAGCAAGTATGTTCTCCTTTTTTCTGCCCCATCGAGGCATTTTCTAATAAACTAGTTCACCTCTTTTTAGTGGGCCTCAACCATGCACGAAAACTTCCATAGAAGCACATTGAAGTCTTAAATTTGGTCATCTGCACTTCAAAAAAACAATAAAAAAAACTTCAAGCAACGAATTCTCACCTCCGGCAAAAGTAAAGGATGTGTAAACCGCATAGTACTTAAAAAACGTTGTAAAATACTGAAAGGTGACCATATCTATTGAATTCCTCATGGTTTAGAATCCTTCAACCCAAAAAAACGCAGAAATACCTTTGTTTACAAAAATGAATTTTTTCATGTTAACTGACTCCGTTCATTGAATTTCCCATGGTCAGAAACATTTTCCCTCAAAAATCGCAGAAATACATTTGTTTACACTCAATATGAATTAGTGTGTAAAGTGATCACTTTCATTAAATTCCCAGTGGTCGAAAATCCCTCCCATAAAAAACTCGCGAAAACAGGCTTGGTTAAATCCAGAATAATTTTTTTTGTGTAAGGTAACACATCCATTGAATTCCCCGCAGTCAAAACCCCTTCCATAAAAATCTCGAAAATACGATTGTTTACTCCCGCGATAGTTTTTTTGTAAGATGATCGCATTCATCAAATTCTCCGTGATCGAAAACCCCGCCCACCGGGAAATCACGAAAATACATTTGTTTACAACCGGAATAAGTTTTTGTGTAAAGTGATCGCATTCATCAATGTTCCCGTGGTCGAAAACCCTTTCCAGCAAAAAATCACGAAAATACGTTTGTTTACACACGGGATAATTTTTGGTGTAAAGTGATCACATTCATTGAATTCCTCGTGGTCGAAAATCCCCTCCACAAGAAAATTACGGTAGTACGCTTGTTTAAACTGTGGATATTTTTTTTGTGTAAAGTGAGGACGTCTATTGAATTCCCCGTGGTCGAAAACTCTCTCCACTGAAAAATTACGGAAATACGCTTGTTCACACCCGGGATAATTTTTCGTGTAAAGTGACCGTGTCCATCAAATTCTCAATAGTCGAAAACCCTTGCAGCCCAAAAATCCCAATAAGGCTACAGGTATATTTGAAACTGCAGAAAAATTGGTAGTGCATTACGCTGCAAAAAAAATTTTTTTTGAACCCATAAGTATTATATAACAAAATTGGGGAATTTGGTGTTTTCCGGGACTTTGGACAACCATATAATTGAATTGAGGCCATATTTCAAACAAAAAAAAAATTCGCGTTTGAGATTACACCCCCAAGATGCTTAGGCCGAAGTATGGAGGTTGGATATGGCACACCGATTGCTGGGCATGGTGGAACTGGGGGGCCTTAAAAAGTGCGTTTTTTACCTGTTTTTGGGGCCCCACCGAGCACCACTTTCAGATAGAGGCGAAATGACAAAAGTCACCCCATAGTTTGCCTCTATGCCCAATATTATGCAAAAAACCCGAAGGTTCTAGCTCTTACTGTTTTGGCTCTAGAGGGGGGGACATGAAATTTGGGGGCCAAGTATATTATAGGTTGACGCTGTTGCGCCACCTATGATAATAATAATTAAAGTTATAACCGGCGCGAAGCGTCAAAAATTTTTGAGATTATGAACTTTCAAAATGCATCAAAATGCTTCTGTACCTTATCCTCAAAATTTTCTTCCCTAAATGGGAAAGAGCCGCTCGTACATGATGTACAAATGACTACTCCAATTTCGTTTGCTCCAAAAAGTTTTCATTTGCCTCCGGCAAAAAAACATTGGTTGAGACACAATAAACCGATTCGAGTCACTAATCTATCGTGAAATATTAGTGAGTAAGCATCCCTATAATTTAATTCTCGATCCTTAGATTAATATTATAAATAAAAATCAAGATTGAAAAGACGACATCTACAAGGAAAATGGCCGAAAAACTACTTATGAAATATAACTTGGGTGCTGTAGATTTTAAATCTAAGTTAGTCTCAAGATGATCTAAACAATTAAGTGTCGATTTTGTTACTTATTATATTTAATTAGTTGATTGATGTGTCATCACATTCTTTAACATTGGTATTTGTTTCCAGTTAAATTATTATGTTATACATCAGACCCGAATCAGAATTGTGACAATTTCGTCGGGTCCGGGTCCAAAATTTAAAAAATTTCGAATACGGGTCCGGGACCGGGTCCAAAATTTTGAGAATATTGAGTCCGGGTCCGGGTCTAACAAAATGGTCGAGTAATTTCGGGTCCAGGTACCCGATACATCTCTATAACAAACAGAGCATTTTAATGCACCAATCCGCATTATAAAAGCTTCATCCGTTCGAAAGTTATGGAAGTCAGCACCGGTCACCTTTTTTTGGCTCATCCTGGCGAAATTTGATGCCGATTGTCCGACTATTTTGGCCACGGATGCATCCAACATTGGTCTCGGTGCCTGCCTGTCACAGATAGCTCGAGGACGATTAGTGCCGATTGTGTTCGCACAAACGCAAAGCTCTAGGCTGTGTTTGGGCCTGTGAACATTTTTCTAACTTTTTGCTAGGCCGAAAGTTTACGCTGATCACGGATCCCCAAGCCCTTGTTTCAATATTGGTGCAATCCAGCAGTGGAGGCAAAGCCGACAAATTTGATCAATGGCTACCCAACTAGCCGAGTTCCACTACAAGATTCAACACAAGCCTGGGTTGGACAACGTCATCCCCGACATGCTTTCATGGTTGTCACAACTGCTGCCTACGAAAGTCGATTCAATCCCTGCTGAAAACTTCTCGCTCAAGACATTTGGAACAGCTACCTCCACGGACGACGTCTTGTGCCTCGTGATCAAATTGGTCAACAAATGTGGTTGGAAGGCCAACCATCGCCAGGACGGATACCACACTCCATATTACGTTGTTCGAAAGATTTAGCAGTCGATCAAGGATTACTGCTCAAAACTGATCAAATTGTTGTGCCATCAAAGTTACGCAGACAACTGATGAACAAAGCACACGAAGGATATCCCAGCATTGCCAGAGCCAAAATCAAGTTACCTGAAACATATTGGTGGCCTGGTATCACAGCCGACATTGAAGAGATGATCCGCCATTGTCAAGGTTGCCAAGATTCTACAAAGTCAAACCCACGATTGACGATCCCAATCCATTGCCGCTACCGAAAGCCCCCTGGGAGAAAATTGCGATCGATGTCACCAGAGCCACGGCACCATATCAAAATTGATTTGCAATCATCATCATTGATTACCTCTCCGGTTTCCCTGAGGTTCGATTGTGCCTTGATCACACTGCTGAAAGGATGATTGAATTCTTAACCGAACTCTCTGCCCGATATGTTAATGCTGTCGTTCTTGTTTCAGACAATAGTCCCGAATATCGATCTGATGCATTTACTGAATTCCTCTCAAAGCACCACATACAGCATCATGTGATGCCCATTTACCACCCGCAGTCATATGGCAAAGTCGAAGTGTTCAATCGCTTGCCAAAGTTCCATGCGCAGGCAATGACTACCTCAAATACGCCTTTTGCCACAGCGATAACTGGACTATTGGATCGATTCCATGTGGAACAACCAAATTCGGAAACATTGTCACCAACAGGAATAATGTTTAATCGACGTGCCTGTCTACCATTTGAGCCAGGTCAAAGCATCAGTGAGCCCACTGCGCCACAACCGAAAAAGCCAAAACAAAACGTTGGCGTTGAGGAAAAACATCGACCGAAGCAACAGAAACCTCGTCGTAGAAACCCATTGTTCCATATTGGTGACAAAGTCTGGGTCCAACAACCAGCCAGCCTTATAAAGAAGGGGGAGTCACCTTACTTCAATGTTATCAAAGTCGTCGATGTTATAAGCAATTACGTTTTCAAACTTTCCAATGGCAACATCTGGAACACGCGACACATGTAAAAATATTATCTGCAGATGGTATTGAACATTCCGGCGGATGATAATCCTGAACAGATCCCCAAACTACGACACTCCACACATTCAACCCGCGGTCATGCTCCCCAATGATTTTCGCCCAGTTGAAGACATTTCAAGAAGGGGACAGTGATGTGTTTGCACGTGCACATCATGCTGGTGCATGTGTATACACTTTTTGGGCATGCAAATTATGTCCACGTTTTTGTCGTATTATTTTTCGCCCACCACAGGCTATGTAAATTTTACGTGAGCGTCTTTTTTTGTGTATAAATAGTTGGGCCTTTGACCAACTATTCATTCGCCTCTTTTTGCCTTCCTATCGTCTTTATTTACCATCCTTTGTATATGTGAATAAATTATGGTAATCCGCCATCGTAACAGATACCTCGGCAACATCATTGTGTGTGTGGGCCGCCAGTAGAGGATAAACCTACTGACCCACACAACAATTTGGTCAATTTTTCAAAATTCATTCGCAAAAAAACCGACGTTTAGTTTTTTTGATTCTAGTCAATCAATATTGGAGCAATCTGGCTGAAACTTTGCACTTTTTATGCCTGATGTTTTATCTATTGAAGGAAGGAAACTGCATTAAAAAAGCTTCTCCCATTTGTAAACTATGAAAGTCAGTACTGCTCGCCTGTTTTTTTGGCTCACCCTGTATAAAAATAATAATATCAGTAAAATTAGTATAATATATTATGAATCAAAAATAGGACAAGAACTTACTGTGCCTCCAATAATAAGAGCAGCTGACAAATCGTGTTTACAACCAACTTTACATAAAACTTCGTACGTTTGTAAAGCCAGTTCACGTGTGGGCGATATAATTAAGGCACCAAGGCCATCCATTTGAGTCCACTTGTTCGCCCATAATCTTTCCAAAATCTAAATGCGGAAAACATTAGCACCACAATATTGTAAAATTCGACATTGTGGTCGAAATTACTGGAATGATGAAAGCCAAAGTTTTCCCACTACCAGTTATAGCGGCTCCTAAAACATCAAATCCTCGAAGGGCTAAACCGATAGATTCGCGTTGAATGTCGGTTGGTTCTCGATAGCTAGCCGATGATAAGCCTTTTGAAATAGGTCTATATAAGAGCACAGAATATTTGTTTACACAATATGACTGCTATATACAGGGTGAGCCGAAAAAGGCGACCGGTGATGACATTTATAACTTTCGAACGGATGCAGCTTTTTTACTGCGAGTTACAGTATTAGAATCCCTCGTTTGTCTTTGTTGACAGAGACAAATTTTATGCTCTTAGCGTCAATGGTTTTCGCACAAACAGAAGTAATAGTTGTGGAATCAAAGTAAAAGTTGTCCTATTGTGAAAAAACTTTTGTAAAGCTGTTTACACACAATAATGCTTTAAAAATCAGCCAGATTTGTAATTTACACGTAATTTTCAGTCGTCAACTTCTTGTTTCAATAGTTACCGGACAAAAGGTCGCAGGACATAAGGTCGTCGAACATAAAGGTCGTGCAACAAAAAGATCGCCCATCAATATGATCACCAAAGTCAAATTTTTTACATTTCAATGCACTTTTTTTACATTAGTGGTTCACTTGAAAATGATTGAGAACTGATAATTTTTTTAACACCCCACATGATCAGATGCTCTCTAATAAGCATGGACATGTTTACTTATGGTCACCAATTGATTTAATAGTACGATTATTACTAGTATGGCGCCTAGCTAGGCATTTTCCAATTTTGTAGTCCGAACGTTTCCGAAAGGTAGTTTCGTCTTTTCGTTTTTCTTTCAAAAACAAAAAACCTTGATCTACAAGCATATCAATACTCTTCTGTGATTTTACAAATTGTAGCACCATGATAACTGAGCCGACAAAAACGAGACAATTAGTTACCTCACCAAAAACTAAATCTAATCCGCTCAAAAAAACAAATGTACGCTACTGTTTGTACCTAGACATAGGCTTCTTTGTGCCAATTGTGCATTGTTTAATTTATTTACGAATAAGAAAAATATTATTTCATGCCATGGCGATCTTATTGTCTGGCGATCTATTATACCCACTAACTTATTGTCTGGCGACATTATTGTATGGCAATCTTAATGAATGACGACCTTATGTCCCGTGACCTTTCGCCGGCGACCTTTTGTCCGCACACCTGTTTCAATATGGGGAAAATTTTGCCAAAATCAAGAGCTTTTGTTTTTAAACCGGAAGAAAAAACAAAATCGAAACAAAATCAATTCTTTCATCGACCAGTTCGAAAAACGATGAATTAATGGTGAAACGGAAAGTAGGACACACTAAAACGGTCCTCTTGCAGTTTTCAGCTATCGTTCTTATTATTGTATCTATTTTACTTTCTGCTGTAAAACATGTTGATTTTTCTTTGCAAAAAAATCAACGTTTAGTGTTTTTGAATCTAGTAAGTCAATATTTCAGCGACCTGGCTGAAGCTTTGCAGTTTTCATGCCAGATGTTTTATCTATCGACGGCAGCAAGCCGCATTAAAAAAGCTTCACTCATTTGAAAGCTATGGAGTCAGTTTTTTTTTTGGCTCACCATGTATATAAAGAATAGCGTTTTCCGACGTGCACATAATGAGACTGAACGGTAAGATGACACTACGAATACAAAACGTGAGGATTTTCGTCCCGTCCAAGTATACATACATAGTTCAACGCTGTAGAACTTATTGGTGACTTTTTTACCTTGTAAACTTGCAGATGACAATGGAAAATCGCCAAAAGTCTTGATATTTGTGCTGTCAATCTAAAAATTCTGTGGATAATCAAAAAAAGTTGCAAGAAACGTGCAATGGATAAGGTGTTACTTCCTCGTATTTTTCTTTGAGCCGAGTTAATTCCTCCGTAAATCTCTGGTTCTTGGGTCTTTTCACGAATCGCTTCTCCTTGTTCGACATCTAAAAACTAACATTGATAAAAAACGCTATACAATGGGTTTATTTAGAGAACAATAACCATATTCGCACGCATATAATGTATAGCATCTACGCACACTACCAAGTAGATGTCGCGTGTGTGCGTGCATGTAAAACCCAGAAAAGCCCAAGTAACAACCAAAAATTTTGAAAAGTGGATTTTGCCAGCGGTGAACTGGGTCGCTGGCCTCACAATAATTCAGCTGTATTTAATAGAACCGCTGTATATGTATCTGAAGAAAGTAACAGAACAGAGCGCTAAAGATAGAAAACTCAAGATCAATCAAAAATAAGATTAATTGCGAAAAAATCCAACTTTTTGTGAGAATTCAATACGCGTAACAGAGCTTCGAAACAGCCCTGGATGCATACATATATTGGGGAGAAGTGCTATGGGAACCCCCCACCAGAAATCGTCGACCGTATGGCTAGCCATTGGGCGACCGCCCCCCCCCAGGATTTTCCAATCCTTTGCCTAGCCATATGGTAGCCGTAGGAACCCCCATACTTTTGGTTGGAAAAATGTTAATTTTTTGATGAAAAATGTCAATTTTTGAACAAAAAATGGTCAAAAATGTGAATTTTCTGGGCGCTCCGCGCCATGAATACATTTTTTCGGTCTTTTTAGAAAAAAATTACGATTTTTTGAACTATTTTTCGGACTTTTTTCGTGAAAAAAATCGATATTTTTTCCTTGAGAGACCCCTCCCCCCAAAATTTGGGGAATTACTGATCCGCGGCCCAAAAAAAGTCGTCCGACCCCCCCCTGACCTTGGGTCTCCGTCTGGATGGATCACCCGAACTTTTTATGGGTGGTATCTAATCAATCGATCTTTTTTGTTCGAAGTAGTGGCGTAAAAAATGAGAATTTCAGTTTCCGATTCGAGGCCCACTGAATTAATCAAGCAATTTCATAATTTCTATACATTTATTAGCCACCTACAAATTTGCTGCAATGATACAAATATACTTTTGGAAGAGAATTCGCTGGACTTATGGTTAAATAAATGTACTTAATATTATATTGATCGACGGCGCGAGGCGCCGAACAAATTTTCCGTTCTTGGCCCCTGAAATACCTTCATTTCAACGACATTTAGTCTTTGATCAGTCAAGAATTTCGTGCCGAATGGCAAAAACGCTCAAATTTTTTTGTGCCATTGCATATTTTTTGCGCCAAAAACCATATTTTGGAAGGGCACAAAAAGACTGGGTGAAAGCTAAAAATAATATTAAGCATTGGGGAGCGAGAACGGTCATTAATTTGATTGGTCGGAAAAAAGTGTCACCAGTTTGATTGGTCGAAAAATTGTCTACAGCTTCCTAACCGCAAGTATTAGCCTAAGCCTAAGCACTGTTTCTTTTTTCGCCAAATGTGTGTTTTCGGTGAAAAAATATGGAAATGCAAAAAAATTGTGGCTCTTATGCCAAATAGAGCAAAGTGTTTTGGTGATTCGAGATTGGATTCAATGGATTTTAAAAAATCTAGCTAGTTGTAGAATCCAAACCTTCGGTTGCTTGCCAGATTATTGAATTTTAGTTGCATGTTTTCAATATGAATTCCTCTACTATGTATGGAAAATGATTGAACTGACTCAAAATTAGACAGTTTATTCAAGAAATAAAAGTTAGATTTATTTTCTATCCTTTTAGAATATGAATAATAAAAAAAATTTCGTTTTTCGCGTCGGTATTGAACCAACATTTATATTTGTGTAAAATGTAACATTTATTTTTGTGTTAAATTAATTTCGTTTTTGTTTTTCATTAACATTACCCAAATAAAACATAATTATTATTATTTAACTATTACTATTGCTATTTTTATTATTATTAACGACACGCAAATCCAAGAAAAGATACAATCACAACAAAAATGTCTGCGACTGAAATTTTTTCCAATCGGCTATTTTCGTGCAATACATCATTCGGGAAACGTCTTTTTTGATGGTTTGTTATGATTATCTGACGTATAATTCAAGGCCAATATGCTCTTTAGGTTGATGGAAAATTTGTTCCACACTGCTTGCAGATAAGACTTCAAACTCGACAATGTTAATAAATTAACGGGTCTAAAAACACCAGAAGGCTTGAAAAATCTCAAAAACACTTTAAATAAAGCGTCTATGGGCATTTTTACTCGAAAAAACGACTTTGGGAGAATGGGTGAAAAAATTTTGATCCCTTTCCTTCCCCATTTGAGGAAAAGGCCGGCAGAAAAAAACAGTGGCTGTGTGCAAAAAAATCCTGGTGTCCATGACACATGAAGCGCAGAAGGAATAATTCAAGTTTTTAAAAATGTGGAAAATTTTTGGAAAATGAGGAAAACCATTTTGGGTCCGGTTCTCATGTGGAAAAAATCTTCGAGGAAAAAAATGGTGCTTTTCGTCAAACAGAGAATGTAGCCACTAATCCAAGCACACATAGCCAACTAAAAATAAGTCATCTTTACTCCAAAAATGATTTTCTTTCTATTGGGTGAATTCCGAAAAAATTTAGGAAAATTCCCCCCTTCTTTAAAGATCCTGGATACGGGTATTAAGAACCGTCAGAAATTTTCGAAATTTTGATCTTTTAAAGCTCACGGAAATGCATCTCTTCGGTTTTGAATTCCCCAAAATTTTTCCCACATTTTCAAAGTTCTTTCTCAGAAGACCCCAATTGAGGAGAAAACAGTGCATGTCGATCTCGCCATGGCATGCTTAACATACCTGTATTCAGGATTTTTAAAATGGGGGGCAATTTTCCAAAAAAATTTCAGAATTTACTGAATAAAAAGAAAATCATTTTTGCAGTAAAGACAACTTATTTTCAGTTAGTTTAATGTTTGCTTGGATTCAGGTTTTTTTGCTTAGGCTCGGTTGCAATGTGTAACACGAGGAAAAATTTTTGTTGCACAGATAACTTTTTTGTTGCTCGCTTTAAAATCAATAAATTAGCCTATTTTTATCGGAAAAAATATCAGAAGCTAACTTTCTTGTATTTCATTCGATTTACGTCGGTTTTTAACTTTCAAAACCCAATTTTCCGAGTTTTGGAGAGAAAATGAAAAAAGCGCTGGAATATTTTTTTTGAATTTGGATCTTCTGAAACGCGGGAAAATGAATCTCTCCAACAGATATTCATGAATAGAAGTTCTAAAATCGCAGTCTAGAATTATGTCTTCAATTTCCATCTTCAATAAATGCATAAGTCCAGGTTGCAAACGTTAAAAAAATTCCAAGCATCGAGAGAAAAAATTGAGAGAATTGATGAAAAATCTCAATTTTGGGCGACATAATGGACTGTTAACGATTAGAAAATGGAACGAGCTAACTTGATTGATGGAAACTGTTGAGCATTAATTAGTAAGTCGAGGTAGATATGCTAACGGCCGCGCCTGATAGAAAATAGATAAGATTACACCCATGACCGGCGCGTTTTGACCCTTTTAAGTCCACCAAAACGCATTTTTTCGGTTTTGAATTCCCCAAAATTTTTTCCTCAATGAGAACCATACCCAAAATTTTTTTCCTCATTCCGAAATTTTTTTTCCTAAAAACACCTCATTTGAGGGGAAAAAACGGTGCCCCCAACTTGATCAACCCTGTACCCAACCCCCCCCCCCCCCCCCAAACTCGGAAAAATGGGATAAAATGAGGAAAAAAGCGGCTTTTTTGGGAAAATTTTCGAATATTTTTCGACCCCTCCCTCAAAATTTTGGAAATGTTGGGACCCACATTCCCGAAATTTTGGGTTTACCCTTCCCCAACTGGGTTTACCGTATCCCCAATTGGTCGGAATTCTTACAGGTATGGCCCGAAATGAATTTTACCCGAAAAAATTGATGAAAAATCGCTTATTTCGGCGAAATACTGACTGTTAACGATTAGAAAATGAAACCAGCAACTTGATTGATAGAAACTGTTGAGCATTAATTAGTAAGTCAAAGTAGATATGCTAACGGCCGCGCCTCACGTAAATTCAGCAACGGAAAAATTAAAAGTCCTCTATGATGACAAGTGAGAACCCAAAAGGGATATTAATCTTTCCGGCGCGAAGCGCCGGGAAAATTTTTTGGGTATTGATATTCTGCGACGCTAGAAAATCAATTTTCCGAACATTTATTTCAAGAATTAGATTTGAATTTTGTGTTCAAAAGTCGTAATTTCTAGAATTTTACTTGAAAAATATATGAGTAAGCAGAGTATAAATTTCCAGAAGATATTTCCATGAAGCATTTGAATTGATTTTACGTTAAAAAAGAAATAACTGCATCAAAAAGCTTAAACTTGACGTATTGATCTTTCTCAAAAGGAAAAAATGCGAATCTTCATCAAATATCCATACCTGTAGTTGGGGGGGGGTTGGGGGGGACCCCCCCCCAACTCGGCCAACCCTGTAAGGTAAAGTGGGGTAACTTTGGCCACGGGGTAACTTTGGTCAGTTTCACTTGACACATCGCCGAATTTTTTCTCTGTAAGATATGCAGATACAACTTAGCACACTAATGTCTAAGTGATCAGTGCATGTTACTGTGAAAGGAAATTGAAATCCAAATTAAATTGAGAAATTTGTGGGTGGATAAAGTTGAAATTTTTTTTAATGAAAATTTTCAAATTGAAAAAAATTTGGGTTCCACTCATCTGCTGCACTCAAAACTTTCACTAACAATTAAGTGTCTTTAGAGAGTTTCTCTTTTCTGTTTTGTATAAAAAAATAACTACCCATTTTCGAGCAAAAAAATCGGTCCAAAAGCGGGAAACTTTGGCCAGTTGGCGGGAAACTTTGGTCAGGGCGGGTAACTTTGGTCACATTATATTTTGGCGGGTAACTTTGGTCAACTTAAAATTTTTTGAGCCACACATTTTTATACTTATAATAATTTGATCTTACTTCTTTTTCAGACGAATTATTTTATCCTGTATATAATTTTCATCGTTTACGTACATCACAATGTGGTCAGGCATTACAAAAGAAAGCTAGATGCTCGCAAATACCCGACTAATTACTCAACAGGCGATAGTGTACCACTTCTAGTAGTCTATGATGGCAAGAATTTGTGGGACGATTGGTGCTTAAGGTGGGTTGAATTCATTAACTATGCTGTTACAGAAAATGGATGGATGGAAAGTAATTCATTGATTTTTTGTTATATCTCTTTGTCTCATGATTCTTTCATTTAGATGCTTCTATAATTGGTTTTACAACAACTTTTTGCCATTTATTCGCAAAACAAATGATTCTGAGCATCATATTCTGATTTTGGATGGGCATTCATCTCACATAGGTTACAGATTAGCAATAAAAGCAGCTAAAGAAAAAGTTACATTGCTTCTTTTGCCATCCCATACTAGCCATGCTCTGCAACTTCTCGATGTTGGTGTGTACAAACCCGTCAAAGCAGCTTGGCGCTAGATAGTGGAACATAGTAAATCGGATTCAATGGGGAAAGTTTCGAAAAAAAAACATTCCTGCTTTATTGAAAAAGTTGGTTCAAACGTCTTTCAAGCAAAATCATTTCAAATTTGGTTTCAAGGGTAGCGGCTTATACCCAATGCATCATGACAAAGTTATGGCCAAATTTTGTGGTGAAAGTAGTGCCTTTGCCTATGAAGAAGAAATTATATAAAACATAGTGACATTTATGGTGACAAAGCAAAAGTATAATTTGAAATATTTAGGTGACCAAACAACTCTCGAACCATTTCAAAAAACTCGAAATGCATCAACTCCAAAATCTGACAGTAAGTATATTTTCTAAAACCACACTAAATTACTCAATGATAATTTGTTTATGGAGAAACTGAACTTGCCCGAAAATACATCGTCTTCTTTAATGTTCAGTCCACTATCAAACGGTACCTTGTAGACACTTTGGAACATTTATATGCGATTGAATACTAAATTAATGCATATAATAGTACAACAAACATAGTACAACAAAATTTATTGGCATTGTCTTTTCCGTCATCGACTTCAATGTTTGAAAGTATGTACTTTTGTTACAAAATTTACAGAGGAATGATATCTAAAATTTTCAGAAATGCCCACATCGTCGGCATCGGCCATCAATGATGTTACACCATTGAGACGTATGACAGCCAGTGTCATCAAGTATCTTCAGAAAGTACATGCTAAAAACGAGTCGAAAAAGTCCAGAAAACGTCTTTGACATGCGCTTGGCCAATCTTTAATGGAACTGGAAGTCTGTGCTCAACTGAAAGAATCGAAAAAAGCGAAAAGCACTAATGTGTGTCGCATTTGCCGTATTCAATGGACTCATAACAATTAATCTTCCTTTAAATTTGGTTAATCTCTCATGTATTTTGATCTTGAAAATGCACATTTATCATTGTTTTAGTTTACCTCATATTTTTGTGTGTCGACCAATGTTACCCACCAATAGGTGGGTAAGATTGGTCGACACGTTAATTTTTTTCCGTTAATAAATTTTGAACGATTGATATTTTTATTTTCATTCATATTGATATTTTCATGTACCTCTCAACTTGCTGTATCTGAATAACACAATATTTTTCACGTCAGGCACTTTTTTAGGTCAACTGACCAAAGTTACCCATCATAGGAACAGCCGGGAGTAGATTTACGAAAACCTTTTTGCTGTTGATGATATTCATCATTTTCAGCTGAAATTTTGTGACAATAAAGTCGATGGTTATGTTACCTCATATCCAAAATTTGTTTTGTTACGTTCTATCTGTGGTGAGATATAACGATTTTACTTGTCAAAAAAGTAACTTGAACAGAAATTATAATGGCGACCAAAGTTGACCACCATGGTGGGTAACCAGGGTTCATACAAAGTTGGAGAAAAAAAATTCCCTGTGTTTTCCAGGTTTTCCAGGTTGACAAATGAAATTTTCCAGGTTTTTATAATGATGAAATATACGTATTCTGAAGAAAAATACTGAATAATAGAAACATGTGTGAGCTTAAGCATCATCAAAAATAGAGTACTAAATCAAAAAATTTATTTCAAATTCTTGCGCAACCTAGCGCCGAAAAATTTTGATTCCGAGGCCTCTAAAACGTCAAAAAATTAATTTTTCAGCACACTCTTATGTATAGCTACCGATAATCAATCGTGAACTTTTCACCATTTGATTGGTGAAAGCGTTAAAACATTTTTCTAACGTTTTCGTATATCAAGAGTCAGTAATTTACCAATCATAATTATTTATGATATATATAAACCAACGTATAAACCATAAAAAAGTGTGATAGATATTTTACTTCGGACTCGGATATCGGTAATTAATGCGGTGCAGAGCATCGGAAAAAATCTGGATTTTGATATTCTATATCGTTAGAAAATGACTATTTTTAATATCTATTTCCTGCCTGAAAAGTCTAATTTGTCAGTGAATTCAACATGTTTTCAGTCAGGCAAACTAAAATTCAAAAATTAGGCATTTCAGACAGAAGAACCTCGGCTATTGTCCCACGCTTAATCATTTTCCAAATGCAAAAAGTTATCTTCACGAAAGTCGAAAATTCTAAAGAACCACAAAACGACTTTGTGGAAATAATCTAGAAAAACCTAGGTTTTAGTCAAATATGTGAAAAAACAATACAATGTCAAACATTCATCCATAACATGCTGATGTTTAAAAGCTATAAGCCAGCATAAGCTTGGTCGACATTTTACAACCGCACAACAGAAATGATAACACGAATCATAAGTGACTTGAAATTCGGCGCGCAGCGCCGGAAAATTTTCGATATGTTTTCTTAAAAACGCATAAGAATGCATCTCTGGACAGGAAACTCACCTAATCGTAAGGGTTGCTAGGCTCTGATTTTTACAAGCCATGTTGGCTTGTGTCCCTAAATTTTTAGGAGTCAATCTGAATTTTTAGAAGCCATCGCTCCTAATTGCCTAAAAAAACCCTGACCAGACTCGAATTCTTTTTTGCTCGCAAATATGAATGCTCTATATGGCCGAAAAAATTTTGTTCATCAGTTTCCAATTTTCTGGCATAAATGAGGAGTTCTCGGATATTACCCTTTACAATCCAATTGAAACGTTGACTTTGACATAATAATTTGAAGGCTAAATTAAAAGTTGAAGTTGAAAAACTAAAAAAAAACGATCTCAAATACTCGATGATTTACAGCAATTTAACTTTCAATGTGCATAGTTGAAAAAGAAAACTCGCCGCAGCGCGGCGAAAAAATTTGACGATTTTCCTCTACTTTTCAACACAAAATATTTATTTTTCCACAAAATTCCCTGTGTTTTCCAGGTTTTCCAGACCTGAAAAAAAATTCCCTGTGTTTTCCAGGTTTTCCAGGTTGTGTATGAACCCTGGGTAACATTGGTCAAAAAGTGAGCTCTTTTCAACGATCAATGGTAGGCTAAATCTGCATGCTACTTATGAAATGATGTGTTTAATCGATTTGTCTGACATTTTTGACATATGAGTTCAATGAAACATTTTTACGAATTCCGCATGTATAACAAGTTATATGTTGGAGAAGTCGAATTGACTCGATTTTGACCAAAGTTACCCCACTTTACCTTACCCAAAATCATTCCCCCCCCCCCAGTTGGGAAAAAATTAAAAAAATTTGCCAAAAAGTGTATGTTTTTTGGCCTTTTTTGGGAAAAATTTCGACTTTTTCCTACCCCCCCTCCCCCCCAACTGGTCGGAGGTCTTACAGGTATGCAAATATCATGATGAAATATTGAAGATTACCAATGAAAACATGATAATACGTTCAAGATAATGAAAACTATTATAGATTATATGATAAATGAAGGTAGACATGCTAAAAGCTGCGCCTGAGCTAAGTAATGCATAATAATGACTATTAAAGTTATAATCGGCGCGAAGCACCGGAAAATTTTGAGATTATGACCTTCCAAAATGCACCAAAATGCATCTTTTCTGTATGCGATCCCCAAAATTTTTTTCTCCAAATGGGGAAAGAGCCCAAAATTTTTTTCCCCTTTCCGAATTTTTTTCCCCGAAAAAGCACGATTTGGGGGAAAAAAACAGTGCCCATATGACCGGCGAAGCGCCGGAAAATTGAGATTTTGACCCTTTTAAGTCCACCAAAACGCATATTCCCGGTTTTGAATTCCCCAAATTTTTTTCTACAATGAGAATCATACCCCAAGTTTTTTTCCTCGAAAGACCCCATTTGACGAAAAAATACGGCGAATACGGGCCTTCCATGCTTATCACTGATTCACAGTAAAATCAGGTCTCTCCCTCTCGAAATCTGTTTATAAATAAACGAAAAAACATTCTGGTTGTGGCATATAAATCGACATACTGCCACCGTGCATCAGTCTGCAATCAAGGCGAACACAGCGACAACTCGTCAAACATGATGAATAAAATATTGAATGAAACAAACTATGCTGCGCAAAAACCCGAGAAAAATGACTTGAAAATCGGCATTGTCGTACTTCACCGCCATGTACCGCGTGGCGCCGCTTTTTCTCTTCATACTAGCAACGCGACGCGCTTTGTCATATTTCGCCCCGCGCTACCGCGCGACACCGCTTTTTTACTTTCGGGGTTTGCTTCCTGAATAAAGAAGTTCTCGAAAAAATTGTAAGCATCGTTTCTGGAGCTGCTAATTGCACTTGGCAATTAGCAGAATACAACATCATGCCGTGGAAACGTACTTACACCTAATTTGAATGTTAATAATTTTTCCTCACTCATATCTCCATTGTAAATTATGTATCAACAGCACAACCTACAGTCTCTTTTTCTAGAAATGCTTTGGAATAAAAAAGTGGAGAGCAAGTATCACTCTACATTTAAACAATTTACAGATTCTGCCCAACGAATCCTCACGAATTTTTTACTCCAAAAATCGTTTAATAAACGGTTTGTGTAAACGACTTCGAAGGCGGTCCATTTTCCATTTACAAACACTTTTTAAAAACGAACATATTTCCAATACTCCTGAAAATCTATTCCTGAATACGTCATTAATAATACCTATGGGAGAAAATCACAGGAAAAATTTCTGAGTGCATGGCCAAAACTTATCAATCATGGATTTTTCAGAACGATTTTTTCGGAATGTAGCGGGAGGAGGTTGGGGTATTAACCACAGCAGATCTGACACCCCCAATAATGATTTTCACATATTTGGCTAATATAGGTAGAAAAAATGCTGCTTGTACTGGCTGAGTCTCCAAAGAATTTCTATGTTGTGCATGTATAATTGAGAGGCGTGATAAAATAATACTTGAAAAGTGTCATAATTCACAATTCAGGTACATACCTGTAAGAGGTTCGACCAGTTGAGGGCGGGGGGGGGATAAACCGAAAATTTTGGGGTGGGGGTCGAAATTTGCAAAATTTCTGGGAGGGGGGTCGAAAAGACACCAAAAAATTCGAAAAAAATTTCGCCAAAAAGGGTAAAAAAGCCACTTTTTTCTTAATCTTGGGGGTTGGGTATAGGGTTGACCAAGTTAAGGGTCCAACACCCGCCCCCAGTTACAGGTATGTTCATGTAAAAAATATGATTGAATGGCATATACAAATGTTATAGTATGCATCAATATGTTATAGCGATAATATATAACAGCCTTATAACACATGAGTAGGCCGAAAATTTCGTTTGGGTTTAACTTTGAGAGTGGTATCGCGCGGCGCCGCAAAAATAGAAAAATCTATTCGTACTTCTCAGGCGGCACCGGGCGGGACCTCGCTGTGAAGCATGACAGGGCCTTATGCGTTACAATAAGTACTAGCATTGAAATTTGTGGAAACTGTAAACCGAATGGAGAAAAGGGTTGCTCAACAACTCCACAACCGGAAAGTATACATCGTTGGTTAAGTCGCTGAAGAAAAGTTCGAATTTTTCACCGATCATCGAGCGGGTAAACATTTTCCAGCCAAGGCCTCATCACGTAACGACCGTTTACATAATTTTCAAAATAAGAATCCAATAATGGGTGTAAAATCCTCGTATTAGTCACCAATTCTAAATTTTCTTGCACAACGTATCCAACTTGAGGAGCATTAGAATTGACACTCCTGATATCGACTAGAACTGCATAATTTGGCGAATTATTCCACTCCTGAAAATTACGCATAAAATCAAACATGGACAACTCTTCAAGCCTAGCATGCTATGATTTTAACTTTCTAGTCAGCTGTACATGAAACGGCATAATTATAGAATCGGGGACGACAACGGTCTAACATTAGGAGGTTAGTGAAGAGGGTGCGGTTAAATATCGGCCAGTCTGCTTGATGAGACGATAATTTTTATCGTGTCTCAGATTAATACACCAGAGAAAGAGATGCCCATGTGCATGCTTATTAATTACGAAATTTAATGAAAATAAAAAGGCACTTGTGCGCTTCATGACCAATCGATTATTTTCCAAGTTGCTTCACGCACTTTACACAAATTGGACTCAGGTTTAGGCTTAATCTTGGGCTTAGACTTAGGAGAGCAATTTATCCTTACTTTTTCCGACGAAACGGAACGGAACACAATCGACGGAACGTAGTTCGGTTGGAGGTTATCATCGGTCGTTTTCCACAAAATTACATTATACTTTCCGACCGAAAGTAGATTTCCAGATTGAACGTTTGAAGCTGTTGACGATCTGTTCCATTCCGTTCCGTCGGAAAAGGGAAGTATGAATGGCCCTTTAAGACACACTTTCTGAGAAAATTCAGCGTCCCATACAGAGAGTTGTGATAAGTAAACAATTGACCCCACCTGAAAATCACATATTTGGTGTAACTTGATGCGCTAGATACGAAAATCGTAATCATTTCCCGGAAATTCAAAACTTGCAGATATACTTCTTCCAACTTTTGCAAGTTTAGGTACGTCAGACAACGTGTTCTGAAAATTTACTCAATATTAGGCTAATGAATGGGCCACAATTTATTAAAATTAGGAGTACAGTGGTGCTCGAGTCGAAAAATCAAATTTTGAGAGCTAAAATTATCATTTTTTTCATAAAAATCACCGTATATACCACTAAAGCTCACAAGCCCAAGAAAATTTTCTATACAATAGATAGTCTACGATGTCTTCTACCTGCTGACAAAAAATACCGGAAATCCATGTACTGCTAGAGAGTCGCAGGACTTAGAGTATGAATACCAACTTATTTTCTGATAATGGGAGAACCAAAACTTCATGCATTTCAAAAATGAGACATTAGCATGCTAAATTCGTATGGTAAATATTACTGTAATACTCACCTTGCATAATAAGTAAGCTATAAATGTGCTATAAATACTATAAAAAAATATGCATAATAAATAATACACCCCAAGGTTAGGAATTTTCGCATTTTTTAGCATTTTTTCTGTCTATTTACGAGACTCAAGATATATTGGCCTATGCAAGACCTAGCTTTATAGTTGAACATTCAGTAGATGCGGAATACAATGCTGTATAATGTGGTATAAATTTTCCCCCCATTTTGCATTTTACACTTTCCAGTAGGTTTTGAAGTGTTAAAAATGAGACGACAAAAATGTTTAAAAAGCTGGGTTTCCACAAAAATGACAATAGGGACTCGCTGCTGAAGCTCAAAAGGACCGATAACCCAACTATGCAGTAGATAGTTCACCACGTCTCCTAAATACCTACAAAAAATGACAAAAATTCACGTACTGCTTAGGGAGAGTTAAATGTGCAGAAAACTGCTAACTATTTTAGTCGATAAAGTTTGATTTGCAATTATCCATCAACAAGAATTGGCTTTTCTTGAAAATTTATGTCCCAGATTAAAGGATAGTAACGCATTGGAAATGGACATAAATTGAAGAGCAAGCTTTTGAAACACATAGGCTCCTAAGAAAATACTTCAGGTCATACAGTGTTGGGCCATTCATATCGTCTGTTTTATATTCTTCACCTAAATCGTCTGATTCAGTAGGATAGTACTAGATTTCTCTGCATTCAGGAAGGTGACTGAACTATTTTCTATGACCAGAAACTCCACCAAAAGCCATCGCACATGTAATAAATTCTTTTGAGTTTGTGCATGCAGTCTGTTTGATGCCATTAATCTCACTTCCTCAAGAAGCATTAGAAGAATTCTACACTATAGGCACCAATATTGTAGGATAGAGGTGGGCATTCAAAAGTTAAAGAACAAGTAGACCGCTCATGTCACAACAAAAATAGTTTCAGCCAAGAAATTTAGATGAAGGACTTTGTCTCAAACAAGAGTTTGGCCCTGAAATAATAATCAGTCAGACTGACGCACAAAAAAGGATAGTTTCCAAAAATGAACCAACAGTGCAATAAGTTGCAGGTTTCTGGTTGTTAGAAGCAAGTCGCCTTCGCGAAACTGAGGAGCTTAGGAGCTGCTGAAGCAAACGATTCATGTGAGGAAAATGAAGCAGAAGCTATAAAATATCACAAAATATATCCCGCGAATTTGAATATGGGAAGTGATTCATTCCAGAGGGACTGCTTCAAGTTTGATGCTTTGTTTTTTTCTTCATGTCTACTCCTAATAGCTCAAGATCATCTAATCTGAAGCATGAAATTTCGACAAAAGCCAACCTTTTTTAATCAAAAATTGATAATAAAAATTTATGAACTAGAATAGTTCACGGTTTTTTTTTTGTAGATTTAACCCTACAGCAGTACATGAAGTTTTGTCATTTTTCGTGGGAAACTAGGGGACATCACGAACTATCCACTGCATGGGGAAGTTTTCGGATCTTTCGAGCTTAATATTTTTTGTGGAAACGATCAGCTTTTTAAACCATTTTTATCGTCTCATTTTCAACATTTTAAATCTTGTTAAAAAGTTGAAAGAGAAAGAGGAAAAAAATTTTTGTTCCACATTATGGAGCATTGTATTCCGCATCTACTGAATGTTCAACTATAAAGCCCGGTTCATACTTCTGCTCGTTGCTCGGCGAGCGTGCTCAGAGATGTTCGGCGAGCACAGCGTCGAGCAAGCTGCTCGCCGAGCATCCTCGGCGCGCGAATATTCGCTCGTCGAGCAGAACCCCGAGCACAAAAAATTTGCTCGCCGAGCATGCTCGGGGTAGTAGAAACTTTTTCTACTCCTCCGAGCATGCTCGGCGAGCAACACATAAGTATAGACGCGTCTCAGACTGAGATAATTTATCAAAAATTAAACAATGCGCGCACGATCAATGCCATGGGCGCTCTGATCGGCCGGTAGTAGGCATGTATCGGGCCAGAGAGTATCGGATCGGGTCAGACGATTAAAATACCAAATCGGGTCACGGGTCGGGTCAGAGACATCTATCAAACCAGGTCAGGGGTCAAAAAATATGTTCAGTTCATAAAGTGTAACACAAGCACATACTCGGGATTTTACATTATTTGTTTATTATTTAGTGCAAATAAACATTGAAAATGAGAAATGACTATTGCTTTTAAATAGTAATTGCTGCTTTGAGAAACGAGAAATGAATCGAGACAAGGGAAATGAGAAATAAATTTTTCTCTTATTCAAGGCAAAAAAAGAAAATCAATCCGATCTAAGATTACTGGAAACAGATAAGCAAATCTGAAATGATAGCCAAAGGCCAAAGATGGCATGCCCTTCTTGTCTGCCGAAATTATGTTTGTTAAGAATTTCATTTGTTGCTTAATCTCAAAAACTGCTCCTTGAAAACTTTCTCTCAGGTACAAGATTTATTTTTGTCTCCTTTTTATCAAGTGCATGTAAATTAAAGAATGACCAACATCGGTGTTCACACAAAACTATAGAACTTTTTTAATACAATAGGAATTACATAACACTTAATTTGAAACAGTATTTCACTTCGAGAAGTTTTGCTTTCAACATGATATGGTTGAATACTTCGTGAATTATGGAAATTGAACGATTTTCAAGCATACTTTTTCAGAAAGTGAAGGCTGAAAATTATTCAACAACCATTGTGTCATAATGCATTGAAGGGAAAAAGCACGTTGTCATTTCATTCAATATTTTTCTCATCACAATTAACCAAAAGTAACCCAAGATTTACACTTGCCCAGTAAGTAATCACATGCAGGGCTGAGTAATGCAAAAATTGCCGTAGAAAACAGGATATTATCGATCATAGCTCGCCCAAAAAACCATCGGCCGATACTTAAAAAAGCCAATTATCAACCGATGCCGATACATCGATCATTCCCTAACTTCATTGGAAAACTACCGAGAAAATTTTATTCTTGAAATATATGTAATAATGACTAAATTAATCTCATGTAGAACACAATTTTATCTGTTTTTTCTTCTAACAGTGAAAATGATCAACTGAATTTTTTGACCCGCGGGTTTTTGACACGCGTGACCTTCAAGGATAACTGGATAACGGCTAAGGTCAAGTCTTTTCTCATCCTTCGGGTCAGAAAACATTGTGTAGGATCGGGTAGTATGGCTGGTCAAAAGCTCCGATACATCTTTAATCCCTAGATTTATTTGTAGGATTTCATTTTTTTGTTGTAAAGTTTTTGCAATGTCTGTTCGAAAAAAATTACCAGATGATGAAAAATTGAACGTATTGAGCTTGTTCGTAAAAAAGAATTCCTGTTAAACGTTTGATCCCCTGATTACAAGGACGTTAGGAAAAAACGCCATGTTTTCAAGGTACTTATTTTATGGTTCGCACATGGAAAGAAATAAGTATGCATTTTAGGAGAAAATTTGCTCGCGAAGTATGAATCAACTCCACCTTGCTCGCCGAGCATGCTCGGAGCTGTGCTCTGAGACGCTTGCCGAGCATGCTCGGGGTAAATTTGTTCGCCGAGCAGAAGTATGAACCGGGCTTTAAGCTAGGTCATGCATAGGCCAATACATTTGAAGTCTCGTAAATAGACAGAAAAATGTCAAAAAACGCGAAAATTCCTAACTTTGGGTATTGTAGTTATGTGAATCCTATTTATTATGCAAGTTGAGCATTACATTAATATTTAGCATACGAAACTTGTTCTAATTTCTCATTTCTAAAATGTATTAAGTTTTGATTCCCCCACAATAGGGGTAGCAAGGCATTCATACTTCAAGTCCTGCGACCCTCTAGCAGTACATAAATGTTCGTAGTTTTCTGTCAGCAGGTAGAAGACATCGTATTTTGTGGTGCTTCCGAGCTTTAGCGGTATATACGATGATTTTTGTAAAGAATGCAAATTTTTGCTCTCAAAATTTGATGTTTAAAGCACCAGTTTATTCTTACTACGTAATTTACACTAATGAATCCTACAGTAAATTGTGGCCCATCGATTACCCTAATACTGGGTAAATTTTTAGAAAACGATGTTTAACGTACCTTAACCTGCAGAAGTTGAAAGAAGTGTATGCCAAAAATCGAGAAAATCGAAAGCTGTCATTTTTTGTCTTACTGTACCTATAAGAGTTTTGATTTTCAGACGAAATAAATATCATTTTTGTTGCTAGCGCATCAGTTTACACCAAACATGTGGTTTTCAGGTAGGGTGAATTTTTTACTTATCATAACTAAGTTGAATCCTCTCAGAAATCGTGTCTTAAGCTTACGCTTATGCACCTGTGTTAAAAAGCTGGAAAAATCGATAAGCCGTAAAGTGCATGAGTATCAACAAAACTACGAAATTTGAGCACATTTTAATGTACATTTTCGATTCGTCATAAATGAATTAAAATTTTCGAATTTCAAATGCAGATCATCTCTGCTTTAGCCTGTTAATTTTTTTCAAACTTCCAAAATTTATTTTTCAAATAAATAATGCTAAGTGTATTTCAAAGTTGTGAAGTCGCACAGGAAATTATAGACCGAAACGGTAAGTCATGGCAAGGGAAGTAAGGCAACAAGAAGTACGAAAATGAAAGCATTTGCATTGTGTGCAGCTCAACGTTGAGTTTTTGACTCTAACTTTTCTGATGATTTTATTCTCATTTTTTCTCACTTGATGATTGTTAAAGTAAGGCAGTTTGGAATAGGAATATTTTTAATAATTATCGTCAGTTTTTTTTTGTACTCGGTCCATTTGTACTCGTACAAACGACCTCTCAAAAACGATTGGGGGTCGTTCCCGCGAAAGGCCCGTTCCCGCGAAAGGCCCGTTCCCGCGAAAGGCTCGTTCCCGCGAAAATTGTATATGTTATACTGTTGTCGTATGTTTATACGTAGGGGGGTTCGTTGCCGCGAAAGGCTCAGTATGTTATACCGTTGTAGTATGCTTATACGTAGAGGAGCTCGTTCCCGCGAAAACTTTATATTATTCTATGGTAGCGTATCTTTTATGATAATTCATTAGGACTCAAAAACAAAGGAACGTTTTTATTTTTCTTCTACAAAAGTCAAACATTTTTTTTCATACCGCCTAAATTTAATCTTCTACAACAACTACGCGTGATTTTTTTCCAACCAGATGCCTGAGCAAAAAAACATTTTTTGGATGTGTATGCCTATTTTTAGCTTTTGAAAGCTCATTTAATATGCGTCTTTTTAAAATCCGTATGTATGAGATAGGCACTCCCAGACCACCCACACCTGTAAGAGTTTCATTGCAGTAGTGCATAAATAAGCTCTTTAATTCTTTAATCTTTAATTTATCATTTTTAATTGTTTTATTTTTTATCTTAATTAAATCTTTTTTTTTGTACGAAAAATGTTTTGCATATGCCTGTAAAATTTTCGCGTTATCGAGCCTTTCGCGGTAACGGGCCTGCCCTTTCGCGGGATCGAGCCTTTCGCGGTATCGGGCCTGTTCGCGGTATCGGGCCTTTCGCGGTATCGGGCCATACCCCTCAAAAACCGTTTGTACTCCGAATGCTACGAATGCACACACACAAAACAGTCGATCATGAGGCACAGAACATGCACTAGTAAAATATTCCACAGAAAGCTTTTATTATTATGCCATAGACGCTAGTTGTTATCGATGCGGACGCATAACAAATAAGTCCTAACAAATCCATTGATACTGAATACTGACGGCTGTTGAGTGATGAAAATTTTTTTTGTTTAAAAATTTTCGTTTGTACTGGTACAAACGAAGCCAAAATTTTCGTTTGTACTCTGGACTGTTTCGCTTGTTAAGTACAAAAAAACGCCGATCATCATCAATAATGACATTAAAAAAGTTAGAAGCTCAGTTTTTGCAAAATTTGGAAACAGTGGACACGAGTCGATTTTGTCACATATGTATGACCAGATATCCGGATATCCGTATATCCGACCTCTCCGAAAACCCGGATATCAAAAAATAACCCAAGAAGATTAGTAGTTCCGATCTACAGTAAAAGTACTCGGGACGGTCTTCAGGCATATCCATGACGAACGAGGGAAATATCTTCTGAGTCAAATCAAAAATTCAAACACTTCCAAAGTGTGATGCCTGTAGACAGGAATTAAATCAGTTTTTCAAAATGCTTCGAAAATAAAAATGGCACGAATGAGCGCTGTCTTGAAAAACTTTCTTACAAATTTTACACATAAAAAAAATTGTGACGGCAGATTGAATGAAACGAAAAATTTTTACTCCCGTTTGACGCGTGGTCCAATAGAAAAAAATGAACAGTATATAACTTGCTTTACGGTCTTATTATTAGGCGCACTCACTATTCCTTCATTATAACATGGAATCGAGAGTTTATATCAAACTTTCGACCTGTAAAAGGGAGCATGTCATTTTAAAATGTCAAAAATAAATTCGAAATGAGGTGAAAAAGTCATTTAAAGCTTTTTTGTACACTTTCCTATAAGATGCCGCAGAAATTTTTCTTTATTTCTGAAGCCACTAATGTCCAAGACATTGTATTAAAATTTAAATCAGGTTTGTATACTGTTTTGGGAGCTGTAGATGTCTGCGCATCTTCGAAATTGATGCAAAAATGCTGTTCGATGCCACCAAATATGCCGTCATACAGTATTTTTTCTCCTACCAGGCGGACCTTTTTCGGCTGGTAGGAAACATAAACTGAGTTTTCTGTACAGTACGGATTTTTTGATGTACAGTGAAACCTAAAGCCTGACAACCCTTTTGATTAATTTATAGGATTTATTGTCTGAAAATTCATTTCATGCGTTTTAAAACGAAAAATCCTGAAAATCTTCAGGAGTTACGCGCCGATTTTAAATGATTTATAATTCTACATATCATTTCTAAGTAACGGTTGAAAAATATCGTCCTATCTTCTGCTTACAGCTTTTAAACATCAACACATCATGGATGAACGTTTTATCTTGTATTGTTTCTTGAGATATTCAAAAAAATCAAGACTTTCCTCGATAATTTTCTTGAAATCTTTATGCAGTGTTTGAATATTTTAGTGTTTTGTGAATATAAAGTAACCATTTGGAATATGATTCAAACATCGTCGGCGCAGAAAAATGACAGATGTTTTTTCTGCTCGAGGAATACAAACTATCGGGTGCGTGCTCAATTTTTGTATTGAATAAATGTTGCAAAATGATTCATTCTCCTGCATTCTAGAGCATTGAAATTTAGAAAATTATTCGACAATACGCACCGGAATTGACGATCTTTGACAGAGGAATGGAAAGCATGCGGCTGAGTTTTTCGAAACCTTCATTCGCGTTGTTTATTTCATCTGAAAACACTCTTTTGATGCATTATTATGACTATCGGTGCTAAAAAACCGTGATTACGATCGATAACCTAAAATAAGATGAAAAATGCATTTTCCGACATCTTAGAAGCCTTGAAATGAAAATTAATCGATAGTTTTGTCAGGCTTTTCATTATTTTCCTCCAAAACTCATGAAACCCAGTTGCATAAGTTTAGAACTGATACAATTTGAATGACGTCCAACAAAATTAGCGTTTAATCATTTTTTTCTCATAAAAGTAAGTAAAGTTACAAATTTTAGAGTGAGCAACCGTTTTCGTACTTTTAAAACGTTTACTTTGAACTAATGTTATATATATAGCCTACAAGAAATGAAGCAAGTAGAAAATAATAATTGCACTAGAGATGTATCGGGTCCAAAATTTTAAGAATATCGGGTTCGGCTTCTGGTCCGGGTCCAAAATTTTAAAAATATCGGGTTCGGGTCCAGGTTGGGGTCATAAATTTCGAGAATATCGGGTCAGCGTGGTTTTTAGCGGCACGCCCCCATTAGCGGTGCCGCAAATGGCAGTTCGACTCCATTAGCGCAAAAACATTTTATTAGCGCACAGTTACCGTACCTACTTATATTAATCATAGTGAATTCTGAAGTAAAAATTTGGTCATTAGCGCTCCGCATTCGTTTTCAACCATACATGTAACGGAGCCCCGAAGTCTGGGGGGGAGGGTTGGGCGACTTTTTTGGGGCCGGGGGTCAGTAATTCCCAAAACATTGGGGGGAGAGGTCTCTCAACGAAAAAAAATTCGATTTTTTCACGAAAAAAGTCCGAAAAATAGTTCAAAAAATAGTAATTTTTCCCTAAAAAGACTGAAAAATGTATCCATGGCGCCAGGAGCCAAGAAAATTCACATTTTTTACCATTTTTCGTTCAAAAAATTGACATTTTTTAGTATTTTTCCAACCAAAAGTATGGGAGCCCCCACGGCTACCATATGGCTAGCCACTGGATTGGAAAATCCTGGGGGGGCGGTCGCCAAATGGCTAGCCATATGGTCGATGATTTCTGGGGGGGGGTTCCCATAGCACTTCCCCCCAATTACATGTATGTTTTCAACTTATCATATTCAAGATAGAACTTCTTAACAACTGCATCTCAAAATGGATGTGAGAGAGACAACATCATATCGAAATCGTATGGTTTGGTTGAGACACAATTATTCGATTCACGAATCTTTCGTGAAATATTAGTGACTAAGCATCGCCATAATTTCATTTTTGATCCTTAGATGAATATTATTAATAAACATCTAGATTGAAAAGACGACGACTAGAAGGAAAACGGCCGAGTGAAATGCATCTCTAGTAGACTCACCGCTTTGTTTTCTGGACGAACTTTTCTGAGCCAATCTACTGGTGCCTTGGCTTTTTCGTCCCAACCGACTATGACACCCAAAAATCCCCGTTTTTTGTGACGCACGACTTGACCAACTTTATATAGAATTACTGGTGCTCTATAGGTTCGAGGCGTTAGGGAAACTGCAAAAAGAAACTTATCACAACAGACGAAGAATCAAAGGGAGGGCTTTGTCAATAGATGTTAAAAAATATTTTCAATACATACGCAAATCATCTATTCAGTCAAAAACAATTGTAACTCCCTTATGCTAGAGGGTAAACGCCTTTTTGGGGGGAAGGGATGGGTTTGCCAATTAAGCTCATCTGGAAGAGGTATCTGATAATTTCCGAAAATCGAACTTTGGCATAAAAATTGCTGAAAGTGTATCGAAAATGCAAAAACTCGCAAAATTTCCGTAAAAAAGGCGATGCGTCATAAAATTTGACTTTTTCCAAACTTTTTTTTGATAAAATTAGTCATTTTTAGCCTAAAAACTGACATTTTTCCAAGGTTTTGGTCTGATGATGGTGGGACATCGGAAAACTGCTCTGATTTTCCTTAGTTCAGGTATTCTAACGATCGATGCTAGGGGGCACTGAAACGACGGTATGTGATGACCACTCATTAAGGTGTTCTCATAGCACTTAAAATCCTAATTACATGTATGTTACGACTAGTGATGTTTCTCGGATATTTTTCACATTTGGGTATCCAAGCTTTTTGAGAGTCCAGATATCTGGTTATATAAATTTGGCAAGATCGAATTGTGCTCACTGTTTTTTCAAATGGCAATCTATAACATAAATATGGCCAATTTCATTTGAATGAAATAACGGAAAACAGACTGGATGAATACTGTTTAAAATTTAGTTGTTTGTACGGGGAAAATTGAAAAGTAAGCTTCAAAATTGTATTTCGATCTTCATCAACCAGGTCTAGTGATAATATCCGGTTTGGATATCCGGATATAAAAAATATCCGTCTGGATACAAGAATATTTTATGGAAAACTTTCAAAACAAATTAACAGTACCGAATTTCAGCTGAAATTTATTGAACAAGGAATTTGAATTTGTAAATTTTTCAGTATCTACTTTTGCGGACTCCTCGGAATTAAGCCAATAAAACTCGAAAAACAGTCTGCTGTGCTGTGAAGGTAATAAATTTTCAGTACATACAATTCGGAATGTAAAATTTCCTATTATATTGTCTTGTACATACTCTTGAGTTGTACCCAAAATTTGTCAATAAAAAACTGAAATGAAGCAAAGGATCAGTGATTTGAAGTTGCCCATCACAGAGTACCGATTT
This sequence comes from Romanomermis culicivorax, assembly GCA_963922205.1. Taxonomy (NCBI): domain Eukaryota; kingdom Metazoa; phylum Nematoda; class Enoplea; order Mermithida; family Mermithidae; genus Romanomermis; species Romanomermis culicivorax. Next base: position 662,130 of record CAWUHX010000076.1, on the reverse strand, counting down.
CATCTATAATCGGTTCTTTTACTTTAGCAGATTTTTGTAAACTTGTGTAACTAAATTCTTTTTTCCTAACCTATATTTTTTCATTTAACCATGGGATGTACTTTAAAATTTATAAATCATTTATTCTGCCATCGCATAAGCGTTACAGTAAAACACAAGGCAGTAAGTTACGAGGGGCACCAAGTTGTGATACAATCGACTAGGCGAACCAAACACAGACACTATTTTTTAATATATTTGCACTTGTCGAAAAAATGATTCGAGCTTTTTCAACACACGTGGGAGAAAAATTCAACCGTCAAGAACGCAGAGGTGTCTCCTGGTGGGTTCTAGAAAGCTAAAATCTTTAAATTTTACAATGCAACGTGCTGGTCTTAGACATTGTTATGATTATCAATTTTAATTTGGCTCAAACGCGGCTCTCAGAAAGTAAAGTACCGTTTCTCGATCAATATTTAGTTTCTTTCAGTGCATCTGCAATGTTCATTAAAATTTGATACCGTAAGGTTATTCCAGAACAGGGTTCATGTACCCTTTTGAAATTGAAATTCAAGGACAATTCAAAGATTTTAAGGACAAAAGTTTTCATTTTTCAATTACAATTTTCAACTTTTTCCATCAAAAAATAATGATACTCCAGAATGGCAATAAGAAATAGCCAAAAATCCTCAGAAAAGTCACTCTCATATCAGCCCTTGCTCATAGAACTCAAACAGACATCATCAATCACAAAGACAAACCAGTGTTCAACTTAGAAGGCATACCACACATCCTAGACACATACCTTTTCATTAAATCATCATCGAAATCTAGAGCAATTCCAAACCCTGAAAATATATTTACTCTTCATGTATTATTGCAATTCATTGACCAGGACAACGACGTTGTGTTTACACAGTCTATCAGGATTCGCAACACAGACTCTATCCAACACGAAAAACATGAACTATTCCAAACCACTCAAAAACATTAGCTATTCCAAACCACTTAACTGCGACTCGCTCACAGGCAATCCAGTTTGCTCAACTACTGACATCTTGAATACTATGCAGATTGTGATCCATCAACTCGCAGCCTTTCGACCAACTAGAAACTACAATTACTAAAATTTGTTTGCTTATTACACATAATTTCACACAATTCACATTAATTAATTGATTAATTCCACATAATTCAATCACATAATTTTGCTCAGAGAGCATTGGAAATAGATTTTTCCGACTTCCTGTGTTGAAAAATACATACACTAACAAAATGAGAATCCTCATTCAACCTTCACTTTTGCTAACATTAAACAAATGTTATACGACGACAAAGTGCTCATCGTGATGATACCTTGAACGTTGTCGAATTCCAGTTGCTGACTCATAGCTGATGTCTTTTCTATGATTTTAGTAGCAGCAACATCATTAAACTTTCAGCAGCTGATGCAGGTTTTATCAGAATTTTCACTCATCTATTGGATGTGTAAAAGTTGTAGTTCCGTTATACAGTGACTTTTAAACAAGGCCTAGGAGCTTGATAAGAATCGTCCATATGCCCAGTTGTAAGACTATAAAAACAACGTTTTGGTACCTAGATTTTAGTTTTCACAGGTTAAACAGTATTGAAAGTGGTGCATTGATCACGATAATGACTGCTGTGACAAAATGCACATAAAATACTGTACTTTTTACGATTGAGCAGGATTTCTTTGAGCACTTGCAAAGAAAAAGGCAACCATGGATAAAACCTGCACTTGATTTTGCAAACCAATTTTCGGTCTCTGTTCAATTTTTCACAAATCACACGTGACTGGTATCGAGTATACTCCCTCCTTATTCGAAATAATACCGTGCAAATTTTTGGGAAGTGTTCATCTTCTATTCTTCAGTTAATTTTTTGAGTTCTGCAAGTTCAATAACAATGGAAAAATGTGGCTCCTGTTTAGGAGATGGTAATGGAAGATCACCGCGGCACTCTCCAAGAAATTACGCTAGTAGCATTCAAAAAAGTCAACATGAAAACTTGCATCTGCGCAGGGTTTCTGTAAATTAGTCGCCTAGACTGTTGGAAGCAAAGATAAATAACATCAGAGCCGATGCATGCAGTTCTTGTTGTTGGAGTTGGAGATATATGTCATCGAGCTATAAGATTTTTATAAGCGCTTGATTACTGTTGGTGAGAAAACATTACACAAATACAATCCCGAGATAAAGGCTTAATCCATGCAATGCAGAAAAGGGATGAGGGCACAACAGTGAAGGAAAAAAACCATTTGTCAGCAGAATTCTGGACAGTTGGTATATGAATGAAAAGTAAAAACAAAGCAGAAAAGTCACAACTAAGAATTGAAAGGACAACAACGTTTTTCGGCGCGGAGCGCTGGAAATTTTTGAGGTTTTTCCGTCAAAACGAATTCCACGCCATGAACTTTGAGAAAATTCAAGGACATTTCTCTTTTTTTTCAAAATTCAAGGACAATTCTAGGATTTCATGGACAGCTTTAAAAAAAAAGGACAATTCAAGGATTTCAAGGACGCGCATGAACCCTGCCAGACAATTTTCAACTTTGAAGTGTTGTATCTTTGTACTGGCTATAGCTAAACATTTGATTATTCTTTAATTCTGGTCTCTATCTAACTTAGAAACGTACTAAAATGCATTAATGTACCTACAGTACATTTATACTTTTTTAAAAACCTTAATGTCCAGATTTACCCCGGCAAGGGGGCTATTTCGGACACTGTGTAAATTTTAAAAAATGCTCCTTGAATGCCGACAAAACGGAAATACTTGTTCAACGGGGTTATTGAAGACACCTTGCGAGTTTTAAAAAAGTATGGAATGCAAAGTGATAAGAAGGCACATTAAATCAGATCCAAATAAACGAGATTGAGGCACAACTGGGGATACCGGTATAAATGATGAGAATCAAAGTAAAAAAGAGAATTATAGCTCAACTTCAAATTCTGGATATTGCGATAGGCACCCATGTGCGAAAAAATGAATAAAAATTGTACGTGCGTTATCGGAAAAGGTACAAATCAGCGAATATTGAGACTAAAATGTCTTACTTCTTCAAAAACAAGCCTTGAATGAGGTTCAAACATTTTGGATCCAGACTCTACAAGCAACTCGAATCAGCCACAGGTGGTTACGACATTTTAGTCACGATGCTAGTTTCCGTTTGGTTTTTGATTTTAACTTTTCTGATGGTTTTATTCTTACTTTTCCCTTACTTGATAATTGTTGAAGTAAGGCAGTTTGAAATCGGAAAATTTTTAAAGTCTATCATCATCAGTGATGACAGACAGCTTAGTTTTCATAAAATAAAAAAAAAACAGAGAATGCAAGCCGATTTAGCCAACTTTATATGACCAGATATCCGGATATCCGAACCAGAGGTCCCCAAGGTCAGATTTTTCAGGTAGGGGTAAAATTGAAAATTTTCGGGGGTAGTGTAGCTAAATGTCCACTAAACACGTCATTTTGTCTCAAAATTAGGCAGCCAGTGATCGATTTTAAGGACTTTAGGTAGGGGTAATACCCCCTCATACCCCTCCCCATGGGGCGCTCTGATCCGAACTCTCCAAAAACCCTGTTATACGGATGTCAAAAAATATCGAGAAACATCATTAATCAGCACTGATGATGATGGTACATTTTTAGATTTTCTTATATCAAATCGCCGTACTAACTTGACTATCCTCAACTGAGTAAGAAATAATATAAGCCATGAGAAAATTTGAAATCAAAACTAGCTGTTGGAAAACGTTGAATATCAATAGTTAGTAAACTAGTGATCGCACGGGGTCCCCGACCCCGAAAGAAAAGTCGGGGTCCCCGACTTTTTAACCCTGACCCTAAAAAGAAAAACTGAATCAGGGTTAAACGTTTTTCGGGGTTATACTTGCACTTTGTCCTGCATCCTAATGTCTCGGGTCCTAATTTCGCATCACAGTCGAAATTCGAAAATTATTGCATTTCATCTAGCTCCGCAGTACCTTTCCGCACCGTTAAGCAGTGTTGCCTCTGAAAGAGAGTTTAAAGTGGGAAAACAAATAATCAGTGATAGTCGCAATCGCTTATTGCCTGGAAACGCTGAAAAATTGATTTGGTTTTACTATAATCAGCATTCTATTGATTACAGGCTTGAAAGTGCTTTAGAAGAATATGAAAAAAGCGACTGTTTTAAGGAATAATAATTTGCAACCCCTTTTTTCGTGCAAAATTGTAAGGTATTAAACAGATTTTACTTTGATCAATAAAACTTGATTTATGTTGTCTGTTATAGTTTTCACTTGCCTAACAATTTAGGGCACACAATATCTTAAACGACCATTATGATGTGTTATTGTTATACTAACTGTAACCCCGACTCCGAAAGTTCGGGGATAAGTGCAACCCCGAAGTTTTGACCCCGTACGTTTACTATGGTAAACATTACAAATGCACTAAAACAATCAAATATTAATTAAGAAAATATACTAGACTTTCTGAGAGCCGCACTTAGGCCAATTTCAAATCAATAATAACTATGTCTGTAATGCTGTAAAATTTTGAGATTTTGAATTTCTCAGGGCAAAATTGCTGAAGGTGGAGCAAAGAAAGAGCAAATGAATGAAGTAGGACCAATATCAGAGCAAACCAGATGTTGGGGATAGACATAGTCTATCTCCAGGTTATGTAAATTAGCCTGTAAGTCAACGCAGCCGACGCCAATCTAAAGGGCCCGCTTGTTCATGTTTTTGGTCATTGTGTCTATTTTTATTGTGAAAGGAGGTGGGCATGTTCAGACATTTGATGGTCTCACAGCGGTCCGTATTACCTGTGGATTGGAAGTTCTTCGAGCTCACAGAGTTATTGGGTCATCTGCAGTTCAAGTGAATGAAAGCAGGTGATCAGGTGTTGAGATTGGAACAGACCGATTTGTTGCACACTATTTCTGCCTAGAGATTCGTCCTGATTAAGTGAAGTGGGGCTACTTTGGACAATTTTCAACTTTCCACAGCTGTAACTTTTTACTGGACTTTGCTAGAAACTAAATTTTTTTTGTACAAGTTCCATCGACAGGCCCTTTACAAGTTACAAAAAAGGGGTGGATGTAACTGAGTTGCATCCCGCCTGTTTAAAAAAGCCTCTGTTCTAAGTTACGCCTCAAGTAGGTTATCTTTGGACATCAATGAAATTTGACTAGAAACTTAAAAATAGTGTGTACATCGATACTAATGAAGTTTTAAAAAATGAAGCCAATGAAGCCATAATGATATTCAATGACAAAACAGGATTATAGACAAAATATGAGCAAAATACTGAAAACAGAATGCATATTATAATAAGTAAGTAAATGAGGTTCACTGCAATAAAGATCACAAGTCACAGTACGAGGTTCAATATAATAAGAAATGTTTGAAACAATAAGTGAGGTTTACAACCATAATAGTAACTGATCAATAAAGGCATGATATTCTGACTTGATTAGGCGATGATGCAGGCACACAAAACCTATGTTGTTTACTTTATACACGGTGAAAGCATCAGGTGTAAAATGGCTGGATGAATTATCCCCAATACAAACCTTGAAATCAAAACTTGTGAAAAGTCATGTTAAATGGAAACAAGAGCTTGAATCACCTTGACGCCAAGTCTCTTGGAATGAGGCAAAAATGTGGTAATAAACCAATCATTGAAGGTGGTGTCATCAAACCAACTGTGCTTCGAATGGTTGAAATAGCTTCTACATTTACAGAAATTTTTTTCGCAGCAGGGTACGCCTTTTGGTCCGCCTTTCGACCAAGTGTCCTACATGTTTTCTGCTGTGTATGCAACATAGAGCGGAAGCAAAGTGCACTTCCAAAAATTATAGCGGATATTGACGCCTTGGTGGTGTACCAGATTGACATATTTTAGACCTTTTTTCGCAATGATTTTTGATTTCTTTGGGTCATTTGTCAAATTGGTTTCGTCAAAATTGAATATATTTTTAGGTGGGACGTTATTGATCAACTTTCCTAATTTCCCAAAATATTTCTTCATTTCTTCTTTGCTTTTCAAAGCCCTCGAGCGTTCGATGTTGTTGGCAAATCTAAATGACAACTTTGATCCATGTCGCTTCGGGAAATTAATTGACCAATTTTTGCCCAATAAATTGTCATGAAAATCTGGCATAACTTTGCCCATTTTATTTAAATATGAGTGCGTGACTTCTCACGTATAACGAATATCCAATGGAAAACCCCACTCCAATGCAACAAGGGCATCAACAATTGCATTCTCTTCGTCTTTCGACAAAATAGTAAGTTTTCTGATTGATTCGCTACGCTTTTTTCACTTATTTAGCTAATGGATTTTGGGATATCAGCTTCCCTCAGCGACATTTCATCTCGTATACATTGAATAGCCATTTCCAAATTATTTTGAGTGTAATCCACATACTAACGAGATCCAATCTTACATTTATAATATTGAACCACAAAAATATAAAAAATTGTGTCCAAAGTTACCCTGTGTGACTAATAGTTTTTTAGATCTTCGTGAATTTTGTCACATATCTCCAGAAGTTAGAAAGATTATGCAATTATACAAACATATTCATAAATTGCTATTTTTTACCTATAATTGAAAAAAGTTCATTCCATAAAAAATTTCTGGGGGCATACATAAAGTAGCATTTTTTGCATCACGCCAACTACAATATGCCTCCGAGATAAAAGATTCATTAAAACACGAATAATGACAGCAACACAACAACGCACAATTAGCAAAAAAGTTTATTCGTAAATATTCATTAGTTCATGTGATATGATAACTCAAACATCAAATGTAAAATTTGTCCAAAGTTACCCCGCTATCGGAAGTAGCCTCACTTGACAGTAGCTGATTGGTCTTTTCAGTATCTAAAGTTAACCCAAGTCCCATTCCGACACTGAAGTAGCAGATTCTTCGAGGTTACTCCAGGATTTAACTTGCTCCAAATTTTGTCCACTGTCATATAGCAGATGCTGAGGTGAGAAATTTTTCTCCAAAACAGTCAGAGAAAATTTGAAGCATTCCCAGAACTTTTCTCATGTCTGTTATAGATCTTCCACCACTCACTTTATTAGACATTTCTTGGCTGGTCATTGATTATATGGCTTCGATAAACATCAATTTTCGGATATGGGGGCTAGGAAGTAGAATACAAAATTTTTTCGTTGGCCGTCTGACTCAACATTAGAAATAAAAAAAACCGCAATGCAAAAAACGGTTTCTCTGAATTTACTTCACGATTACTTCCAATCAGCTACTTGAATGCACCCAATCTTCTCTTAGTTTACTCACTCCACCTTCAGCGATTTGGCACTCTATTGGTATTGACAGAATGCACTCTATTGGTATTGACAGCCGAATTTGTCTTCCAGGTTTCTGAGAAGAGCACAAATCTTTTTTCAAGTGTAAAAAGAAAAAATTGTGTGTGTGCTTGGTGGTGCGTGGTCGTGGTCCACCCACGCCAAGTGGTCCACCAACTCGGTGCGTTTTTGCGAAAAACTTATCGAAATACGGAAAAAAATCTGGGCTATTCAGCCACTTGGCGAACATAATTTCGAGCGTTCTGAGATCAAATGAATGCATTTTGTTGCATTTTAGATGCTCAGAAGGACTCATAATTTTCCCGTGCTTCGCGCCGATGTGTTTAAAGCAATGTTAGCTATAATGTAGTCCAGACAACCCCATGGGGAGGGGTATGAGGGGGGTATTACCCCTGCCTAAAGTCCTAAAAATTGATCACTAGTTGCCTAATTTTGAGACAAAATGACGTGTTTAGTGGGCTTTATAGCTACACTACCCCTGCAAAGTTTCAACTTTACCCCTACCAGGAAAATCTGACTTTGGGGACCTCTGATGTAGTCGTATCATTTCTGTCTACTTCAGTCGTCAGCAAATGTTCAATAGTTTTCGCATGAGTAATCTCAAACCGCTAGTAATCTCAAATCAATAATCCCAAAGTTATTTGACTCGAAAATGGGTCATTTTTGATTGAAAAGTCGATATTCCCCTAGATTTTCGTTGTTACATGTCAAAAGTTTGGAATTTGTCATCGAAAAATATTTGTGTGATTGAAGCGTCAGTATAAACCCAATTAGAAGTTTTGGTTTCTGTTTTTGATTCTTTTGTTTTTTCTCTTGTTATGTAATTTTAGAGTATTTATCAATCTTCTCAGTTCAAACGTCAACTTACCTTACAGGAGAACTCATTAAAAACATGCAAACCCTCACTAAAAGCAAGCGAAAATTCACTTTGCGTTTATTTACAAGATGCCTCACCGTACGTAATGAATAAGCGCAATGCATTTAATAAATGACTATTGTTGGTCGATTTTTACAGAACTAGCCATTTGATCAAAAACTCGCTACAATTCAAAACTTTGGTAATGAGGTTTTTTCTCGCTTTTGTTAGTTTTTTGAGTCGAAATTCAATTTATAAATCTGATGCGTATAGATTGGGGCTGGCAAAAACCCACGATTCGAAATAACGACTTCTGGGCTTTCGATGGGTTTTTGTCGGTTAAGTTAGAATTCGAATCCAGAACACTGTCGAACATTTCAAAAAAAATTTCAAAATGTTCTATTTTTTAACATAACAAAATAACTTGCAATATGCCGTGAGCTAGAATCAATCACAGGCTAAAAATAATCAAAATTGCTCAAAATTTGTTTCCAACAGAAGTCGCTCCAAAACAGCATTATTTTCTATAAAGTGGAACCATTGCAGATTTTACCGGTAAATGTCTGAAACAGTGCTTTACTTCTCTTTACATAAAACCGATTTTATGACATCTCAATGCTTGAGTGACGACAGTGCTTGCAATAACTTCGCGATTTTCATTGATGTCATCACTGAACTTGCAGAATATAATTAATGCAGTGCCTGGTCAGGTCATAAGTTGACCTAACTTAGACCCAAGCTCTAGGCCAACTTAAAAAAGTAGTCACGGTTGCTCTGCTGTTTTTTGACTGGCTTTGATTGGTAATCGCCATATCTATAAATTCAAATCGAATTTTTTGGTTGGTTGTCTTATTTCTGATTTTATGTGAACTCTTTCCAGCTCTGAATTAATATGATTTTTGCCTGAAAAAATTGTTGATTCGTAACTGATTTTTGTTTTTCTAGCTGGTTGAAACCACCCGCACATTGCCCAGGTCTGATCAAGATGACCATCTTCAACTAAACTTGCTGTAATATGCACTTCCCCACAAAAATAAAGTCAAAAATGAAAAAACCGTTTAATTATTCGCGTAGAAAATTAGGAAATCCTGGAAATTTTGCACATACAAAAACTAAAAAAAAAAACTTTCAGCCAGACCTACTATAGTCCACATCTTCTGTTCAATTCATACGGTTTTCTTCTTGCTATCTAATATTATTTTTTGTCATATTTCTAATAACTAGTGATTTCAGAAACCCACAAGTGAAGCAGATTCGGCATAAGTCGTAAATCATCATCCAAAACTGGCCCATGTAGGGCCTAGGAACTTAGGCCCATGTAGGGCCTAGGAACTTATTCATTTGGATATCAGGTACCGAGACATTAGAGCGCAAGACAATAGAACGCATACATTAGAGCGTGGGGACATTAGAGCGCAGGACAATAGCGCGTAGGGACAACAGAGCACAGGACAATAGCGCGCAGCAGTGGCGGACACAAGGGGCGAGGAGCGGCCGCGCCCACCCCCCGAACTCATGTTCAAAAAATTAAAATTATCAAGATCATGCTTTAAAAGGAATTCAAAACCTAAAAGATACATTTTGGTGAACTTTAGAAGATCAAAATCTCATAATTTTCCGTCGCTTCGCGACGGTCAACTCATGGGTATAATAATTATTTTCTGTCAGGCGTGACCGTTAGTATATATACTTCCACTTACTAATTAACCGTCAACAGTTTCAATCAATTGCAAGACCTCGTCTCATTTTGTAATCAATAGCAGTTAGTATTTCGCCGAATATTGAGGTTTTCTATCAATTCTCTCAATTTTTTTCTCGGGAATCTTCCAAACGTTTCCAACATGAACTTTTGCATTTACAGACGATGAAAATTGATGTCATCGTTCTAGACCAAGGTCTTATTTGGAGGGCGGGCAGGGGGAGCGGCCGCCACCCCTTGTTACTTTGTCATATGTCGATTTTGTGTCTATCACCGGGAAGAAATTTTTCTGTATATTGTATTTCTGTAAAGTATAACAGTCATTGTTTTCTATCAGCCACGGCCATTAGTATATCTACTTCGACTTACTAATTGAACTTCAACGGTTTCAATCAACTGAATTACCTCATGTCTTTTTATATTACCCTGTACAAGACAAAATTTTTGGCAAGGTTCTCAATGTGGGAAAACTTTTTTTGATTTCAAAACTGAAATAATGCATTTTGGGGAACTTCAGAAAGTCAAACCAAATCAAAGTATAATAGTCATTGTTGCCTATCAGGCGCGGCCATTAACATATCTACTTCCATTTACTAACTAACTTTCATCAGTTTCTATCAACTGATTCACTTAATCTCTTCTTTTACTAGTTAAGAGCCAATATTTTGCTGATAATTGAGGCTTTTATCACTTCTTAAAATTTTATTCTCCTAATTCGTTTTCTAAACGTTTTGTTTTACAATCCGCATTGAAAAAAAAACCTTCACAATCCGCATTGAAAACTGATAAAAACGCCATTCTAAGACTGTAAATTTAGAGCTTTTATCTAGAAATAATTGTTGTGAACATTCATTTTCCAGCATTTTGGAACACAAAAAACCGAAAATTTTCTCGGCGCTACGCGCCGAAATAAGAAAGGTCTTACGATCAATTAGGTTAATTCCAATTTATTTTTATTGTTATGAAGATTAATTTTCCAGTCTTTTAGAGTGTGAAAACCTGAAAATTTTCCCGGCGCCGCGCGCCGAGAAAATTTTCAAGTTTTCACACTCTGAAAAGAAAAAAAAATTGTTTTGCTCTGTCCGCCCTCCCCCCTAAAAAAGTTCCTGGCTACGGCCCTGTTCTGGACTGTAATTTAGAGCCTCTATTCAGGGATATTTGTTGCAGAGATTCAGTTTCCAGCGTTTTAGAATATAATAACTAGAAAATTTTTACAGCGCCTCGCGCTTTTATAAGGAAAAATTACATTCTATTAGTTTGATTTAAATTTATTTCTTAACGTTGTGAAGGTTCATTTTCCAGCATTTTTGATTGCAAAGATCGAAAAATTTTTCCGGCGCTACGTGCCGGACTAAGGAATAAGTACAATTGTCTATGAAAGTAAGTGCAGTAATCTAATCGGCTCGAGTATTTGATATTCTTTCTTGTTTTTTAAATTATAAAAAAATCGTTTGTATGTCGATGCAAATAATTCAACAAAAATATAAAAATTTCGAAAAAGCATTTCCGCCCCCCCCCTCCGGAAAAAATTCCTGCGTCCGCCACTGGCGCGCAGGGACAACAGAGCCGAAGAGCAATAGAGCGCGGACATTAAGGCGCAGGACAATTGAGTGCAGAAACACTAGATCAGAGCAAAATAAAAAAACGAAAATAAAGTAATTTGAAAAATAACTACATTTCAGCTCAAAAATGCTTTCTTTATATTTTTCCATCACTCTGGAGGAGACAACGTTCACATCAAAGCATTTTTCCACGGTCAAGTATTTTTCCCCACTTTTTGTTCTTTTTCTTCCTTTTTGTTTTTTTCTTATTTCACTTTTGTTACTTTTTTCTGTCTCCTATTTTTCATATGATATCATTTTTCCCTTTTTCATTTTCTTGTTTTTTTCTCTTTTATTCTTTTTATATCACATAGTTCGTCTACTCTCTCATTACTCATATTCTTTTTACATTTTTTATTCAGTCGCTCATATGGGATTTACCTGTAATCCAATCTGTAAAAACGCTTTGTGAGTGGATAAACGACGAATCAATAGTTGTTAGAGTTGTTAGTAAGAAAGATGGGGTATGCAAATCTTTGGTACAAAAGTTAGGAAAGACACAAAAATTTCAGATATTTGACTGCTGAACCTTTTAATCAAAATCTTTCATTTTTTATTTTCGAACTCCTCTTGAATTTCTAATTCGCATTCAGAATGGCACAGCAGTTTTATGTCAGCTAAATTTCCGTTCATTGCTGACCAGGAAAAGTTGGTCCGAAAAAATCAGTTTTTTTCAAATGAACTTTAATGTCCCTGCACTCTATTATCCTGCGCGTAATTGTACTGGGCTCTAATGTCTCTGCGCTTTATTGTCAGACATTTTCAGGAAGAAGACATTTCATTTTAAAAATGTTTCTTTTTCAGTTGACCATGCCAAACACTGCATTGGTAGGATGGATGACTACCCCAAAGGTAAGTTATCGCGAAAAGGGCGGAACAGGTGGCGAAGGAATTCGATCTCCAATGAAACAAGAAAAAAATATGAATGTATAGGACGGTACAAACGAATGTGAGGGTCGGAAAATAAAGCGTTGAAGAGAATCACTAGAAAAGAAATGATCATGATTAAGAAGTGATGAAATTATTGATTTTTCATATTTAATTTTGTTCTCACATCTTAATTTTTATGGTTTTCATGTTATCTTAATTTTTGATTACTTTAACTTTAAAGTAGTGCATATGAAGTTTGAAATGAACAAAAACATTTATACTTCACGGCACGGCCGCCGTGGCCATGCCGCAAAGTATAAATGCACATTTACGTGGTTCCCATTAAATGAGATATGCCTAAACAGGTGCCCACGAGTGCCTCAAGAATTAGATTAATCGACTAAAAATAAAAAACACTCTTACGGCCAAAATTTTCTTCTTTGGATTTTTCCTTTGATTTCATTGAAGTCTTGGGTATAATATCTTCCTGAGTTTTGCCGTCTGCGTCATTGATAGCGAGTTTTTCATAACACCATCGAACGAATGAGTTATTAAATACATTCGACAAGGATGACTGAATATGTGTCAAAAACCTAAAAATAAACTTCAACTTTTACATTAGTTCTTATGGGAGAAACTTCATTTTACCTATCCAGCTGGTACTGCCTGTGAGCTTCGCTGGATTTCTGCGAAATAAAATATTGAATGGGTAGAATTAGGACAATAGCAACCAATTGGAATATTTGAACGGCATTTAGCCGCGCAAAATGTTCGGGCATTATCGACTTAATAAATCGTAAATAAACATCACATCAGTAGTATAATTGACGTTAAAACTACCAATAATGCAATAGCATTGGATTAAATATCTGAAAGAGAGTAGAAAACAGATATACCTGACCAATGTGTTTACGCTTTCAATCAGCTAGATAGTGCTGCCATGCCAACAAACTATAAAACCAAAAATAACAGTCATTTTACATAAACTAGGTCAAAACGACAGAAAGCAAATCAGTGTTTTACTGAAAAAGCAAGTAAAATTCAGAAATGAAGCAATCAACCAAAATTGAGATTTCTGTTCCAATATTATTCTTATACCTAAACGCATTTTTGCAGTGCATTGTTTGTTACTCACATGGCAAATTCTCAAAATCAAAGAAAATAAAATTTCCTGAAATTCGTTCTAATTGCGTCATGTAAAAACAAATGAATGTTATACAATCTCATAAGGGTATCAGGTTTGGAATTTCTTCGACCTGAACAATAAATCTCACTGCATTACTATGTAGCTATCAGTAGGAAATCGTGATTGTAAGTGAGCTTTAAAACCGTTGTCCCTGATGAATATCAAGAAAACAATCATCAAGTTGGCAAACATAATATCATCAGAAAGGCTGAAATCCTAATTACTCTGCGTTAACCGTTAGAGACAAAAAAAATTTACAGATGCACTAAAAATTTAAATGTTAATTGATTAATGGTACTGAACTTCATAAGAACCGCATTTTAACCAAACCCAGAGAATGATACTAATGCTAATCTGCGCGAAGCGCCGAAAAAATTAGGGATTTTGAACTTCTGAGACGCAAATTTGGCTTATCATTCAATAATTCGGGATAATTTTTCGATAGAAAAACTGCATCATAACAATCCTAATTGAAATTCTCTGACTTTTCCAGGTTTTCCGGGTTAGGTGGTCAGCCTGCTATTACTACTAATTATTTTTCCACCACCAAAGATTCACACGGAAAAAAAGTTCGAGAAAAAAATCAGTGTTTTCTGCGAAAAAAATCTAGACTTTTTCATCAAATGGTAACAATTTTTTTGTGGGTTCAATAAAGTCAGAGAGGCTCATTTTTGTGCATTATGGGGGTCAAAATTGTCATTAGTGCTTTACACTCTGAAAATTTCAGGACCCGGGTACCCGGTCTTCAGGGTACCCGAGTTACCCGGGTATTTTGGGTACCCGGGTGCTACACTTTCAATCAAATCATGGTAGCCTGGTCACTCATCACAACTATTTGATGAATCTATTTCCAACCCAGCCATCTTGCTAGGTCCAGGGTCTACTGTCTCTATTGGTTCATCATCGTCCGTTTCTGATTCAGAAATGTTTTGTTTTATGGATGAGCTGCATATATTGCAAATCCACGTGTCATCAGACACCAGATCAACTTCAAAATGATTATAGATGAAACTTTTTTTTGTAGACATAGGAATAAGCGTAAAAAGACGACCAATCGGGAATAAAAAATTGAATAATGTGTTTTCCTCCTTGACTTTTCATGCCCCTTCCATCTTATACACAATGCATCTCAACTTTTATTTTCTGGAACGGTATCCAGTACCAATATTTCATACCAGCAAAATTTCATTTCTCGATATCTTTTTCATGTCTCCTTCCCGTGCTGCATTGTTAAAACCCATAGCTTTTTTTGTTGCTGAAAATACACTACAATGACTTTTCGTGAGCCATATAAGCGGCCATGTTAAACGATGAGTAGATGCATGCACTGAATTAAGGAGGTAAAATACGTTCATTCACTGTAACTACACATAAATACTAGTTAATAGTGTATAGATATTTTGTTTATAAAATGTATTAAATTTACCCGGGTACCCGGGTCTACCCAGGTACCCGAAATACCGGGTACCCGGTGTGAAGCACTAATTGTCATCAAGATTTTTTCGATCCTTCAAAATCTTTTTGCGGTCATTGAAAATTTATGAATTTTGGGCATTTGGAAAATGATTATAACATCATCATCAGTACGGGATAATGACTAACAATTGCTGGTTCTAGAATCCAAATTTTAGGTTGCTTGTCTGATTTCCGAAGTTTAGTTGTCACATTATGCTCAAGTTTTGCATTTTTCTCGATTATGAAATATGATTGAATTGACTGAAAAATTAGATGTTCCACAAAGCAGCATAGATGTTCGGCCATGATATAAGAAAAATTAATTTTTGATCCAATAGCAAAGTGCACAGTACGAAAGATTTAGGGTAGGTTGAAAAGAGTAATAATTGAACAAACTCGAGCCTAAAAATCAACAGGGTTTCGGCAAATTGGAAAAAAAAGAAAAAATAAGCAAAAATACCCCCTGGAATCTCAAAAACTGTTACATAGGTCAGAAATCTAGATATTTTTTAAGTGTGCATAGGGCCAAATTTCATTGACAAATTTGACATTTGAATCAGTTTACACCGCATGAGGCAATAGTAACCCAGACTTTCAGTTAAAACTTCCTCCTGTACAGCACTCGTGATTAGTCAAAAGTATTGTTCATCATGAAAGTTAGCTATACATATGCTAGAATGAATCTGGGAACCTGAAGTACAACATCAACATTATAGTGTATATTCTTATTTTGATGCTGACCGATTGGCAACAGCATGGCTTGCAAATATTCGAGGCACAGATTCGACCATGATGTACGGCCAGGCCTGTGGGTAGGGAAGGGTTAGGGGGCCATGGCCCCTACCAAAAGTTCGAAGTGTTGAAATAAGGCAAAGACCTTTGGTTTTTTCAAGTCAAGTCAGAAATGCCAATTATACGGTAAATTGAGTCAAAAAAATGTGTGGCCGCCCCTCCCCCCCCCCCAAAAAAATTCCTGTCTACGGGCTTGTGTACGGCCATGATATAAGGAAAAAATTATTTGACCCAAAGCAAAGTTCACTGTACCAAAGGTACACTGAAAGGAGCGACATAAGTATGAAAACCCGGGCCTTTAAATCCACAGGGTCTCTGTGAATTTGGAAAAACATGTAAAAATAGGCAAAAACATTCCCCCTGGAATCTCAAAAACTGTTGGGCCTGAAATCTAGATAGTTTGTAGGTGTGCATGGGGCCGAGTTTCATCGATAAATTTATGAGGAAATTTGAATCAGGTTACTATGCATGAGACGAGAGTAACCCAAACTTTGAGTTAAAATTTTCCTCTGTACCACACTCGTAGTTAGTTCAATTTTGAAATGAAAAATATCGCTCGTCATGAGTACTATCCATATGCCAAAAAAGAGAATCCAGTTAGAAGTACAAGACAGGACTCTCAAACAGGAGAAATTTCCTCCTCCACTCGTGTTCTGTTAAATGGCAATTAGAAATTTCTGCTGAAAAAAGTACTGTTCTAATCTGGGTTCTTCAAATCCAAAATACAATTACACAATGGGTAATTCTGTTATTCCTGGCAACAATCCATACGTTAGAGATCTTGGTATACTTATCTCCCAAAATTTAAATTTCAGGGATCACCTCAATCATATAATTAAAAAGGCTTACCAACAGAGCTATTTGATAATGAAAACATTTACTTCTCGTAACGCCTCTAATCTTATCCGTGCCTTTACAGTTTATGTTAGACCAATATTAGAGTATTCTTCCATTGTTTGGAATCCCTATTATGCTTCTGATATCGACTTAGTTGAAAATGTTAAGAGGAGGTTTACTAAGCGAATTTTTGGTTTCAAGTGTGAACTTTCCTACGACCAGCGCTTTCCAAAACTGGGTATAGAACGCCTAAAAGTTCGTCGACTGTTATCTGCATTAAATCTCATGTTCCAAATCTTTAAGAACCAATCCTGCCTTAAACCATCAGATTTTTTCATTAGCAGCAGTTCTGACTTTATTCGCCATAAAAATGACTACAAACTGATTACTGGTAAAGCCAAAACAAATGCAAGGCTTTATGATTTCTCTAACAGATATGTCAACATATGGAACGACATCCCAAATGATGTTATTAGTTCTTCCAATTTACAGGCCTTTAAAACTATAGTGTTAAAAATAGATTTTTCAAAGTATCTTGGGGGGGCGCGTTAGTTCTGTTAGGCATAGTAACCTGCTCTCCCTATTACTTGCAGCGTGATTTACTGTAATCATTTTTTTGCCAATTGTCGCATCTTTAATACGTTTTTTTTCGCATTTTGTTCACTATTAGTAACAATTTTTTATTTTTTTCTAGTAATTACCACTCAAATTACATTTATTTCTATTGACTGTCATCTTTGTTTTTTTTCTAATGCAAGTAGTAAATTCATTCATTCATTCATTCAAAATTAGACAGCCAGTGATTGATTTTAAGGACTTTAGGTAGGGGTAATACCCCCCTCATACCAATCCCCTTGGGGCACTCTGTTGAACATGTATGTTTTAACTTTGAAAAGATTATCAAATTCAGTTAGAAGCTTCTTAAATGAAGCCTAAGCCTCAGATTGCAGTGCTTGCATAAATCCAACATAAAATCATGCCTGTAAGACCTCCAACCAGTTGGGGGGGGGGGCGGATAAATCCGAAATTTGGGGGGATCGAAATTTTTCCCAAAAAAGGCCAAAAAACATACACTTTTCAGCAATTTCCAAACTGGGGGAGGGTTGGGGGGGTTGGGTGATGTTGGGTACATGGTTGGCCAAGTTGGGGGGGTCCCCCCCCCAAGAACAGGTATGCATAAAATCTCTAACTTATAAGCCTAGTAATCCTGATTCTAATCCATACTCAGGGCCGTGCACAAGTGAGGCAGTATGCACACAGTATATCCGTATAAGATCGACATTTTCTGGGGCTATTCAGTAAAAAAATCTAGTCCGCCCCCTATGAAAAAATCCTGCGCACGGCCCTGTCCATACTCGTAGTTTTTTCTGTACCCAGCAAAATTTTTTCCAAATTTCCCGAAGTCGTTTTTCCCCTTAAAAATGCTTATAGATTCCTTATCTATGTATGTGTTTTTGAACTTTCTTAAACCTTCTGGTGTATTCAGAGCCGTTAATTTATCAAAATTAAGGGAAAAATTGAAATTTTCGAGTTTGATCGAGGTCTAATCTACTAGCATTGTGGAACAAATTTTCCAGAAAACTATCCAGGAGCATACTGACTTTGAATTATATGAGAAATCGATGCTTAAGTCCTTTATGATGTCAAGTGAGAGGCCGAAAAGATATTAATGTTTCAGGCTCTAGGCGCGGGAAAAAATTTTTTCGGCATTGACATTCTGTAACACTGGAAAATCAAGTTTCCAAACATTTATCCCAAGAATTAGATTCAAAATGTGTGCTCAAAAGTTATAATTTCTAGAATTTTATTATTTGAAAAATTTCAAAACCAGTAACTTATTCGTAAACTCTCACGAACTTGACCGAAAAGAAATGAGTAAGAAAAGTAGAAATTTCCGAAAACTAATTCCATGAATTTATTTCACGTTAAGAAAGGAGTTGTTGCTTCAAAAAGTTTATAGACTTGACGTATTGATCTTTTTCTCAAAAAATGTGCCAAGGAAAAAAACGTGAATCTGCATTAAATATCAAGATAAAATATTGAAGATTACCAATTGAAACAAACAATAAAACAATTTTGGAAAAAAAATTTTTAGCACTTTGGCCAAAGGGGAAAAAGTTTTTATCCAACTTCCCCTAGATGTAGCATTTTAAACTTGAACGCACTTTAATGGGGTAAAATAGTTACTTTCGGTCGCTTTACGGCATTATATAAAATACCAAATAAATTAGCACATGTTTTTATGTACTCCAGCCGCGATTCAGTGGTTTTATACCCTATATTCATTCAGTTTTAGTATTACTTTGGCGAAACATTTTTAGGGTCTTTCTTTCCCCACTTGAGGAAAATTTTTTGGTAATTAAGCCAAAAATATGCAAATTTAATTGAAAATTACACAAACTTGCCACACTATTCAATCAATATTCATTTTAATTTCCATTTTTTCAACTTCATCACGCTTTTTTTCTTATTTTATACGGTAATTCTCCATCAAGCACACAAAATTCAAACTAGCGAATTCGTTGAAAAACCCCCAAAACCTCAAAAATAAAAATAAGAAACCCTGAAATAAAAAACCCCTAGAAAAGCCTCAACACCCTCGAAAAACCCCTAGATTTGGGGGCGAACATCTAACTTGGCAACACTGCTAAATACTGACTGACTGTTAACGATTCGAAAATGAGACGAGCTAACCATACCTGTAAGACCTCCGACCAGGGGGGGGGGTAAATTCGAAATTTGGGGGAGGGGGTCGAACCCAAAGTACAGGTATTTGAGTGAAGGTGGATATCCTAACGGCCAGGGTTGGCAAGGCTTTGGTTTTTGTTTTTGGTTTTTAAAAAAACCAAAAAATTGGAAAATCTGGTTTTTTCCCAAAATCATTGGGAAACTGTTTTTTCACATTGGTCGATCTTCTAGGCATGTATTGGTGTCTATCTAAATTAACAAAGCAATCAATTTAGTTGAATTGACTTCACTACAAAGTAGAAAAAAGTCGTATTTTTATGATACATTTCGCACACAAAAGATGTGATATTAATCAATCGATATCCTTTTCTTTGTATCCATCTTGCAACTTGCAAGCACACATTTAGTACATGAGTTGAGTTTGCTATAATTTGCTCAAGAAAAAATTGGACGCTAAATCTTTTGTAGAGTGTACTCTGACCATGCGGGGTGACATCCATTGATCCATATCATCAAAATTTTACAAAATATGATTGAGAATAATAATCCTGAATTCATTGTTACGGTTAAACTTTTTAATTTTCTTAGCTCGAAATTTCAAAATATAAATGAGAGAACAATAATGAAATTTTGTACAGATCAGTTAAGCATACTGTAGGTTAACAAAGAGAAGAGCTTTTGATTGGCTCATTTTTATGTGACTTGACGTCACTACTAGGTAGAAAAAAATCGTACAAAAATATGTGTCTATCATGCAAGCGAGGATAGTATATATAATTAGACCGATTTGCTGTAGTTACAGACAGGTTTGAAAAGCAAAAATTTGGAAACATCTGAAATGTCTATGTGTGACTTTCTACTGCAGTTTGTAATATTAATAACATATGTATAATAATCTATGAAGTTAAAACCCTCTTATCGAAAACGGTATACTTAAAAGTTGTGTCATTTCAGCTTTCCTGTGCATTATGTATATATATATATATATATATATATATATATGTATATATGTGATGCATTGATACAATTCTGTGGTTGATTTTTTATGAGTTTCGATTACATACATTGCGTATTGTGTATTTCCTTTTATTTATAATTTTTCTTCTTTTCCTTGAATTTGTCCCCTACATATCGCATGCTCTGTTCCATTTTTACTTTTCTTATGTTCTTCACTCATCGTTCCTTTCTCATGCGCCCGCTATTACTGTATTTCTATTGCTATAATAGGGATTTCGTATAGCATAAAATAATGAAACTTCGGGTAAGATTAATACTTCTAGCTGCCATTTTAAAGCTACCTGACTAGTCTTAGATGATACAGGGAGCTTCCATTAGTATTTTACATAGTTATTTCTATGTACCAAATATTTTAAAGAATTAAACCAGAAAAAACCACTAAAAAACCATAGAAAAACCAAAAAACCCATTAAAAACCATAAAAAACCACTAAAAAAACAAAAACCGAAATGTCGAAATTTCAAAAGTTTGGTTTTCGCCAACCCTGCTAACGGCCCCGCCTGATAGGAAATAGTGATTATTACACCCATGACTCGCGTGGAGCGCCGGAAAATTTTGAGATTTTAACCTTTTAAAGTCCACCAAAACGCATCTTTCCGGTTATGAATTCCCAAAATTTTTTCCACAATGAGAACCATACCCCAAATCTTTTTCCTCATTTCTAAATTTTTTTCCTCACGCAATACGCTGTAGTTCATGTTACTCTGCGGAAGATGGTTCTCAACACTAACATTGGTTTACATTGTGCCAATACATGCGCGTTCTGCATACCTATACGTTAAAAAACTTGGAAAAGATTCAAGGATCACTACAGTCATACCTGTAAGACCTCCGACCAGTTGGGGGGTGGGGTAAATCCGAAATTTGGGGGGGGGGGGTAGGAAAAAGTCGAAATTTTTCCCAAGAAAGGCCAAAAAACATACACTTTTTGACAAATTTTTTTAATTTTTTCCCAACTGGGGGGGGGGGGGGGTTGGGGGTAAATGATTTTGGGTACTGGGTTGGCCAAGTTGGGAGGGGGGTCCCCCCAACCCCCCCCCCCAAGTACAGGTATGACTACAGTGCGTAAGCACTGTTTTTTTTCCCCGGGCCTTTTCCCCAAATGGGGAAAGGGATCAAAATTTATTTCCCCATTTTTCCGAAGTCGTTTTTTCGCTTAAAAATGCTCACAGACGCTTTAATTACGTGTTTTTGAGCTTTTTCAAGCCTTCTGATGTTTTCAGACCCGTTAATTCATTAAAATTGAGGAAAAAATTGAAATTTTCGAGTTCAAAGTTTAATCTACAAGCATTGGAACAAACTTTCAAGCAAACTATCCAAAAGCATAATGACTTTGAATTACATGAGAAATCGATGGTCAAGTCCTCTATGATGACAAGTGAGAACCCAAAGGGGATGTTAACCTTTCCGGCGCGGAGCGCGGGAAAAATTTTTTGGGTATTGATATTCTGCGACGCTTGAAAATCAATTTTCCGAACGTTTATTTCAAGAATTAGATTTGAATTTTGTGTTCAAAAGTCGTAACTTCTAGAATTTTACTTGAAAAATTTTGAAACCAGTATAATTTATTTGTAAACTCTCATACTTGGTCGAAAACATACGAGTAAGCAGAGTATAAATTTCCGAAAGATATTTCCATGAAGGATTTGAATTGATTCTACGTTAGAAAAGAAATAATTGCATCAAAAAGCTTAGAGACTTGACGTATTGATCGTCCTCAAAAGGAAAAAATGCGAATCTTCATTAAATACAGTGTTTTTTTTTTTGTGCCAAAACATGGTTTTTGGCACAAAAAAATTTGGAATGGCACAAAAAATTTTGAGCGTTTGTGCCAATTGGCACAAAATTTTTGGCTGGTCAAACATAAAATTTCCTCAATTTTTAGACGTTTTAGGGGCTGAAAATGCCAAAATTTTTCGGCGCTTCGCGCCGAGTCAATGAATATAATAATTCCTATTCGTAGATTTGGCCTGAACGCGAACTATTTCTCTTCGAACATTGGTACTTATCGTTACAGCAAACTTTATAGGCTGTCAAGACTGGTGAGTAAAAAGAAATTCCGAATATTTCCTGTTCATTCAGTCAGATTCGGATTTTAAACTGAAATTCTTGCTTTTTGTGTTTGATTGATTGAAACAGAAAAATCGATATCGTTGATAATGGTACAATGTTTGGATCGAAAA
This sequence comes from Romanomermis culicivorax, assembly GCA_963922205.1. Lineage (NCBI taxonomy): Eukaryota > Metazoa > Nematoda > Enoplea > Mermithida > Mermithidae > Romanomermis > Romanomermis culicivorax. The sequence goes on along the minus strand of CAWUHX010000076.1, from coordinate 639,615 downwards.
TTTACAAGATTTTCGACTTTATTTTCTCTAGTCTTCATTGTTGTTAAATAACACAGATATTCGTAGTCGAAAATTGAATCAATTTGAACTTCCTGAACAATTCTAGAGCTATATTTAAATTTTATCAGCATTCTATTTCTTTTAGGATTTTCGTGAACTATTTTGTTGCACAGTTTTTTCTTATCTCACTGACATCATTGTGAGCGGAAAAATAGATTTGGGCACGATTTTTACAAAAAATTAATGCGTCAAACGTTAACTTTTTACCAAACTTTTCTGCAGTTTCCAGTTATGTTTCTAGTTTAAAAAAATTTTTTGTGCCGTTGGCACAAATTTTTTTGGCCTCTTGTGCCAATTGGCACAAATGTCCGTGCACAAAAAAAAACGCTGATTAAATATCATGATAAAATATTGAAGATTACCAATGAAAACATGAGATAATACGTTCAAGATGATGAAAACTATTATAGATTATATGATAAATGAAGGTAGACATGCTAAAAGCCGCGCCAGGGGTTAGTAATGCATAATAATGATTATTAAAGTTATAATCGGCGCGAAGCGCCGGAAAATTTTGAGATTATGACCTTCTAAAATGCACCAAAATGCATCTTTTCTGTATCCGATCCCCAAAATTTTCTTTCCCAAATAGGGAAAGAGTCCAAAATTTTTTTCCTTTTTCCGAATTTTTTTTCCCGAAAAAGCACGATTTGGGGAAAAAAAAACAGTGTGCGTAAGGCAGGGTTCATGCGCCCTTTTGAAAATGAAATTCAAGGACAATTCAAGGATTTTAAGGACAAAATTTTTCATTCTTCAAGGACAATTTTCATCAAAAAATAGTGATACTCCAGAATGGCAAAAGGAAATAGCCAAGCATCCTCAGAAAAATCAATCACATATCAGCCATAGACATAATCAACTACAAAGACAAACCAGTGTTCAACTTGGAAGACATACCACACATACCAGACACATACCTTTACATTAAATCATCATCGAAATCTAGAGCAATTCCAAACCCTGAAAATATATTCACTCTCCATGTATTATTGCAATTCATTGACCAGGACAACGACCTTGTGTTTACACAGTCTATCAGGATTTCCATCACAGATTCTATCCAACACGAAAAACATGATAAGCTATCCCAAACCACTCAACTGCAACCTTACTAAGGTGATGTTGGTCTTGCCGCCGTTTTTCTGAGAAAAATGAACAACTTTAAAAGTTTTAGGATGCACCTGAAATTTTCTCAACCACATTTTCTTCCCCAAGTTGTACATCGCAACTATCCTAAAAAAATGCCCACTTGGGATTGGGATGAAATAAAACAGAGGATTGGATCTCGCAGACACACTTTTTTTTCCCCAAATCGTGCTTTTTGGGGAAAAAAATTCGGAAAAGGGAAAAAAATTTTGGGCTCTTTCCCCATTTGGGGAAAAAAATTTTGGGGATCGGATACAGAAAAGATGCATTTTGGTGCATTTTAGAAGGTCATAATCTCAAAATTTTCCGGCGCTCCGCGCCGATTATAACTTTAATAATCATTATTATGCATTACTTAGCCCAGGCGCGGCTTTTAGCATGTCTACCTTCATTTATCATATAATCTATAATAGTTTTCATCATCTTGAACGTATTATCTCATGTTTTCATTGGTAATCTTCAATATTTTATCATGATATTTGATGAAGATTCGCATTTTTTCCTTTTGAGAAAGATCAACACGTCAAGTCTAAGCTTTTTGATGCAATTATTTCTTTTCTAACGTAAAATCAATTCAAGTGCTTCATGAAAATTATCTTTCGGAAATTTATACTCTGCTTACTCATATATTTAAGATTTTCGACCAAGTATGTGTATGAGAGTTTACAAATAAATTATACTGGTATAAAAATTTTTCAAGTAAAATTCTAGAAATTACGACTCTTGAACACAAAATTCAAATCTAATTCTTGAAATAAATGTTCGGAAAATTGATTTCCTAGCGTCGCAGAATATCAATACCCAAAAAATTTTTCCGGCGCTTTGCGCCGGAAAGATTAATATCCCTTTTGGGTTCTCTCTTGTCATCATAAAGGACTTGACCATCGATTTCTCATGTAATTCAAAGTCATTATGCTTTTGGATAGTTTCCTTGAAAGTTTGTTGCAATGCTTGTAGATCAAACTTTGAACTCGAAAATTTCAATTTTTTCCTCAATTTTAATGAATTAACGGGTCTGAAAACACCAGAAAGCTTTCAAAGGCTCAAAAACGCCTAAATAAAGCGTCTGTGAGCATTTTTAAGCGAAAAAAACGACTTCGGGAAAATGGGGAAAAAAATTTTGACCCCTCTCCCCATTTGGGGAAAAGGCCCGGGGGAAAAAAACAGTGCGCAGACATAAGTCCATATGACAATAAACAGGTTATGCTACAGTAAACAGCGATTATGCACGTATCATTCAAAATCTCGATTCAAAAGATCTATAAAGCTGTTCATATGTGAAACTATGCTCAGCTAGCCCGTTCCACATGTTACACGTCGCAGTAGCGGTGTACATGCATAGTAACCATAATTTGAGATGTTTTGTACTCGTCTGTATTGTAAACCAAATCACTACCATCCGATTTCCTGGTAATGATCACACATACAGCGAATTATGGTTAAATCCTTCAAGTTATTTCCACGCCAATCTACAGTTTTCGCCGATTGTTCACTACACTCCATTCATTTTGAAAGATCGATGCAGCGAGGTCGCAGCCAAACTTTTATTCAAAACTATGGAAGGCCCATTGCCTATGAGTAGTAAGGCTGGACCTTATAGGTGGGTATGATTAAGCATCTTTTGTGTACCCCCCTGTAATTTGTAATTTTTGGCCGATTCATAGGGGGTATGGTAAACATATACGGTCGATTTTTTGTCGATTTATTGGGGGATATGGTTAAGCATGCATGTTCTAGAGTTACCTTAATAGCAGGATTACAGTAATTTTTGGATTACGGCAATAGTGGAGTTAGGGTACTAGTCATGTTACTGTAGGTGGAAAAGGAAAATTGATAATGAACAAAAAATGGAAAAAATAAAACTAAAATGAACAAAAAATGGTAAAGAAACAAAAAGGAAAGCATGTATAAAAACCGACTCCCTCCATAGGCAGAGGAAGTCTTTCAAAAATTTGGGCCCTCATACCCCCTCAGACAAAAGGGTGCCATCTGCAGGCGTAAATATGTCTGGAAGTCCCATTCTTGAATGATCACTCCAGTCAGTAAATGCCAGATTGGTCAGATTGGTCAGTAATGGTCTGTTCTATAAGTAAACTCTTGAAAAAGTCTATAGGCGATGAATTATTATTCCTATGGGTGCATAAGTATAAATTTGATTACCTGCAAAAAATGTCCAACAAGCTTTTTTATAGAAAAATGACCAGAATGAGCCGGGCATAAAAAGCATGTAGGAAATTTGAAGAGTTGAAAATTATTTATGAAACAAAAGAAAAACTTTTGAATCAATGATTATTGTTTTATTACAAAAAAAATTATTGAGTCCAATCATAAGGAAATGTACAAAAATTATGTTTCAAAATACGTTTATCATATACTACATGAAATTTTTTCAAAGTTTTATGGGTAACAATTTTACAATCTTGCTGGCGCTCAATATGAAGACTGTGTACATTTACTTCTTCTTGTCCATTGTTTTTTACAAAAGCAAAAACCATTTGGCAAAGTGAATAAAAATTGACTTTTTTCATAGCATCTGATGACGAAGTGATACCGCTGACTTTGATTACGTGATGGTATTGGTCTGTAGATGGACTGTACAATCTGTAAGCGTAATTTTTAGGGCCTCCACTGATGAATTTGATAATGTAAGATCCAGGACCATATTCATGTAATTCAGCTGTCGTTTATACCAAGCACCAGCCTGTTGATACTTGATATTGTTGCTTGTCAATTGTTAATAAGTAAACAATACTATCCGTATCTAAATACAATACTCTACTTTTTAATTGTTCAATGTAAGAATATAAATTTAGTCGAGCCTGAGCTGTCGTATAAGCTGCTATAATGGAGTTAGTATTCCCCTTAACCTCCGCAAAATCATCATGCTGACAATAGGTCGTTGACACCATTTGCACATCGATTAGTCTAACATTTTTAATAATGTTGACAACATTCACTATGAGTTCAAAATACTCTTTAGGCGCATTGTCCATAATAGTCTTATATATATTGTTTCATTGACCAAACTGAAAAACATAAAATAATAACTAAATAAATACAAAAACCATGCAAAGTTACCTTCCCCCGAAATGAATTTAACATTAGCTTTGCTAAAGCTCTCTTTCCAGGATTTTCCAAAATTTTGGAAGTGTCTAATGAAATGTTCTCTCGATTGTAGACTTCCAGTTCATATTCACATTTTGCTCATTGGTCTGAGCTCAAGCAGAATAACTTTCACTCTCCTATAAAAACCAGTAATAGAAAATTGCTTACATATTAAAAATTATAAAACTTACTAGTTTCATTTTCATAAAAGTGTTGACATATTGTGTGAATAAACCACCATCAGGATTTTGGTTGGATGGTTGTTCCTGTAACAGTTGTTCCTTTAACAAACAGGTAGATATTAAAATTTTAAAATTTTTGACAAAATTACCTGATAAACCATCAACTTTGTATTTTCCAATTTAAACTTCACCACCATTAAGTTTATGTTGAATATACGGTTTTTCATTTCTATATGATAGCCATTTTAACCATTTTAAGGTGATAACAGACGGTCTTTCTTCTTTACCATAACCTTTGTATGGTATTACTCCAATACTGTTTGGTTTCAAAAATAAATATTGGAAAACAAGATTACAAGCACTGGCGATAGTTATTGATTTTTCAAAAGAATCAACATCTGTTTCCTTCATAAAAATATCCCTAAATTTCATACAACACTGTCCTAAAACCTGTAGATCACTACAACAGTATAATCAACTAATTTGTTGTGAAAGTTAAACTGACACCCCTAAACAAGGACACACTTCTAAATGCAAAACTTTTATACTTTTTTGCAAACTTACTGCTTCAAGCTTTCCATTATACCAATCCAGAAATGTGGCACGAGCTGCAGGTTTCATAGCATTGTAATCGTACATGTCCAGTGAAGGATACAGTCGAATATATCCATAATTTTCCTTTCTATTAAACAAATGTGAGAAATATCCTTTACATATTTCACTTATCCCAAATGTTTTTGGTAAAGCCACTAAAGGCATTGGAAGAAAGTTCAAAGAATCAATAATTTTTATCGATCCTACTTTGATACACATCAATTCTAAGCCTGGATAAATAAATAAATAAATAAATAAATGAAAATGAAAAACTATAAAACAATCTGCTAATTTACCCTTATTAATGATATTTAGTTTATGATGACCATTAGTGTACAAAAATTGCATTATAAATTGTCCATCAAATCCTTGAGAATTATGTGCTATTGCTGTAATGTTTTTCATGTCTTTTCCAAAAAAGCATTCACAGAAATCATTTAGAGATGTAGAGCCTTTGAATAGATGCTCGCATTGACCGCACATATTGCAACAAACTCCTTCGCTTTGATGACACTGATCACACACAGTATGGACAATGCATAAATTTGGCTCATGTTCAAATAGATCCCCTAGTTCTGTTTGTCATAAAATTTTTTCCTTTGTAGTCCCAAAATCATGAAAAAAATTTTTGATTAATTGGACACTTACTGGTAATTCTTGTTTCATTATCAACCAGGCAAGCATTGTCATCGTTAACACCCTCATCATTTGTTTTAAATACATCTTCTTCTTCAATTTCCTCACTACCAACAAGTTGCTTAAAACATAAATGTCCTGAAATTTAAAAATTTTAAACAAAAATGAGAATACTTATACCATATCTAATACCTTTTCTAAGTACACTCTTATTGCGTATTTTGCATTCAAAATTATGGCAATTATGAGGTTTAAAATGTGCTTGCCGAACCAATGTATCACATTGCTTGCACACTTTGAAACAGTCACAAATAGATACTCCAGTTTTTTGACGTTTGGATTGTTCTTTTTGAGTAGAAACGAACTTGTGTCAAGCAAAACACTCATCATTTTTAAAATATTGCTGACAATCTTTGCATTTTCGAGCATTAAATTGATTTCATGGGGGTGTATTGTAACACAAAGGGCAAAAGTTTCTGCATCTATGTTCCACTTTGTTATTGTAGGCTAAATCACAATAAGGAAAAAAGTAGCTGCGGTCAAAAAAACCAGGCATCTTTTTAATGACTGAGTAGGTAATGGTTATTGTCCTGGTAAATATTCAAAACATTCATAGCCTCAGGTCCTTAATGCTCTAAATGTGCACACAATAACAGAAAAATAAAAAACTCTAACCTCTGAATATTAAATCCTAAAACCATTCTTTGCTAAAAATTTTGATCTGATAATCAGGTAATCGAACAGTTTGCTGTTTTTCCCATTCATGAAAACTGCAAGACCCTTGATGATTAGCTAACCCTGCCTGGATCATCAATTCTGTAATAACCTTTGTTGGCAGTAGATGCTTTTTGTCATCAGACTTTCGAATATTTCCCCATTTGTACATAGCATTCCTATCTTTTTTATGAATGTAAGCTCTAGCAACAACTAGAGCTCTAGCAAAGTATAAATCATCAGTGTTGTTGATTTCAATAATGCAGCATTTGTCTCTCAGGAAATCATTATGTTTTAAATATTGATGAGCATTGTGAATATCTTAAATTAAAAAAGGAAATGAGCAAAAAATGAAAAAGAAAAGTTTTTTAAAAAAATGTTAAAAATGCAACCAAACGAGTAAGTAAGTAAGTAAATAAATAAATAAGTAATTTAATTAGCTTACCGTAACCCTCAGGTGGTGTTGGAACAATAGTCTGAATTGTAGATTGACAGCTATCAGTCTGAATTTGCTCATTGGATTGAAGAACAGCATTAAGAGTGTTTATGATGGAATCCCCCATTTAAGCATGTTTGGGTCTAAAAGGTATCAAAACGCGACTTTTTGTCAAATTTAGATGGTCAAAGGAAAACCCTATAAGTGTGTTATCATTGACATTCTCTGAACTTTGCTCAACTATACATTGAAATGTTGGTGCAAGTTGAGCATTTAAATCATCCATATGTTCAGTATTACAAAAGTTCAAAGAGTACTCGCAACTTTCAGTATTAAAATGTCTAATATTCAGGGTACTGGGTTGATTTAATTCGAAAAAATTATCTGCAACAAAAAATGAGTTTGTAATACCCCCACAACCAATTTGAACTAGTTCATAAATTTCTTCTTTATCCTAACTGTGTCGTGTATAACTTTTGTATTGATCATTTTCATCATGGTCATAATCTAAAATAGTTCCTTCTTCATCCGAAATATTATTATTATTGAGTGTTTTTTCTTCTCCTTCTTCTTCCTCCGAGGTAATATTCTCTAAATCCTCGTCTACTATCACTTTGTCTTCATCGGAAGTAATATCCTTGTAAATAGGTTTCATTATAAAGATTATCCAAACTAAAACTAGAAAAAACTAGAAAACAACCTTTTTACCAAAATTTATACAGTAATAATGGAAAAATATTTTATAAATTAGCAAAAACTATTAATTCTATGGTAGAGATTTAATTATTGTTTATGACCTTGTCATAGTAGTTTTCTTTTTTATGATGGGAAAGCTTTAAAGACCTTCATAACTCATAAACATGGGGCCATATCATTTCTTCAGCTTATTTTACTAGCATATAACCAGATAAAACCTCTTGAATCATCTGTTTTACTGTACAACTCTAGTATTTTTTGCTTTGATTCTCAATACTATAAAAGAACTGCAATAGCTGTTTATAACCTGTTGCACTATCTTTTCTTTTTATGGGGAAAAGCTTTAAAGACCCTTATAACTCATGCACACATGGCTATATTGTTTCTCTAGCTTTGACATTGAAGATTACTATAATGGACAAACACAATTTATTTCCCTAGCTTTGATCTCGAAGATTACTTTAACACACAAATACGTTTATTTTCTTCAGGTTCTATATGTATATGCTAGAACAACCATTTACTGTAGAACCTATAACCCTGCCACTTACATAGCCCTAAAAATAACAGACTACTATAGGATACAAGCCGTAGCTATTGATAAAGAAGTGAGTTGATATGAATTTTTTCTTTCTTTCTTTCTTTTCTTTAACAATTTTGAAGATTGAATAGCTATTTCAAACGAGTACAATGCTCTAGCAGTAAAACACCAAACAATGATAAAATGCAAATCAAGTGATAATGGTGATGCTGATGTTTCAGCAACAAAAATCTCTGGAAAAGGTGATGATGATATGAAAATTGTTGGAGAAGAAGGCGATGATGCTACCAAAATTGTTGAAGAACTTGCTGATGCTACAAAAATCGCTGGAGAAGCAAGTGATGCTACTGAAGATCAAAAAGCAGTTAGTGCTCAAATCACCCTTGTCAAAGAGCTCTTCATCAACTACCTCAATGAAACGCCGAAACCAAATGTGTTTGTGAATCAAGTGTTCCGGGTTTAGATATTCCATGGTTTTTTAATGAGCAAGTAGTAAAAGGTGAAAAATTGTTTATAATTATATATGCTGAGCTAGCAATACAAAACATCTTTACGGGGTGTGTTTTTGATTGTTATTGTGCAGAAGAGGTAGGAATGATTGAGGATCATCACTGTCCGGGTCATCATTCCATATGTATTAATGCAATTACACCAGCAGTCGATCCTTTATATCAAAAGATCGGGGTTATCATTGACTGTTTTGAGCATGTTATAGGAGAGGTTCAAGGTTATTATTGTCTTCACACCTTTTAAACAGATGATTGATATGTTTCAATCTATTCCACTTACAAGTACTGGTCCTAAGATTGTTGAGGATACTGTAGCTTGTTTTATTGATTAGGGTTATCATTATGATTTTGATGATGATGTTGTTGTCGAAACACTAAGTGAGTTCATTAACCATAAATTGTAAAAGTTTTGCTTACACTCATTATAGTTGTGTATGTCTAATTAATTAATTAATTAATGCTTACTTACTTAGGTATTTGCTTGATATATAACCTCATACATCCTTTGCGCATATATTATTTCCATACAGTAATGCTATTCTATTTTTTATATAATGACCTAGTTTATGCTTTACCTTTGTACTGTGTTTTATTCTATTGTAATTTTTGATAATTATTGATAGATAGCAATTTGTTTAAAATAAGATCTTTTTGAAAATTGTTAAAGTAAAAAGTGGCTGGTTTTTGTTGTTTTGAAAGAGAGAGAGAGATGTCAGATGTTGAAGAGTTTTATATATGGAAACAGCCATTTAACTGCATGGTTTCTGCTCCAAGAAAATCAGGAAAAACACAATTTGTTAAAAAACTTGTAATTTTTGCTAAAGAAATGATTCACCCTGCTCGTATAAAAATTTATTGGTGTTATTTGGAATGGCATGAAGCTTATGATGAATTAGTTCAAAAATGTACTTATGTAGAATTTATTCAAGGTTCACCTGACTTGGACGAACTTCAAAAAAGTAAAGACACCTAAATTATTAATTATGGATGATATGATGCAAGAGATGAAGAATGATCAACATTTAACTCAACTTTTTACTAAAGGATTGCATCACTGGAATCAATCAATTATACATATTTTTCAAAATGCATTTTTTCATGGAATGCCTACAAGTAGGATAAATGCTCAATATTTAATTCTCTTAAAAAACTCTAGCAATAGGTTACAAGTTTGCACATTGGCTCAACAGATTTTCCCAACTACTTCAAATTATTTCATAGAGGGGTATGAGGATGCTACCAGTATACCATACAGTTATTTATTGATAGATCTTACACAGACATGTCCAGAAAAATATCAACTTAGATCTAACATATTTCCTGACAATGATCCCATGATTTTATATACAGCTAAGTAATTGATCATTTTTACAAAAAACTTTTTACAAGTTAGTTGGATCTTATTATTTATCGATATGCTATACAGTAAATACACTTTTTTAATAGTCTTACCATAATCCTTTTTATATCCATTTTTATTGTATGGGTAAAATATCTTTTTTAATTTTATGAAAATGGAGAAACTGTAAATGTTACGGATTTTATGATACCAAATACAAAAAATGGTACAGATTGGGAATATTTATGGGAAAATTATAAATTACATATAACAGGCTTTGTAGAAAAAATTTTGCAATGTCCTCAGAATGACGGTCAATTTATGCAATTACGAGCCTGTTTCAAAGTATATATTTTCAATCTAACTGTATTTTCTTGCTGTAGCCATACCAGTAAATTTCAAAACTTGTACATCAAAGGTACTAGGTTATGATATATTGATACTGTAGATTTATTACGTGGTTAGAAAAAAATATTTTACAGTACATCAGTTTAGTTGAATTTTTTGAAGAGGTTGGTCATTTTTGTATAATTTGTTTGCTTGTTTTGTGTCAATTACAATGTCTCCACCGCATTTGAAGTTTTTGTCAGAATGGTGCAAAATAAAGTAAAAGGTAAAAAATTTTATATCTATTTCACCTATCTACTTATTAAATTATATCATTTTATGTGAGGTAAAATACTAACCAACAAGCAGAAACCCGAGATGGCTGATTCATTTTCAACTCGTTTCTCACCCAAAGCCAAGATTTTTTACAAAGACATAGCTAAGGCGTGCAATCCTTTATGTCGTGAAGTTGTTTACCTATGGGATGTAAAAAAGTTACACAATTTTGGTGTTTCGCTAAATTATTACTAATGGAATTGGATATGATCAAACCTCACTCTTTTTTTGTAGAAGATCTTTTTTTAAAACTAGATACAACTCATAAACTGTTTTTTATGAAAATGAATAATATCTGTGCTTTTTCTAGATGCGAAGAGTTGAATATTATTATACAAAAGAAGCTTTATTACTATCTTAATGTAATACATTAACTGTTTCAATGTTCATTTAATGTTTGGTCATTATTGTAATTTTTTTCTGTACAGTATGGTCTGTTTTGTTTGGCTTCTAGATTTAAAAAATATATTCACGAGCTCAATGTGTTGAAAAATCCAAATTGTGTTCAAAGAAGTGTTTTTCTTCAACATTCTTCCCCCGATCTGATCTGTTATATATGTGAAATTTGTTTAAACATATTGAATGGTAATATTCCTCTTAATTCAAAGTTAAAAGAGAAATTGGCAAAACATAATATATTGCTTAGAGCTTTAGCCACAAGACACAAAAAAACAAGAAAAAAACTTACATAATAAACATACAAGAATTGTTCAAAGTGGTGGAGCATTTTTTCCTATAGTATTACCAGCTTTATTATCTATACTAGCAACTTTTGTTACAGAGAAACTATTATGGAATGAAATTTTCTAGTAAATTTGCTCTTAATCCTCACGAGGTTCTGAATAAGTTGAATAACTCTCATGCTTCTTCTTCTTCTTCTACGACTGCAAATGAAAAGACAGGAATAGGTAAACAAGTTGACACATATCATAATGAATTAGAGCACATTTTGAGGGATAATACATTAACACCTGAAGAACAATACAAAATGTACTCACAATTATTTTCACAATATTTAACTTTTGAACATGAAAATGCTCAACCCTCTACCATAATTTTGAAACAAAAGGTTATTGATGACAATGAAAATGAAAATGATGGTACTAATTTGAAACAAAAAAAATTGGTTGAATGATGAAAAGTTACTCAGTGGTATTCCTAAACAATTTAAACATTCAGCATCATTATTATTGGAACATGTGGGACGTAACCCTGGTATAAATGTTAATAAGCAAGCTGAAGTACTAATTGATGGAAAATTAACTGAAGGATCACATATTATTGATTTATTACATGATTTGTAGCATAAACATTCAAAAATTATGCAACCATTTGGAGTAGCTGAATTTGCTAATACTTTGAGAAAACATTATGTACCCTTAGAGGCTATAGGAAATCCTTTATGTAAATAGTTATTCACTGTACCTCGGAAACTCTCCTACCATACACCTCTGGAAGAATATATGATCAGGCAGGTAGTAGTCTCAAGAGGTTGAATAGATCATTCCTGAAAGGTATGGATTTATTTTTAAGTGGTGAAGAAGAAGATATCAAAGACGATTCATTCTTAAATAAAGGAAAATCAACAGAAAAGAAGATATGGAGAAAAGCTAGAGCACTTAGACGGTATACTCCTTTGTACCAGAATGACCAAATACCTTACTTTCGAAATTGTACAAAAATTTACATGGAAATCCTACAGACTTTTTCAGTATTGAAAAATTATATGTTGACGCTAGAAAACACTATAAAACAATAACACTTAAAAATGTTAAAGACTGGCTCTCGAAGCAAGATAGTTACTTCCTATATAAACAAGTCAACAAAAAGTTTTCATGTAACCCTATTTATGTTACAGCTATGGATCAACAATGGGAAATTGATTTGGCTAACATGTCTTCTTTAGTAGATTTTAACAATGGATATAAATTTATGTTTACCTGTGTAGATCTGCTGAGTAAATATGCATGGGTTGAACTATTAAAGTCAAAACATGCAAAGAATGTATGTGATGCTTTTCAAATATTTTAAAAAGAAGTCGAATTTCCTGGAGAGTGCGCAGCAATGAAGGTAAAGAATTTGTCAACAAAGATTTCCAGAAACTATTAAAAATTAATGATATACATTTTTTACTTCCCAGAATGAAGACATTAAATTTTCAATAGTGGAACAGTTTAATAGAACCTTAAAAACTAAATTATTTAAATATTTTAGAGTTTACCATCTATAAATCGATTGATATTTTACCCCCAGTTGTTTCACACTATAATCATTCTATTCATAGATCAATTAATGAAAAACCTGTTAACATGAATTATTCTAATGAAAAAATTATATGGCAAAGACTCTACCCCAAAAGCTTATACACTAGAAAATCTAGGATCCATATAAGAGATTATGTGCGAATTAGTAAGTATAGAGGCCTGTTCGACAAAGGTTATTCACCTCAATGGAGTGAAGAAGTTTCTAGAGTAAAACATGTTGTGAAGAGAAACCATATACTTTATAGAATTCAAGATTTGGAAGGGGAGAATATAGAAGGGCGTTTTCATGAAAAAGAGCTAGAGAAAATTGATTTTAACCCTAATATCAAAGAATACAAAATTGAAAAGATTTTGAAAACTAAACGCTTACCAGATGGTCAGAATAGAGTACTTGTGAAGTGGTGGGGTTATCTTGAAAAATTCAACAGCTAGATTTTAGAAAAGAATATACAAAACAATGATGACAATTAGGATGAACAACTTTGAACTGGCGTACTATGCTCAACAGGATGCAATTTTATAAAGATATGAGTTTTTGCTTGGGATACATTGCCGGAGATAGTTAAAAGACCTGGAGCTTTAATTGCAAACACTGATACATCTTTTCAAAAAGGAATTCTTTAGATAGCTATGTATTTTGATAATGATAACTCTGTATATTTTTTTGATTCCTATGGTTTACCACTAGTTATTCCTGCTTTTATGAACTATATTAACAAGAATGCTACAGTAAGACACAGAAATGAGAAACACCTGCAAAACTTTTATAGCAGAGTTTGCAGTATATATACTTTATATTTTTTTTGTATTATAAAGTGTGACATGTTCCTATGTAAAAAATGTTTAAAAGTTTTAGTAAAACAAATTTTGCTTGCAATGAAAAACTAGTTTGTAAGTTTTTTCATTGTAAATTTTCTGTTAAAGGTCGATTACGGAATAAATTATGTACGCATTTGTAAAAGTTAACCCCTCCTCCTTTATGTTTTTTGTATTTTCGTACAATTTTATTACTTTACTAGCTCCACCTATTTTATGTATTTTTGTATAGTTTTATCGGTTACTTTACTAGCTCCACCTTTTTATAGAATTTATAATTAATTATCTAATTGTTAAATGAAGATTTTTTATTTTGAAATGGATAGTAGTAATAGCACTCCTTTGGAATCATCTCATGTCAGTGTTTGGGATTTTTTGGGAAAACGTTTAGCTCAAAACCAAGTGGTGTTCTTTAGTCAGGTCATACTAATATATATTGTAGTCACTACAGCTATTATAAATTTGTCTCTCTAGAATAATAATACAGTTTTGGGTTGGTTTATTGTGTGCTTGTATAGGGTATTTATTACCTAGCCCCATACCGGGACTATTACCCTCATCTAACTCATTGAAGACAATACCTACAACAGCTAACCTTATAAACGATGACAACTTTTGAAGATCAGTTTTATATCACTTTACCTAGTAATAGTGAATATGGAAACACACCCTCAGATTTTTCAGCCCATCTACCCTACTGTTTAAAACTAGATGGAAATTGGGAGGTAGGGTTAAGTGAAATAATATATCCATACAGCTGGGCTACAGTTTTCAATAACGGTGGAGATAATGTAATAACATTGATTATGGATGGTGTTGGTAATAAAGTTGAAACTATCAAGGAAATTAAAATTATAGTTTTTGAAAAACATTACTTCACGGTATCTGAATTAATTGATGAGCTGAATGCAAAAATTGGAGCAGCAATTGCAGGAACTGTAATTGAAATCATGCTTTCATATGATGAACATCAAGGTTTGGTTAATTTGAAAATTAGAAGTGGTACAAGTTTGTGTAAAATATATATAAGCAACCATTTAATGGAACTTCTAGGCTTTAGCACTACCAATACTGCTGCCCATGCAACTCCTGATGATTTTTTAAATAGAGGTGTGAATATTAACTTATATAGTGTTGGGGAAAAATCACAAAAATCTAATGCACATATTCCACCATCCAAAGCTGTTTTTCTTGCCAATCCTGGAAATAAACATTTATATATGTTAGGAATTCAACCACCAAATTTAAACGATTTACAGAGCTTTTATGTTTACTGTAATATTATTGAAAATCAAATTGTTGGAAATACTTTAGCACCATTTTTACATATAGTAAATCTGCAAGGAAAATACAAAGATATTGTGAGTTGATTATATGAAACACCTCACTATATACCCATTCAGTTAAAAGAAATTATGGAACTCTAAATTAATATAAAAAACAGTATGAACAAGTTTAAACCCTTCCAGTTTGGGAATGTTGTAGTTAAATTATATTTCCAGTGACGTACTCCTTTATTCATACAATAGTAGTATCAAATTTTCACTAGCATTTATTCATTCATTTGCAATTGGACACAATGTCATCAGGTTGAATTTTTACAAACGCTCTAAATTAATTAGTTAATTTATTTACTTTTTCATTTTGATTTACGAAGCAAGATATGCATAAAGTATTTATTCTCAAAACCATTGATTACTGGGTCAATATTTTTCAACATAGCATTCAAGATAATCAGTTCCAATTCGATGGTACCTTAGAAGGCTTCAGAGCAGCATATCCATTTTATTATAGACATCAAGGAGCAGGAGTGGGTAATTTTTTCAAGTTTGTGGCGTCCAGCTATGCCTTTGTTGAAGTCTGCAGGAAAGCATGCACTTGCTGCAGGTTCGATGTGGTAGAGGGTAGTTCTTTTAAAGAAAGTGTTGCTGAGCATGGAGGAAATGCAGTAGGCAATTTATCACATGAGACGGGTGGCTGCATTCAGAAAGGAAAAGGTCTAGGGAAGTGTAAACATATAAATTCTATGGTACATATAAAGAGCAATAAAAATATGAATAATGGTTGTCATCATCATCATCAAAAACAACATAAACATAAACATCTAAAACGATGTCCCTTATTCTTCAAAAGTCAGTTTCAAGGATATCTATTCAAAATGAGTAAATTTATTGATGCTGCATTGTCTCCTAGTAGTAAAACTGAACTAGATTTATTTATCATACCTCCAATACAAGTCGCTATTCATAGAAGTTTTTGGTCTGAAATTCAGCTCCAAAATCCTTGAAGGACCTTACGAATTTTTTATTTCACCTGATTGATATATGCTGGATTTATCAGAAATTTTTATATATTTTACGATTTGAATTACGAAAGCTAATGGTGCTGCTTGCACTTAAACATCAGATGCCAACTACAATCTCAACAGTAACATCGTAGCACCAATTAATTTGATCAGCAAAACATTTTTAAACAAATCAAAATTTATCTAAATGGAGAATTAATATCTGACAGGTAAGTTTTATATTTAAATGTATGTTCATATGTCTTTTAATTTTAACATTTTAACATTCTAGTGGGGATAGATACACTTACAGATCTTATTATGAAATGGAATTGAACTATGGTCATGATGCTAAATCGACACAGGCTACAGCTGCTGGTTATACTTTTGAAAATGACGATGTTCTTGATATAAAGAAAAACAAGGGTGCTTTAGAAAGAGCTCGATTGTTCAAAAACAGTAAAGTTGTTGAATTAATGGTCCCTATGCATGCCAATCTATTTATGCAAGAATGCTTTCTACTGACTCAATGTACCATGAAAATTGATTTATACAGACATAGAGATGATTTTTGTTTGCAGAAATTTATATCTACTGACAAGGAAGCTTATAAGATCGAAGTTAAAAGCATGTCTTCATTTATAAAAAAAGTTAAAGTTGTGGATAACATTAATCTAGCTATCTATGTTACAAAATACAGCTGCAAAATACCCTATTCCTCGATGTCATGTTACAAGTCTATACATAACAGCTAGTCATCGCTCAGCTCCTCTAAACTCGTTGTTCACAGGTCCCTTACCTGGTCGTCTCATTGTGGCACTTGTTGATGGTGCTGCTGCTAAGAGTGATTATTATCAAAGCCCCTTCAATTTCAAACATTTTGGGTTAAATGAAATTAAAATAACTAGCAGTACTACAACATTACCTAGTACTCCTTATATGTTAAATTTTAAATGAAACAAATATTTGTGAACTTTTATACAATTATTTGAAGGTTTAGGGATTGGTACAGATAACAAGGGTAATGAAATTACTCAAAATTCTTCTACAACAAATAACACACTTTTTGTTTATGATTTGACTCCTTGTGGAATGGATGGTAATTTTTGGGAACTCCTAGGGGAAGGAACCACCAGTTTACAAATGAATTTTGGTGAGGATATATATGGTATTGAAGCACATGCACAGAATTTGACTCTCTCCCAATGATTGATAAAAATCTTGAAATTTTTACGGATTATAGTATTTAAATGCACTATATATCTATATTATGTACATTTTAATTTTTTATAATAAAAAGCACTTATAGTTTTGTTTATACTACCCTTCTCATTATCTATTGTTTAGAACTAGTCTTTCGATTTATCTCTAATTATAAATGAGTTTCTTTCTTCCTTCCTTATTTCCTTCCTTCCATCCTTCCTTCCTTCCTTCCTTCCTTCCTTCCTTCCTTCCTTCCTTCCTTCCTTCCTTCCTTCCTTCCTTCCTTCCTTCCTTCCTTCCTTCCTTCCTTCCTTCCTTCCTTCCTTCCTTCCTTCCTTCCTTCCTTCCTTCCTTCCTTCCTTCCTTCCTTCCTTCCTTCCTTCCTTCCTTCCTTCCTTCCTTCCTTCCTTCCTTCCTTCCTTCCTTCCTTCCTTCCTTCCTTCCTTCCTTCCTTCCTTCCTTCCTTCCTTCCTTCCTTCCTTCCTTCCTTCCTTCCTTCCTTCCTTCCTTCCTTCCTTCCTTCCTTCCTTCCTTCCTTCCTTCCTTCCTTCCTTCCTTCCTTCCTTCCTTCCTTCCTTCCTTCCTTCCTTCCTTCCTTCCTTCCTTCCTTCCTTCCTTCCTTCCTTCCTTCCTTCCTTCCTTCCTTCCTTCCTTCCTTCCTTCCTTCCTTCCTTCCTTCCTTCCTTCCTTCCTTCCTTCCTTCCTTCCTTCCTTCATTCCCTCCTTTGGTTCTACAGTACCTCAGTAATTATCTCACACCTTCTTTTTCATCATAAGACCTACAGAAAGCTCTATATAAAAAAGACAACAAATCTCAATATGAGCAACACTCTACTTTTTATGCAATTATTTTTGCACATGTTCTGTACATCTCACTTGCTCTTTTATTATTCATTCATTTGTTCATACACCTCTAATTATTTTACTACAGTAACCCCTTTTCATTTTCCATCAAATGACACATCAGAACTCTAGAGTAACAACCACTAATATAAAATGCAATAAATAAAATTTAATTGATTTTAATTTAATTTTATTTTCTTAAACAATATACAACAATAAAAATATATACAAATATTACCTAAAAATCAAAAAACATTAAGTCTTTAAAAATTTTTGCAAAAATTTTTATTTACTTAAATTAATATATACAATTATATACAATGACAACTAGGGGGCCCACTGCTGCCGTCTCTAGGTGTAACTGCTAAAATTTTACAAATTTTAAAAATTATTTTAATTAAAACAAAAAATTTTTGTTCTAATATATACTATATATCTCATTTTTAAATGATTATTAGTAGGTGCACAGTCTATTAACACTCTTTTCTATTTGTTGGTTTTTCTTACTATATTTTCCCTCGCATTGCCAAATCTATATTTTACACATTCAAACTATTTTTTATCATAACTTTTCTCATTGTACAAAATTTTGTAAATAACTGAAACCTTTCTAGAGAATATTCTAGAAATGATGTTTCAACGATTTACCTTATTAATTACATACCTACATACCTACATACCTACATACATACCTACATACTTACATAGATACATACATACATACTTACATAGATACATACATACATGCATACATTCAATAAAAAATTATACAATATTTAATACCTGTTCTTTGGAAAGTTTTAGGAAAGTTAACTATCTCTTTGTTGTTATACCAGTTATTTACCATACAATTCTAGTATTTCTTCTACAATACATTAACACCTACCTGATAGTAAAAATCCATACCATACTTTGTTTTTAGTACAATTTAACCTGTTCATGTTTTACCTCAAAATATTCCAGTAAAAGCTTATGACAATTTTCACTCTCATTAGCTATAGTCTATAGAACTAAGACATGTTTTTAAATATACCATCAAAACTTACTAAAAACAAGGTAACGCTAGCCCTACACAGTGATCGAGGTACAGCTGGACCACATCCATCCATTGAGCCCTTGCACTAGGCAGGAGGATATTCCACAGGTGCGAGGCTAGTTGTTCATTGTCCAGCATGGGGTTTTTGAACATTCGGCATAGGCATTTCATGAAACCCCAAAAGGGTTTCATCCTAGCCCGATATTGCTCCCCATGCTGGCTTTTCCACAAGTTCTTAAAATCAACAGACACCTCCTCCTAAAATACTGACGTCCATGCATTGACATTGATCATTGTAAAAAAGGGCTCTAAATTAATAATATTTTCAATATTCAAATTGTATTCATATTAATTTTGAAAATTAAAATATTCATAATATCAACATACCATACGCCGTGTAAGGGACCCTCAACCTGCTAATGAATGCTACAAATATTGCTTCCATTTTCATCGTCGTAATTTTCATCCTCGTCGTCATCCTTGTGGTCATAATACAAGAATAAAAATGATTCCCATTTATAACTCTTTTCCCTCATTAATCCTTTTCCAGTTTTTTCAGCTTTTTTGGTTGAATCTTTTTGGTTTTTCTTTGAAAGTTCTAGGTTACCCAGAAAACTATCAAAAATAAGCACCACCTTAATTGTTTTGGTAAAGTGTCTCTTGCTACCATTTCTTATAGAACCTTTGACTTTTTCTAGCATTTCTAATTAGTCTTATGATCTAAATGGGCTTCAGCTGCCTAACCTTTTTTATGTTTGTTCTGGAAAATAGTCAATATACAAAATCACACATTTACCTGTATAAATCATTA
Organism: Romanomermis culicivorax; assembly: GCA_963922205.1. Taxonomy (NCBI): domain Eukaryota; kingdom Metazoa; phylum Nematoda; class Enoplea; order Mermithida; family Mermithidae; genus Romanomermis; species Romanomermis culicivorax. The sequence goes on along the minus strand of CAWUHX010000076.1, from coordinate 619,737 downwards.
TGCATTATAAAATGTATCAATTTCTATACAGGGAGTATCATCTATGTATGTCAAGCCTCGATGATTTAGTAGACCTTTAACCTCTGGTATAGTTTTTTGTGTATATGCGCTCTGTGTTCTCTTTCTTTCTTTCTTTCTTTCTTTCTTTCCTTCATCTATTTTTGTAGTATTGTAACATAGATGCTGATGCATCATTGTAAATACAAAATGTACACTATATGATACTCATTATTAAACATAAATTCATTTTATAATCTATTGTCTCAAGGGTGTCTGGAATTCACACCCAAACATTCCTATAAATTTATGTGAAGTATTCTGTTTTGATCGTCCCACACCCCATTGACCCAATTAAGACATACATAATTATTTGCACATCGGCGCCTGGCCCTCATAATTCACATGAAAACATACATCTGTAGTTACAATAATTCCCCCCCCCCTCCAGAGGCGTAAACACACCTGCCCAAGTAGAAAATACAGAAACCCTGACCCAGACACAAGATTTAATAGAACGCATCGAAAACAGAAAAACACATGAAAAACTAAAAACATATAGGCCTGGCAAAGCATACTGTAGATTAAAGCATGTAAGCATGGACATTAAGCTTGAGGTAAAGCAAAAAGGTGTGGCAAAAAAAGCATACAGTAAGCAGAAGCAGGTAAGCAAAGCAACGATTGGTTAGGCAAGCAGATGAAAGCTGACCTCCAACAGCGCAAGCGTGTGGTTCAAAGAAGTGATATAAAAGACAAGAAAATGGGGGAAAAGGCAGATTTTCATGGAGATTTTATGTAGATTTTGTGAAAGCATGTTTTTATGTGAGATTCGTTGTGAAGCTAAAAGCGTATTTTTATGTCGTCGATGGGAAAGCAATCGTTGACTTACTGTTTGTTTAATTAATTGTCGTATTATCATCGTAATCCGTATCCCCTCGTCCCTGGGACCGTGTAAAGGTATACACCTAGGATCAAGTAAAAGCATAATTAGAATCTGGGTGATACAGTATCAATTAGGGTTTCTACACTGGGGCCGTATTCATAAAAAGGCTAAAGTCTATAGACTGGTCTATAGACTGAAATCGGGAAGAAATGGTATTCATAAAATGTCTAAAGTCTAAAAGTCAGTCTGAATCAGTCGACTTTTAGACCAAAAATTTAGCCTGCTACCCTAGCAGGCTATAGACCAAAATTTTTTATCGAAATGACTGTTTTTTTTTAAATTTGGGTGTTGAATATCAAGGGGCATTGAGGCGAGAAAGAACTTTTCAAGATATATGAGATTCCTCAGCTTTGTCTGATACAAAATTTGTGCAAAGATTTCGATTCGATCGTCAAGGTATGTTGAACGTAACTGAATTGATTCCTGGAGATATTGAAAGTCGGACACATAGGAATGGAGCTATTCCTGGGATTTTTCAAGTTTGCATTGCTTCATGATACTATTCCTCTGGGACATTTCAAATGATAATCGATGACACAGTAGTTCAAAGCCATTAATTATCATTCCAAGCTCTATTTTTCTTTGTCTTTGTGCAAGTTGAGAAAAATTCTCTGTCAGCATTCTTTTACACATAGCAGAAACTATTTTCAAGTTAATTCATTCAAACTTGGAGGTGAGGCATAGTGACACTAATACTGTGATGGACATAATATTTTGGTGTATTTTTCACTTCTATGCTCCATTTATAGTTATAAAAGGCATATAAATTTATCTTACTTTTTCTCTTCCTTGATTGAAAGTGGAATTTCTTACAAATAGCAATATTATTGTAAATACTTATCAGTGAGGAGGCTTCAATGACTATTTTATCACATATAAAAGTTTTTTGGTGATATAATGACAATAAAATTTGAGCAATTAGGAATTATTAGTATCGCATATTGGACCATTTTACATATAAATTTATGGTTAGGGAAACTTTTTTTCTGGATATTTGAGTTTTTTGTTCCAGAATGCAACAAACTGGGCATCAATCTATAGATGTCCCTGAGATCAACCCAGAAGTGTCTTTCAAAAAGTTATATCTTAATTATTTATAGAGTTATGGCTACTAATATTTGATTCTATCGGCAATATCACAATTTCAACGTCTTTTTCTAACAGGCTAAGGTCTATAGACTGGTCTACATTTAGACAGCCAAGAAAATCTTTTATGGATACAGACTTCAGCCCAGTCTGAACGTAGACCTGTCTATAGTATGGCTCCTGAGGACAGTTCCTTTTTGCATCTAAAGTGTCTAAAATTTTCTACACATTTTTTATACCAATCTTTTTCTGGTCATTTTTTATAAGAGATTTTTTTGCTCATTTTTCAGGACTTTATAAGTATGAGCCCATAGAAATAATGTTTCATTCCCTATAGACTTTTAGAGGTTTTACATGTAGAATTTAGCATTCTGACATAAAAGACCATTCTAATTCGGATGATCGTTCAGCATGCAGGGCGGCTGATTAGCTACTCTGTTAACCTGCAGATGGTGCACCTCTCATTTTGGAGCCCTAGGGCGTTTTTTGGAAGACTTCCTTCGTGGGTGGAGGGAGTCTTTTTCTATACATGCTTTCTTTTAGTTTTTACAGTTTTGTTTACTTTATTATTTTAAATTTTTTTTATTTTTGTAGTTGGACTAAATGATTTTTTTAGGATAAAACAAAATTGATGCATTGATTTAAAAGTTTTTTCTTTTGATACGTAAAGAATTTTGAACTCTCCAAATTATCTACATGCTTTTTATACCCGGCTCATTCTGGTCATTTTTCTATAAAAAAGCTATTTGGTCATTTTTCGCAGGTAATCAACTTTATACTTATGCACTTGTAGGAATAATGTTTCATTACATATAGACTCTTTTGAGACTTTACTTATAGAACAGACCATTACTGACCAATCTGACCAATCTGGCATTTACTGAGTGGAATGATCATTCAGGAATGGGACCTCCAAACATATTTAGGCCTGCAGGAGGCACCCTTTTGTCAAAGGAGGTCTGGGAATGCAAATTTTTGAAAGACTTCCTCTGACCATGGAGGAAGTCAGTTTTTATAGATGCTTTCCTTTTTGTTTCTTTTCCATATTTTGTTCATTTTAGTTTTCCTTTTCCCAGTTTTTTTTCATCATCATTTTTCCTTTTCCACCTTCAGTAATACAAATATTACCCTAACTCCACTATTACGGTAATCCAAAAAATACTGTAATTCTACTATTAGAGTAACTCTAGAACATGCATGCTTAACCATACCCCCTATAAATCGACAAAAAATCGATCATATATGTTTACCATACCCCGTATAAATTAGCCAAAAATTACAAATTACAAATGGGTACACAAAAGATACCCATATGCTTAACCATACCCCCCCCCATATGGTCAGGCCTTACTACTACTAGATAACGCCTGGTTCAGGGGTTTGCCTGCCATGAATCCTACTATACATTTACTTGATAAAAAACCCAAACCAATGTCAAATCCCAACAATTGTATATGATATAATGTTTATTAATGAAAATTCATGACAATTTCAAAAGAGGAAAGAATTCCGGTTTTGCTTTTTATACTGCTTCTTTAAACCAAGTCTTTAGGCCAATGGGGGGGTCCCCTCTTTTGTTATGTTTTCTAACTGGTTGCTCAACTTTGCTTTTATCTTTACATGCTTCAGCTTATTGTATGCTATACTGTGGCCACACCTCTGTCAGTGCTTCCTTTTTTTACTAACTGTTGCTATGTGATGACAACTTCTGTTCCACTAGTCAAGGTGTTGTAAAAATTTGTGTAATTTTTATGTAAATTCTGGAGGAAATATGCATTTTTACTTATCCTGTGACATTATTCAAATTGTATGCAAATCGTACTTATTCCCCTTTTTTCATCACATCCATTAGTAGTTCTCCTTTGTTACCATTCGTCATGTCCATTAGTATTCTTCTTTTGTTTTAATTAATCTGAGTTCGAAGTTGGAAACCAGACTAATTCTCACATACTTCGTTTTGACTCATTTTTGCACTCGTAATGTATGCACTGGCAAGAAATAAAAAGGCTGACACATTCCAAAACACAAAAAAGTGCTTTCTCCCAAAGATACAAAAGTGGGTTCAATGTTTTGAACCCCTTCCTACAATTTGGTAACAGATTAAAACTTTGTGTCAGGTTGACAAACCAAGCAGCAGGGCTGACCATGCCCCAAGAAAACTGACATATGACTGAAAAAAAAGAGAAAGGTCAGCTGTTGGTCTTTATGCGATTTGACTCACTTATTGGACTTTTCTCAGTTCCATTTTTGCAACTAGTGGACATTGCTGTTTTGTGGCAAAAGAGTTACCCAATATTTACTGTATCTTCGAGCAATCAAATCCCCGGCTTTAAACATTGCCTCACTCTACCATCTCTTATTGCTAGCTGTTTTTGTGTCAACCTTTCACCACTTTCAAGCCATTGTCCCCACTACTTGTTTCACACCCCTATCGCCTTATTCATTTGTTTGTAAGTAACTTTTAGGGCCCAATGACAGAAGGCTGAATAGTGTTATTCAGTGAATAGTAACCAGGAAATACAGATATTCACTGAATAAAATTGTTGCTTAAATTTGTGTGGTATGACAGATGGCTGCATAACTTATTCTATGCATAAAGGCCCTGTCATACTTCACCGCGCGGCGCCGGCCGGCACTGCGCAGTACCGCCTTTGAAGTATAAATAGGTTTTTGTAATTTTTGCGGGGCCCCATCAGGTTTCAACTAAACCAATACACATTTTTTGAGAAAAGCAAAATCCAAAAGTAAAGAAGCGGCGCCGTACGGCGCCACGCGGTACCGTGCGGTACCACGCGGCGAAGTATGACAGGGCCTTAAGAGTCGATCTTTTTATTCATGGATTTTATATCTGCTCTTGGCATGAATAAAAAGGAAAATAGCACAAGAAATTTCCTTTCTAGTTTTTCTTTCACAAAAAATGGATGAAGTAGACTTTCTTGATTTTATCAATGATGTGGGAGAAGAAGAAGAATTCGATATTATAAATGGTCATTTATTTTACCATTTAAACTGTAACGCCCAAATGTAGGAATTGATCAGTTCTCAGTCTAAATCCTAGCATACTTTTACTTGGTGGAAGGACAATCTTGCTATGATCTAATTAGGGGGGCATACATGACAACTGAAGGATGAGAATAGGACAATAATATGACAATAAATATAAAATGACTTTTGCCAACAACTGCATGATTAGCTTGGCGAATAACAAACATTTTCCAAATTACACACAAAACATGAATTAATTTTATACTATGAAATCTATAACCACAACTGACTTTTTCACTATGCTTCTCTTCTTTTATACTGCTTCTTTAGACCACACCTCTATGCTGTTGGGGGTCCACTTCTGGAATTTCTTCTTCCAGCCAATCATTGCTTCGCTTTACATGCTTCCATATACTGTATGCTTTATTACTATGCCTTTACGCTTTGATTTATAGTATGCTTAACCATGCCTACATGCTTTAGTTTATGCTTAGTTTCTCTGCCTGTATGCTTTGGGTTTATTGTAGGCTTAGCCACGCCTGTGTGCTTTCAAAGGTGCATTTCAAGTGACTCGAGTGGGTTATGGGGCCAGGTGCCGATGTGCGAATTTATTATGTAATGATTCCCTAATTGGGTCAATAGCGGTTTTCAGGTGCAAGAACGTCCAAAACAAAATACTTGTGCAACACTTTTAAAAATGTACAGGGGTGTCCATAGGAGAGAAAGCCAGACACAGTTGAGAATACATCACGAAAATGAAATTATATACAGTAATAAGATATATATTTTATACATTAATAATTTACACTAATGTTTTATCACTTATCTAACAGAATCATTTTGAAATTTATAATGATCAGGAATTCTTTTTATGGTACCAGTTCAAAAAAGACGTTTTATGATAGTTGAATGATAGCTTACAGCATCAAACCAAATGTCACTATAGTTTGTCAGTGGATAATGAAGTATTTTAACTAGATTTTACTTTCCAATCAATACATTTGAATCAAACAAAACCAAAGTCAGCTCATAACAGCAAAAAAAGTTCAGGAGTTTTCATAAGACATAGAATCATACAAATCCTGCATTGCACTGCCAATTGTGCATTCGACAGTGGAAAATGGAACAGAAGTGGTATTTTGACCTACTGATGAACTTTGACAAATTTGAAGCATTCTATAGTAGTAGTACAGAGGGGGACTCGAGCGAAAAATTCAGAGCAAATACACACAAAAGATAGGCCACATAACATCAATGTTAGATCTGCCTCAGAGCAAATACACACAAAAGATAGCCATCAGATAAAGCATAGGCAACCCAAGCTAGCATATTGTTTTAAGTTGTTTTTCTTAGCAATGACATCACAACTTTAGGAATTTAGAATTGAGAGCCTATAGGAACAAAGATACTCCATGTAAATTATATATTGATATGTTTCAGAGCAAGTGTACAAAAAAGATATGCTTCAAGGATAAAACGTTAGAAAAGTAGCTGGTTTTTTCATCTTTTTTTGTAGCAATGACATCATCACTTCAGAAATTTATGATGGAGAGCAAGCTCACACAACAGATACGGTCACCAGGTGAAGCTTACTTTGTTCTTCATTTTGATGATCCACATAATGTTTTTATTTATAGTCCAGCATTGAAGCAAAAGCCTAGAGACATAGAAGTATAAACATGATTATTAGCTTATTTTTTATACATTTTTTATAGCTTACATCATCCTTTCTAGTAAGGCTGAGGTGCATTAGATATAGCATCTAATTCTACCATGTTGCACTTACGCATTGCCAGTTACATCAGTCACCACAGACCAGTATTGGTCTCTGGAATATAGGTTATTTTTGTGTATTTTTATACACTCATTTCTTTTTTTGTTTATCAAGTTGTTTTTATTATTCATGTGTTTTTCACTTTTTTATTTATTTTTTCACCCCTCTTATGGTTATTTTTATTTTTAATATTTTTTGATTTTGATTCTGATTTTTAATTGTATTTTTAATGACACTGTAATATTGCATTTTTATTGACACTTTGCCTCTTTCTAGTTAAGCCCAGCAGGGAATCAGGACAGAATATTCAACAAAAATTTTTTGACTGAAAATATTCACTCAAAGCCTAGTGAACATTTCATATACCAAACAAGACTTCATTTTTAATTTTTATTGAATTACTAAAAGCATATACAACCTATACATTTATGCTATTTCCCTACAGTATTATTTCTGGTAACTCACCCAGGACTGCATTTGAGAATTATTGTCTTATAGTTTTTATGCCCATACCCAAATCATTTTTTTTTTATTTTCCTCTTAATAATTCAATGATTAACAGTTTCAAGGTGCAGATGAATGAATGATCAAATTTGCTTTCTGTGCTTACTTTATTTGTTATTCATATAATTTTGTGTATGAATTCTAAAAGTTTACAATCATATCTAGAATGAGCTAGAAGAAACCTATTATTAATGAGTTTGGCTAATAGTGCCACTCAAAAAATGGTTGTTCCTCAATTTTCACAAAAATGTACATTTGATTCAACAAAGCACTTGCTTCCCAAAGGAGAAAAATTATCCAACTACGTGTATTTGAATGTTTTCTCGCTTCAAAAATTGATTTTACTAATTTTGAGCTCAATTCATTAATGTTTTGTCTTGTGCACTCTGTTTACAAAAGTGCTACATGCTGATGGACGATTAATCTTGTTTCATGACTGCTTATTCTAGGTGCAGGATATTGTTCATTTACATTGACATCCAAGTTCAATACATTACAGTAATAATTTACAATTAGAGTTCTAATCATTTTTGAAAACTGTTATTTGACTACAGTTTTTTCAGTCTCAAAGTCTCAGCTGCCTTACATAACATCTAAAATGCTTCACATGCCTTATTGAAACAGGTGAGGAGTGTTGTGAGATGTGATGTATAACATTTAAAACATTTCTTTTCATGATAACCTGACCATAAGCAGTACATATGAGAACCTGATGATAAGGAGTAGATACACACACAAAAAAATAAACAGAAGCAGAAGTCAAACATTAAAATTTAGGGCCTATGTGTGTTGACAGGCAACTGTCTGAGACTGATACATCTCATCATTGTCAAAGTAATTAATGAAATGGCAATCCTCATGGAATGTTCTTCATTCTATCCTTTCAACAAGAGGCTATTTCTGTTGTTTACCTTCAAGAAGTGTTGGTGATGAAAGTTTCTGCAAGCATTCCTGTTAATGCATCAGATTGTTAGATTTAAAATGTAGAAAAATGTGAAGATGAGCTATATCCTCACTTTTAGGATGATTACCAGTCAGACACAACTATTACTAGATTCCCCTAAACGCCTTTCAGTACATGAGACTGACATCACACTGTATCATCACTTACATACTGATCTTTGCACCTGAGTCATTTATGCTCTGCTTTCAGAAAGGCTATGACATCACATCACAGAGAGTGTAAAATTGAAAAACTTTTAATGTTCGCATATGTATTTTTTATATGCTAAATCTTTGACAGAAGGTATAATCTGTTGCATTGGAGATTTATCCTGTTTTTAGTGAAACTATGCTATTCTGTTGTGGTATTTCATTAGTCCTGGTGTTAAAAGATGGAAAAAACATGTATGAATGGATTAATTTTTGGCTTCTTTTTAGAGGCAATTTTAAAGGCACAAAGAGGCCACAAACTAAAACCTATTGCTGTAGATGGCAAAATATATAGAAATAAAGGATTTTCAGTACAAAAAGAAGGCAGCAATCTACCTCCTGATGTCACTATGCTAAATAACCCAAGTCAATCAAAGTTTGTAACTAACATTGCTCAAAAGAACTCTCAACAGCAGTGACTATAATATGATAAATATAATTTCTCTATTGAATGTTTCTCTCACACCTTATTTCAATCATAACATCTAAATGATGATAATGACCTTTATGTCTGCATGCTTTAGTAAATGCACAGGAAGAACACATCAATACGTGTTGTCCATAACTGTTGATGTTTAATGCATCATACACTCATGACATTAAGTTTAAGATAATTTCCAGTTTTAAATGTACTCAATCGAGATTGACAGATTTAAGACATAATTTTATCTCACCTCCTAATGTTTAATATTTGGGTGTTGTTTACTTGTTTTGAAACCTTGTGAGATTAATCCACAAGAAGAGCTCATGAATCAAAATTGATACGAAAAAGCAAAAGAGTAGTATAAGTGATCCAGTTCATCTATTGTCTATAAGGAGAAAGTGAAATTCATAATTTTTCCTTATGATCAGTTGATTGTTACCTGAAAAGTTTAGGAAAATTGATCTTCATATTGATGCTATTATTTGTAAATTGAAATACAGCTTTTGATGCATGACAGAAGCATCAGGTATTGCTGATATTCTCTCCTTTTCAGTTTTTTGGTAATATTTTACAATTTTTTATCTTCAGTGTATGACTCAATCAAGTGAATGATGTCACTTACCCTGAAGTACAAGTAGGCAGAGAAATGGCATAAAATTCAACTTTGGTAATTGTAGCCAAGTACCACTTTGTGTTGGGTCGTGCAAATTTTTCTGTTAAATCAATGTCAGTCAGTTCATCAGCCAGCTTTTTAATATCATTACCATTGATCACAAGTCTGGAGTTTTCAAGTAGTGTAAAATTGTTGTGACAGGCATACCAGTATTTTGTTTCATCTGTTTCTCAATTTTTTAGTATACACCCAATGGCACAATCCACACGAAAACATCGTTTTTCATTTAAATATATGTCTGTTAGCATGGTCTTGAAGTCTCCATTGACATGATTCCATCGGTAGTTGTACACATGATCCAACAAGTTTGTTGTTGACTTACTTGTTCTGATCAAATACCAATAATTCAATATTTCTTCATGCAGTTCTTCAGGGTAACTTTCTAGGTCCATTGGGCTTTCTGAGTCATCTTGAACTTTGTCAGTCATAATAGCTAGGTCATTCTCTAAGGGTTCTCCTGTCAAAGTTGCTTGTACAGGTTTGGTGAGCAAGCATGATTTCTATGCTCTTTTGAAAGTAATGACTTCTGGTCCTGGAATAATGTTTTGCAGTATAAACATTCTAGTTGATTAAAATGTACCTTCTCAAAATGATTGATCAGATTTCTTTCATTACTGAGTGTTGATTGGCATTGGGGGCACCTATATCGCCATCCATTGTGAACCACACTGGTATGCTCTTGCAAGTATCTATGTGTCAAGAATTTTTGCCACACACCAAACAGTTTAAATTGTTATTGCTCTCCATATTTGATAAACCACCTCTCTTCAACATCAAAAAAATAAATAATGGCTCACAGCTCACATATTTAAGAGCATGAAAATGTCATTGTCCAAAACTCAAAAAGATCCCAAAAATTGAAGATGTATACAGTCATTTAGGGCATAACAACATTTGAGAGATGGGAGAGGAGGTCAAAACCCCAAAACCACATATTGATTGACGGGCATTCATAAATTATGATTCCCAGTGAGGGTACATCCACCCCTCTCTGATGGTTTACCAACAAAATTTTCTTTAGAAGATGCAGTGGGACAAATAACAAATCTGCAATCCTAAATTCATTTGTAGACTGATTGACCTCTACTGCTCTTATGTCACTCTCCAGAGTTCAAAGTGCATCCTATACTTACCAGTTTTAAAACTAGGCGCATCATCATCAAACTCGTTTTCTACGCATTTAAAATGAGCTGGTATCAAGTCATAGATCTGTTGATGCATAACTATTAGAGGTGGCCCACCACTAGTACACTGTTGTGCTTTACGAAATTTACTGACTTTGGTTTTTGTTCGCTAAAAAACAAATTATTCGGAATATCTCATCAAACTGTAACAATGGTATCTCAAAAAACTTTTCTTAAAAGTATGAGTATACTAATTCATGACACATTGTCTATTTCTGTGGTGGCATGGGTGCACATGGGGTGCAACCCTCCTCATCTCAGACCCTGATTACCCCTTGTTGGCCTCTGAAAAAAAATTGATCCGCCACTGGACATTTAAAAAAAAGAAAGAGAAGCATTTTTGCAAAAATTGAACCTTTTTTGGCGACCTGTTTTACTGCTCACTGGCCCCTACTTCTTTTGGTCAAATGTGGAGCTCTAGGGAAGTCTTGTGCAACAATTCTATTATTTATAGGTATTTATGGGCCTACAATTTTTCGCTCGGGACGATTTCCAATGAGAAATTGCAGATTTACATGGCATGAATCAAAGTGGTGTGCCAAGATGGATTGATACAGTTATCCACTCTATCACTAGACTGAGACCAAAATTCATTTCCTTCTCACAACCAACCGAATACCAATCCATACAAATGGCTTTTTATGGAAAACAAAGCTTTCCTGGTATCATTAGTGTGTAACAACCAGTTCTAGAGATACTTTACTTGATCCTAACGACTGAACAGGGTGATGTACAAACGGGACGTGGCGAAACATGGATGCAACGGGATAGCACAATTATGAGATTGAGATCCATGATCACTTGATTCGTCAACAATACACAACACAATGCTTGCGACTAACTAAACTCAGTTTAACTGCTTTTGAAAAGAAATCTTGCTTGCAAATAAAAGAACAGGTGCTTGCAAATAACACTAAAATCGCAAAATTCTCCAAGAACTAACTAAATCATGCTTTGCTTCTCTTTAAATACAGCTTATGTGGCCACTCCCTGGGCATCGTGGGAGGTCTTGCTTCTGTCCATCTTCTTCCGCCAATCGCTGCTTCTTGCTTCGTTATTCTCGCTAATTTGGTCACGCCTTCCAACGCTTTCCTAGTACTGTATGCTTTTCGTGTTTTCCCTATGCTTGCTTCCTACAGTGGGCTTAGCCACACCTCTGTGCTTCTGTGCCTGCTTCTGTATCTATTTCTTATGTATACACATGTTTTGTGGGACCATTCCTACCGTTCCACTCAAGACTACTGTCTGACGGGGCTTTTACTTTTCACTGTGTGCAGGTGTTGTTTATGATTTTTATGAGGAATTATGGTAGCCATGGAATGTATATTTTAGTGTAGATTCTAGGGGACCAGCTGCTGTTGTGCAAATTAATTGGGGCGTCTTAATTGGGTCAATAGCCGCTACTGGGGTGTGGAAGGATGGAAATTAAGTACTTCACATAATTTTACAGGAATGTTTGGGTGTGAATCCCAGACACCCTTGAGACGATAAATTATGAAATTAAATAATATTTAATAAGTGAATATCACATAGTGTATTCTATATCTTTACAGTACTGCATTAGCATGTACATTACATTTCCCTCCTTCCAAAATTGAACATCCTCATTCAAGGGTTTTGAGGGCGAGAAGGGGTTGGGGCAGTTTTGCTAGTTGCTTCTCGGGAATAGAAGGGAGTCATCTCATTTACACGTACTGTAAAAGTGATATTTTTGTGGGGGTGTTTGAGTGTAACATTGGGGTACATGAAATTTGTAACTGTATAGGGCCCTTTTGGCGAGAGAGGAATTTGGGAGTCAGCCCTTGTTTACATGAATGATTTTTGTAGAGAATGAGATCACCCGCCTTGTAATGGATGTTCTGAGCATGCTTGTTATACTGAAGGGTATAGTGATCTTGGGCTTTTTGCAAATTTTTCTGCACAGTTGGGAGTGCTGCTGTAAAGTGAGATTTGACGCGAAGGGCATAATGGTCTAGATCAACCATATAGGATGTAGGGAAAAAATTTAATGCTGCGTCTGATGGAAGATTAGCCTGTCTACCGTGGAGCGATTCAAGCGGGGGATATGAAGTGCTTCTTATCAATGTTAATCGAAAAAACGGCAAAGGGTAGATAAGTATCCCAATCAGTGTTATTTGAATTGATGTACATGCGGATATGGGTGGCTAGGGTCTGGTTGCAATGCTCAACTTCCCCATTGGCAATGGGATGGTATGGGGTGGTGTGAATTTTCTGTGTGTTAGTGATCCATGAAAGAAGATCAGATAGGAAATCAGAGCCACGATCACAATGGATGATTTTTGGGGAGCCATGACGGCAAACAGTTTTGTTTACAAATAATTTGGCGATAGTGGCTGCAGTGATATCAGGGGTCGGAAATGCCTCCACATACTTAGTGAAATAGTCAATGAAGATGACAATGAATCAACTGCCGTCTTCAGTGAGGGGTAACAGTCCCATGCAATCAACATTGACTCTGTCAAATGGGCCTGTCCACTGAATGGGTACAAGATTTGCATGTATTTTGAGCTGGAGGGCTTTCTGTGTCTGGCATGGATGGCAGGTTTTGCAATAATGTTTGATATCATGGCTCATTTGAGGCCAAAAATTTTTTTGCGGGAGCAAGTGTAGGGTTTTCCGGGAAGCAAAATGACCTGTGAACTTGCTGTCATGATGTGAGGCGATGAGATCCTGTATTTGTGATTTGGGGATGTATAGTTTTGCCTGCTTGTTGATTATATGAAAGAGGATGTTTTGATGCACTGCGAATTTGATCATTGTGAGGGGGTGTTTTTTGGCGATTTTTGCTAAGATATTTTTGACAGTTGCATCAGTGCGTTGGAGTTCAGCAAAATTTTTCTGTTGTTCCTCTTGTTCAGTTGCTTCGGCTTTGAGAACAGAATTAATGGCTGATATCTTAGGACGGGTTTCTAGTTGCTCAATGTCAAAGGATTGCTTCGCTGTTTCTGTAGGGAAATGAGAAATGGCATCTGCATTGCAGTTAGCAATGCCTTTCTTAGGTCGGATGTCTAGCTGTATACCAGAGAGGGCTAATCCCCAATGGGCAATGCGAGGGGAGGGGTTTTCTTTCTGCAAGACTGCCTGAACTGCAGTATGGTCAGTGTGGACAATAACATGCTGCTGGAAAAGATAGGGGCCGAAATACTTGATAAACTCAACTACGGCAAGGGTTTCCAACTCAGTTATTGGGTAGTTGTGTTCTGCGGGTTTCAATGTGCAGCTCCCAAAAGCAATGGGGCGATCATGACATTTACTGTCTAGTTGGCTCAGAATGGCGCCCATTCCAAGTTTTGAGGAGTCAGTTTGCGAAATGAACTGTTTTGTGAAATCGGGATGTTGCAGGATTGGGGCATGAATTAGCAGCTCTTTGAGTTTAGTGAATGCATTTTGTTGTTCAGGCCCTGAGGAAAATTCCAAATTCTTTTTGAGCAGCACTGTGAGAGGGCTGGAAGTTTGGGAGCAATTTAGGATGAATCTGCAATAATAAGAGAGTAGGCCGAGGAATGACTTAACTTCTTTGGAGCTTTTGGGTGTAGGTATGTCATAAATGGACTGTACCTTATTGGGGTCCGGTGATATGCCTTGCTGAGAAATGACGTGGCCTAGGTATTGGACTTGGGGCTGGCCAAATTTGCATTTTTGTATGTTGAGTTTGAGGCCTGCTTTAGAGAAATGAGTGAGAATGTTGTCTAAACATTCTAGCATTTGGGCATAGGATTCTGCAAAGACTAAAACATCATCCAGATAGACAAGGCACATATTCCATTGTAGTCCCAAAAGGATAACGTCCATTAATCTCTGAAATGTGGCTGGGGTGTTGGTGAGACTGAAGGGGAGATAGTTAACGTGGTATTGTCCCGCTGAGCAATTAAAGGAAGTTTTTTCGCTGTCTGCTTCTGCAATTGGAATGGAATAGTAGGCATTTGATTGGTCAAGAGACCTAGAATATTTCATTCCGCGCAGGGTATCTAGAATTTCGGCTATGCAGGGCAAGGGATAGGTATCTTTTTTTGTTACTTTATTTAGGCCCCTAAAGTCAATGCATAAACAATCTCCACCATCTTTTTTGGGGACTAAAACTGTGTTGATGCACCATGGGAAATTGCTCTGGCTTATGACACCTGCTGCTGCGAGTTGCTCAACTTCTGCTTGTATGATTTGCTTTTCCTTTGGGGAAGTCGGAAAAAGGTGTCTACGTACGGGTTGGGAGCCATTGGTGTCAATTGTATGTGAAACAAGGATGGTTCTACCTACGTCCATTTTGGATTTAGCATATAACGTAGGATACTTGGATAGGGCGCGTAGGAGTTGGGTTTTTTCTGCTTCTGTGAGGTCACTTGAGGTTAAGTTAACGTTTTCTTTTAACCATGTAAATGTATCAAAATTGTTAGGCTGGTTTTGCATCGAGGGGGTTAGTTTGGTGGGAGAGTTTTGTTTTGGGATGTAGCATGAGACTGCACCGATGCATGTTCCAGGGTAAAGAATTTCGATAGTGTCTTGTGTGTTTAAGACTGAGACGCATATGGGACTGTTTTGGTTTCCAGAAACACAAGCTGCGAAATGAACTTTGGCATTCTCTTTGGGTTTTGGAGTAAATTTAAGCTGTTTAACTTGTAGGTATGATTTGGGCAAGGGGACAGTGAATTCGGTGACTGTATGGGGTGGTAATTCTAGTTTCTCATCCAAGTAGGTTCCACCACAGGTCAAAAGGGGGCTATATTCCAGGCCATCACAAGGTAGTATGACCTTGCCAAATTTGACCTGGGACTTCTGATTGTTGATGGTGTATTCTGAAAATCGACTGAGAAAGTTTTTGCCTAGCAGAACATCTGCTATGCAGTCTTTTCGGACATGGACCATTATTTTTCCTGGATAGTTTGGGCTGTTACTGTAACAAAAGTTGTTCTTACAAAGTGAATCGGTAGGTTATTTGCTGCTTTGGCTTGGACTAGCAGGGGTTTCATGTCTAGCTGTAGGATTTGAGCGATTCGGAAATCAATGAGTGAGTATACAGCACCAGTGTCAATCATGCCTTTTGTAAATATTTTGCCATTTAGTGTGATCGGGATGTGAGGAGTATGTTTCTCAGATATGTTTTGGGGTGACTTAGTGTATCCAGATTGGTGGATTTGATTTATGAGTTTGATTGCAGGAGTTCTGGGGGTATCAATATCGACAAGGACGTATTTCTGCTGAGTTTGGGCCCCATGACAATTAGCTAATTCTAAGAGAGCATGGTCGAATAATGGGGGAATGGTCTCATGTAAATGCCCGGTGTCTGATGGTATTTTGTACGCATATTCATTAGTAACATGATGCTTTGGGGAAGGGAAATATTTTTGAAGAATGAAAAAAGAGTAAAAGACCCCCGCAATGACTACAGTGATAACGGCGAGAATAATTATGATTTGCAAGGGTCCCTTGAGTAAATTATTTAATCCATCTGTGAGGCTTTGGGTAGTGCTGGTTATTACATGTTCTATGCCTTGACCAGTGCCGGAGAGGGTATTTCTGATTGCTTGGCCACTGCCTGAGATCATGTTGTAAACTGTATCTGAGTTAAGAGACATTTGGGTGGTGTAATTGACAAGTTTTTTAACAATGTTTTCAAGTGTGTGAGTTTTGTAAATGTATTGTTTTAAAAAGAGTAAGTTCGTTGAAATGGTTGCGAGTTGATCATGAAAAATTGTGGGTGTGTTGAAATGGAAGAGGGAGAAGTTTTGGTTCTGTACAATTTCTAAAGGTGGATCAGTAACATGGGGGATCCTGTTTCCCTGACCCCTGTACTATTCTGTTTGTAAAGGGCTACATGCATGTGATGGCAGTCAACAGTTTGTGAGAAAGGGGTCAAATCGTTTCCTCCTGGGTTTGAAAACATGAGGTCAGTTCCCACGAGAATAGGTACAAGTTTGTAGCATGTGTTGTTGATTTTATGGTTGTAAAAGACTTTGGATGCATTTACCTGCTTACAGGGCCAGACTGTGAGGGCATCTCCTGTGAATTCTGCTATTATGTCGGTCCATTGTAGGAATGCACATGCCTCAAGGGTTGCATCAAGGTGCGAAACTTGCCATACTAGATCAAGGTGATGCTGTGCCTGTCTGCATAATTCACTCCAAATGTTTTTGAAACTTTGGATCTCAAATTCCTGGATTTTATCTGCTAGATAGTTTAGTTTTGTGTTAATGGGTTCAAAATCATCAAAATTGTATAGTGTAGTATGGGTTTCGTTGATTTTTGGGGTTAAAAAAGCGTTATGATGTCGGTTGCTTTTGTCTAACTGCACAACAATGCCCTGTTTGGTTAGGAGACTGTCTTGAATTTCTGGGCAGTTGGGGTTCGAAAATAGTGTATTTTTGACGAAGAATGCACCTTGTAGCTCTTCTTTTATCCAGTGGGGTTGTGTCAGTTTTATGGGATGTGTATTTTTGTATTCAAAAGGGCATAGGTTTTCGAATGCTGTTTCATTCCAGATTATGGACCCATCAGCCGTTACCCAATGGCCTGATGTCAGTTCGCATGACCCCAGGTCACCTAATGTACCTGTCATTGATTGTCCATTCCAAGATGCTATGTGTCCCATCTCTATGATGATGTTAGTTACAGATGTACAGTGGTCTGTACAACACCATGTGTATTCTACCCTTAGGGAGTTGTTTGTTGACCAAAATTCTGGTTGGGTTTCATATAATTTTTGACCATTGTGTTCCTTGTCTATAATGATTGCCTTACAAACATGCGGGGTTAGATTTTGCATTTCGGTTTGGTCGAAAACAATACCTTTTGAGCCAAAAAATCCTGTATTAGTACAAATTTTCCATTTGCGAACACTGCATTTGTATGCATCTGTTATGTGAGGTTTAGTGGAGGGAATATAGATTTTTCCGAATGTCTGTACTGGTTTGTCTACTGTGGAAAGGGGCATGCATGATACAATTTTTAGTATGCTGACTGAGTGACTGCTCAATGAAGTTCCACATGTCTGAAATTAGGCGCTACACGACCTAGGGATTATTATGCATAGAAAAATACAACACAAAGGCCAATATGATTTCTTATTGGAGGCCATAGGGCATTGTGTTTCTTTGCTCTGGCTGGTTTGGTGTGCCCATTGTTGGCATTTTTCGGTTATGTGCTGAGGTGGTGGCCGGTTTGTAATCTGAACAGTCTGTAAAACTTTAGAAGTTGAGTTATGGGATGGGGTTTGGATTTGCTTACTCATGGGGGTCAGCAGTAATGTTTGTCTGGGGCGGAATCTGTAGGGTTCAGGGGGGGAGGCGGTGTAAGAGGGACAAGAGGTTTCGGTCAGTTTTAGAGGGTGTTTCTGGAGTGGTAGGCGAATTGGTGGTCAGTTTTGGTGGAATTTTATAATTTGCGGGGATGGCGGGCGGCAATTTTGTAGTTTTTTCGGACTTGGGCGTCGGGGTGGTGACATTGCGCACCAATCAGGGATGTCCAAGTTGAGGACGTATTCCTCCTGACTGCAGCGATGGGTGGTTGGCATTATAGTTCCTAAAGTAGTCTGAGGGTCGTTAGTTATGGGGGGTAGCGTTGAGTGAAATGTGGCATCAATGTCAATTAGGGGTTGGGGTTTCCTGTACTCAATGCAATTTTGAATATTATGACTTTGTTGGTTGGGGCAATACCTACTTGTATGACCTCTCTGCTAGCATAGAAAACATTGAAAATAGGAGTAAGGTTTTGAAAGGCAGTTATCAGATCTATGTCCTGTTTGGGAGCAGTGAATGCATAGGCTTTTACAATCGCGCGTAACATGATTATTATGAAAACAAATTGCACATGATTTTCAGGTCCATACTGAATTAAAATTGGGAGCTACATGTCTGAGTTGTCCACACTGAAAGCATGTGGTTTGCCTAAGAGTAGTATTGTTCCTGTAACCGTTATTTCTGCTAAAAGTGTTGTTGTTGCTGAAAGTGTTGTAGTTACTCTGTTGCGGGGGTTGGGATTTTTGTTTGATCTGCAACTGTAGGTCTTTTACTTGTTCTTCTAATTGATGCAAGAGGTCCTGTTTATCAGTAGTGTTGGTTAGTGAAAAGATGGGTTCGGGTTTTGGATATATAAATGGAAGTGTTGGATTTTAGCTCATTTCTAAGGATTTGCTGTTCAATGTAAGCTGCTTCGTCAGACATTTCTTTTAGGGTTGATAAACATTCTATACTTAATTGCTTCCCTTTTTTCGTTTTGCATGCCTTCAACAAAAAGGGGTTTTATGATCATTTCTCGTGCGTCCGTGTTAAAATTGGAGTAGGCGAGGGTTGCTAGGTGTTCTAGATCAAACAAAAATTCAGTTACTTTTTCTGATCATTGTTGTTTTCTCTCTTGTAAAAATTGTTGATGTAGCTCATTATCTCGATTTTTTGGGAAGAAGGCCTGCAATGCAATTTTATACTGCTCGTATGTGTTGGGAGGGTTTTCGGAATTGGCTAGACTTTTGAATTATGCTAACGCGGCTCCTCCCAAATGAATTTCTAAGCATGCTAACTTTAACTGTACATCTGTATCTTTCATGCCTTGGAGGGCCATGAATTGTTCTAAACGTTTATTCCATTCACCAAAATGTTGGGTCACGCCACCGGTGAATACTGTAGGTTTTGCGTAGAAATTATTTGCCATCTTATTACGAATGTTTGCTGTTCTTAGATCATCAATTAGGGTAGGGCTTACTGTATTCAGATTCAATTGTGTACACAGAGTACAAAAGTGTTCGGAAAATAAGTCATTTATCTCTTCTCTAACAATTTTTCCTAAATGGTCTTGCCTCTGGTGGTTCATTCTTGGTTTATGCTGGAATTTCTGCTTAAATGCTCCAATTTTTGCTTCACCCTGTATTCATAAAAATGTATCACTTAATGTTTGGTTGGAGGGGATTATGACTTTGCTTTCTACGAATGTCTGTCTTACTGTAGGAAAGGATTACTACTGTATGTGATTAACGCTTTGGGATGCCCAGATAAAGGATGCACCTAATTGGGGTAGGGCTTTCCTGTGGTTAACAATATGGTACAGTCACCAAAATATGTAACGACCAGTTGTAGAGATACTTTACTTGATCCTAAAGACCAGAAGGGGTGATGTACAAACGGGACGCAGCGAAAAATGGATGCAACGGGATAGCACAATTATGAGATGGATGATCACTTGATTCGTCAACAATACACAACACAACGCTTGCGACTAACTAAATTCAGTTTAACTGCTTTCGAAAAGAAATCTTACTTGCAAATAAAAGAACGGGTGCTTGCAAATAACACTTAAATCGCAAAATTCTCTGAGAACTAACTAAATCATGCTCTTTGCTTCTCTTTAAATACGGCTTCTGTGGCCACTCCCTGGGCGTCCCGGGAGATCTTGCTTCTGTCCATCTTCTTCTGCCAATTGCTGCTTCTTGCTTTGTTATTCTGGCTAATTCGGTCACGCCTTCCAAGGCTTTCCTAGTACTGTATGCTTTTCCTGTTTTCCCTATGCTTGCTTCCTACGGTAGGCTTAGCCGGTAGGCTTAGCCACACCTCTGTGCTTCTGTGCCTGCTTCTGTATCTATTTCTTATGTATAGACATGTTTTGTGGGACCATTGCTACCATTCCACTCGAGACTACTGTCTGGTGGGGCTTTTACTTTTTACTGTGTGCAGGTGTTGTTTACGATTTTTATGAGGAATTACGTTTGGACAGAACATTGCAATTTTCTCACAAAAAATGTAGTGCAGTAATTGTAGCCTGTGCAGTTCTGCACAACCTTCATGTTTTGAAAAACGACGAAGCTGACGAGGAAATGCAAGATGAAAAGGAAGATGGTGATGAAGAAGGAGGGAAAAATGAGGAAAATCCTCAAGGATTGGCAAAACGAAGATCAATTTTCAATGAAAAGTTCAACTAACTTTCGACACACCACTTTTCTTTCACTATTTGGGTGTTCAAGCATATTAAAGAGATGAAAATCATACTTGCTTTAGTCCTCTCCATTTTGCTTCCAATTGAGCAGATGCTTGTTTTCCGCAGTTTAGATTAGATGCAAATAGATCCACAATCTTCTTCCATGCCGCCCTTTTTTGGCTCACAAATTAGCCATCAGTCTTTTTGTTCTCTATCATATTAATCAGAGGAGGTGTACCTTGACGCATACATTCAGGCAGAAAATTTATTTCATTTGAAGAAAAAATTGAATCTCGATCACCAGCTTTTTTCGTTTGATCAGTCATGATAAGCTTTTTGTAAAGTTAGTTGGTAAAATGAGAAGAAAATGAAAGTGGTAGCAAAAACACTGACCAAGACTTTTGCCAGTAATAAACGTTAATATTCAGAGTACAACTGGAAAGAAAAGAAAAACGTTTGGACAAAGTTAGCTCAACACAAACATTGATTTATGATGTTATGTTTTTTATTCATGGTATAGCTATGCAATGCTTATTCACAGTTTTGTCATATGGATAAGTTTATTCAATGAATAGCCTATTTGCTCATTCATCGGCGGAATAGCTACTCACCGAATAAACAATTTTATTCACTGAATAGTGCTATTAGCCGAATAGTTTATTCAGCCTTCTGTCATCCGGCCCTTAATTAATAACAAAAAACCAAAGCCTTCACTTGTTGTTGTCGTAACCTTACAATAGGTGCAACAGGGTTTCCAAAAACGTTAAGAAAGGTTGTGACCCACTTGAGACTTGTGTCTGAGTTGAGGATCTTGCATTTCGTTACATGTGCATGTGTTTTTAGGAATTGGGGCATACTGTATTTCATGGGTATGGACGTTTTCATGTGACTGGAGTGGGTCACAGTAGGACCTGAATCGGGCTCAGAATTTCTGGCCTGGCACATCTTGGCTCGAAATTTTTTTTAGAAGCCTGAGCCCAGCCCGGTCCAAAATTAGACCTTAGCTTTGAGGCCGGGCCACTCGGCTTGATTAAAAAAACAAGGCTCGAAGCCTGAACCCAAAGCATGATTTTAAAACACACTTTCTGACAAAGTTCAGCTTCTCATACGGAGAGTCGTGATAAGTAAAAAATTACCTACCTGAAACAAACTGAACAAACTTCACTGAATTACCTACCTGAAAATCACATATTTGATGTAACTTGACCGACTAGGAACGAAAATGATATTCATTTCGTCTGAAAATCAAAGCTCGCATAGCTACAGCAAGACAAAAAATGACAATTTTCCATTCTTTCGATTTTTTACCTACAATTCTTTCAACTTTTGCAAGTTAAGGCACGTCAGACATCGTTTTCTGAAAACTTACCCAATATTAGGCCAATCGATGGGTCTCAATTTACTGTAGGATTCATTAGTGTAAAGTATGTATTAAGAATACAGTGGTGCTGGAAGCATCAAATCTTGACAGCCAAAACTGTCATTTTTTCACAAAAATCATCATCGGAAGCACAAAAAAATCCCCTTCAATAAATAGTTTACGATGTCCTCCACCTGCTGACAAATAATTACGGAAATTCGTGTACTGCTAGATGATCGTAGGACTTGGTGAATGGATACCATCTTATAATTACATTTTCTCATAATTGCGACCTCAGTGAGAGAACATTAAGACATTATTCCTAGTGCATCAAGTTGCACCAAATATTTGATTTTCAGGCAGGGTCAAATCAGTGAAATCCTCTCAGAAATCGTGTCTTAGGATTTTGTGTAAATGCAATTTCATTTAGTAGAGCAAAAAAACGGAAGCAGAGAAGAATGAGTGTGAGTAAAGAGCATAGTTGGTCAAGCTGAGCTTTTGCTACTTTTTCCATGGTTTTTGGTTTTAAAAAAAAATGAAAAATCGAACATCTTTTGGTTTTCTTTAGGTACACTGAAAAAGATTCAAAAAAAAAATTATTTGATAGTGTCCACAACGGACATAATAAAAAACTATTATTTGGACATCAAAATTTTTCGGGCTTTCCCGTGCTTCTGAAAATTAGGTTGGACCGGCCTGGCCCGACGCGGCCTGGCCCGAGAATTTTTTCAGACAGCCCCAACCCAGCACGAAGCCCATATTCTGGGTCGGGCCGGGCTTTTAGGCGTAAATTCAGGCCCTATAATCTGTTTTTTATAAAATGCTTTCAAATAGAAAAGTGACACAAATCAGCTGTTGTCAAAATCGTCTACACAGTTTTTGCCGTGAAATTTTTCACTCGAAAAATTGCTAAAAGTGGGATTAGTATGCTCAGAAATTTTCAGACCTATATCGTATATTGTTCATTAGAAAATCGTGAAAATCTGAAATACTACTTGCTTTCCACTTTTATTTATCTAGAAGCATTTCAAGAAAAACAGATTATAGGTCACAATATTTCTTACAAAACGAGGTGCTGATATGTAAGGCTTCCTAATTTGATCAATTATTGCTTTTGGTGCAGGAATGTTTAAAACAAAATACTTAGCTAATGTAAAAGTCCTAGAAATATAATCGATATAATTTTTGCATACTACAGTAAACTCGAGTTGTGCCAATATATCTACTTGACAAACCTTAGTCATCTAATCCTACTGTAGACAGGAACATTAGAAACTTCTCATCTTTCGTCAGAGGTTTCGTTTGATTATATTAAGAGAAAAAACGAAGAAATGAAACATGAAGCTTACCCTCAATGAGCTATCCACCAGTCCGCCGTCTTTTCTTCCACACGGCCCCCACCCATTGGACCACCATGCTGGTAAAGAGCAAGATTTTATGTCACATGATT
The DNA here is from genome assembly GCA_963922205.1 of Romanomermis culicivorax. Lineage (NCBI taxonomy): Eukaryota > Metazoa > Nematoda > Enoplea > Mermithida > Mermithidae > Romanomermis > Romanomermis culicivorax. Next base: position 596,290 of record CAWUHX010000076.1, on the reverse strand, counting down.
CTGCCTCATTCGTTCATTTGTATTCTTTTTTTGCTATTTTCTATGTCTTTTTAGTTATATATAAGTGTATTTTTTGTATGTGCTTTTCATTCCTATTTTCGAGCTATTAATAAACAGTCAAGTTGACTTCTCTCCCCTAATCTTTTCTCATCATGAGGTTAACTCGCAATTTGTCGCTTCTCATCATCTGGAATGTGACTCGTTGGAACCTGGGAGGTTGAAGTTTCTCTCTTGTGAATTATTTTTTGTGAATTTCGTTATTACTTACATTGACGGACCATTTGTCGTTTTGATATTTGTTTTTTGCATTTGTCGTTTCTGAAATAATAATAATTTCTAATTAAATAAACTCATATAAACTCATTTTGTCCGATTGGCAAGTTATCCATCTACAGTAACATATATTTTACCATAGCCCGAAAATTTGCAACCCTACATCCAACACTTGAGAAAAATGTACGGAAAAACAGACATACTCGAAAGTATTTCATGAGAAATGGAATTATGTACATTAATAAGATTCATGTATTATACATTACCTAGATTTACACTAATTTACATCAATCCTAATCACTTATCTTACATGCTTCATGATACATAGTCCTGATGATCACTCTGCGAGAAAAAAATGACTGTATTTCTGATCGTAGTAACGGGGCTCGATAGCCTAAATTACCGTATATGCTACCTTATGTCCTATGCCTACTGCAATTTGCCTTCGGAAAGAGTTACATAAAACAACGAAATTTAAAAAAAAGAAAAAAACAGCTGACTGTTATTGCCAAATGCATACTGATTTAACTCGTCATTGTCATGGCAAAGAAGAAAATGAAGCAATTTTTCAAAATTTTTACTTTTGATGTATATAGTACTCGGATCTCGATTTTTTTGTATCTTTTCTTTTGTATAAATATTGTGATTTACATCGTTTCATGTTTACTCCCCCCTCTCCTTTCGTGTATGCTTAGTTTTTACGCCATTTTTGGACCTAAAATTGTAACAAATTTCCATGTTTTGGTGGAGGTCGACTTATTGGACAGAAGTTATGACTGTTCGTTTTGTCAATTCAATTATTCAAGCTCCTACGTATTCAAGCAGTATGTATTTTTCCTCATCTACTACCCCATTTAATTTAAAATCATAAATACTGTGACAACCAGAAAATTAAGTTCATGTTGATATGCAATTTTTATTTAGTGGAAAACATTATACTGTAGAAAAATGCTCAATTTCTCCATTGGAATGAGACACACCAAAATGATGGAATAACATTGAGCTTATTAACTATCGATTTGAATGGAACTGTGTCGATGCGTGAGTGCCACTCCAGATATTTTTGTTACCTAACCAGTGTCATGTGCCGACCAATTTGACCCAAACGTCCAGATCTCCATCATGTTGATGCTTTATGTTTTTCGCCACTTTTTATTTTACTTTTATTTCATTCAATTCAATATGGTTTACATGCATTCTGTGTGTCATTTTTGTAGTATTTTTGTTGTTTTCCATTCCACATGTAGGCTACAGTGTGACCCTTTAATCAGAATTTCAGCCAGATAAGCTCTACCTGCTCATGGCCATAATTGGAGCATTATGTGCACCTTTTATCAGTAAAAACTAGGAACGTTTTGCAACGCAAAATGACTAGTTTGGAAGTTCTCAAAAAAAGACATTCATATGTTTAGCATGGGAATGAAACTCGTTCCGAATGCTTAATGTACTCGAACTCGAAAATGTCTATGTGACCATAGGCATCTACTGCACCAATTTCCTCTGCAGAAATTAGCTTGGGCATCATAAGCTCTGCCCAGGCCATACTGTAGTTCTACAAGGTAATTAAAAGGGCATGTTTTGTTAGTTTTGTGCTCATTCTTTGGGTTCTTGCTCACATCCAACTTTGTATTTCAGTCTGTGTCCACCGCCTTCTTATTTCATAATAAATTTGAATATTCCTATTCCCCTTGCATCCATCACCAAATTTGCATATTCTTATTACTCACTGCATCTGCTGCCCCAGCCCATATAGAGAACACCTGTCACCCACATACTGACTGGTCACCCCCTCACCCATCCCTCAAATACTAGAGCATCCCCCCGACCTCCTGATTCAACCTATCACCGAACCAAGTGGACCTCTTCCCCATTCACAGATCACTATCCAAAGCCACCAGGGACCCCTTGCACTTTCATGAAATCATAGTTTGAGAATCACACTTCCATTGAATCGTAGTTATGACTAGGTAAGTCTTGTCAGGGGATTATTATTGTTGCTGGTGTATTTTGGGGAACCCTTTCCTAAGTCGGTTTTTCCCTTGAGTCTTCCCTCAGTTAGAAGGGCCTTTGTTCCTCTTGGGTTAGGGCGAAAAAGGGGATTTAGGTTTACTGTTGGGTCCCTATATCAGGTCATTCCTCGAGTGACCTCGCCCATCTTTCATACTGAATAACACCAGGGATTGCCACCCCTGACCTTGTTGTCCATTACTCTACAGCAGAACCCCAGGACAGCACCAGAGTAGCCTATAGGCCTTCCTATAGCCAGTACTAGGGGGGTCAGGTTTCCGAAATGAAACGAAGTGAGCCACACACAGGTCACAGCATGTCACTGGCCGTATTTTGTATCAATATGGCATATATTTCTCCATCAACGTGATTGGCCACATTTCATTTAATGTGATGTGGCTAAAATTTCATTTAATATGACACCAAATTATTCAAAGAGATTTTCAGCTGTTCTGTTTGATGCCAACTGACAAAAAAATTCTTTCATTTGTATTTTTAGGCGTGGTCATTTTGAAGATAAATGAGGAGTAGCACTGCGTCAAGAGTGAGGGCTCACAGATGCAATGGGAATTACAGGCATTGGGGTACTGTAGGTAGGAAATGCCTCTCATAACCTCCACCTTGTATGCTACAGAGTCTGATGGGAGAGAGATATCAGCAATCCTGGTCCTGGAAAGGGCCTTGTAGATTGCTGGAACCTTAGTCCTAGTGGGAAGTCCCTTAGAGGAAGAAACCTTATAGAAGACTGAAAGGGTAAACCGATGTTGGGCATCCTATTGATGGCAAAATTGCGATGGAAAGTCGACATGCAAATCGACAAAGTGGATGACCAGTGGCACAGACACTTGCATAGAAGTGGAGCCCCACAGAAAGACACAAGTGAATGTGAAAATCATTCTTCACTTTTGATTATATTTTTGGCATCCAATAAACCTTTCACCAGCAGTTTCGTGTTAATTTATACATTACTTAGTGGTGCAGCTACATTCCTTTTTAATATTTGTTAATTTATATTGATATATTTATTATTTAGATTTGATATTCCAATTAGGGTGGACATACTGGTAAATCTCAGAAATGGTGAGTGTTACTGGGATAGATGGTAAGATCTCATTGACTTTATATGAGAACGTCAAGCTATACTGGTGCCAGGCTGGGAAGCCTAATGATATTACACAGGAAGCATTCTCCAGTAACAGTCATTATCCAGTCAGTATTGAAGGCCATAAGCAAGTCTATAAGACTAATTTTTACACTTCAAATTTGGCCAAAATATCAAAGGTCTTGAATGAGCGAAACTTCATGGAGTTAGAGCAAGTCTGTAAATTTATGCCCTTGGCCTATCATATGGCAAGGCCTCATTCTAGAGCGGAATGCAATTTTGAAATGTCCCAATGATTAAGCTATAATTTCCTTAATAGCTATAGTAGGGATGGCCAGGAAGCAATAAAATGCATGTCCTGAAAGTCAGGTGACCACCTGGCCTATTATTTAGAACTTGCCACAACATTACCACCATTGGAACCACAAAACCCATTAAAGATCCGGGTATATGCTTGGCAAAATCGATTTAGATTCATACTGCTGCGATTCAGAGAATTTGAAGCAAAGCTTGAAATTGATGATTACCAATCCATCTTGAAGGACGAAGCCTGTTATATAGGTTTCAAGACTTTGACACTGGGATTGCAGTACCCAATGACAACAGATGCAAATCCAATGGATTATCCCACAGCATATGCAGCCATAATCAAACTTGAATTTGTAAACAAAAGTTTCCAGGAGAGAATCTCAGCCTCCAACATGCCCGGGTATACTATGACATATACCCCAGCCAGTGAGTTAATTTCAAAAGTGCGGTTAAATCGTCCTTCTACATCCCAGACAGCACAAGCTGGAGGGTTAGGACAAGTGAAAACTCAGCAGCAGGTGCCCATGCTGGTGGTTAATACGCAGCAACCAGCGGTTACCACCATAGCCCTGCAGGCAGCATCAGTTATAGTAGTTGTGCTGCCGCAAGCTCAACCAGCAGCAGCACAACAAGTTGTGTTGAGTCAACCTCAAACAGCAATAGAGACAGAACTGGAAGTTATCACCATTATGCAATCCATGCCTCTGGCTCCAGCTGTTTTGCCAGCTGAAGTAAAACAGCTTTTGCCAAAGATATAGGCTTCAGACTCCGAGTCTAGCTCGGAGGAGGACAAAGGTGAACTCTTGGAAGCTGCAAGCCAGACATTGGAGGACAAGGACTCCATGGAGGCTAAGACCCAGCAGCAAGAAATGGACAAGGAAAAGGTCCAAACTCTAATGGATGAAGCAGCCACCAAAATGTTGGGAATAGATGTTAGACTGGACAAGAAGCAGGAAACATCTCAAGAAATTGCTGTCCAGCCTAAAGATGCTAAGGCACATGACCTACAAGCAAAATGTGAGGTCCTTCAGGCCAAAATTCAGGAGCAGAAACACCTGGCGCAGCAGGAATTCCTGGGCCAGCGGGCTATGCAGAAAAATATGAAGGAGCAATCACATTCTGATGATGACTCAGATTCAGCTGTTGCTGCAACATAATTTAGGAAATGGGATAGACTTCGTGAAGAAGGAATCCCAGGAGTCTATTCTCCTGAAGGAGTCCAACAAATGATGGTGGAAGGAATGTCCCCAAGATTTATTCAGCAATTAGCCGAAGAAAAATTAAAGCGCCATGTCCGACTTACTACAGCACATCAGCATAGACAAGCGGCCAAACAGCAGCAAGCAGGAACATCAGTAACTGGTTCCGAAAATGATGCTTACAACATGGCTGAGGAAACAATAACCCCAGATGCCACAATGACTTGAAAGTCAAAATCAGAGACCTCCAAAAGTCAAACCATATTGGATACTCCTACCATGTCCGCCGTAACTTATTCTCAGATGCAAACAGTATTGAAAACTTGTAAAGAGGTTAGTACTAAATCTGACAAATCTTGGTCTGTCCCCACAAGCTATACCGCCAAGTATAAGAAATTTTATAATGAACAGGCGGGAAGCCTGTTGGTTAAGCCCAATTTTGAATTGGAGAAAAAACTGATCAAAAATGTCAAACTGAACATGGTTGCTAGACCAGTGAGGGAAGCATTTCAGTATGTCACTTCTGGTCAATTAGCAGAGACTCTGATTGACTATTGGGAATGGCAAAGGGAATAGACGCAAATAATTGGCCCCATTTCTTTTGAAAATTCTGAGGTGGCCAATTATATCGTCTTTGACCACCAAGAATGGCTGATAGTTTACAGGATGGTCAATGATGCCACTGCCGAAATATATGATAATTACCACCAGCAATTTCAAATGCAGGGTGGTTTTATGTTTGACAGAGAACGCCTGCCTGAGGAAATTTGGGAATGGATCATTTTAGCACTCATTCCCAGGCAGCTTCAAGAGTACAATGCTTCAGACATCTTTACAGCAATTAGGTACATGACCCTGATAATATTTTTGCAGTTGGATTTTGCTCTGATCATGCCCACAGCCATCAGTAGATGGTATGTGCAGGTGTGTTCATTCACAAACAGAAAACTAGTCGTCGAGGCCCAGGGAAACTGAGTAGATGAGTACTACATTGCAGCCTTTAATCAATACATCTTTATGGGTTTGCAAAGGTTAAACCAGATGGGCGTGAAGTGAAAGGCAGGCAGATGGGCGTGAAGTGAAAGGTTAAACCAGATGGGCGTGAAGTGAAAGGTTAAACCAGATGGGTGTGAAGTGAAAGGCACCAACGCAGCCTGATAAGTATCAATGCACAGAGGCCAAGAGCCCTGGTAAGTTCAAGGTGCCTAGGCTTACACCACCTAAAAAGCAACAGCCACTGATGCAAAAATGGTCAAGTTCAACCAGCCAGAGGTCCTATGTGGGAGCTGCTACTTTGTCCTACAAAACTGCTCTTTCCAAATCTCAATCATCACCATCAAAATCTTTAAATTCAACTTTTAGACAACCAAATCAACAGTATAGCGGCTCCACAAGCAGCAGATCCATGCAGAGGCAGCTGGGGAGATATGATGCATTCTCAAACCCTGCTCCATACAGAAGTAGACTGGGATATGGTAGAGGCCAAGCCAGGAGACGTTTCTGAGAACATGGACTGTGACCCTACAGAGGCTGAGGAAATTGGCAATGCCAAAACCAAGACCCGAATGCACAATTTTATAATCCAAATTTCGAACCACTTGGTAGATGTGGACAGAACCAAGGAAGACGTCAGACCCATGGCCAAGGCCAAAGGGGAGGCAACCCCTATTACTGAGAAAGACCTCAAGGAGGTTATAGAGGTGGCGGGCAATAGCAGTAAATAGCCACATTATTTTGGCCCAAAATTATGTTTTTCATATGTCATTTTACTAATTTCATAAAGACAAAATCAAAAAAAACTAATGAAATTAAAAAACCCCAAAAAATTACAAAATCACAAAATCCAAAAATATTATTTAAATTTTTGGTGCTGCTGGCTCACAAAAATTTTCTTTTGACAAACCAGTGCGAAAATCCACAGCAAAAAATATTTTCAAATTTTGCTCAATTTTTTTTGCTCAATTTTAAGTGCATTTTAATTTTTGTGATACTGTACATTCATGCCTCATGTTTTTGTACCCTAAATATAATCTCGTGTTTTATTTCATTTTAGAAAAAATAGAGACAGGGGAAAGGGATTTGGATGATTGACTAGACTGTCGACCAACAATTTTGCCACAACATGCAAACCATTTGACTGTACCTGAAATCGATCCAATTCAGCATCGAGGGCAACATCATACTCCTTAGGACAGGAGGTCTATTCCAACAAAGCTGAGGTCAACATGGACGTTACTTGCCAGCCATTGTGGCACAGTCCTTGGTATTTGTCACGTCCAGTGACCTAGTAAGTATGGGAGTTTGAGCCAACACAGACTGGGTAACTGGGAGTCGGCCAAACTATCTTTGGTAACACTGGGGTAACCCTGCCCGAAGTTTTTTTACCTCCCATAGGTCAGTTTTGACATGAAAGATATGTTGGGCACCCTGTTGATGGCAAAGTTGCAATGGGAAGTCGACATGCAAATTGACAAAGTGGATGACCAGTGGTGCAGACATTTGCATAGAAGTGGAGCACTACAGAAAAACAGAAGTGAATGTGAAAATCATTCTTCATTTCCGATTATATTTTTCGATACTAGTGCTGGTGTCCAATAAACCTTTCACCAGCAGTTTCGTGTTAATTTATATATTACTTAGTGGTGCAGCCACATTCTTTCTAATATTTGTTATTTTATATTGATATATTCATTATTTAGATTCGATATTCCAATTAGGGCAAAGCGCCAAAGGCCCGCCAGGTGCCCCGCTTGCTTACGCCAAGCAACAGGAAGACTTTATGGGGATCCTGCAGGTAAGCCTAGTCCTGAGGAGGAAGCTCTCTCTCCTGGGAGACTGTGAGGTGTCATTCTGAGGCCCCTCAATTGAAGATAAGTTATTGATTGTTGTTGCCACATCTTGGGGACCAAACTGTTGCATGATTTCCGAGGCTTAGCCAAGGAATTAGCTCTAACAAGTTCAGGCTAAACCAAACCAATCTTTCTTTAATCCCCACGGAAAGACCTGCACAACACCAACACTGGAGTAGGAGAGAGAAGGGATTGGGGCTTAAACCCAATGTTATAGCTTATGGAGAAGACTTACCAAAAATATTCAAATTAATTATTTATTAAAATATATTAAAGACGATGGGATAAGGCACTTCGAATCAATCCAGGCTCCATAGTATTGAAATATGAGTTCGGTGAAACAAACTCGGTATTGATGCTAGGGGGAGTAGGAAGGTCAAGAGATTCTGAGTACGGTAGGAGGCAGTGACTACAGTAATCATCGATGCTTCTTGTAGAAGAAGAAGGTCGAGGCGAAGGCCAAAAATATTTGGCCCTGGTCTTTCTTAGGCAAGAAGAAGCTAACGGGTGTCCATTCCTGTAGAAACGCAGGTAAAGATCTTCGGAAGGACGCCAACTTTTTTTGCCTAAGTAGCTTGTCAAGTACAGAAATAGATACAAAAAGACGCGAACATGAAAGCGCGCAAATAAAATAATAAACGAGCATACTGTACGAGATTAAAGGTATACCGTCATATCACATGAGCAGCTATCCGAGTAATAACCTCACAAATTTTTTTGTATTGAACTTAACTTTCATGGGATTGTTTGGATCATTTAGAGTACAAGTTTCTATAATATATATTTCTGCCCGTCATATGGTTCATTATGATAAGAGCATATCATCAAAATCATATCATGAATTTCAAATTATTACCCTTAAACCCAATTCAGGAGTGCAGTCACCGATTGAATTCTAGGAATCAGCGATAGTGGCCCATTGTCGGCAACAAAAATTCTGGGATTTTTTCACTTCTGAATTGGGCTTTCTGCAAATTTCCTATTCATTCCTTAGAATCGTCAACTGTCACCAATGGTCGCCGATTGTCGGCGACAAAAATCCTATTATTGGTCACTTCTGAATAGGCCTCTACATTCAATAGTGAAGTATGTAACATACGTAATGCAGAGAACAGTCAATGCTGTACCTCGATCCAGTTCCTTCGGGTCAATCTAGAGTTTCAGCAAGGAGCAATGAAACATTGTGCTTACTAATTTTCCGCATGAAAATGACAATTTGAAGTCAAAGTTTCGAATACTTGAATCAGTGCCATTCACGCCACGATATGCATACCGAATCTGTGCATTTGAGGAAGTTCAATATTTCATAATTGTGGTGAAATCATTAGATTTGTGTGAGTTTACAAATCATAAAACTCTGGATTCCACATTTTATAGTTTTCTGCTAAACGATCTTTTTAGGCAGAAAATCGCGTAGGATGACCATTCATGAAGGTACTCATTCTACACTCTTTGAGTAAAAATTTTATATAATGGTAAAAGCTTTGAACTCCAGCAGATTTCCAATCCCGGTAGATTTTTATGTTCATCATTCGTCCTTCTTGACATACAAACTATATCTCAAGTGAGCTTCTTAAAGCAAATTAAGTCCAAAAAATCCGTAGCAGGTGATGACCGCGCAACGTCAATCAACATTTTATTTTTTTCAGTTTTCAGTCGCGGGTCTAGTTTCGAAGAGGAGACTCAAGACACAATGGTCTAGCAAAGTTCGGCTTTCGTAATGGAGGTGGTGAATTTTGATAGTCAAAACAAAACTATAACTCAAAAATAGATAAATGGGCTGATTTTCGGCGCCACGAACGAATATGACATTTATTTTGCAAAAAAATATAAATTCGATGTGCTAACGTAAACTGAAAACCATAACTACGGTTTTTCATTATTTTTAGTGCATTTCCTTTTGTTTTGCAGATATGATAGCTTCATGAACTTTAGTCCATTAGTACTCGGATGAGTCAGCAACAGTTTACACTAAAATTCGTCGGTTCCGTGTTTGATATTGGCTTTTGAAAGATTACTAAAATTGACTTTTTAGAGATAAGAAGGATAATTTTTTCAGGAAAGTCATAGCAACACGTTAATCATGGGAAAAACAAAAACGATTTTTACAATATGTTACCCTTACCAAGGTGGTACATTATACGAAAAAATGACGGAGAAATTGATGCCATAAGGTATTCTACAATTAGAACCGTAGTTATTACAAACTTTCTAATGACAAAATCACATTCTTTTAAAAATTTCAATCCAAATTGTATAGCCAAAAACAGCATCTGAGTTTGGTAGTAAGCCGTAAGAAAGCTTATATAATTACAACGCTGACCCAAATAGAATGAAATGTCTTAAGACAAGGTGTCTCTAAATGAGAGCAATCAAAATACAATAAGGTCCCAATCACTAAAAGAACCCAAATGAACAATATATTGTTCAGTTTCTTTCCCTGAACACAGCTATGTCGATGTTTTTGCATAGCATTTTGCAAAGCATATATATTTGCATATATCATATATGCCTTTAAACTTAAAAAATGCAAGAAATATGTACGCCCGACAAAGTCATTTACATAAAGCCTTTACTGTAGCTTTGTACTTAAAATATGGTGAAGGTTAGTTGAGTAGGCTCATCAATTTATACTCCTATGTGATTTACGATTAGACGTGGTGAAATGGCAAAAATATCAAATAGTATTTGCTTCTTGTCACTCATGATATTTACAAGCATGTCAAGAAAAACAGACTATAGAAACTTATTTCTTGCTTTACTCGCGTCAATCTAAAGTTTTGGAATCTGTTGGAAAATAATGACTTATGACTGCCTTTCTCACTTTTGTTATAGCTTGAAAAATGTTTGACGGTTTTCCACAATTTTTTGTATGAGGCACATAGACCGTTTTTCTTAATGCTCGTAAATATTTTCAATGGGAAGCTAGTACTGTTTCATATTTTTGCTATTTCTAGCTAAACCATGTGCCTCATAGGATTGAAAATTTGTGGGCCTAATCAACTAATGTTACCATTTTTGGGTTTGCAATCCTACAGTAAGAATTGCGTGTAAATGACTTTGAGAGCAGTACTTCTTTTGGGGTGTATCCCCATTCCCCAAATGTCCCGATTCCCCGAAAGTCCCGTTTCCCTGTAGAATGCTATAACTCAAGCACTGATTTTCCGTTTTCCCCCAACGTCCCTATGTCCCAAAAGTGTTGAATTCCATTTCCCCGAAAACAGAAGAAGGCTATTTTTAGATTGCACTTTGTACATTGAAAATTTTTCCATAGAAAACATTGTAAATTGTAGGTATAAAAAATTAGAATTAAAAGTTGCTGACTTTAGATTACGTGCAACTTACAAATCTGGGTGATTTTTAAAGTATTATTGTGTGTAAACGGCTTTTACAAAACTTTTTTCACAATAAGACAACTTTTACTTTGATTTTGCAACTAATATTTTGATTTCACAACTTTTACCTTGATTTCCCAACTTCTACTTTATTCCACAACTTTTACTTTTTGAAAAATGACCACTTTTACTGAATTTCTGTTTGTACAGTAATCATGAATGAGTCACCTGCTGACCAATTTTCACAAATGTCACGTGATTTCCATCATGTTGATATTTTATGTTTTTCACCACTTTTTATTTCACAGTTACTTTTATTTCGTTTCATTCATTATGGTTTACACGCATTCTGTATGTCATTTTTGTTGTGTTTTTGCTGTTTTCTGTTCTGCACATAGGCTACAGTGTGACTATTTAATCAGAATTTCAGCCAGATAAGCTCTATGAGCTCACGGACATAATTGGAGCATCACAGGCACCTCTTATCAGTAAAAACTAGCAACATTTTGCAATGCAAAACGACTAGTTTGGAAGTTTTCATTAAAAGACGTTCATATGTTTTGCATGGGGATGTAACTGGTACCCAACACTAAACGTATTTGAACTGAAAAATGTCTATGTGACCATAGGCATCTTCTGCACCAATTTCTGCTGCAGAAGTTAGCTTGGGCGTCATAAGCTCCTTCCAGGCCATACCGTAGGCCTACAAAGCCCTTAAAAGGGCCTGTTTCGTTAGTTTTGTATTCATTTTTTGGGCTCTTCAACTTGAACTTTTTGTCTTAGCTCAGTGTCTGTTGCCTTTGAATTTACATATATTTTTATTACATTGTATTGCATCGGCTGCCTTACATCTCTCCAATTAATTTGCATACTCTTACAACTCACTGCATCTGCTGCTCCACTCACATGGAAACATACCCATTGCCCACATAGCACCTGGTCACCCCTGTCACCCATTCATGGAATATTAGAGCATCGCCCTCTGACTTCCCGAGTTACCCATCGCCAAACCAAGTGGACCGTCCCCCCCCCCCCCCATTCACTGACAGATATCAGAAGCCACCAGGGACCCATCCCCCTTTGTCGAATCGTAGTTTGAGAAGCAGGACTAGGTAAGGCTCCTCAGGGGATCATTATTGTTGAGGGTGTATTTTGGGAGACCCTTACCTAAGTCAGTTTTCCCTTGAGTCTTCCCTCAGTTAGAAGGGCCCTTGTTCCTCTTGGGTTAGGGCTAAAAAGGGGATTTAGGTTTACAATCAGGTCCTCTATATCAGGTCATTCCTCCGGTGACCTTGTCCATCTTTCATACTGAATGGGACCAGGGATTGCCACTCCTGACCCGGGGGCATTGTCCATTACTCTACAGCAGAACCCCTGGACAGCACCAGAGTACCCTATAGGCCTTCCTATAGCCAGTACTAGCCAGGTCAGGTTCCCGATGTAAAACCCAGCGAGCCACCCAACGAGGTCACAGCATGTCACTCACAGTGACATGGCCATATTTTTCTATCAATATGGCATGGATTCCTCCATCAATATGATTGTCTCAATTTCGTTTAATGTGACATGGCTCCAATTTTACTTAATGTAACAAATGCTAGGGGCATAAAATTTGGCCCTTGTAACGAAGACAAGTAGGGCATTCTAATGCAGTAATCCGCATTATAAAAGCTCCATATGTTCAAAAGTTATGAAAGTCATCACCCATCGCCTTTTTTTGGCCCCCGGTACATGATTGGGATCTGGTCGGATCTGCTGTTCAGGATCTTGATACAGATTCGACGACTGCAATCTAGATCTGGATCATGATTTGACGAAACAGTTTTTTAAGATTCAAATTCTATTTAGTCAAAAAAGAGGATCTGTCGTATTCGGGGAATCGGGACGTTCGGGGAATAGATACTAATGCATTGTTCGAGGAAATGGGAATTTTATTCATTATTCGGGGAATCGGGATCTTCGGGGAATAGGGACTTTCAGGGAATCGGGACGTTCGGGGAAACAGGGCGTTAGGGGAACAAGGACACAATCCCTATTTCGTGTCGTTTTTCAATTTACAAGCATTTTATAAAAAAGTCTTCAATAGTTACTCTTATTGAAGACTTGGTTGTTGCCTATTGCGTGCGCAGTAACTGATCAAATGATAAAATTACAAATTTTCCTACATAAATCACTGTTTTTCTGTTTGCAGTTCATCATGTCGTAAGAAGTAAGTCATTAAAGAATCCACAGAGAGTGCTTTGCCGTTAACTTGAAAGGTAAATCAAATGTAAATTCGCTCGTTGAGATACAGGCCCCTTATATGCTCACAGAAAATTTGAAAATCATCGTATTTGGATGTAGAGTTCGATCATATTTCGAAGAGATTCTTTTCATCCCTTTGCTTATTATGGTGGAAAGATGGAATTACATGGTAGGGCAAGTTGATGCTTTCTGTAGAAACTGATTCTAGGAATGCAAAGATTTCTGACTGAAAATTGTGGTTTCTACGTTACGCGTGCGCCACGCTATTCCCTTCAACTCAACGGTCAGATAATGCCTTATTCATTTCGCGGCAGTATATTGGTCACTGCATGACAAAATTCGGACCCAATGATGACGAATAATTCCCAGGGGATGTCAAGTTACAACCAGAAAAATCGGAAACTTCAACACGAAAATTAGCAATCTTCTCATGTAATCCGTTATCCACATTGTGAAGTGTAGGACAACAATTCTACATGACGTCTCGTACAACAAATTGAGGAAAAACCGTCAAACTACAGTTAAGAAAAGTAAGAAATGCAATCAGAGTTCATCATTCAAGATTATGGAACAAAAAAATCGGTGTAGTAAAGCGAAAAATCAGTGCTAAAATATGAAAGAGCTATCTCGAGCGAAAGAAACTATAGTCTGTTTGTTTTAAATGCTTGTAACCGAAAAAAGGTGAAATAAAGTATACATTGTTTGTATAATTACCGCGTGAGCGCCTACTATACTGTTTTACGGGAAAAAACGCGGCAATTGAAATATGATGAAATAATCGAAGGCTATTAGTTGGGAAAAAAGTTGGAAATGAGAAAAAAATTTTGAAAATGGTTCTCATTTAATGAAAAAAATCGATAGTTGAGATCGTGAAACAATTGGTGTGCTTTGGGAAGTTGAAATCTCAAAATTCGGCGCATCGCGCCTCAGTGCTGGTGCTTTGCTGATCTTTCTCTGCGTGGAGCGAATGTTTTTTAGCCGCGCGAAATTTCTTTTGACATTTCTCGCACTGGACGGAAATAATTTTGAAGAGTTATCGAGTTTAGTTAAGAGTTTAATCACAGTTTACCACCGCCGGTTAATCAATTCCTATCACAAGCATATTATCTCGGCACGAAATTCTGCATGCGTACTTACTTTCAGCATTTTCGCGTTACAAGCATTATGAAATAAACAGAATATAAATAATATCTGTCCTTTCGGATGTCCTTTTTGATTTGGATAGGCCACCTGATCGAAATTTTGCAAGCATTCATTTATAATTCACCCAATCCCTTGGGAATCAGTCACAAGGTGTTTGCCATAGGCAAGTTCTCTAGTTTATCTTAAAACTTAAAGTATTCACCTTAGACCCCAGACGGTTAAACCGTAACCGCTAACTGTAAAAATTTTGTGCCACGGTTTTAACCGTCACCGAGCCTGCTATTTACGGTTATAACTGTAACTGTCCATATTATTGGCGTTTATCCCACGGTTATGCACTCAAATAAAAGCTCTAGCATTTTTTCTTCCAATTTTATAGGACAACAAAAAAGACTTTTTCTTGAATTTTAAATTAGGCTTTCGGTAGAGATGCCATGCCTTATGTGTTGATGGGTTTCATAGAAAGTATTAAAAAATGAGATAACGTTAGGCTTTAAAGGCAATTAGCTAAAATTGTCGCTATAACGTGCACCTTTTCAAGCAAGAAAATTGTCCAAAAACTGTACTATTATTTGGTGTTCCTGTATAGTGTGGAAAATTTCGATTATCGTGCTCATTGTGGCTCGTACTTAGTTTTGTTGCTTATTTAAACGATATGTTAGTTTTTTGCAAAAAAAACCGTGCCTTTTTGTAGTCTTGTTTTTTAGTAAATAATTTTGTAATGCACATAATTTCTCAAGCATAACCGCGGTTATAACCGTGACCGTAAGAAAAACTCACGGTTCCGGGGTCTAATTCACCTCTCGTGTACAAGAGATCAATGTCAAAATAATCAAGAAAACATGATAAGACGATGTTCACGACAAATACAAGTTGTAACTCTGTCGTTAAACCCAGCACGCCTAGTTGTTGTAGCGAATCAGTGGCAGATAAACAGGAAGTATTTCCAGTGTGGTGGACTAGGACTCTGTTTTGTGCTTTACCGTTTCTATATTTTTGACTAGGGCCTTTGACGGTTTGTTTTCAGAAGGTAGTTTTGTTGGATTCTGAAATATCTGAGCTTGTTGGAAAATAGAAACGACGGAAACGTGCTACAATATAATCTTGTAACGGTTCTTGCACAATGGGTATAGTAACTACCACACCGACTCCACAGCCCCGCATCGCCTGTTGCGACTGCAGCAGTGCCCGTCACAAAAATCCAGGTCTGCGCCCATGACTTGGATGTGTAACATCGGTAAAAACGTAAAAAACAAACTACTTATGAGCACAAATGGTAAACATAAAATACCGCCTCAAATAATAAAGGCCGATGTATAGTAATCCGTAATCCTTATCCTTTATCCTGAGTTCCTGACCCGATAAGGATCAGGAAAGGACAGGACCAGGTAAAGTCGTCCTTAACGTCCCTAAATTTAAGGATCAGACAAATACTTTAAAGTAAGATTAGATATTGATACGTAAGTTGTATAAATAAAGCCAACCAGACAGTAGATTTTACACATTTTATTGATCTTATATTGATCATTTTTTGTTTGCGTTCACGTTACACATGTTTACATACATGCGTTTACATTATTTTTTTACGGTGTTTTTTGTTTATTTGTCATATTTTAATTCTCCCTTAATTAATTTTTTTAATTTTTAATTTTAAAATTTTTAAAATTTTAAATTTTTAATTTTAAAATTTTTAATTTTTAATTTTAAAATTTTTAATTTTTAATTTTAAAATTTTTTAATTTTAAATTTTAAATATTTTTAATTTTAAATTTTAAATATTTTTAATTTTAAATTTTAAATATTTTTAATTTTAAATTTCAAATATTTTTAATTTTAAGTTTTAAATATTTTTAATTTTAAATTTTAAATATTTTTAATTTTAAATTTTAAATTTTAAATATTTTTAATTTTAAATTTTTTTAATCATAAATTTTAAAATTTTTTAATTTTAAATTTCTCTTAAATTAATAAAGTTTGACATTATAATTAATTAATTTTTTACAATGTTTAATTTTTTAATAATTAAAAACGCTGGAATTAGTCAACAAAAACATCATATCTACTGTTTTGTTGTAAACAAACATAGCTACAGTATATTTCGTAGTTGAGTACTCTATCTTATCTGGTAGCAAATTCTTAGTTTCTGCTAATTTCACTTCATTTTACATTCCAATTACCGGAAAATGTAACTATAGTGTGTTTTTTATAAAATGCTTCCAAATAGAAAAGTGACACAAATCAATACTGTCGTCAAAACCATTTACAAGAGCTCTTACTGTAAAATTTTGCACTCAAAAAGTTGTTAAAGATGAGGTCAGTATGCTGACAAATTTCCAGTCCTTTATGATATAGTGTTTATCAAAAAATAGTGAAAATCTGGAAAACTACTTGCTTTCCACTTTTATTATTTAAAAGCATTTCAAGATGAACAGACTATAGGATTATGCGCAGGTTGAAGCTGTTACGCATTTGTTGAGTATTCACTGTAGCATGTAGCTTTCTCAATCCCTAAAAAGTATGGAAGGCTTGTACTTTGTTCCTGACATCAGGAAAGCCATTCTTTCCCAATCAGGAAGACATCGGAAACACCTTTCCTTATCAGGTCGGAAATGCTGTCCCGATCCTCCATTTCGGGATTATTGTGTCATGTGCCGACAAATTTCGCCAAACGTCACGTGATTCACATCACAATTTCTCTTATGTTTTTCGTTACGTTTTGTGTTGCAGTAATTTGCATCAATTTTACATTGCGTTTTTATAACTTTTACATGCTATTTCTGTGTGTACTTTTCATGTTTCATTTCTGTTTCATTTGCACACATTTTATTTCCGTTTCGATTATTTTCTATCGCACACGTAGACTACAGTATGTACTCGCTAGTCAAGAATTTCCGTTAGAGATAAGCTCTCCGAGCTCATCACTGTAATTGGAGCACAACGTGCACCTCTTATCAGTAAAAACTAGCGACGTTTCGCAACATGAAACGACTAGTTCGAAATTCTCACTAGATGATGTTCCTATGTTAAGCATGGAGAGTGAAAACTCGCCCCAATGCTTAACGTTGTGAACTGGAAAATGTCTATGTCACCATAGGCATCTTCTGCAGCGATTTCCGCTGCAGAAGTTAGCTTGGGGGAGTGTTAACTCCGCCCAAGGCATACTGTAGTTTATGGAGCCCTTTATAAGGGCTTGTTTTGTCATTTTTGTATCTTGTCTTCAACTCTAATTGTCTTGTTGCGTTTACAGCCTGTGTTTCGCGTTTGCCGCTCGTCGTCTTATTATAATTTACATATTTCAACTGCGTTCACCACCCATTAATATATTTGCATACTCTCGCCCTCAGTCTTCCTTACGTGACCCATTACAGTAACCCAATCGTAGGAGTTCATCCCCGTCGCCGTTGATCGAGAACCCCCATCGCCCTCCCCAAGGAAACCTTTGATACCACCACCTGCCGACCCGCAGCTGCATTCCCTTTTTCGTCGAATCGCTCCGGATTCCTGTACCCCCTCACCACCATCCCTAGGATCCACGCTTTGACCCTTGAACCTGTCGCCCAGCGCCAAGTACTTTGAGAAGAGGATTTAGTGAGTCTTCTCAGGGGTTATTACTGTTGAGGGTATATTTGTGGGAATCCTCCCTAAGCTAGTTTCCCTTGGAAGTACCCTCAGTTGAGAAGGCCCTCAGACCCTTAAGGTCAGGGCCAATAAGGGGATTTAGGTTAACAATCGGGTCCCCTACAGTACGCCATTCTGCGAATGGCACCGTCCCTCATTCTCAGTGAATGAGGACCAGGGATTGGCACCCCTGACCCGGCTGCATTGTCCATTATTCTACAGCATAACCCTAGGACAAGGCCGAGGTACACCATAGGTTTACCTGTGGTAGTACCAGCTGGGTTAGGTTCCCGAAACGAAGAACCATTAATGGAGCCACCCCACAGGGTCACAGCATGTCACTTGCAGTGTCATGGCCGTATTCCCTATGGAATATGGTATGGGTTTTCCCATCAATGTGACTGATCACCAATTCAGTTAATGTGACATGGCGCCCACTTCGTTTAATGTGACAATTGCGTCTGGATCGAAAATTTAGGGAACGAGCTTTCCTGACTCAGGAAAGGCCAGTTTTTAAAGGATCGGGACGACTATACACCAACCTTAAACATGATCGAAATGAAAAATATAAATAATTTGAAATAACGAGGAACTAAAAGAACGTATTTTACGTGTGCAAGGAAGTTTTTACATACACAATACACCTTCCGTGCCGGTTCCACCCCTATTCAGTGAAACACACAACAGCGATTCTCGATTTAGTGGAGTCTCACAACAGCGAAGTATCAGAACAGATTCTCAAATTAACAAATTTTCAAAATATCCATCTTTAGAATGGAAAAATTTGAGTTTACGAGTCTCGCTATTTTGAGTTTCGCTGCTGTGGGTTTGGCTGTATTGAGGACACGTCCACATACATGCCTCTCGACACTGCAGACTACTTAATCTGATATTCCATGCGCTCAGCTACCGAACTCGGATCAAAGGAAGAGAAAATAACATGCCAGAATCAAAAAAAAGATTCAACGCAAATTTTGTAAATGATACCTCGTAGCGGTAATTTATTTATTGTATCGATGAAACCAATAAAAGCAATGAACTAGTAAAACAAAAAGAATAACACAAAAAGAGGCAAAGTTCAGGGATCACAACGACAATTTCGTCTACGCATATCTGTTTCTGAAGCAAGAAAAATTAGTAGTTCACAGGCTGAAGTGGAAAAGTGACAACTGTATGGATGTTGAAGCTACATATATTTTTCTATGGGTATAAAGTTCAGAAAATTATGGCAGAGTTTGTAGAATCTAGATTTGAACTGAGCTCTTGGACCGAATGACTGCTCGATGAAATTACCGTAAGCTTTCACGACCACTTATTCTAATAATCTCCATGAAACAAGGATTTTAGAATTTTAATTATTGCGCTCTTCTTTCGTGTTAACAGATTAGATTTATCCCAAAAAGTCGTTAAGAAAAACAAAAGTGGCTTGTTAAACTTGTCCAGTTATCACTATTTGATCTATAGAAATTATTATCTATAGCATAGTGCCTACTCTGAGACATAGGGAGACACGCCACCTATGCGCGAAAACGTTGCGTCGTAGGTGCATGCGCCAGTGTTTCCGTCGAGTATGGTGCGAACGCCAAAATGGCTGCCGCCATACCGGAAACCGCAGATTTGGCAACACGATTGTTTCGTTTTGCCGCCCATCAACGCTTCCACTTCCTTATCGTCGGTGACTGCGGTTCGTAATTCGCGTAATTGGTTTTTCCGCAGAATAAGGGGCGCCTGGGGTCCGTTTTCGACTTCAACAGCGGCGACTTTTCCAATTTTGGGCGGCTGCGCTGTTCGCGACAAGACGGGACTGGATTGCCCGAAAATCTGAAAAAGTAACAGCAGTCAAAAACAGACAAAAATAACACACTTCACATTATCGACGAAAAACAATAACAGAAAAAAATATTGTCCATTTTTAAAGAATGAGATTAAAGATTGAAAAATAAAAAAAAGCTATTTCTCCGAAATTGGATTTCTATGCAACTTTCACCTTTTTGGACGGTGGATCTTCAACGGTCGTCGGCGCTTCGAAAAACCTTTTTGGCGATTTTTCACACTTCTCCGACGTTTTACTTTTATTTTTCGAGTGATTTAATCGGAAAACGGGCGCTTTCTTTATTGCATTACCCTGCTCATCGGCGGACCGTTGCGGCGGTGTTTGGCTCGCCGAAAGTGTCGATTGACGCGAATCCGCGCCTAAACCAGTTTTTAGATCTTTCGGCGACGATTTCAATTCTTCTTTCTTTTTCTGCGATGAAGGGGATTTCGTGGATTTTAGCGATTCTGTATAAAAACAAAACAATTAGATTATGTGTCAGGCCAGAGGACTCAAATTCAAAAAGCAAAATGATCTTCCATAGCAGCCTTTTAGAAAGAGAAGTTCGTTCATCTGATCAGCAACGTAACTGGCTCTTATCAATACTTATTGACTATCAATACTTCGAATCATTTTAGTACGTAATATTTCGCAAAAAATGAACCACGCAAACATGACGGGCCACTTGTATTTCTTGTTAACTGATAACGTTAGAAATTTATTCTCGACAAAACTTGTATTTTCTCAGAATTAGAACATCGTAAAAAATCCGGGACGGTTAGAAATTTCGACCCAAATCATTTAGATAACTTATACCTATGAGATACCAGGAAAAAATGCCAGATGCCGGCAAGCTGAACCGAATATGTTTGATATGAGGCTTTCTTAAAAGTTGATATGATAATCTTTTCAAAACACAAGACAGATTGGGTTTAGCTTGCCAGCCCCTGGAATTTCGAAGAATCATGCCATTAATTTGCAGACATCAGATCACACTGAAAACAATACCGCGCAACTGCTCTGCATCAAATTTCATCAAAAACAACTATTGATCTGCTAATTTTTATACTTCCAGACAGTGTTTTTTTTAGCGCAGCGCTAATGAAAATTTTTTGCGCTAATGAAAAATGATAGTCATTAGCACGGCGCGCTAATAAAAATTTTTGCTAAAACTTTTGAGTAATTTCAAGTGATTCGAAAATGCACTAACATCTAGAAATTCGCAGCTCAGCAGCATAAGGAAACACTTCTTATAGTACATCATAGTAATCCAAATACATGTACTCATGGTTGGATCAAATTCTGAAAAAAATGCCATCGGCTATAAATTCAAAAATTTATTATCGCAAGTTTACCGGACATCGCAAATATTTTTGGTTGACTAAGAATAACTGTTAATCACACTTTTGTTTTGTCAACTACCTATTTTTGTTTCAAACCAGTGAGTGCACACGTTATTTTGTGTTAACCTGTAGGACATATTACATATTCTACGGATTGACAATACTATGTGTTTTAATCGAAAATCAACGCGAATAATTTATTTCTGTACACTAACGAAAATTGTTCTGCACTAATGAACTAAAGGTTCCATTAGCGCCTGTGCTAACGGGAGTGACGCTAAAAAAACACTGCTTCCAGATCAACTTGATCCGAGCTAAATCAATGATTTGCAGACATCAGATCACACTGAAAACGATACTAAGCAACTGCTCTGTATCGAATTTCATCAAAAACAACTGTTGATCTACTGATTTTTTACTTCCGGATCCACTTGATATGATTCAGATAAAAAATTGCGGACATCAGATCACACTAAAAACAATATCCAGCAAGTGCTCTGCATCGAATTTCATAAAAAAAAACAATCATTGATCTGCTACTTTTTATACTTCCCGATCAACTCGATCTGATCTATATCAAAAATTTGCAGACGTCAGATCACACTGAAAACAATACCCAGCAACTGCTCTGCATTGAATTTCATCAAAAACAACTGTTAATCTACTAATTTTTATACCTTCTGAACAACTTGATCTGATCTAGATCAAAAATTTGCAGACGACAGATCACACTGAAAACAGTACCAGCAACTGCTCTGCATCGAATTTCATCAAAAACAACTGTTAATCTACTAATTTTTATCCTTCCTGATCAACTTGATCTGATCTGGATCAAAAATTTGCAGACATCAGATCACACTGAAAACAATACCCAGCAACTGCTCTGCATCGAATTTCATCAAAAACAACTGTTAATCTGCTAATTTTTATACTTCCTGATCAACTTGATCCGATCTAAATCAAAAATTTGCAGACATCAGATCACACTGAAAACAATATCCAGCAACTGCTCTGCATCGAATTTCTCCAAATACAACTGTTGATCTACTAATTTTTTGCTTCCGGATCAACTTGATCTGCGCTGTATCAGATCAACAAACTTCAAGTATCATGCACAAAAAACCATGAAATATCATCAAACATATAAATCAATCATTATTTTATTCATCTGAAAATGCCAGGAAATGGCAAAAAGGAAAATATTATGTTTTTCCTTTTTGCTTGTTTCACTGGCTTAAAAGTTCGATATTAGGCTTCCGCATCATTTCATTTCGGCAAAATTCTAACTGGAAAAAAACTTTCCATTTTCTGAGAAACATATACGCGCCCAGTTTTTTAGTCATTTCTGAAAATGTCTCTGCGCGAAAATGGACAAATCGTTGAAAAATTCCAGTATCAGTTATTAAAGTTGATTTTTACAGAAGAAAAAACTTTCGTTTAATGAAAAACCCGAAATCTTTGTAATTACTTATGTGCCATTCTTTGTCATAATTTTTCATTACTGTATACAATGCAGTGGCCTATACCTTGTATCCGAAAAGCAGGTGGTAAACCCACAGTATTCCTGATTCGCAGGACAACGAATTTACACAAACAAAGAGACAAATTCGAAAAATTAATTGCTGGTAAACAGCAAAATTTTTGTTGACGGCGATTTTCGGGAGACTGTCGAACATTATTTAAGTAAAATTAGCTGAAGCATAGTTTCAAATAAGTTTAAACTAGCATTAATCGTATTAGAAATTTAAATTCTCGCGTTTTAAACTCGGAAAAAAACAATACGTGTGAATCAAGAATACGGTGAGTTTACAACCAGATTCTCGGAAACGAAGAATAGTGTTATGCACAGTGAAATATGGCACAAGGAGAAACATATTCATCTTTTGCAACTTCCTAGTATTAGAGAATTGTTGTTCTGTATAGTTTTTGTCAATCATAGCACTTTTTTTGAACAAGCCTGTAATGAATTTTATACATGCACTTAGAGGCATCACGTGTGTTCTATCATGAGAACGAAGTATGTATTGTACATACAGTAATCATGTAGATTGTAAAAATTGCTACAAGACAAGTGAATTTCATGCGCAGAGGCTTAAAAACGTTTTGTCTTTTAAAAAACTGGGCGCGTATATGTTTCTCAGAAAATGGAAAGTTTTTTTTCAGTTGGAATTTTGCTGAAATGAAATGATGGAGAGGAGAGGCCTAATATCGAACTTTTGAGCCAGTGAAACAAGCAAAAAGGAAAAACATATTCTCCTTTTTGCCATTTCCTGCCATTTTCACATAAATATCGTACTTTCAAGCTCCTGCAAGGAAGGTGTAAAAAATTCTTTACTGAAAAAGTGTATTTTCGAAGTATAGTACGAACGCCACTAAAATGTGGCGAATTTTACATTTTTTGGCATATATCATTTATGCAAATTTTTAGCGTACGTTGAGATATTTCGAAAAACAGAAATATGCATCAAGGGCAACAAAATACGCTCTTTGCAACGGCGCTAATTAAAATCGATGAATCGAAAAAATTTTTTTGTAAACAACATTTGTGCAAATTTCTAACGTACTATACATTTTTACAAAAAACAAATATCAAAACTGGGGGGTAGAAAAAGAAGCTCGTTTCAATGGTGCAACAAAAGATCTGAAAATCGCAAAAAAAATTTTAAATACACTTTCTTTACACTGCACATACTAGATGTTGAGGTGGTTTACTCTTGGCATTTTACTCAGCTATCGAACAAAAAAAGAATTAGCTTCCTACGACTTATACAACTCGAGATATTTGTGCGGTCATCTACCCCAACTCGGCCAAATTTGCATATTTTCTATGATAATTAAGCTTACACTGCAAATTTTCAAACCGCCAGTCAGTATCTTTTACAACTCGAGAAGCTGCATCCAACGGAACAAGAATCGTCTAGAGAGACTAAATATTCGCAAAGTTATTACTCGTCGGAGTTTTGAGATTTTTCTTTACACTGAAATAAGGTCGCATTTGCATATTTCGAAAAAATTTCGTGGTGGTCCCGAGATATGACCCTACTGAAGATATCAATACCACAATCGAGCTAATCGGTCGGAATAATCGTTAGTTATGAAAAGGTGGCAAAACGGTACTCTAGTTTGTCTCATAACTTTAGCTACAGTATGTCTACAGTATTCTAACTGGTACCATATTGTAGCCTGCATCAAGTTCTATATTGTTGCCAAATTTCAGCTTCGGGTGTCTTATAGTTTCTTAGAAATCTTGTCTTAAACGTGAAAATCGGCGTGCCCAAAATGAAACATATTATAGTGTAGCACTAACGTGCTAGCTATGATAAACGAGATTTAAAATATTTAATATCAAATCCAACGCTATACTTTTCGAATTCATTACTTATTTTTCTTCAATAGACATATGCACAATCGGAGACAATAGATGCCGCATGTTGTACAGTAATCTGCGAGGTGTGTAATAAAAAAAGTAATCACATATAATCAGGTTTTTTAGCACGACTCTCTTTAGAATTCGCGCTAAAGAAAAAATTTCATTAGCACAGTTAGCACGGTTGACAAATGTTACTTCGTTAGTGTCAAACTAATGTGTGAGTTTGTCAATTCTGATAACATGTTTCTATTGTGTTAACTCATGAAATCGTGCTTGACATTGGTACTTTTAAAACGAATAAGACTCTCATCTGATTTCAATTAAATCAGCTAATGCTTACAATTTGCACTTGATTAGTTGATAGTTTGAAAGCAATACTTTCAGGAATCGCTAAATTCACGTTCTGTTTGGATAAAAGTTTACAGGTTTTCATTGTATCTGGACATGCATTTCAACTTCAATTCAAGTTCTCGATTCATTTTTCCAGAAAACTTGCAATTACATTTGCCATTAACTATTACTGATTTGCCTAAACTTAGGCATATGTCAAAATAACTGTTTTCAAATTACCCAAGTAGTGTTCAAGAGGTGAGAGCCGAAGCGAATTCAGATTCGAGCCACAGTCATTCACTATGCATAAGTGACGAAGAGAATGAGGATATTGATGAGGTTTTTATTTGTGAAAACGGCGATTTTTGATTTTTCACCACATTTTGTAATATCACTAACTTTCTTCTCGAGCTTTTTTCCACAAATTTCTCCCATACAGCCATTAGCACGCGTGCTAACGTCCCAAAATCTCCATTAGCACGGCTCTGGTTTCATTAGCACTGTGCTAAAAAACGCTCAACAATTAAAATTTCTATCGAAGCGTACTTTCTAGGTTAATATTTTTGTACTCTAAAAACAACAAAAAAATTTTGACTCGAGGCTCACGTACCGACCAGTTTTTTTTCATTCGCAATTCGTCTAGGGCATTTGGCCCCTAGGGCAATATTTTCAAAGGTCTAAGCAGAGACTTGCCCAGCCAAAGGTTAAAAGAGCTAAATTTTCGTGTAAAAATATTGCTATGCTCAAGGGGTGTTACGGAGCCATAAAACTTGTTTGTGGGATAATTTGGCTCACATAAGGAAGGAGAACCTCACTTTGATACGATACTGCTATAAGTGCAATGGCATTATATGCGTGACATTCATACGTTGAACCAAAATTAGAAGTATATGAGAATGAATGCATTTTCAGAAATAGATGAAGATAAGATAGTTTTGAATGTCTGTAGCCGATATGAGAACGACCGGCATTTGACCACAGGCACGATGAAGTGAAGCCGTGACGCGGAGAGGTAACACACCAGCATCATTAATTCGGCCGTCAAATCAATGTTCAGAATAGAAAATTTCCAGGTGTTTGCAACTTTTCTTTTTTTAATTTATAAGCCATTTTGCCATTCCAAAGAGTCGTGGCTTAATTTTGGTCAAACACTTCGGACTGAAGGTGTTCAGTTCGGTCAGTTTATTGAAAATTACGTTTTTTAAATTATGCATTGTAATGTTTAGCTTCGTGATGAAGCAAATCACGTTCTGACAAGCTACTCTTTCCAGAAGTTATTTTCCAACTCTAAGCCTTTTGAATTGCATTTTTTAAGCAATTTCCATGATAAAATATTACTTGTTTTTAAGCCGGACGGTACTTTTTCTCCTCTTTGCGACGATTTTTTGCTACTTTTGGTTACTTTACTGCTCGTTTTGGTGGTCAAAGTGCTTGTCGTCGTCACTGTCGTCCCACCAGTTGTCGTATCGGCCGTAGACGTTTGCCTTCCTTCTCTGGTGGATCTTTTCTCCTCTTTGGTTGTCGTAGATCGAACGATCGGCTGGGCAGAATCTTCGTCCCAGCGTTTCAGAGCAGTCGTGTGTACAACGTTTTTCGCCGGAGGCGTCGTCGTTTCAGCGCTTTTGGGAGTCGTCGACGACGAAACGGACGTTCGTTTGACGGTTGACGTGGACGAACGATCGACCCGCCAACTGGGTTTGTAGCCCGGTCGCCAGCGTCCTTTGACTGTTTCGTGACAAAGATTTTGACCTTCGCCGAGTTGTAATAACTGGAGAAAGAATTAACGACGAAAAACTGTTGACGAAAAAATTCATTTCTTGTTACTTCTCTGACATAGATTCTACCGTCATTTTCAGAAACGTTCCAAGTCGGGCACTTTTTCATCATTTGTTCTGTCAACTCCTCTTCAGATACCGCGCGATCTCTATTTTTCGATGCCAGGACTTGCAAATTGTGGAGGACAGTACCGACATTGGGTAAACGTTGATAGGCGGGCGAATCCTTTAGAGAATGATAATTTTTCCGAGAAAATATGAACGCGTCTTGAAACTTCGTCAGAAAAAAATGTGTGGGAAGTCTTGGCACACGATGAAAGTCTACTTTCCTCAAATTCAGAAGAGTCATAAAAGGAGGAATAATCTTTTATAAAAAAAAATACTGAAGCAAAAAATAAATGAGAAATGCTCCATTCCTATAAATGAAAAAATAAGCCCAACAATATACCGTCAGTTGATTTCGTACGACAAACAGTCTATTCACTAATGCTTTCTTTAAATTTTTTCGCACAATGCGCTGCGCTAAATTTCCACGAATTTCAAACGTGAGTCAATGTTATAAGACACATAACTTCAGATATACACTGATCAATCATATCGTCAATATTTGCTATTGTTTATGTTTGAAACTCAGCGAAATAAATCTACAATAAATATTATGATAAGTCTGTGAAATTCATATTTCAAATTTTGACACGTCAAAGAAATAAATTCAGTAATCCGTTTTTGTATCAAATGGTGATCAAAAATGTCATTGATGACTGTCCTGAAATCAGACTTCGGAAGTCAAGTTATGTAACAGAATAATCAGGAACAGGTGAAAAAATCAAAAATAAACTCACTGTCGTTGGAACCCCGCTGTCAGTCTCGACTTCCGATCTGACTTCGACTTTGTATTTGAGTTCCCTAGCCGGGATATGTTCTTCGTGGACCTTTGTTTCGAGACTTTTTCGTTGCGATTTTCGGATAGTCCTAGCTTTTCTTTGTTTGTAGCCTCGTCTCCAGAATGCGTCGCCGACCGGGTAGCACAAATTTTGTTCCTGGGCGATTTCTAGCAACTGGAAAGTCGAATGAGTGAAATGATGGAATAGAAAGGACCATACACGTGACTAATGCCTGAAATTTTTCAACTTAGAATGAAAAATTTATATTTCTGCACGTCGGAAAATTGAAAGATTGAATTGAATGATGAAAAATCATCTCAAAAACGTTTAGCATGTTACGTTTCCATGAGTAAATAAAGTTTTCTGTAGAAACTAAAAAATTTATGGCCTTATGAACAAATTCATCTGTATTTTCAGCCAAGTCTTTTTACAATATTTATCACTTAAGTTCCGAAAACTTTGTCCAAAATCTCAATTGTAATTAGCTTATTCGAAGCAAAAAATTCTACCAAAAATTGTCGATGTTACTTGTCTTATGTAGTCTTGCGACGTTTTCTCGTCCGCTTTCCATTTTGGGCACTGATCTCTCATTACATCGGCTAATGCTTTTTCGTGAACTTTCTGGTCGTGCACATCTTTGCTCATTTCGTGCAAATTATGCAAAACATTTCCAGTGTTGGGCAATCTTTTCGGATTTGGAGCCTAAAATAAAACTTGCATTGAAAATTTTGCAATTCTAAATTTCTGATTCATTACTTCTGCGGCTCCTCGAGCTTCTCCAGGAGTGCTGATCCATATTCCTTTTCCATTTTCCACCTCTAAACATTTTTTACTATCTTGACCGACTTGGAGCAGCTGGAGAAAAAACGAATTCGCTTGTTGACGTGAATTCGACAAAACAATGGATGCAAAATACAGGTCTATTCACGTCAGTTTTTTTTCGTTTTTTTCTTTCTTCTGTTTTCTTGTAAAAATTTTGTCGTTTGTTAGTTTATCTCCCTTTCTTTCGGTGTTTCTGTATATTTATCGTGTTATCAATGCTTTTTTTGTACGAGACAAACTTTTTTGGAACCTTTGGGCGGTAACGTCCCATTGATCATCTTCAAAATTGGATCCTTTCTGATAGCGCGTGTCCCATATACATTGAAAAACTAGCTGGCGTACGCTGTCAATACATGTACGCTGTATATACCTTACAAGTTAAAAAACCGAAAATATTCAGGGTAACGAAACTATTACTCCAGAAATTGTTGATGGTTAATTGAGTGCGTTCATAAATTTCTAGTCCTATTTGACACACGGTTTAGCAGAAAATCGTAAAAATATGAAGTAGTACTTGCTCCCCAGTTCTAATATTTAGAAGTTTTTCAAGAAAAATAGACCACAAAACTTATATCAGTTGTAAAAGGTTTAACGCCCCTTCATTTTTGCGATGTGTTTTGTTCCTTTCGTTATATTCCAACCACCGTTATTCTTCCTTGCGATGTTCTGTTCTCTGTTTTCTCTCGTTTCTTCATTACTCATGTTTTTCACATTTTTTTACTCATTTTTTCACACGGAGACGGACGTTTCGGCGCCAAACTTTCTATTTTATTCATTTCATCTCATTCCTTCTCTGTTTTATGTTTTTCTTCGTATTTTTTGCTGTCGGAAAACGACCAAAAACTATAGAATGAATCCATAAGCTATATAGTTTGTTTGGCCTGATATTTGTTCTATATGAAATACGACTGCTTTACCTAGTCTGTTTTATATGAAATACTTATAAAGTAAAAATTGACAAATATTAGCTCTGTCGTTGAAATCGTTTACACAGACTTTGACTATGAAATTTTTAAATCAAAAAATAGCTAAATGTTAGTTGAGTACGCTCACAGGATTTCGGCGCTGGACCTGCTATCGGATATACACTGCGTATACATATACGCTGTATACACTTTACACGCTAAAAAACTTGTAAAAAATTCGATAGGCCATTAAGTGCATAAGTGCCTCTGATTTTCTATTATTCTGTTTTTGCAGATGAACTTACATAATGTCAGGCGCCAGATTGTCTTAGACCGTCTTCCATACTAGCCTTTCACAGACTTTCAGCCTGCAGACAGGAATGAAAATATTTCTTAAAAATTAAGCTCACGTTGTGAACCATTGTCTTGGCCTCGGATTCGTCGGTCGTCTTCCAGTCCGGGCACTTTTTCATTACTTCGATAGTCAAAATTTTTTCGTCTACAGCCCGTTTGTCCGACGCATTGCTCAATCGTTCCAACTGTTCAACCACCAAGTGCATGGTCGGCTGTCTGCGGCGCATACGTTGGGCCATGTTTGGCGTTCGAGCGACGTGTATGATATGCGGGATGTTAGTATACGGATAACCGCGTGTTTTGGAGACAAAGAAAAATATGACCGCACCTCAGCCGGCTTGAGGGATGAATGAAACTGAGTGTAAACTAGATTGTTAAAGCGTCGTCTCAAATCTCAAAACTTCTCACAACCGAGTGTACAGAAAAATTGATATCCAAATTCGAACTTGAAAATCAGGCGATAAAACCGATATGGCCATTTGTTACCAGCAAAAAGAATAGGATACAGCAAGCTATAAGACAATAATATGAAGAGACAATAGAAAAGCTATACGACGCAAAAAATTGAATGTCTAGAAATAAGGGAGAAGCAAAGAAAAAGAAACGCCTGGAATATCCCTGATTAGGTTAGAATCAACAATAATTTAAAACACCTTAAGCAGATTTATAGTCTGTTTTTTATAAAATGCTTCCAAATAGAAAAGTGACACAAATCAGTTCTGTCGTCAAAATCGTTTACATAGAGCTCTTACTGTAAAACTTTTAGCTCGAAAAATTGTTGAAGGTTAGGTCATTATGCTCACAACAACAAATCGTGAAAATCTGAAATACTGCTTGCTTTCCACTCTCATTATTTAGAAGCATTTCAAGAAAAAGCAGACTATGGTGACTAAAATTTTTGAATCATGAGTCTCGATTGGTAGTCTACTTTTATTATGCAAAATCATTAAAATACGTCAATCTGCCAGATCATTTACTTTTTCTCTCGAAGTTTTAACTTCCAGTCGCGGCGCGGGCCTACCGATCCAAATTTTCTTAATGTGATTACCGGGCACCATCACAATGCCCAAGGTCCTGTTCGGTTCATGCAAATTGATTTCATCAAATTGTTGCTCCTCTTTTCCGTTCTGGTTATCATTTGAATCATTTTTCGTCGAATAATGATATTCTTGGCAACCCATCAAAATAATGTTTTGATCGGCGTCCGTGCAAACGAAAATTCCAACCATCACGCGATTATCGCTCATTAAAATTTTCAGCGGCGAGCGAAGGTAAGATGTCAGAAGTCGTTTTTGTTCGTTTTTATAATTTTCACCCATTTCAAGCGTAAGTTTAGAAGCTAAAATACTAAAGACTAATGATCAAAATGATTCTCACTGTGCGGTACATGATACAGAACATTAGAAAATTTAAATAACTCGCTCACGATTGAAATCGACCTCAAATCGTTCATTCTGAAAAAGAAACTACAAAATGGATAAAAAGTCAAAAATTTGTAAGACATCAGTCGCGCAGCCCACTGTGCAGAATCAGAATCGCTCAACCAAATTCGTATTTGAAGCTTAATAGCTCACAATATCATTTTTTGTACACGCCCAAAAACCGTCCAACGAACATGCAAATTGCTAACACGATAGTCAACTACTTGAAGTTTTCGGGTTTTACCTAGGTCCCATCTACTGAGCTATGTTTTTTGTTTTGAAAAATGTGATATGTATAGCAATAATATCCGTATCTGCCTGCATACATGCACATAGGGGGATCAGGGAGAGCATAGGGGGATCAGGGAGAGCATACATGCACATAGGGGGATCAGGGAGAGGTAAACCCCCCTTGCTGAGACTCTAGACACCCCCTGGCCCGAAAAAAGTCGTCGAACACCTCTCCCTAAACCTTTTCGAAGACAGTTTTTTGACGATTTTTGTGCATATTTCGTATGAAAAACATGCTTGCGGAGTTTTTTAGCTCACCCATCCCCCTCTCGATGAAAAGTCCAAGGAGCCTCTCCCTGGAAAATTCTTGCCGTGCATGTCTGAACATACACATGCTCAGTGGATGTTTTGTAAGTTGTATATTGCTTAGGCGAAACTAAAAATAACCTTGAGATGCCTCGAGAAATTTTTTCTTCATGTGCTCCCTTTTCTTGTAAAAAATTGGCTACAGTCCTAAAAATAGAACACTGTCCTATTTCGCAGATCCTGAGGTTTAAAATCGGCGACAAAAATTCTAGAATTTTTTTGCTTTTGAATTGGTCAAATCGGGAACAGTTGCCGATGAAATTCCCACGGAATCGGCGACAAAAAACCTAAGACTTTTTCACTTCTGAATTGGGCTTAACAGGTACAAAGACAATCTGAGAAAAAAGGCGACTTTGTACAGTGGTTGTTGGCTATTTGCAACCTTTCTTCCCGGAGATTTTTCGCTGCATGAAGTAAATTGCTTGACAAAAATGTCATCAAATAGGAAAATATTCATGAAAAATATCTTTTTATTACCGTGATTTAATTAATGAATAAACGAAAATTTTATAATTTATTTACAGTGTTCAACAAAGAAGCTAAATTCACCTACCCACAGAACAAGTTCCAAAATTAAACAGGGAAAACTCCGGAAAAGAACTTGCGATTTACATAAAATTCGACGTATAACACACGTGATTTTGGACATACCACTGAAGAAAGAAAACAATTCATGATATAAAGCACAGCTTATAATTTTAAACGAAGCCAATAAGCGGTTCGAATCACAAACGGGAATTAAATTATACCCAATAATTAAAAAAAAATTTAACAGAGCCGACGAAAAAATACCTCAACAATGAATACGTTAAATATAGGGTGGCTCTGGCGTTGCTAATTCAGTAATGAAATGAACTAGACTTGATTAATCCAATGAAAAACTTACATAATATAGGTCAGACATCGGTGCGAAAACTGATCTAGCATTATATATTATACAATAGATACCGAATATCATTGAAGTCGAGATAGTTTACAGTAATTTTCAATTCCGGTAACATTGGTCGGACAAACCAAAATATTTTAACTTGACAAATTTTGAGCCACCCTGTGTACACGAAATGTGTCACGTCATTTGCGGATTCGACTATTTTTCCCAACTACAAAATAAAAATTTCGAACAAGGAATTTTGTACACAACCAGGAGAAAAAAGAAGTAGTTCGTGCATACGCTTGCAGAATACTTGCAAAAGGGAAAAAGGTCATCGAAGAAAGTGGAACGGCAGCGTATCAAAATCAAAAAACACATTATACACCACTAATCTTGATAAAAGGTCAAAAATAGTTTACGTAAAATTATGTTTGTGATCTGCACACCTATAAAAAACAGACCAAATTTTGATCAGGATATAAGTCCTGAAATATAATTAGTTGGAGAAAAAATTCACAAATGTAGAAATGACAACAAAGCCCAAAGCTGATTCATGTTGAAAACAATCATGTAAGAAAGATATATTGTAGATACCGAGACAAACATTTTTCATACAAAGGTTAAAAACTATTGCGAATGCTGAATTGTCGTTCTGATCGACAATTAGAAACTGATTCCATAACTTGCCAGACGCATACGCTTCTTCATTTCAGGAACTTTCTACTCAACTGAACATTGCTATATCAGAAAGGTCGCGAATTGGAGCCTTAAACTCCGAAATTCGAAGCACATGCATTTTTTCGAGATTTTATCTGTATAAAACAAAGAAAACCTAAGAAAGTAATGCCTAATCCGCCACATTTTGCTGAATGTTTAAATTTCATTATTTCACTGGGTTAGGAAATGGTACTTATTATGATTTTTAGCAGTTCATTTTGATGTCTTCAACATATCTGTTGGAGCAAACGTATAATAACTTTTTATAATAAAATTTATTTTTTCTGCGGACTACATCCCTACACGGAATTTTCAAATTGATCTAAACTAAGATCAGTTTTTCTGGCTTCCAAACCCCGTTTTTTTATATCAAAAAGTTGTGAAACTTCTTTGACCGATATTCTGGCCTTCTGACTTTTCTAAAACTATAGCTCTTTCTTTCCTTCGGTCGTGAAACTTTTTTCGGCTATCTGACGAAATTCTTCCAATTGGCTAATACTACTAGCAAAGCGTCCCAACGAATTGACTAACGCAACCAAATCGTTCCTTTGCAGTTGAAACTTTTGATACAAATCAACATTATCTATTGTCGTCGTTGGAATCGGTGGTGATCGATTTTGACTATGATTATCGGAAAATAAAATTTTTAATGCCGTACCTATGCCGTGTGTTTGCAACTTTCCCCATAAACGGCATTTATCGCATCCGACGCAATCCATAATACGAGAGATGTTCAAAAAATGGCGTCGAAATTGTTCTTTTAAAGTTCGAGATAAAGACTCGACGTCCCGGAACATGACCGTTTCGTCGAAATGTTGTGGAAAAGCGTTGATTAAAATGGACAATTGCTCAATAAGGCGCCTAGTTTCTTGATCGTCAAGTCGCACGCCGGTGAAAAAATTTTCTTTCACCAAATAAGGAGACAACTTTTGCAGGGCCCGTAATTCTAGCAGATAAACGAAGTAAAGATTTTTCAAGCGTTCGACGCCTTCCATTTTGGAGTCTTTGAGATGGAAAAATCTATTCTTGAACATTTCGACATTACGAACCCATTTTCCTTGATCCCAAGTGTGTTTGGGTGGCTGGTAATTGTGCGATGCGATTGAAACCGTAATACTAGTGTGTAGACCCGAAATTAGCCTGTAAAAAGCCCGTTTTTCCAAACAAAGCCCGTTTAAAGTCGGATGTAGCAAAAATTCCTTGTCGAATTTCGGATCAGGTTTAAAGCAATTTTCCTCGTAAATAGCCCGCCAAACTCGCAAGGCCGAATCGCCTTTATAGCCCGTATAACGTTCGGGATTGCGTTGCAAGTCGACGTAATGCATTTCCGACGAGTCCTCGTCGTCCACATCGCAAAATCGGTTATCTAAACTTTCGTCGTGATCGGCCCATTTTTGAAATTGGGCTTTTTGCCAAGTACTGATATGCGTATCCAATGGATCGATTTTGTTACCCGAACTTCTTGGACAACCCTCCGCTTCCTCCCGCGAATCAGGTAATTTTTGTCGCCCGATTCGCAAACCGGCCGGCACTTCTTCGTCGCAATTTTCTATGCCACATTCGCGACTCGTACACTCACGGTCTTCGCGCCACAAGGGGCACGGTTTGTTCATGTTTACCTTATAATAGCGAAAATAATTCTGTTGCAATAAAGTTTGAAGTAGCGGAAATAAACGTAAGTTGTTGAAACGATCGACATCTTCGACGCTGGCTTGGCAATCGATTAATTGTCCGGACAAACGGGAAATATAGGTGGAATCAGAGACGTCGGAAAATAGAAATGCGAGAAAAAGTAGATTTTTGGCTATCATCGATTTTAATTAGGAATTATTTGACGTGAAACGCTGAAAGAGAAAAAAAACTGCAATGAGCGAATGAGCATACCTACATGCATTCAAACATATAGAGCTGTGGGGCCGGTTTCATCACAGCGACTTAAGCTCCAGCTGAGCTGCAGCTTAACTCTATATGTTATACCACTATCGTTAAGCTGCAACTCGTACACAAAACGTGTCGAGAAAGTTAAGCTACAGCTGAGCTGCATCTTAACGGCAATGCTATAACATATAGAGTTAAGCTACAGCTTAACTTTCTCGATAAGTTTTGTGTACGAATTAAGTTGCAGCTGAGCTGCACCTTAAGTTTTCGTATAAAGAAATGCTTCATGGCGCGTTGCGCGGACTTTACCCGAAAACTTTTCGTTCGATTATCGATTTTTTCAATCGACTAGAAAAAATTTCGCCTTTTCTTGGAACTTCGCCGGTACTGGCAACTCGGGGATGAGCGTTTTAGCACTTAATTAGTTCGTTCGTTTTTTGGTCCGTTTTGACATATAAACATAAATAATAGTTTAACAAATTCCCAAAACTGCCTACGCAAGCTACTGGCAAAGCTACAACAAAGCGAAATTTTTTCTAGTCGATAAACCACTACTAATGACTGTGAAAAAAATCGATAATCGAAAGAAAAGTTTTCGGATAATATCCGGGCAATGCGCCATAGAAACATTTTCTTCACACGAAAAGTTAAGGTGCAGTTCAGCTGTAGCTTAACTTTCTCGACATGTTTTGTGTACGAGCTAAGCGCTTTGATGAAACTGGCCCCTGTTCTTTACCCTTGAGACAACCACAATCTAATGACTTCGAGGGACCGCAAAAACATAACTCATATCAGATTATTTAATTGATTTTTCAATTTGTTTACTGGATTCAATGGATCAGAGGCATACATGTAACGGAGCACTGAGGACTGGGGGGGGGGGGGGGGTTGGGCCACTTTTTTGGGGCCGGGGGTCAGTAATTCCCAAAATTTTGAGGGGAGGGGTCTCTGAAGGAAAAAAATTCGATTTTTTCACGAAAAAAGACCGAAAATTGGTTCAAAAATAGTAATTTTTGTCTAAAAATGATAAAAAATTTATTTATGGTGCGAAGCGCCGAGAAAATTGATGTTTTTGACCATTTTTTGTTCAAAAATTGACATTTTTCAGTATTTTTCCGACCAAAAGAATGGGGGGTCCCTAGGGCTACCATATGGCTAGCCATAGGATTGGAAAATCCTGGGAGGTGCCGTCGCCAAATCGCTAGCCATATGGTCGACGATTCCTGGGGGGGGGGGGTTCCCATAGCACATCCCCCCAATAACATCTATGATCAGAGGGTATCAGGGCCGTGCGCAGGATTTTTTCATGCGGGGGGCGGACTAGATTATTTCACCGAATAGCCTCAGAAAATGTTGATCCTACGCGGATATACTGTGTGCATCACCGTTTTTTTTCCTCGAAGATTTTTTCCACATGAGAACCGGACCCAAAATTTTTTTCCTCATTTTCCAAAAATTTTCCACATTTTTAAAAACGCTTATAATGTGGCTACGGATGCTTTTTTATGCAATTTAGGAGCATACCCAAGCATTTTGTTGTATTTGTAGTCAGAAACCGGCAAAAATGAGAAAAAAAATTGAGAAAATTCTGGTTATGTTAGTCAAAATGAGCTCATGAAGAATATATTGGTGTTCTATAGAAGCGGATAAAGCAAGTTAACGATAGAGTTCTCATGAATTTATCTGCTATCAACATTTCTTTGATTCCGATTAGAATCATCTAATTTCATTTAGTTCTTGGTCCAGCGCGGAGCGCCGGAAAAAGAACTAAAACGGAAAAAGAAAAAAATTTTTGATTTTCACTTTCTAAAACGCTGGAAAATGAACCTTCATAACGTTGGGAAATAAATTAAAATCAGACTGATGAAGCGTAATTTGCCTCCCATTCCGGCGCGTAGCACCGGAAAAATTTTCGGGTTTTTGTATTCTAAAACGCTGAAAAATATCTCTCCAACAGATAATTCGTGAACAAATGTTTTAAAATCGCGTTCTAGAGTAATGTCTTCAATTTCCACCTTCAATAAACGCAAAAGTTCAGATTGCAAACGTTCAAAAAATTCCAATTATCGAGAGAAAAAATTGAGAGACTTGATGAAAAATCTCAATTTTTGGCGACATAATTGACTGTAAACGATTAGAAAATGAAACGAGCTAACTTGATTGATAGAAACTGTTGAGCATTAATTAGTAAGCCGAAGTAGATATGCTAACGGCCGCGCTGATAGAATATAGTTATAAATATACCCATGACCGGCGCGAAGCGCCGGAAAATTTTGAGATTTTGACCTTTTAAAGTCCACCAAAACGCATCTTTTCGGTTTAGAGTTACTGCCTCAATGGGAGGGGGGGGGCGGCCGCCCCCCCTTGTGCACGGCCCTGTAGGGTATATATGAAAACGTTTTACTTCTGGATTGTTAAGGTGCGCTGTTCGCATAAATTTTTCTCGTTGAAAGTCATTTAAAACTCATTAAAATTTCAAAAAACTGTCTTTTAGTTTCAAATGAATCCTTTTTCGTTTGTTTTTAAACAGCGCCTGACTCTAGCATACTTGCAGTGAATTGGAGTGGAATAAAGACACAAAAACTCATATTCGCAAGGAGGGTGTCCAGTGTTTTTTCAAAATGAAATTCCATGAATTTTTAGGTTTTCCAGGTTATTTTTCCAAATTTTTCAGGTTTTTTCGGCGCAGATATCATTACACATTCCCACTACAGGATGGTAAAAACGTGTGTAAAAGACGGATACACAAGGAATTTATACGCGTCACGAAAAAACTTTTCCGAGAGCATAATGACCTTGAATTACACGAGAAATCGACTGTAAGTCCTGTATGATGACAAGTTAAGAGTCCAAAAAACATCAATCTTTCCGACGCGGAGCAAATTTTTTTGAGGTATTAACATTTTGCGACGCTGTAAAATTAATGCTTCGAACATAATTTCACAAATTCGATTTGAATCTTCCGTTCAAAAATCTTCCAAAAAATCCGACTTTCATAACTTTCGGATGGATGATGCTTTTTTCATGCAGATTGCTGCATTAGAATTCCCTGCTTGTCTTCGTCATAAGGGACAAATTTTATGCTCCTAGCTTATAAAATTTCTTTACAAACAGACATTCAGTGAAAGTGGTCATTTTTCAAAAAGTAAATGTTGTGAAATCAATGTAAAAGTTGTCCTATTGTGAAAAAAGTTTTGTAAAGCTGTTTGTAGAAACCACTTGTAATTTACACGTAATTTAAAGTCATATCAAATTTTTGTTTTAATACGGTCAAATTTTACCAAAATCAAAACAAAATCAATTCTGTCATTGACCAGTTCGAAAAACGCCCAAAATTATTGATGAAACAAAAAGTATGTAGAACACACTAAAAAAGCTCTTGTAGTTTTCAACTGATATATGGTTAAAGGGGTTAACCCTATACCCCAACCCCCCAAACTCGGAAAAATTTGGAGGAAAGCAGCTTGTTTGGGCCTTTTTGGGAGAATTTTCAAAATTTTTGCATTTTTTTTGGGATTTTCGGAACTTCCAAAAAGTTTGGAAATCCTGGGACCCCCACCTTCCTACCCTACCCCCCCACGCCGCCTGAACGGACCTCTTGGGCCCCGTTACCTATAAGTGTATGATGAATATGATACTACCAACCATACGTGTAGCAGGGCCTAAGGTCTGGAAAAGGGGATTGGGCAACTTTTCAAAAAATTGACATTTCTCAGTGTTTTGCCCATCAAAAGTATGGGGTTCCCTATGACTACCATATAGCTAGCACGATTTCTAGGAAAGGGTCCTATAACACTTCCACACCGCCCTCCCAATTACACGTATGTTACTTACTCGTATATTTGGCCCGAACGAATGGTGTATTGGTATCGTCGCAACAAACTTTTTAGGTTGTCGATGGGTGATAAATAAATAGGAATTCTGAATTTTCTCTGTTCACCATTGGGCTTCTAATTTGAAACTGAAATCCTTGTTTTTATGTTTAATTGATTTAAATGAATAGTCGATATTGTTGGTACAATGTATCGACCGAAAACTTACAGAATTTTCTACTTAATTTTCTCAAAAGTCATTACATCGTTGTTAGAAAGATATTCGTAGCCGAAAACTTAATTAAAATATGAACTTCCTGAACAATTCTATAGATTTATTTAAATTTTCGCAGCATTTTCTATTTCTTTTTGACTCTTAAAACGATTTCTTGCACAGTTTTTCCTTATCTCAGTGACGCGGTTAGCTGAAAAATAGGTTGGGCAAGATTTTTGCACAAATTAATGCGATAAACGTAGCTTTAATCAGGTTTATCAAACTTTCAGCTTAAAACGTTTTCGCCGTTGTCAGTATATTTCTAAAAGAAAAATCTTTTTTGTGCCATGGCACAAATTTATTTGGCCTCTGGTGCCAATTGGCACAAATGTCCGTGCACAAAAAATTCAGGTGAGGCATAACTGTAAGAGGTCTGACTAGTTGGGGTGGGGGAGTGTTACCCTGAATTTAAAAAAAAAATAAAAAAATGTAGACTCCAGAGAAAATTAAGTCAAAAATTGTGTAAATTTTGGCCTCAAACATTGTACCAACAATGCCGAATTTTCTACTTGAGTCAATTAAACACAAAACATAAGGATTTCAGTTCCGAATCAAAATCCGACTGAACGAAAACAGAAAATTCAGAATTTCTATTCATTAACACTCATTGAAAACCTATAAAGTTTGCTGCGATGATACAATAACTATTCGAAGAGAATTCGTTCGCGTACGGGCTAAATATGAGTAGGTAGTATTTATTCATTGATTCGGCGCGAAGCGCCGAAAAAATTTGCGTTTTCAGCCCCTAAAACGTCTAAAAATCAATGAAATTTAGTGTTTAAATTTATGAAAGGTTACGAACAAATTGATGGTTTTTTAATTTTTTGGAATGATAAATTTCTACAAATTACGATTTATGAACACAAAATTCAAATCTAATTTTTGAGATATATGTTCATAATGATTATCAGAATGCTTTAAAAAGCTCAAAAACACTTAATTAAAGCGTTTATGAGCATTTTCAAGCAGCGTCTTTTTTTGTGCACGGACATTTGTGCCAATTGGCACAAGAGGCCAAAAAAATTTGTGCCAATGGCACAAAAAAAATTTTCTACTAAAAACATATACTGAAAACTGTGGAAAGATTTTTAGCCAAAAGTTTAATAACAATATAAATTAAGGCTAAGTTTAACCGCACTAATTTTTTGTAAAAATCGTGGGCATTACTGCGTCTGGTTCACACCCACCCTATAGCGTTACCAACGCAAAAGGTACCTACAGTAAACGTAGTAGCATGTTGACGTCCCAGCCTAACCTATTTTTCAGCTAATCATGTCAGTGAGATAAGAAAAAATTGTGCAAGAAAATAGTTCGCGGCGACTCAAGAAGAAATGAAATGCCCAGAAAATTAGGGCTCTAGAATTGATGATCAAATTGATTCAATTTTCGACTACGAATATCTATATAATATTTAACAACAGTGTAAAGACTAGAGGAAATGACGTGTAAAATTGTGTGTCCAAACATTGCACCAATGATATCGATTTTTCTGTTTGAATTAATCAAACACAGAAAGTAAGAATTTCAGTCTTAAATCCGAATCTGACTGAATGAACAGAGAATATTCAGAATTTCATTTCATTCATCAGTCATTGACAGCGTATGAAGTTTGCTGCAACAATACTGGTACACTAACACTGTACGAGAAGAAATCGTTCGCGTTCGGGTCAAATATTACGAATAGGAAATATTATTATATTCATTGATTCGGCGCGAAGCGCCGAAAAATTTCCGCATTTTTTGAAAAGCGTTCCTTGAAACGTCTAAAAATCAAGGAAATTTAATGTTTGATCAGCCAAAAATTTTGTGCCAATTGGCACAAACGCTCAAAATTTTTTGTGCCATTCCAAATTTTTTTGTGCCAAAAACCATGTTTTGGCACAAAAAAAAACACTGTTTTCGTGAAAAAACGAGGACTTTAAGAGCAAAACTTGCCGTCAAAAAAAATTTTCCGCATATGGAAAAAAGTCTGACCTCTTTCCCATACCTGTAAGACCTCCAACCAGTTGGGGGGGGGGGGTAAATCCGAAATTTTGGGGGGGGGGTTGAAAAAAGCCGAAATTTTTCCCAAAAAAGGCCAAAAAACATACACTTTTTTGAAAATTTTTTTAATTTTCTCCAAACTGGGGGGGGGGGGGGTTGGGGGGAAAATGATTTTGGGCACAGGCTTGGCCAAGTTGGGGGGGGCATAGCTGTACTTGGGGGGGGGACCCCCCCCCCAAGTACAGGTATGAGTACAGGTATGCTCTTTCCACATTTTTGGAAAAAATTTCGTGGGAAAAGGTGCTTTGTCGACAATCCTAATGATATACAGTAACTTAAGGTTTCGGCGACGCCATCCAGTTTCCCTGGCTGACATACTCACTGATACACGTCACCCCAAAACATAACTTCCACGACCATACCTACGCACAAGGCCTGTTTAAGAATGGTGGCTTGGGATACAACTGTCTCCCTCATTTTGAATTTTGAAGATGCGTCTTGAGACACGATTTCTAAGAGGTTCGACCTTCCCTCTGATAACTTGGGTCCATTTCATCACGCCAAGTAGTTCGGGGGCTCCCACGCGAAGATCTCAGATTTTGACTAAATTTTATGTAGATGTCTTTCCAAGGTCCTAAACTAACTTCGGAAAAAATTTTTCATTCGACTTTCAAAATTGTAGGAGCTATGCGGTTTTTTGTGGGCCGTGCTTTTCTTGAAAAATTTCCAACTGAATACATTGGCTACCTTCGGTCCTTACTATCACCCTGAATATCTTAGGATTCGGAAAGTCCGCATTTAGTTTTTTTAGGAAAGGTGTCAAATGGTCAGAAAATCGGATAGTTGATTATTCGTGCACTGACTAGAGTGGTGTCCAGAGTTTGCAATGAAAAAAATGGAAATTTACGATACGTCGCCATAGCAAGCTCCAAACTAGCTTACTTCTTCATGTCCGACAATTTTGAGTTTCGCTGATAAGTGGTCAATGCACCGTATAGGTTTGAATTTGTGACAAAATTCAAAATGTGCATTTATATGACCTTTTGAAAGGAAGATAGCGAAAATACAATGTCCTCAATATTTTTATTTTCCATTTGGTTCGAAAAAGCGCTTTTTCTTGAAGACGTGACTTCTACTTCCCGAAGAAAAAATCGACCCTGAAGTTAGATAACAATGTAATTCTTCAAGTATACAAACAGTGATAAATGATCAGAAATCTGCTCTTTACTGTGAGCATAAGTAGTTACGGGCCCGTACAGGGGGCACACAAAAGATGCCCATGTGCAAAACATATACTTCAAAGTTGGCCACCGGGCAATACAGGGGTTGTAGAAAATATGGTCGTGGGGCAATACAGGGGATGTAGAAAATATGGTCCATGATGCAATACAA
Source organism: Romanomermis culicivorax (assembly GCA_963922205.1). NCBI lineage: Eukaryota > Metazoa > Nematoda > Enoplea > Mermithida > Mermithidae > Romanomermis > Romanomermis culicivorax. Next base: position 553,670 of record CAWUHX010000076.1, on the reverse strand, counting down.
TCCGAATTTCATCAAGCGTGTGGGGGGGGGATACAGAGGGGTGTAGGATGTGCGCCCGAAGCTTCAGCATGTAAAATACTTCCATGTAGAAAGTACGCCTGAAGCTTGAACATGTAACATTCTACTTCCATGTAGAAACTACGCTCGAAGCTTTAACAGGTAAAAATCGACCTCAATGTAGAAAGAATGCCTCGACTGACTTAACTCGAATGTTAAAGTTGATGACACAATGTGTCTATCGAAAAAATTTTAAAAAAACACCTGAGGATCATAGAATCTAACAATCTAACAGTTTTACTCATTCTATTTTTCGGGACACATTTTTTAGGTACTCGGGACACGTTTTTCAATGATTCCTTATGCTTAACCATTGTTTTCGGGACTCGTTTTTTACTCTTTCATGTCGGTTTTTTTACAAGACGCATACAAAATCTTACCCAAATGAGTAAAAAACGTGTCCCAAAAACAATGGTTAAGCATAGGGAATCATTGAAAAACATGTCCCGAGCAAAATTTTCTCGTAAAAAATAAGTAAATCTGTTAGATTGCTATAGTCTGTTTTTTATAAAATGCTTCCGAATAGAAAAGTAGTGACAGAAATCAGTACCGTTGTCAAAATCGTTTACCTAGAGTTCTTTTTGTAAAATTTTTCACTTGAAAAATTGCTAAAGGTTAGGTCAGTATGCTCACGAATTTCCAGTCCTACATAACATTTTGTTTATCAGAAAATCGCAAAAATCTGAAATACTACTTGCTTTCCACTTTCATTATTTGGAAGCATTTTAAGAAAAACAGACTATAGATCGTATGACTCGTGGATGTTTTTTTCCAAAAAAAGTAAAATCGTTAGATTCCAAGAGTCTGAATTTTTAATTCAAAGTTGTTTTTACAAAATTTTTGCGAGTAAACCCATTAGATTGTTAGATCTTATGCTCAGATCCTAAAAATCTAAGGATCTAACAATTTTACCCATTTTTACAGCGAGTAAATCCATTAGATCATTAGATCCTATGCTCGAATCCTTCAAATCTAACAATCTAATGATCTAACAGCTTTATTTATAGTAAACTCTTTAGATTTTCCTTGACCATTAAAATCTAAGTAAAGTTTTTGCAAGTGAAAACGAGATATCATGCTTTGACTCTTTAGCTTTACTGTAAGTAAATCCGTTAGATTGTTAGATCTTACATTCAGATCCTTAAAATCTAACAATCTAATGGTTTTACTCATTTTTAGGCTGGTATTGCCGGAAGAGGAGTAAACTAAACTCGAAGCAGTACTAAACAGTGGAGCAAACTAGGACTATCGAGTCCAGGATTATGTTGACTCTGCTCCACTCCTAGTTTGCTTCTCATTTGCTACACAGTTTGTAGTGCCGAAGAAAGAGCAATCCTGGACTAGGCACTCCTGGACTAAACTAGATGTATTTCTATTTATAGTACACTTGCTGGCGTGCGTGGCATGAAATATCGTGGGAACTAGCATGAGTACTTTACATACAATAACTATGGACACAAACATACAAAACGAAAGTAGTTTAGTTGTAGTAGTGTCAGTGTGTTATATTTTGAAATTTGAATAATGTCTGCTGATAAACGATCGTCAAATTTTTCTACTGAAGTATCGCCCAAAATATTGAAATTCTGGAAAATAAGAAAACTGATGCAGTATCAAATGGATCAAAAAAGAGAGCTTGGCAAAGAATTGCCGAAGTTTTTGAGGAGGATCCTAATTGTCAAGATAGGAATATTCATCAGTTGGAAGTGAAGTGGAAAGGCCTCAAAGTGGTAAGTCTATTGTAATAGTGATGAATTCTCAAAAAATTGGCAACGTCAATTTCATGCGCCACGTCGTCCAAATCTTCTAAAAACTCAAAAGCCTCCATTATTACACACACTAAATAGGACTTACTACTGATTTAATACTAATCCTGTCAGGATTAAAAGAGTGGACTAAATCAGCAATATTTGCACCTCGTTTGCTCCGCTTTAGTCCACTCCTCTTTCGGCAATACTGACAAGGAGCAAGTTTTAATACTGCTCCACTCTTGCCCTAGGTTTGCTACAGGTTTAGTCCGACTTTACTCCTGGACTGCCTTAATACTGGTTTACTCCTCTTTCGGCAATACCAGCCTTAGTGAGTAAATCTGTTAGATCGTTGAATCCTACTCATGTTTACAGTGAGTAAAACTGATAGATCGTTGGATCTCTTAGAATCTTTCGATTTCATTCGTTTTACAGAATTTTAGTGTTAGACCTGTTTTCAAGAACAATGCAGGACAAGCAGGACAAACGGACTATCCGACAAAATCATAAATTAGCAAAATGAATTATTGCAAACTAGATAGTAGACAGTTGATGCACCGGATGGTATAAAATTACCAGACGTGTCAGATAGTATATAACCAGGCAGTACCATATTAAAAATTAAAAATTATAGCGAGTTAAATGACTTCCTCCACTGGCAGAGGAGATCTCTCAGAGATTGCACTCATCGGGCCCCCTCAGTTTAGGAGGGGAGTCGCCTGCAGGTGTACAAAAAGCTAATAGGGGGCCCAATTCTGTCTGAATGGTCATACACGTCATATTGATCAGCATGCAAGCTTGTAAAATCTATATACAATGAAATATTATTTGTACGGGATCATACTATATTTTGACGACTAACTACATTATGACGTTGCAAAAATGACCAGAATGACTGTTACATGTTGAACTCTTTGTTGAAAAAGGAACCAATACATGTTACGTGAATTCTTTCCAAGTATTCACATTGAACAGCTGTTAGGTTAGGTTTGACATACGAAATTGTCTAGAGGGACACTTTGTTTTCACATTACAAAATTGATTACCATACTATACTGCATTTCACAAAAAGTTGAAAGAAATCTGTTTTTTTACAAAACACATATAAAATTGTGCCCTGAGACAGTGAAAAACATGTCCCGAAAACAATGGTTAAGCATAGGGCACATGATAACAATATGAAATAAAACAATAATCGACATGAAATAACACGACTCACGGACTGCTTTCTTTAGCATCAACACAATAAAAATAACACCAATTCAGGCTTCCAAGTGCGGTTTTTATAAAAACGAACACAAATAAAATCTGCATAAAAATCCACATATTTCACGCTTTCTTTGCCTTTTATACCGCTTCTTTAGACCACACCTGCACGCCATGGTAGGTCCGCTTCCGTCCTGCTTTCCTAACCAATTGTTGCTTCGCTTACCTGCTTCCCTTTACTGTATGCTTCCATCCCCATGCCTTTATGCTTTAATTCATGCTTAACTTCCACGCTTACATGCTTTATTTTACCCTATGCTTAGCCAGGCCTACATGTTTTTAGTTTTTCGTGTGTTTTTCTGTTTTCCATACATTCTACCTGAATCTTGTGTCTGGGTCGGGGTTTCTGTATTTTCTACATGGGCAGGTGTTTTTACACCTCTGGGAGGATACTGTATTTCTTGGGAATGTGTATCTATATGTGACTCGAGTGGGTTATAGGACCATATGGGGATGTGCAAATTAATTATGTACATCTTAATTGGGTCAATAATGGCGCTACTGGGTGTGAGATGATCAAAACAGAACACTTCAAATAAATTCATAGGAATGTCAACATGTGAAACCCAGACATCCTTGAGATGATAAATTATAGAATAAGTTCAATAAAATACACACACTGTACATTATGAATTTACGATGATGCATTAGCATCTACATTACATTTCCCTCCTCCTGAGGTTGAACATCCTCGTTCAAGGGGTTGGAGGGAGAGAGGGTTTTTGGGTCGAAGACTTGGAGGAATAGTGGAAATGGGGATTTTGTCTGGACGATTGACCCGCCAGTTGTATATAAATGGGAATTGCTTTGACTGATAGTATCAACTTTCTCAAGTTGCTCAACTTTTTGTTTGATGCTTTGTTTTGCTTTTGGTGGTTTCCGAAAAAGGGGTCTGCGGCTGTGTTTACAATTATTCGTATCAATGCTGTGGGAGACAAGTGTCCTGTGACTCACATCCATTTTCAATTCAATGTAAAGGGCGGGGTATTTGGATAAGAAATTTATTAGCTCAGCTTTTTCCGTTTCATTCAGGTCACTCTTGGTCAAATCTACTTTGCCTTTTACCCATGTGAATGTATTAAGCCATTTCTGTTTGTCTTGGGTGGGGAAGTGAGATTGGGCGGGTGAATTATCTCTGGAAGGAGACAAGAAACAGGGCCGATGCATGTGTCAGGATAGAGGATTTGGGGCTTGCTGATGACATTTGAGACAGAACTGCAGATACCACTATTTTTACTTTGGAAAATTCTAGCTGCAAAATGAATTTTACGATTTTTTCTTGCTTTGGGGATAGAAAGAAAAAGTTTTTGCCTGCCGAATGTGTAGGGGTCTGTGGTGAGGCCATGCAACACTGAAAACATCGGGCGTTCCTTTTTGTATGCTGGTTCAGATTTAGATGTCTCACTGGTTTCAGGATGTTTACGTTCCTGTGCAATTTTATAGTTTTCTGGTAGGGGGTGGTATTGATGTCAACATGTCACTGCTTTTTGGTGATGCAATTTTTGAAGTGCTGCCCGTATCAGGAAGGGGTAGGTCAAGGATGTACTGGTGATCAAACTGCTTATGACTGTTGGGCATAATTGTATTTAAAGCATATTGAGGTCGATGCTGGACAGTGGGCAATGTGGAGTACAGGGCTGGGTCATCTATATTCATTTGTGGTGGGGTTAGTCCCTCTTCAATGCAATTTTGGACATTATGGGTCATTTGGTTGGGGCAATATCCCCTTTGTGACCTTTCTGCTTACAAAGAAAACATTCTACATTGGAGTAGCTTTTGGATATGCAATGGGTATATTGGTGACCTGTCTGATAACAGTGAATGCATCTGCTTTTACAGTCTTGATTTATGTGATTATTCTGAAAGCAAATTTCGCATGATTTCTGAGTACCTGGGGAATTACAATTTGGGGTGAAATGCCCGACTTAACTGTATTGAAAACATGTGATTTGTCTCAAATTACTATTATCATGCTGGGGTTGAGTTTGAGAATTTCACATTATTTGTAATTGCAACTCCATGACTTGTTGTTCTAACTTATGTAGGATTCCCTGGTGTTCAGTGTGATTGCCTGATGAAAAAATGGGTTCCAGTTTGGGGGACATGAAGGGTATGTGGCTAGATTTCAATCCATTTCTGAAAATTTGTTGTTCAACATAAGCTGCCTCATCACACATTTCCATTACATTTGTGAAACGTCTGTTCTTCAGTGCATCCCTAATTTGGTTTTGCATGCCTTCCATGAAAAGGGGTTTGATTATCATCTCACGTGTGTCTGAATTGAAATTGGGGTGAGCAAGGGTTGCTAGATGTTTGAGGTCAAACAAAAATTCAATTACAGTTTTCGATCTTTTTTGTTTCTATTCCTGCAAAAAATGTTGGTGTAAATCAGTGTCTCTATGGTCAGGGAAACATGCAGTTTTATACTGTTTGTACGTTTGGGGTGAGTTTTCAGAATTTTCTAAACTTTTAAATTTTGCAAATGCTGCGCCACCCAAATGAATTTCAAGACATGCTAATTTTAATTGCCCATCAGTATCTTTCATACCGTGTAGTATCATAAACTGCTCTAGTTGTTTGCTCCATTCACCAAAATGTTGGGTTACTCCACCTGTGAATACTGTAGGATTTGCATAAAAATGATTTGCTATGTTGTTGCAGATGTTGGCTGTTCTCAAGTCATCGATTTACTGTATTTTGATTCAATTGGGGGCATAGAGTTCGAAAATTTTCTGCAAAAAGTTCACTGATTTGCTCTCTTACAATTTCTCCTGAGTAGTCTTGTGTATGGTGGGTCATTTTCAATTTGAGTTTGGGTGGGTGCTTCGAAATTACACTTTTTGCCTCACATTTGAATCGTAGGAATGTGTCACTCAATGTTTCATTGACTGCTTTTTCCAGTTCGATACTTACAAGTTACTTATCACTCTACAGTGGGGTGAAATGCTTTTGATTTGCTAAAATTACTTGCTATGATTGCGTGGGAAAAGGATGCACCTTAATGGGGCAGGGAGTTCCAATGGTTAGGGTAGGGTATGGTCACCAAAAATATGTAACATCTATTTTCTACTCTATACTTTTACTTGAGTCAACAAAACGTCCACGGGGCAGCACCTGATAACAATATGAAATAAAACAATAATCGACACAAAATAACACAACTCACGGACTGCTTTCTTTAGCATCAACACAATAAAAATAACATGAATTCAGGCTTCCAAGTGCGGTTTTTATAAAAACGCACACAAATAAAATCTGCATAAAAATCCACATATTTCACGCTTTCTTTGCCTTTTATACCGCTTCTTTAGACCACACCTTCACCCCATGGGAGGTCTGCTTCCGTCCTGCTTTCCTAACCAATTGTTGCTTCGCTTACCTGCTTCCCTTTACTGTATGCTTCCATTGCCACGCCTTTATGCTTTAACTCATGCTTAACTTCCACGCTTACATGCTTTAATTTACCCTATGCTTAGCCACGCCTACATGTTTTTAGTTTTTCGTGTGTTTTTCTGTTTTCCATGCGTTCTACCTGAATCTTGTATCTGGGTCGGGGTTTCTGTATTTTCTACACAGGCAGGTGTTTTTACGCCTCTGGGGGGATACTGTATTTCTTGGGAATGTGTAGCTATATGTGACTCGAGTGGGTTATAGGACCAGGTGCAGAAGCGCAAATTAAATATGTAGGTCTTAATTGGGTCAATAATGGCTACGGGCTGTGAGACGATCAAAACAGAACACTTCAAATAAATTTACAGGAATGTCAACATGTGAAACCCAGACATCCTTGAGACAATGAATTATAGAATAAATTTATATATAGTAATAAAATACACATACTGTACATTATGAATTTACAATGATGCATTAACATCTATGTTACAATGTTTACAGTTTCTAATTATTACTGGACAATGACAAAAGTTCTTGCTGGTCAAAAAATCTCTACGTTTTGGTGATTGCCTGATTTCTGAACTTCACTTGAATTTTTCAGTAGAAAACTAACCGCTGTACACCCAGTGCCTGGCGCTTTATTAAGATGTGTGCAGACGTCGCATTACATACAAGTTATATATACTGTGTAATATCGTTTATGATGCAAGAGCATACACAGAGTTGGAAGACTGTAGTCATTCAATCTGTTCATAAATGTGTTATTTTTAGCGAATAAAATCTTGAGTTCACACAGGGCTGCTAAAACCCTAACAACGGCCCTGCAGATCTTTAATGATTCAATGATAATGTGGACACCATGCGTATCGCCTTTCCAGCTAGCGACTACATTTTTGATCAGTCATTCAGCATCACACATCAACTATATATAGATCGAAAACCAACCCTTTCAATTTCGAAAAGTTCGGATCCATTCTTACTAGGATTAATTTTTGAAATATGAGTACAATCGATGATATCATGAAAGCCTCGTTTTTCCTAAAAAGCCGTATGTATGGATTGATTATCTGTTGGTCTTGAGAAGGCCATGAATTTCGGTCACAGTGTAGCGACAGGTCGGATGTATGCAAGCTTGTAGCCAGGAATTTTTTTCGGGGGGGGGCACATATTTTTTGCAAGCCAATATCTTAACCAAAAATAAAGATACAAGGGTATTCTGACTTGACTTTTTCTTGGAGAAAAAACCAAAGGTTGTCTTGAGCTTTTTTTTACTTTTGCTTGCTTTCTTAATGCTTGAAACCTTTTGGGAGACCATGGTCCTCCTAACCACCCTTCTGCCTTCAGGCCTGACTGTACGTATGCATCTTGACACACCACTTTGACTCACACCATGTATATCGGCAATATTTTGTTGAAAATCGTCTACCGCTAAAAATTTTAGACCAATAAATACCTATTCACCTCTCATTTGCCATATGCCATCTCAAATGTCCTTCTGTGCATGCACACCAACACGGCAAGAATTTTCCAGCGGGGAGGGTCCATGGACTTTTTCCCCAGGGGTGTAGAGGGGTGGGTGAAAACAAAAAAGTTCTACAAGCCCGTTTTCCATACAAAATATGCACAAAAATCATGAAAAAAGCTGTCTTGAAAAAAGTTCAGGGGGTGGTTTTGACGATTTTTTTTGGCCAAGGCGGTTGACCAGGGTCTCAGGTATGGGGGTTTACCCCCCCTACTCCCCTATGTGCATGTATGCTTCAAGTTCCAACAAATGTGCATTCAATTTCTATAAATCAGCTTTCATTTTAGAACATCAACAATCTCAGCTTTTGGAGTTGAAATTTACCAATGGACAGCATTGACAATGAATCTACTCCTGTACTGGGCCCTAAACTGATGAAAAAATGCGAACTGAACAAAGTGTGAATTTTCATCAAATGTTGTTATTGATCAAAAATACCTTATGGACTTAAGGAAGTGTCAGATGAAAGCCGAGCATAAATTAAAAATGAAATTAATTCAAGACCATGATTTGAAAATTGGGTTGCATGAAAGCACCGAGGCAACAACAAAAACAAATAAATGACTTGGAAGTGGTTGCCCTTTATAAAGAAATCAAAGCTCCCAGAGAAAATGCTAGTCATTATGGAATGCCCCAGATATTTTAAAGCTCATCGCGAGGTAGAAATATGATCGACTTTTGCTCCACCTTCCACTAGTGAATGAAAGAATGGTATGTATGACAATGTGTGATTTCTCTGATTGTGTGTCGTATATAAAGCCTTGAACTTTTTTGTCTTTTGTGAATCATAAACTTGTGTTATGAGCTGACTTTGGTTTCGTTTGATGGAAAGAAAAATCTAATTACATACTTGAGTATCCATTGGCAAACTATTGTGACGTTTCGTTTGACGCTGTAAGCTATTATTAATCAATCAACTCTTGTAGAATGTTGTATTTGGACTAGTACCGTAAAAAGAATACCCCTGATCATTATAGATTTCAAAAGGATTTGAACGGCGATTTGTAAAATCAAATTCTACATCTTCTCACACATCATTAAAAAATCAAGAAAGTCTACTTCGTCGATTTTTTGTGAAATTTTCTTGTGCTATTTTTCTTTTTATTTGTGCTAAGACCAGATATAAAATCGATGAATAAAAAGATCGACTCTTCTACACAGAATAGCAGCCGTCTGTCACACTACATAAATTTATGCGACGATTTTATTCAGTGAATATCTCTATTTTCTGGCCACTATTAATTAAATAGCACTATTCTACCTTCTGCCACCCGGCCCTACATTTTTCCTTGACGCATTTTTTCAGACAAATGAACACGTCAACTTTCCCAACCTTTTGAAGCGATTGTTTCTTTCTAGTGCGGTAAGTTTGTCGACCGATTAAAATAATGCAGGATTACGTTTAATCCCGGATTATGTAATCGTGGATAAGAATTTAATCGGCGATTAAAATAATCAGTAAGTTCGTCAGCCGATTAAAGGACGATTATGTAATCGCCGATTAAAAATATAATCGACGATTAAAATCATATAATCCAGGATTAAAAGTATAATTGCTGAGTGAAAACTGTACAACGTATACCGTCTATAGTGTAGGTGTACAGCTATTCCTTCAGACGTCGCCTTTCATCATGAATTCATCATTATCAAATTTTCCCGTGATCAATCCACGTGTCCATAAAAAACCACTAATTTTGATTGTAAAGAAATTGAATTATTTTGAAGAAAATTAAATGAAATCATTCACTATAGGGTTTCAATTTTTTCATTAAAAAATTTTTATAGAAATTTTGTTTAAAAAATTTCGCTTTTAAATAAACTTTTTTGTTTATTAATTTTTTTATATAATTAGCTCTCTTGCACTGTTCTTACATAGTTTAAATCGTGACCAGAACTTCTCATTAGAATATGCTTCCATCGGATTCGATCTATCCAGAGAATGACGAATTTTTTCTTGATTTTCTGATTCATTCTCGTTTAAACTTGATTTTCTATTTCATCCTCGTTTAGATCGTTCAAAAAACCAACAACATTCATTTTTCAACTACTAAACCGACCATGCAATCGCAAAAACGGATATAACCGGCCTTTTAAACCTGGAGTGGGGCAGGATTGAAAACTCGGATTATTATAATCGCCGACTATGATAATCGAGCTTTAATCGGCTTACGGATTGCTTTAATCCTGGATTAAATTAATCGACGTTTGATCAGCCGACAAACTATACGAAAAAAATTTAATCCCGGATTATAAGCAACGTTTAATCCCCGATTACTATAAACGGCCTTTAATCCGCCAACAAACTTACCGCCCTTGACGTGAAATCAATTCAAAATCTTCATTGAAGTAGTTTTCGAAAATTTCTGCTCTTCTTACTCACACCTATTCGGCCAAATTTATAAATGAATTACTGGTTTTAATATTTTTCAAATGATAAAAATCGGGAACTTACGATTTTCGAAATATTATACGTTCGAAAAATTGATTTTCCAACGTCTCATAATGCCAGTACCCAAAAAATTTTTCCGGCACTTCGCTCCGGAAATTTTTTTCGACTCTCACTTGTCATCACACAAAACTTAAATATTTCTACGATCAATAACAGGCGAAAGATCGACTTACAGGTTTGGCGCCGTATATTCACACAGATGTACGCAGTACAGTTGACAAGTAATGAAGTAATCTATCAGTCGTTAGGATACCATAAACGAAGAATTGAATGTTAATTGAAAATTTAACGATTTTTAATTTTGAAATAAAAATTTTGAATTTACTGATGGACAGCATTTTGCGAGCAAGAGTTTGAACAATACATCAAAATTTGTACTTCCAGTGAACCATAGCGAAGTCCACAATTTTTATACCAGAATTGAAAAAAAATTTCCGAACCGCTACTGCATCAATTTGTACTGTAACCGCACGAACTTTCGCTCTTGAGCAAAACCATCGATACCGTGAAACTCAGGGTAGGGTTCAAAAGCGCAGCGGGTTCAAAAGCGCAGCACATGTAAAAAGTTCAAAAGCGCAGCAGTGCTGGCTATACCCTAATGTTAAAAAGTTCAAAAGCGCAGCAAATGGTGGAAAAGTGTTTCAAAAGCGCAGCAAGTTATAAATTTTCACATGCTGATACTCGTACAATGAACGCATCTCATTAACATAAAAAAAATTTTTTCGGCGTCCATCGCGATTCCAAAAATAGATCATGTATAACTTTATGCAAATTAAACTTACATTTACGTGCATTTTTCTGGCCCTATTTCTGTTTCACTTCACCGTCTCTCTGCTCTTGTTTTTCCATCTCATTATTCTGCATCTTTTTCTGAGTAAACACACTACAGGCCTTGATTTGGTCAAAATTTTGCGACATGCTATACAAAAAATATGTTTGAAAGCATGTAAAAAAGATACTGAAAAAATATCATTTAAAAAAGGCGGTTCCGGGACATCCCTATAGTCCAGTATGTCAATGAGTACGCCAATAAGTCTTTAAGACACCCTCTATGATGAACTAGTAAGTCCAAAACGAACACAAGACAAAAAAGACTGACTACTATGCACTTGCTGCGCTTTTGAAATTTTTTGCTGCGCTTTTGAAATTTTCGGCTGCGCTTTTGAACCGGCTGCTCTTTTGAAACAGGCTGCGCTTTTGACTCCCATTCGGAACTCAGCACGCTAACTTGCCCGAGGTCCAATTTGAGACGATTACCAAGGGGAGGTCGAGCCACTCAGAAATCATATCTCGTGATCGTAATTACGATTTTAGTTATGTCCTATTTGGACAACCGATAACGAGACGTTTGACTTGCGTTGCACGAATGCCGAGAGACAGCCGACAAGCGAACAATTCGAGAATAAATTTTATTCCATAAAAGCGGCGATAGTAAGGACAAACACTACAACGATTCCGCATACAAAAGATGTTTTCGTTTATAATGGATTTGTTCGCTTCAACTGATTGATTATCGCAAATAAAACCTAAACTTGCCGAAAAAATCCAATTTTTACAACAAATAAAAATACACAAACAGGTCAGTCGGGAAGCTGAAGTGAGATGAATTTAAATCCCCTCATTCGCGGCAGTAGTACATATACCTAATTTACATAATGATGGTGAATAATGTTCAGAATTCGCATGATGAGTACGTTGTGAAAACTTGGCAAAGGCAAAAAAACGTTCTTTGATAGGCAACGGCGATTAATCCTTGACGACCATTTGTCTGATCAAAGGCCCAGATAAACTTTTGTGCTGGCTAATTTCCAAAAACTTACGGCTTCCATATTTGTTGCGAACGGCCTAGAACAAGAATATGACGCACGTAAATTACGTCAAATTGAAAAAAAATTGTGGACACAAAGAACATTTTTTCTCGCATCACACTGAAACCGCAATGCAAATGGTGGAAAAAGTGATTTCCTCAAGAATGTTGTATAATGCGTTCAAACCTAGGATCAGATATAATCGAAACTCGGAATAAAAAAATGGGGAGAGAAAACGATGGGAGTGAGATTCTGAATCTTTTCTTTGATGATTTGAAGTGCCTGTGTTAACGTACCGATGATGCTATTACTACGTTTAATTCGAAATGTGGGTGAATTGGTCGAAGTATCGACAAAGATCAGGAAACCGACTGCGGTTGTCTTAAAATCGTTGACAAAGGTGACCAAGGAATCTGCGTCACGAAAAAAAATTTCCCGAATTTCTTCCTTTTGAACATAAATTAGGATGCGACTTCGCAAATGGAGTATAGTTTTCTAGACCACGAGCTCAGATCAGCCTAATTTCCAAATTTATCGTATCTTCTCGACCTCAAAAACTACGGGACATCGATTGATTCGAAGACTCAAAAAGTACTTTCGAGATATAATTTCATAACAAATTTATCCCGATTGATTTGCTGACTTTATCTAAAATCATCAACACACCATCAGTGAACTCACTTGCAACTTCGAATTTTTGTCATAAACGGAAACGATAATTTGACATAAAATTTTGACGATCGGTAACACTTCTGCTTCGCTGTACGTCGTGTAATGTACCAAAACCGATGTCTACCGATGTTGAAAAAATTTAAAACAGAAATGGAAACCTCAAGTGGCACTAACCCAAGGAGATCCGTCGAGCAATAATTGAGATAGGTATAAAGCGGCAGCAGCTACCAATGATGGATGAACGTGAGCCAAACTGTATTCTTGAAATGAAAGTTCCAGGAAAAATTTCGCCATCGTGTGCTTGAGATCATCGGCCTAAGAAAAATCAGTTAGTTGGTATTCTAATCAAACATCATTATAATAAGAACAGCACTTGAGTAAAGACTGTGGATTCTGCGCAGACACAAATGAAGTTTGGAGTCATTTGCGAAAATCTAACTCGTATTGTGCAGAGCTTTGAATGGTGGACGACGAGGAAAAGTTATGCTTGGAATTAATTCAGAACTTTTCGAAAGGATCGAGAAGAAGAACGCAACAAACTCACTTCAGCAGCTTTACTGTAACGCCGCAAGAAATGAATGGCTGATGGTCGACCGAGGTTAAAACCCAAGGTTCGCAACATCAAGCGTTCCATGTGCCGTACGTTATCTTTCGTGTAGGCGTTGTCCGCGATATAGACGAAATCCCCGATTTCGGGAGCGTAAATTTCTTCATATTTACTAGCCAAGAAAAGAGCCGTTATGCCCACCAGTTGCAGCTGATCTTTCGCAACTTTAACTTCCTGTAGATTCAACAAATCACAAGAAAGGTAAAGTGGACAAGAAATACACCCGAATGCTGCTGCTCTGTTTCCGAATGCTAGAGTGGTCAATAAAAGATATGCCCAAAAAGGGTTGAGCTTCTTACATTTAACCGAAAAACAATCACTGACTAGATCCAGGCTTTTTTGTTTCAAAAATCATGAGCCAAATAGCTTCTAGGCCCAAATTTTTAGGAGCCCAATTTAAATTTTGGAAGTCATAAATTTTTAATTGATGAATATCGAAAAATAGGATTGTATCACACTGTGGAATGTATATAATTAAATTATATACGGATATTTAATCAGGTGGTACGTGTTCAAAAAAACTAAGTGTTCAGATTTTTATTTTCAAACACTGTTTTTCAGGTACAGGCCTCTTTCTACATACGCAAAGGTCGGCCAAGAAATCTTTGTACAAAGAAAATTTTTTCTGTATGAGAAAACATGATATTTCGTATATTTTTGCAAAAACTTCCTTCCAAGATCGCACTTTAGCTCATGTCCTTCTGAGGCAAAAGTAGGGGTATTGAAAATTCAGCTTTTGTTCTCATTTTTCTGTTGTTTCCTATAGTTTCGATGCTATGCGTTGAAGTTATTTTTCAAATTACGGCATTCTAAAATGCTGGAAAGTCAATTTACGGATAAATTATTCAATAAACATAAGGTTCGAGAACATGTATTTATCATTTTACAAATTAAAAAATATGTTAATACCTTCATGAATTTGAAAAAAATACTAATTTAAATAGAATTTGAAAAAAATTTAAATTTACATAGAATTTGAAAATAATTTACAAATTTACATGGAATTTAAAAATAATTTACAAATTTACATAGAATTATAAAAAAATTTACAACAAAAAGTTTAAATAAACCATTTCGAAGAATTATAGAATGAAATCCGACGCGAAGCGCCGCAGGATTTTCGGTGTCTGTTCCATGATTTCAGAGCCTGCAGAACACTAACTTTAAATCTAAAAATCGAATGAAAATAACTACAATTCGCTCAAATATATATCAAAATTTTAAAAGCTAAAATGGCTCATGCACCTAGAATTTTAGGAGCTATTTCCAAAGTTTTAGGGGTCCAAGCGCTCTAAAATGACTAAAAAAGCCTGCTATGATTTCCTGAATCACTAACCTGCAAATAGCGATCTATTATCATAACGGTCATGTACATTGTTTCTGGGAGTAGATGGAACCGCATGTGGACTTGCGTCAGCCAATCTACCAGGATGCCGCGCATTCGGCCTGTAATATCGTTTCCAGCTAGGAAATCACGCCTGATGTATTGTTCGCGCTATAAATGAAGCCAGAATCAACAACATAAAATCAATAATTTAAAAATTGAGACTATGCAAGAACGTTACTATTCTGCGCTAATTTTTTTGCCTTGCAAAATTTAGAGCCCTAGTGCCGGTAGAGAGACTATATATAATCACCAGAATTTTGAAATTCTAAGCAAACTTGAGCAATATGCTGCTTTCAATTAGCAGGATAGCGGCTACAAAGCCGATAAGAAGTTAAAAAATTCAAGCATATTGGTAAAAATCATCAGTTTGAAGCTCAAACAAACAAACTTTAAAAATGCGCAACCAAATTGAAAAACTACGATTATAGTCACTACAAACCGGACGAATGCTTGAATTGAAACTTTCGATATCCTTATCGTTTTGCATTAAGTGCAATACGATTGACCTTTTTCACATATGAACATGAGTCTCATTAACGTGAAAATCGATTATGATGGAAGAATTATGAGAATGGAAAACGAGAATACTGAAATTCATACGATCCTATTGGTTCATCTTGTTGTGATTCACTATTAATTAATTTTGATTTAAATTTGATTTAATAACTTAAAACGCAAACGATTGTTCCCCCGGAATGAATTCAGGGTTCATAGCGATTTCCGAAAACAAAATTCCCGACTTTTTCCCGGTAGGTGGAAACGGTTTTCTCCGGTAGGTTTAGACATATTTTTCCAGTATAACATGTACATAAAAATTTAAGATGCAAAAAAGAATCAAAAAAGAGCAACAGTTCAAAATTTATATATATAATTATTTAAAAACACACGAGTATGGCAAAACAGAGACTTTGAGCATAGTAAAAAACAACGAATTTGAGCACAGTAAAAAACAGTCTCATAACAGTCGTTGCTTTCAATCAATCAATGAAAGCATCTTAGGAACGGTGAGCTTTTTGAGTTTCCAGATTCCTAAAAATTTCACAGTAAAAATGACCATTGAAAGCCAAAAACAAGTTGCTTGAAATCACAAAATGAAATTAACGAAAACAAAACCAGGTAAGTCATATAAGGAGCAATAAAATTATTCTGAAAATACGAATTTTTCAAGACAGGGTTCATACACACTTGGCCAAAAAAAATCCCCTGACTTTCCCAGGTCTCCCAAGTATTTTATGAAAATTTTCCAGTAATGAACATAATACGTAAATAAGCGAATTTCAAGCCGTTTTTATACGTCTTCATAATTTAGATATCGAACAATTGTTTTTTTCCGCATCTGGCTTTCTGCACAGTGCAGAAAAGCCAAAAAAAGTTTCTGCACTGCGGTTTTCTCCTGTTACCAGTGTTTTTCCACGGGCCTTTTCCCAAATGGGGAAAGAGGTCAAAATTTTTTTCCTCATTTTCCCAGTCATCTTTTCGCTTAAAAACGCTCATAGACGCTTTATTTATGCATTTTTGGGCTTTTTCAAACCTTCGGCTGTTTTGTAGAGAAGTTAATTCATTAAAATTGAGGAAAAAATTGAAATTTTCGAGTTTGATCGAAGTCTAATCTACAACCATTGTGTAACAAACTATCCGGCAAACTATCCAAGCGCAAAATAACTTTCAATTACATGAGAAATCGACGGTCAAGTCCTCTATGATGAGACACGCGAGAGTCCAAAAAAAATATTAATCCTTCTGACGCAGAGCGCCAGGAAAATTTTTTGGGTTTTGACAATTTGCGATGCTGGAAAGTCAATTTTTCGAACATTTATTTCAAGAATTAGATTCGAACTTAGTGTTCAAAAGTCGTAATTTTTAGAATTTCATTATTTGGAAAATTTTAAAACCGGTAATTTATTCGCAAACTCTCATAAACTTGGCCGAAAAGATATGAGTAAAAAGAGAATATAATATTTCCAAAAACTACTCCCATGAAGCCTTTGAATTGATTTTACAGTAAGAAAGGAATAATCACCTCAAAAAGTTTAGAGAATTGACTTTCTCAAAAAATGTGTCACGGAAAAATGTGAATCTTCATTAGGTATAAAGATAAATATTGAAGAGTATCAATTAAAACATGAGATAATACGCTTTAGATGATGAAAACTATTATACATTAAGTGGCAAGTGAAGGTAGACACGCTAAAAGCCGCGCCTGAGCTAGGTGATACATAATAATGATTATTAAAGTTCACGCCGGAAAATTTTGAGATTAAGATTTTCTAAAATGCCCCAAAATGCATCTTTTTTGTATCCGATGCCCAAAATTTAATAACTTCTAACTTTCATACTATACTTTTAAAATCGGATAGGGTCGCTAGCACTGTTTTTTTCGCAGGGACCCTATCGCTATTTGGCGAAGGAAGTCAAAACTCTCTTCGCCAATTTGGCCATATCGTTTTTTCCACTTTAAAATGCCACCATACGCTTTATTTATGCATTTCTGAGCTTTTCTGAACATATTCTGCTTCTTCAGTTCGTAATTTTTCAAAAATGGAGACAACAAAAATTTTTCATTTTTGCGTCAGATTATAGTAAGACTTTATCAAAATTCATAGTAACTAACAGGTTAACATAAAACCAAAAGGAGGAAAACGTAAGTTGCATGAAAATTCGACGGCCGGCATGTCTATACTTGGCTAAAATTAAAAATCATAGACTGCATATGAATCATTCTTTCTAAAAATTTTTTGATCCCGATAGTTTAGAACCCTGGATGACGAATCTTTTCAAGACGATTTCGTGAGTTAAAATTTGATTTTTCTGGCCTAATGATGTTCATGCATGAACAATTTTCGGATGTTTTCAACCTGCTAAGCAGCTAAAAAAACCAGCTTGAAGTCAACGATGTTTCATAAATTTGGAAGAAACAACAAAATTCTTAAATAGACCTCCGACGCGAAGGACGAATTTTTTTTGCACTTTCGATACTAGAACGCCGGAAAATGAACCTTCTCGACATTCATTTCCTTGATGAGTGGTCTAATTTTTCATTCAATTCAATCATTTTTCATAGCCAGACAAAATGTAAAATATCATATTGAAATCATGCCAATTAAATTTTTAAAATCGGAAAAGCAACCAAAAATTTAGATTATTCGACGGCAGTATCTGTCTCTTTCCCAAACTTGTGGCGTTCCAATCATTCGCCAAAAGTTAAAAAAATCATGTTAACAAAGTTCAAAAATTTATGAAGACCGCAGAAAAATTTTGTGAAAAAAATCGAAAAAATCTTCATTTTACTCAGATATACTAACGCGCAATATGAAAGATAAACTGATTAAACCATTAGGTGAGACATTCTAGGTGGTAACAACTATTGAATGCTAACTAGTAAGTAAAACAGACATGCTTATGGTCGCCCTCGAGGTGGATTATATCAAGCAGTGATCAAAATTATCATAACCGGCGCCAAGCGCCGGAAAATTTTCAGGTTTCGACCTTCTAAAATGCACCGGAACGCACCTTTCCGACATATTTCTCATGCACTTGACATTGTCCAGAAAATCCCCTGTCTTTCTCAGGTTTCCTGCAACAAATTCCCGGTTTTTTCTCGGTTCTCCCGGTTCAACTAAAAATTCCCGGTCGCTATGAACCCTGCGAATTACTCTATGGGGCTGGTAAAATTTAGGATCCTGTCAAAAATCGTCCGAAACGTTATACGGTTGAAAAATTACAGCTCGTCAAGTAAATTGGCTGTTGCTGGCTTGAAATTTTAGTAAAAATGAATGCAAACGGAAGTGAATTAAGTTCTCATCATGACCTCATCTCAATCCATACATTATCGGATTGAATCGAAAAAATTTGTTCAGCTGTGACCGGATCCAAAAACACAATTGTAGTAATCGGACTTCGTTGCAAAGTGCGACTTGAGGAAAAAATTTCGGTTACTCACTATGAAACTGTTCGCTCAGTTTCATCAGAAAAACGATTCAAAGGTAGTTTTCTAGTATTTTATTCGATTAGTGTCATTTCAAGACTCTTTGAACTGAATTTCATCAAACGAAAGAAATAAATTTAAGACACGATTTCGGAGAGGTTCTACTTTCCCTGTGATAACTTGAAAATTAATCATATCTCAAAATGAGATATTTTGGGTAGTTTCGTGCGCTGAGTTTCATGGTATCATTCGTTTTACTTGAAAACGAAAATTCACATCGCTACAGCATGCGAAATTTTCAAAATAGTTTTTTGGCATTTTTCAGTGGTTTTGCTAGCCATGCGATATTTCAAGATCGAATTGATCTTATTTGATGAATGAATATTCATTTTACAGGGGAGAGAATAGCCTCACCTGTGATGTATTATTTACAGTAAATAATTTAATATTACACTTTTTCATAGAGTTTAAAGTGTCGAAAATGGGCCGTCAAAATTAAAAAGGTTTTGTTTATGGGCACTCCCGAGCTCCTTCCCATAGGATGCTGCAGGATTTTATTTTCTTATTTTATAGCTCATGAATTTTTACTGTATTGGTCAAATTTTCATCAAAATTTTTGTACCGTTTAGGAAGCTGCACAGCTCTGAAGAAGGCATACCCATGGAAATCACTCAGAAGTCACTGCAATGTCCAGGTGGCCCATGTCTACCACATGTGATACGTTTATCATCTGTACTGTACTATAAAATTATCAAATAACTAATATACTGTAGTTTGATGTACTAATTATTTCACAAAGGAACATTCTACACTCTGAAAAAAGTTTAAACTGTCGATAATGAGAAGCAAAAAAAGAGAAAATCCTGTTTATGGGCACTCGGGAGCACCTTCATGTATGATGTTGATTCGGTTCATGCATACCTACAGTAGCTGCAAAAGTAACATCTCATCATCGCGCACCGTTTTGGCAGCCGTAGACACCTGCATACGCTGCACTGCCATTCAAATAAGTCTTTGAACCTGGATAGATGTCCAATAAATAAAGTTCTGGGAACACAGGATGCGTCTTTACCCAATACATTATAAGAAAAAATGAGGCTTTAAGTACTGATAAACTTTCATTGATGTAGGCTTCATGGTTTCTGAATAAAGTGCTTTAAATGAAAAATCGAAACCTTCGAAAATTTTCATTAAATTACAGAAATTCAGTGATTGTTTGAAGTCCGTTTACAGAAAAACAGCAAGAGATATTCGAATAGTCATCGTTTTATTGGAAAGGCACTGCAATCTACTATCATTTGCTCTATTTTCGTCTGGATAGCATCACGTGGTGTGAAACAGGGTTCCTTGAACTGTAGAGCACTTTCGCACAGCTCATAACATAGGCCGGAGTCAGAAAGCAGACATTTATTTTGTAACATTAAACACGCAGCTTCGATTTTTTGCCTGTAAAATTACCGAAGAGATAAATTCTTGTTGCATCTCTTCTGAGGCATCTTGCTGTGCAACCATTGTAAATTTACCCATGAAATTTTACCAGTGTTCGACTCACATCTTTTCTTTTTATTCGTCTAATTTGAACGTTTTCAATGTTTCCTGCATCCCGTTAATGGCATATTTACTGGCGTTAAACACCATTTTTGTATCAACTTTCAGAATGTGCGGACACCTACAGCTATCAAAACGGTACATTAATTTGTTTGAAATTCTAACACATATGTCATATATTAGTGGCTACAGAAACCAAGAAAAAAATTCTGCCGCATCCTATGGGAAAGTGCCCAAGTAAGGATCCAAATGACTTTCTGGTTTAATTTCGACACTTTTTGATACTTTAAAACAGCATAAAAAGTGTAAAGTAAGGGATTGAAAATTATTTCTCATATCTGAATATAGAGCATTGTCTTCTGCATGTAATGAATATTTATGTAAGGAATAACGCCTTTCATGAACTGTAATATTATGATGAAACACGTATACAGACTTGAAAACATTAAATGTTGTAAAAATTCTCAACTTCATGATACTAATGCTATGCGAATTTTGATTTTTACGCAAAATGAATGCTGCCACGATACTCGGCGTGTAAAACTACTCAAAATACCTTTTTTCCAGATATTAATTTTTAACTTCTCATAGGTCATTGGAGAGGAAGGTAGAATCATTCAGAAATCGTGTCTCAAGTGAAACAAACACACATAAATACGAGTAGTGAACAAGAGCTCGTGGACGTGATGAAAGGAAGTGCGATGCGAAGAAAAATATTGATTTTGGGGCTTCTAAAACGTCTGAAAATGCATTTTTCAGCCTATTCCACTGCAAACATCTATCAGTTTTTGCGGAATTACTTTTTAGCTCAAAAATATTCGACAGGTGCTTCATGTATGTTTTTGAGTTTGCTTCAATATTCTAATAGATTTGGAGTCAGAAACTCACTAACCATAATTATATATCAGACAAAAGAGATTCTTTTCAAATAACCCAAAGCATAGAGAAGCGCGGCCGGTATTATATCTTGGATTCGAATATCAGTTGTTCCAGCGCCGAGTATCGGAAAAAAAGATTTTGAGTTTTGATAATCTGGAAGGCTGGAAAATGAATTTTTTCAAAATTTATTTCTTGGATAATGTCTAATTTTTAAATGAAGCAGAAACTGAAATTCACCAGTTGGGCAAGCAATGAAGAAGTTGAGCTTCCCAAACTGAACTGTAAATTTTTTTTTACTGTAAATATCTGCGGAGGAGACAGAAAACAACCTTATGCATTCGGGATCTGTCCGCGGGGAGACAGTGGAGCCGTATGCACTTGGGGTCTGTCTATGCGGGGAGGGTAATGCACACTAAGTGATACACTGTTGCATGTATGCTTCGAACAAATGGATCACGACGAGAACAACTTTTCAGTAATATGGACGAACAACAGTATGCTCAGATCTGGGGCTCATTTGTATAGAATAAAAAAAAATTAAGGACATTCGGCACCAAGAAGTGCTTCCTGAAACTTTAAATACTGTTTTGATATTATTGTTTTAATTTCGGCTACATTGATGGATGGTTACTTGATTTCTAGCCTTCAAAGGCGAAGTTTTTATGATAAACAACTTTTTGATGTTGCGTTAGATAAGCGTAGCCTAGAATCTGTAAAATAGCGACATACTTTACCTCTAACTCTCGCATATATTCGTAGATTTCATTCACAAATTCAGATACTAACTGCGGGAATAGGCGATCGTCGGCATCGATATCGGGAATCCACGCTACTGAATATGCCTGTAGATCCTTCAACGGCTCTTTATCGTCTGTAACGGAAGCAGACGTAGCAATCGAAAGTGGCTTAAAAACGAAAGTCTGTTATCTGGTTGCATCCGAAAAGTATATGCATTTACATCGAAAAAATTACTACTTGTTGCTGAAAATTTACGGGAAATGCTCAAAAACAATGCTAGTACCTTCTGTGTGGCTTGGGCGTCCACCGCAGATTGGAGTTCAATTGTTTGTGCGACGGAAGCAGTAACGCATGGATCAGTTTTTTCAGCTGATTTGATCGTTTTCGTAGATATTTTCTTTGTTAAAAGCGTCGGCTGTTGCAGTGTTCTTGAAGTAATACCAATGGATGATTTTGACACCTGAAGTGTTGGTTTTGCGCGACCATTAGTGATCTAAAATTCAAAATGACAAATTTGATTGGAAACTAAAAATCTACAGATTTTTTTTCAATTAAGAATTCGAAAAACAGTGTATGTGGCAAAAATGATCTAAAGCAATTTTTGACTGATCAAATATAGAACTATCGCTATCCTGAACTTTTTTCTATTCAAAGAACAATCATACTAAATTACACATACGTAATATTCGTACAATAGTACAGTTTTTCCCGAATGAATCTCGGGCAGAGTGTTCAACGATTTTACAAAATGAAATTCCCCGACTTTTTCAGGTTCTAATCGAATTTTCTTTAAGCGCAAATCTATAACTTCTCTATCAAATATGGAGGCCTGAGCAATGTGCTGATGTTTTCAATCAGCTAGATAGTGCCGCCAACAAAATATAAAAGCAAAAATACCAGCCAGAAATCAAATCAGTTTTAGATTGAAAGAGGCAAGTAAAATTCAGAAACGACAAGAAACCAAAAATGAGATTCTTCGAAAGGAACTTCTGTCATTGCCCAGTGCTGAGCAGAAGCTATGAACATGTATGGGATCATAAAGCAAACATGATCATTTCTGCGATTTGTAAGCCCACTAATTTTTTCCTGAGAATAATTTTTCTAGTACTACAGTGCTTATTTTTCAAGAATTCAATTCCAGTCGCCATATTTTCTTCGTTTCTGTAGCTGTCCATTTTTCTTGACTCTTGAGGAACTTCTGCTATAACTAATTGACAACTTAACCGTGCCGAGAATTAATTTTTCGGAAGAAAGTGGCCTACTTCCAGAAATTTTCGAACTTGGCCCTGCAGACCATGGGAATTCCATAAGCCTAAGCCTGAGGAGACTGCTAAGCCTATACTTAAAAATAAGCCATACCACAAATCACTGTTGGATATCAAGATCCAAAAATCGGAAATCTCTGGAAGTAGTATGACAAGGTTGGCCTCAAAAAGGCCTGCATAGTTGCTGCATGTGTGCGAGTTGGAGTAATGAATACTCATTGTGTTGACATTAGCGTTTTGAGTGGTGAACTCATAAGCTGCACATGCGAGGGGCTTGTTGGGGGTCAAGACCCCCGCAAATCGTCTTTTATCTCCAGCAGATTTGGCCTGATCCCAGCGAAAGAAATTTTTTTATATAAATTTCAAGATGTCCGATTTTCCAAAAAATTGTGTTCCTTGACCACCGACAGACTTTTTGTCTTGCGCGTATATGCTATGAGTATCTCGAGGACAACTTTAAGACCTGTTTTATTTCTATTCGTAAAAGTAAATGTTCGTGAACATAAACGATATTTTCCATTTATTGAAAATATTAAAATACGTATCTTTCAGACAACCCCATAGGGAGGGGTATGAGGGGGTTTTACGCCTACCTAAAATCCTAAAGATTGATCGCTGGGTGCCTAATTTTGAGACAAAATGAAATGTTTAGTGGACATTAGCCACACTACCTCTCACAAATGTTCAACTTTACCCCTACCTGAAAAATCTGACCTTGGGTTTCTCTGGTATCTTTACTGATAATTCAAAAGAAATACAGGCGAATAATTATCTAGTGGCTCAGCAAAACTTCAACTAAATGATCAACTGCCTCTGGGCAGGAATAATCCCAACATGGATACATGATTAATGATGAAATTCTGTTAAAACAGACAAATGAACCAAAGATTTTAGTGTAACGGAAAATCAATCAAAAATCAGTACAAAAGTAAAAAACGTGTATTCTAGACTTCACCATATTTTCAGAAGTTTGGTCAGTAAGAATGTTTTCCGACTAAACTAAAGCGTGTAAGGTTTCTGTGAGACATTTACTTCAATACGCTAAAACTGTATGATCACCAGTGTTTTTTTTGTACTTTACAAACGAAACGGTCCAGAGTACATACGAAAATTTGGGCTTCGTTTGTACCAGTACAAACGAAAATTTTTGGACAAAAAAAATTTTTATTACTCAACAGCTGTCAGCATTCAGTATCAATGGACTTTGTAGGACTTGTTTGTTATGCGTCCACATCGAAAACGACAAACTAGCAGCTCTGGCATAATAATAAAAGCTTTTTGTGGAGTATTTCACTAGTGCATGTTATGGACCTCATGATCAAATGTTTTATGTGTCTGAATTCGTAGCCTTCTTATGTGTCTTGTGGAAATAGCCAACGCATTCATATTTCACAGCATGTTTGTTGCATTTTATAACAATGAATCCTCCTTTCAGTAATTTTTCGCAAATTTTGGAGTACAAACGGTTTTTGAGAGGTCGTTTGTACCAGTACAAATGGACCGAATACGAAAAAAACACTGATGATCATTAGCTAATGAAAACGGTTGAAAAAGAGCAAAGCGTGTCGTAAACTTCCAGATTATTGTTATCCTGAAAAATCCAAAATCTTGAAACTGAACACCTTTGGAAAAATGAGTCTTAAACCATATTGTGATGTAATATAAAATGTTAGCATACAGTTTTCACCAGCAATAAGATATTTAAAGCTTTATCAGGAAAAAATTCAATTTTAGAGAAATGTAATGTTACTAGCCTTATTGACCATGCACAGCAAGATATTAAATTCTACCTGACATTTCCTAGTATTTTTATTTCATTTGTAAATCGCTCATGTCAGGTTTTTCATGTCTTTTACTACGGTTTTTTGTTTTCCCTTTTTTATGCTGATGCAATTATCATTACTACTAAATTTAATAAATCTCACTGCATTACTATAGCCCAGTATCTGGACATCAGAGCATCCCTAGGGAGGGTAAGGCGGTGTATTACTCCTGTCTTAAGTATTGAAAATCATTTACCACCCCGGCAAGAATGACTTACTGACCCAGAAAATGACACAAAAATGACTTACTCGTACACACAAAATTTTAGGAAGCGTCATAATGGGTGAGCCAATTTGAAGGAAATAAGTATAAGTGGAGACAAACATTTTTCGCTGCGTACAAAGATTTTTGAGGTATGGTTCTGGACATTTCGTCGAGATTACAGTTTACTTGCGCGTAGTGCAGGAGCCTATGTGGTAATTTTCGGGATGGGGTATTTTTTCCAAATTGTGCTCTTTTGGAATAATGTTTAGAAAAGTGGCCAACGTAGTGGGGAATAAGTGATTTGTATGTGTGCTGTTACACCTACAGTATTCAGGAAACCACCGAAATATACACCCCCTTCGGTCTCACACAGCGAGCAAAAAAGCTGATGGTGCTGAATGGGAAAACTCCTACCCGTTACATATATGATATTATTACCCCTATCTAGATTTTCGACTTTGGGGACGTCTGATGGACATCGTAATTAAAAGTAAGCTTCTATAAAATGTTTATTGATGTTCACCAATAATAAAGTTATCACTCATAACAATCACCAAGTTAACAAGCATAGTGATATCAGCAGAAAATTTGAAATCCTAATTACTCATCACAAAACGTTAAATATTAATAGTTAGAGATGAAATAGAACCGCAGATGCACTAAAGCAATTAAATTTCAATTGAATAATGGTACTAGACTTCCTGAGAACACTTTAGCCAAACCCAGGTAAATAATGCTTAAAACCGGCGCGGAGCGCCTGAAAATTGTGAACTGCTAAAACGCAGTTTGGCTTGATTCGGACTTAACTAACAAGTGTAAAAGTATAGTATAAAAGTAAACAAGTATAAAAACAACTATATCATAAGAATCATTATCGAAATTCTGGGAATTTTCTAGCTATAAGTATATTTTCTGACTTTTAAAGGTTGTCTAGACACTCCATTTAATGATTAAACTGGTTCCAGTAATCCCTGGTCACTAAGGTGAAAATTATCGAAGAACATGAAGTTCGAAATTTTTTCATCGAAAAACATTTTCAGTCGAAAAACACAAAAAATTGTTCGATCATTTTTGTTCAAAAATGACTATTCTTACCCGAAAAATAATATTCCCACATGGCATTAGCATATACAGGGTGAGTTTAAAAAGGCGACCGTTGCTGACTTTAATAGCTTTCGAATGAATGAAGCTTTTTTAATGCGGTTTGCTGCTGTCGATAGATAAATTATCTGACATAAAAAGTGCGAGTTACGCCAGATTGCTCAAATATTAATTGACTAGAATCAAAAATAATAAATGTCGATTTTTTTGCAAATAAAAAATTGACAAAAATCAGCATGTTTTATGTTGGAAGAAAGTAAAAAAGATCAATCATACGAACTACATAACAACTGAAAACTAAAATGGAGCCTTCAAATGCGTCCTCCTTTCTGTTTCACCACTAATTTCAATCGTTTTTGAAACTGGTCAATGGCAGAATTGATGTTGCTTTGATCAAGTTGATCCCAAGCCTATGAAACCCTACCTAAGGTGATCATAGTCACGGATTGGCTTTCCATAACCGATTTCCTGTATAACCTTCCAAACGTAATAATTAAGTGGATTCAAGTCCGGAGAATCCGGAGGCCGTTCGTCAAATTTCCAAAAATCAGGCAAATTTTGACTGATCCAGTTGACAGTCTATTTCACCATATTCACAACTTTTACTTTTTGAAGAATGAAAACCTCTACGAAACTTCTGTTTGTGAAAATCATAAAGGCTAGGAGCATAAAACTTGGCCCTTACAACAAAGACCAATAGGTAGACTGCTCCTAAGATTTTGATTTATATATTTATATTTTAGTTAATTATAGTTATTTTCATTCAATTATAGATTTAAGTAAATATTTTGTAGGCTCTAAAATTAGAAAAAATACAAAAATTTTCCGGCATTTCGCGCCGGATTTCAATGTATAATTCTCCGGATTGGTCTGTCCACTGTTTTTCCACAAATTTTAGGCAAAAAGATTTTCGAAAAAGGGATGAGAGTTTGTCATGGGAAACATTATTTTGGTGCATAGGTCAAAATCACAATTTGTCGAACTTTTTTGTAACTATAATTTTAGATCTAGAGCCGAGTTTGAATTCATATCTGTCATGGAAGTGACTTCCAGAAATTTCAAGTTTAGCTTGAAGTTTTTCAAACTTATGAAAATTGTAGTTTTTTCTTAATTTTATAATGGTTAAGACATATTTACTTTTTTTATTTTTTATTTTATTTTTTTAAATTTAAATTTGGCTCCTGAAAATGTAGGCCTATGTAGCTATTCGGCTCATCATTTTCAAAGCAAAAAATAGGGGATTCTAATGGAGGTTATTTAGCGCGAGTCTCATTACCACGGCCGCCAACTTTTCTTGATTTGTGTTGCTTTTTCTTAGCATCACTAAAATTTTCATTAGCACAAGCCCAACTTCATTAGCACCATTTGAAAAAAAGAATTATGATTCTATTGCAGCAATCTACATCAAAAAAAAAACATCAGCCATTCGAAAGTTAAAAAACCCAGCACCGACTGCCTTTTTTCTCTCACCTTGTATGAGAAGAGGAAACAACACGGAAAAGTCATAATTAAAAATGAAAGAACATAACAAGGCTCTAGCGCGCCGCGCCGGAATTTTTTGGGATTTTTATTTCAAATCTTTTAGAAGTTCACTTCAAAATGGGAAAACTTAAGGACATCTCATCTCTTTTTAAAATTTAAAGACAAGGATTTACAGAACGCACATGAATCCTGATCATCAAGCTTAATCCGAATATGGAATGACTTTTCAATTGCATTCTATTTTCATGCAAAATGAGGACCAACCAGGGTACACTTCTTTCAGATATTTTCGATTTTTGGATCTCAATATCCAACAATGATCAGATGTTCTAGTGCGGGTTTATTTTGAAGCTTAGGCGTAGTCCTTAGACTTAGGATTAGGGCATGCCCGTGGTCTGCAGGGTGAAGATCAAAAATCTCTGGACGTAGGATAACCCGGCTGGGCCCAAAACGATCCTTTGGCTTGGACTTTCCCATTGAGAATTCAACAGTGCAATGTTTCTATGGATGCAAAAATCGACAGCACGACAGCGCCAAAAGAGCGAACGAGCCGATTTCGAAGATACCATTGATTAACATATACTAAATTTTAAAATTTCAATATTATATGCCCATCTAGGTTCCGGTGAAATTTCTGTCCCGATCGATTCCTGTACCATACGTTCCATCGTGGTTAGATGGCACTACCTATAGCTGATTGAAAACATCAACACATTGCTCCGATTTGCACAGCAATGTATAGCACATTGCTATACAAATCATTACACATTGCCTTAGTAATATTCAGCGGTTAATTCTATTCTGAGCAACCTGCATTGCATGTGCTTTTATTTACCAACGATTCTCGCTTTTGAAGAATCGACTGTCTCGGTGGTTGCGCAGGCACAGGCGCTGCGCTATGATGATGAATTTCGGCTTTGGTCGTCGTAATATTGCTGGCAGAGAATTTCGATTGCGAGCCGAATGTCGTTGTTGATAAATTTTGTTTAGTCAAAACACGATTTTTCGATATATCGTTTAGCGGCGGTTTGATAGATAACGCGGTAGCAGTTTTAGTCGTGTTGAGTATAACGGAATTGGACCGCAATGGTCGTCGTGCGTCGACTTTGGCTGCTACGGGCTAGGAATCAGAATGTAGACTTTCATAATCAGTCAAAAAAGCGATAAAAAACAATTTTTTGTACATGACCTATTGGCACATGTACAAATAGCAGCCAATATTTCATTTGTATAATTTGTACATAGCAAAAATAAGTATAAATAAGTAACCTATGTTCCTCTACATCATGGCCAAAGATTAATAACCAAATCAGTGTAATTTTCAAATGTTATTTATAACTACGAAAAAAATTCATTAAAATTCAGCAAAAAATTCAACTTTTCGAGTTTCAAGTCTAATTTACAAGCATTGTGGAACAAATTTTCTAGAAAACCATCCAATAGCATAATGAATTTGCATCAGATGATAAATCGATGGTTAAATCCTCTATGATGACAAGTGAAGGCCCAAAAAAGATGTTAATGTTTCCGGCGCCTGGCGCCGGAAAATTTTTTTTGTGTATTGACATTCGGCGACGCTGGAAAATCAATTTTCCAAACACTTATTTCAAGAATTAGATTCGAATTTTGTGCTCAAGAGTTGCAATTTTCAGAATTTTATTACTTGACAAATTTTAAAACCAGTAATTTATTCGTTAACTCTCATGAACTTGACCGAAAAGATTTGAGTGGAAGAGTAGAAATCTCCGAGAACTACTTCCATGAAGCTTCCGAATTGATTTCACGTTAAGAAAGGAATTATCACTTCAAAAAGTTTAGAGACTTGAGGTATGGATCTTTCTCAAAAAATGTATCAAGGAAAAACTGCGAATCTCATTAAATATCAAGATAAAATACTGAAGATTACCACTTAGAACATAAGTTAGTAAGTTTGATATGATGAAAACTATTATACATTAAATGATAGGTGAAGGTAGACATTCTAAAAGCCGCGTCTGAGCTAGGTAATACATATTAATGATTATTGAAGTTATAACCGGCGCGAAGCGCGTGCTCAAAACAACAAATTTGGAAAGCCAAAATTGATGCATGTACCGCTAAAGGTCATAAGCAGAGGTCTCCAAGGTCAGATTTTTCAGGTAGGGGTAAAGTTAGAAATGTGCAGGGGTAGTAAATGTTCACAAAACACTTGATTTTGTCCCAAAATTAGGCAACCAGTGACCAATTTTTTAGACTTAAGGTAGGGATTATACCCCCTAGTACTCCTCTCTATGGTACGGTTTGGTCATAAGCAACAAAAATTACGAAAATTCATGTAATGCTAGAGATTCATTGGTCTCGGAGTATGAATACCATCTTATAATTGCATTTTCTGATAATTGCGATCTCTATTGTGGGAGAATCACAACTTGATACATTTCAAAAATGCCTTCTGAAGATCATAAGACATTCTTGCTACACAAGCCACGAAAAGTATCAATTTATAACTGTATTTCACCGGGCAAGAAACGTTTGTTGACAGAAAAAACTCATGTACCGCGCACTAAATTTGACCTAAAAACCTCTGGTCAGTTTCTACCTCTCCTCCAGAGGTTTTTTAGCACGACTCCCATTAGCATTCGAGCTAATGAAAAAATATTTCATTAGCACAGTTAGCACGGTTGGCAAATGTTACTTTGTTGGTATCAAACTAATGTGCGAGTTAGTCAGTTCTGATAACATACTTTTATTGTATTAACTCATGAAATCATGCTTGATATTGGTACTTTTAAAAGGAATAAGGCTCTCATCCAGTATTTTTGCACTGTGCAAAACTATTTTTTCAGATTTTTTGAACCGAGCAAATTTATCACGACCAATTTCATCTAGCATTTATATTTCAGCTCTATATTCAGTTGTAGAACAAAGCAGCTCGTGCAAAAAAAAAACACTACTCTCATCTGATTCGAATTAATTCAGCTCATTCTTATATTAGACACTTGACTAGTTGACCGACAAGTAGACATTCAGTAGTTAGTTTTGAACCGTAATACTTTCGGGGATTGCTAAATTCGCCTTCTGCTTGGATAAAAGATTACATAGTTTCATTGTATCTGGAATTTCACTTCAACTTCAATACAGGTTTTTGGCGTATTATTTCTGCTTACTATTACCGATTTGCCTAAACTTCAGCATATATCAAAACGGCTATTTTCAAATTACCAAGAAGTGTCCAAGAGGTGAGAGCCGAAGCGAATTCAGATTCGAGCCACAGTCATTCACTATGCAAAGGTCACGAAGTGAATGAAGATATTGATGAAGTTGTCATTTGAGAAAATGACGATTTTTGATTTTTCACCATAATTTTGTGATATCGTTCTTTCTCCTCGAACTTTTTTCAAAAATTTCTGCCTTTCCGTCATTGGCACGCGTGCTAACGTCCAAAATTTTTGATTAGCATGTCTCTGGTATCATTAGCACCGTGCCAAAAAACCCTGCTTTCCTCTAACCCGGAGGTCGATCACCAGGCCTATGTCTTACTACTGAAGTTTTAACATTAGGTTGTATGAAGTTCAGACGCTATAGATGAAAATATGAACATATCTAATCTACAGAGTTGAGAAGACGATGAACAGTGAACATGTAATTGGGGGGGAAGTGCTATGGAAACCCCCCAGAAATCGTCGACCATATGGCTAGCCATTGGGCGACCGCCCCCAGGATTTTCCAATATTATGGCTAGGCATATGGTAGCCGTAGGAAACCCCATGCTTTTGGTCGAAAAAATACTAAAGAATGTTAATTTTTTGATGAAAAATGTCAATTGATGAACAAAAATAGTCAAAAATGTGAATTTTCTGGGGACTTCGCGCCATGAATACATTTTTTGGTCTTTTTAGAAAAAAATTAATATTTTTTGAACTATTTTTCGGACCTTTTTCGTGAAAAAAATTGATTTTTTCCGTGAGAGACAACTCCCCCAAAATTTGGGAATTACTGATCCCCGGCTCAAAAAAATTCGTCCAACCCCCCCCCCCCAGACCTCGGGGGTCCGTTATATGTATGGTGAATTCATCGGAGTTTGGTGCTCAAGACGCTCGCGTTACAAAATTTTACTGCTTATCGAACTTTATTCGGAGATCGAAAAAGCCAACCATCGACAAGACTAATTACTAAATCTTTAAAATAAAATTGCACCGATGCAAAGTCTGATTGATTTAACCATTCCAAGTTCAGAACCAAATGAGCTCATTCTTAGGTTGTGGTTTATGTTTGAGGATAGTACACAAGAAGCCCGCGGATCTTAGCAAGTGTTAAAAACATTATCTCAAAAATGCCGTTTGAAAACTGTTGGCTCGATCGCATCTTGAGACTAATCACACAGTGGTCACTTACTTTTTTCAAATCAGCGTCCGAATCTTTTTTCGCCAATCCGACTTTCGATGTGTCCGGTCGGTTCAGAACACGATTACCGATATCGCCCAAAGCGGCTCGGCGCGTAGTAACGCCCGCGGCTGCAGCGGTTATTGTCTTTTTTGTTGCAATAGCGGCGTCCGGCGCCAATTTAGTAGTCACCTTATCTTTCAACGATGCCATTTTAAGGACGTCGGTGGAATTTAAATCCTAAAATTTGAGAATTTAATTTCTCCTAGAATTTAGAAGTACTAATGCACAGAAATGAATATACGAGAACGGAGAACCTCTATGCAAGAAAACTTTTTAAAAATTCCATAGACTAGGCTGAACTAGAGCTAGGCAATGTATCAGTCCTGCAAACAAACCATCTTTGAGTACATGTATGCTCATGGCCGTGCGCAAGGGGGGGGGGGCGGGGGGGCGGCCGCCCACCCCCCATTGAGGCAGTAACTCTAAACCGAAAACATGCGTTTTGGTGGACTTTAAAAGGTCAAAATCTCAAAATTTTCCGGCGCTACGCGCCGGTCATGGGTATAATTATAACTATATTCTATCAGGCGCGGCTGTTAGCATTTCTACTTCGACTTACTAATTAATGATCAACAGTTTCTATCAATCAAGTTAGCTCGTTTCATTTTCTAATCGTTTACAGTCAATTATGTCGCCGAAAATAGAGATTTTTCATCAAGTCTCTCAATTTTTTCTCTCGATGATTGGAATTTTTTAACGTTTGCAATCTGAACTTTTGCGTTTATTGAAGGTGGAAATTGAAGACATTACTCTAGAACGCGATTTTAAAACATTTGTTCACGAATTATCTGTTGGAGAGATTTATTTTTCAGCGTTTTAGAATACAAAAACCCGAAAATTTTTCCGGCGCTACGCGCCGGAATGGGAGGCAAATTACGCTTCATCAGTCTGATTTTAATTTATTTCCCAACGTTATGAAACTTCATTTTCCAGCGTTTTAGAAAGCGAAAATCAAAAAATTTTTCCGGGCGCTCGGCACGGGACCATTCTATAGAACACCAATGTATTCTTCATGAGCTCATTTTGACTAACATAACCAGAATTTTCTCAATTTTTTTCCTCATTTTTGCAGGTTTATGACTACGAATACAACAAAATGCTTGGGTATGCTCCTAAAATGCATAAAAAAGGATCCGTAGCCACATTATAAGCGTTTTTAAAAATGTGGAAAATTTTTGGAAAATGAGGAAAAAAATTTTGGGTCCGGTTCTCATGTGGAAAAAATCTTAGAGGAAAAAAACGGTGATGCACACAGTATATCCGCGTAAGATCAACATTTTCTGGCGCTATTCAGTGAAAAAATCTAGTCCGCCCCCCCCATGAAAAAATCCTGCGCACGGCCCTGTGTATGCTAGTATAGGCGGGTGTGTGATGATCGTACATAACAAAAGTAGTGTTCCCCAGTTAAACTAATACACACCTAGTCATTTCTTGAGTGTGCTTGTGATTAATAAGTAAAAAATTCATTTACAGAGTGGAGCACCGTTTCAGGAAGGGGAGGTAAAAACATATTATAATTAGGGTTGTCCCCGGCCCCGGCCCCGGGTTGCCCCGGTTCGGGGCAAGACTACATAAAACTAGTAGTTTTGATAGAAAAACAAGCTCGATTTATAATAGAACTGAAGTTTAGAATATGACAAGTAAATGTTCAGTAGTCATTTTGACAATAATACCTACTTTTAGGAATTGCGAAATTCACATTCCGTTTGGATAAAAGTTTACATATTTTCATTGTATCTGGAACTGCACTTCAACTTCAATACAGGTGCTTGATTTTTTTCAGAAAACGTACAATTGTTTAAGTTTGGTGATATCTTGAACTTTCTTCTCAAACTTTTTTCCAAAAATTTTTCACTTCCAGTCATTAGCATGCGTGCTAACGTCGAAAAATTTCGATGAGCATGCCTCTGGTTTCATTAGCACTGCGCTAAAAACCCTGCAGATGAATCGATAGAAGTGTCTAGGCATGTGTGCAACGCAGTTTCTTTGGGAAAAGATTGAGCTTCCTCGTACTTAGTAATGACAGTTACATTAAAAATTAAATTTTTTTGTCTAAAATACTCAAACTCTTTCTAACATATCAATCAATGCGTTATCATAGCTGGCGAATAGCCTTAAAATTTTTTCCATGAATGATGCATTAAGTATGGTACCACTGGTGACGTATATGTTAGTACGTTATATGTCTGCCCCGGCTAAAATGTCTGCTCCGGGACAACCCTAAATTTATAATATTCTTTGCTTTTGATTGGTTGGTTTTTAGCCAACATACGGTAACGTCAGTGTTCTCGATTTAAATATCAATTTGTTTGGTTAATAATAAATAGAATAAAAATCTAAAGCTCCAAATTTAGAAGTGAGTTATAGGCAGCCCCGTTTCTTCTGTGAATCCGACGTCAGATCAGGAACACTGCTCAATTGCGTGTGTTGAAGGGCTTCCTGGGTGGCGCCGTAGCTGTCCCACCATTGGCCAATGTCGGGGTAGGTGTAATCATCCCGACCAGAGTTCAAGAAAAATGGCCGGATTCGGGACCCGTGGATTGGCTACAACATCAATCCTACAGGTGGAATGCTGTATGTTGCCATACAACATCCCTCCCCCCTTGGAGCAACAGGGGGCCCCGTGGTACGGTCACCAGTGTTGAAGGGCTTCCAGGGTGGCGCCGTAGCTGTCCCACCATTGGCCAATGTCGGGGTAGGTGTAACCATCCCGACCAGGGCTCAACAAAAATGGCCGGGTTCGGGACCCCTGGATTGGCTACAACATCAATCCTACGGGTGGAATGTTGTATGTTACCATACAACACGTGCACTTGGTCCAGGGTTGACAAGACTGGTTTTCTGGTTTCTTAAAAAACCAAAAAATGGGAAAATTTCAGTTTTTTCAAAATCACTCAGTGTTTTTTACATCAGTCGATCTTCTGGACACTTGTTAGTCTAAGCCACCAAAATAATTAATTAATAGAATTGACTTCATTACGAAGTAGAAAAAAACGCATTTTTATACTACATTTGGTACACAAAAGATATAAAAATCAACTATAAATTTATGTATCTATCATGCAAGCACACATGTAGTACGTAAGCCGAATCGAATTTGGCTGTAATTTTCTCACAGACAGATTCGAAAAGTTTGGATACATCTCAGGGACCGATTTTTCGAAGCTGACGATAATTTCGTCAGCGAAATTTTCCAATTCGTTGACGAGATTTCGGGAACCTCATTCTTTGGGTTTCCCAAAGCTTCAACCGTTTTCAATTCGTTGATGGAATCTCGTCACGGATTTCGCCAACAAACTTTAGTTCGTTGACAAATTAATACTTGTGATTTGCAATAACAGAAAGGCTTTTGATTTTGTTGGTTAGTCAAAGTAATTACTGTATTTTTGATTTTTTTGTTCTTCGTTTCTCCGTCTATTCACCACTATTTTTTCTTCAAACGAGGTCTTTTGAGGAAAAAATTTGGGAATAAAGAAAA
Source organism: Romanomermis culicivorax (assembly GCA_963922205.1). Classification (NCBI taxonomy): domain Eukaryota; kingdom Metazoa; phylum Nematoda; class Enoplea; order Mermithida; family Mermithidae; genus Romanomermis; species Romanomermis culicivorax. The sequence goes on along the minus strand of CAWUHX010000076.1, from coordinate 517,892 downwards.
AATCAAAAAAAGCCTGTCGATAGAAGTCGCCTTGCAGTGGCCCTGAAATATCATGTGTCTCTGCTATAGATCATAATGTAACATAAAGATTTGTAACAAATTGAAGATGGCTCAGAAATTAGCAGACTATAAGAGAAATATTACAGTAACGTGACGACCAGGCCCCAAACGTGATAGTTCTTGAAGAAAGGAAAAGAAACTAAATAGAAAGAAAAGAGTACAAAACAGAAACTAAAATGCAAAAAAACACAAACGAATATAAAATAATAAGCGAAGCGGAAGAGATGGAAACATGAAAACATATGCAGAAATAAAACAATATGAAAACAAAACGGAAAAGCAGTGAGACATAGAATTGTGTGATTCAAAATGATGAGAATAGAAAGGAAGAAACTGAAACAGAGGAAAGAATGCGAGGGAAACAAAGGAAATGTTGTACAGAAAATAAAAAAATAAGGAAAAGGATTAACGAAATGATTTCTTAGTATCCACATCATTGCTCTAACGTAGGATTTTCATAACGTTGTCACACCACGTACTGTTGATTCTATGATTTAAATTAGTATATAGATAATTGGCGCAAGATATAGCAGTTTACTAGAAGATTAAAGTACATAATTTTCATACAAGAAAGTATGACAGATATGTTATACCGTAGAGCAAAATGTCAAATTTAAAACTGCTCCTAAAATTTGCATGACGGGCACTGAAGTGAGACGGGCGCCAACGTAAGACGCAGCTTGGGCGCCGAAGTGAGATGGACGTCAAAGCATATATACATGTAACGGAGCCCCGAGGTCTGGGGGGGGGCGGACGACTTTTTTTGGGCCGGAGGTCAGTAATTCCCAAAATTTTGGGGAAGGGGTCTCTCAAGGAAAAAAATCGATTGTCTAGCATATTAGCATATGTACATCCAGTTACTGATTAACTAACAGTTTGAATGAACTGAATTAACTCATCACTTTTATTATTAGTTAAAATGCAATATTTTTCTGATGCATCAATCTTGCTATTTTTTATGTTATCTTGCTTGGAGTACTGTTTTTCCCCAAATAAGGTCTTTTGAGGAAATTTTTTTGGTAATTTGGGGCATTGTAGAAAAAAAATTTTCCAAGTTCAAAACCCCAAAGACGCATTTTGGTGAACTTCAGAAGGTCAAAACCTAAAAATTTTTTAACGCTTCAAGCTGGTATAACAGTCATTGTTTTCTATCACGTGTGGCTGCTACTTCCACTCACTAATTAACCTTTAACAGCAAATTATAGCTAATTCAACTCAGGTACCAAAACTCTGCTTGCATGATGGATTCATAGAGAATGGATTTATTTATATACATGTTTTGTGTACAAAAATCATAAAAATACGTTTTTTCAACTTTGTAGTGAATCAATCAAAATCCAATCAAATTAATTGTTTGGTGACTTAGACAGGCACCAATACGTGTCTTGATGATCGAATAATGTAAAATACAGCTCCTGAGTGGTTTCGAAAAAACCCAAAAACCAAACAAAAAATTTGGTAAAAAAACTGAAGACCGAAGGTTTGCCAACCCAAGAAAAAAAAATTGAAAAATTCTAATCGTACCCACAGAAATGTTAATAGCAGATAAATTCATGAGAACTCTATTGTTAATTCGCTTTCTGCTCCTGTAGAACACCATCAGCTCAATTTGATTGACCTGACTAGAATTTTCTCAATTTTTTCAGGTTACTGACGCCATACACATCAGAAGGTTTGGGTATGCTCCAAAAATGCAGAAAAAAGCATCCGTGGCCACACGATAAACAATGTGGAAAACTGGCCACGCTATAAAGAATGTGGAAAAAGTTTTTTGGAAAACGAGGAAAAAACTTTGGAGTTCATTTCTTATGTGGAAAAAATCTTCGAGAAACAGGGATAGGAAAAGCCCATTTTCAAAATTTTAAACTTGATTTTTTGGGGGTTTTTGGGTTTTATCAGGGTTTTTTCGAATTTCACAAAGGTGTATCGGAACCAAGTAAAGATAAAACTTTTTTTCTTCATGAAACATAACATCTTCAGATCCTTTTACCTGATTTTAAAACAAAAATACACAAGTTACTTGTCGCAAAACATAAAATCATTCACATCTACACCATCAACAAAATAGTAAGCATTGAATTTTATGAAAACTTTAACTAGTGGACATGTGGCTAATCAGTGAAGTACGGCCATATGTCTGATTTATATCTACCACTATTCGTATGGCATGCCAGTCAATTCGATAGTGACACTGATGATGCTGTAGGGCGATCTTCACCCAAGTCATCACTGTCATTATTTTCTGTCTCTACTGGATTAGCAATCAACATTTTGTACTCATCTTCTATCAATAGGACGTTGGAATGGTTCATAATAAATCACAATATTTGAGCAAATAGACAAGGTGTAAAATATTTAGGAAGTAACTAGGAAAATAAAAACTTCGTTGAAACCCAAATTTATCTTCAATAAATTTCCTCACATGAGGAAAATCCCTGAACAATCTATTGAGGAAAAACTGTGTTGAGTTAGGTCTTGTTTCTCCTCATGCGAGAGAAAGAAATTATTGCTTCAAGGCTCGGACTCCTTCTCTAAACAACTCAGGATTGAGAAGACTAAATTTAAAATTTTAACCATGAATTTCTAACAAAAATCAAAGAACCATGATGTGAAAAACTAAAATTAGAATAGAGATACTGCCACCGACTGACGAAACCTGTCATCAGCAGCAGCGTGGTGTCAAGAATGATGTTTAATGGATACTAATTTTACGTGGCTTGCCCTCTATAATGCTCTAAATTTTCAAATTAATTTAATGGATACTTACTTACCATGCATGTCACAGGGCCCCAAGGTCTGGGGGATTTTTGGGGACGGGGTTCACTGATCCCCAAATTTTAGAAATAGAGGTCACTGAAAAAAAATTGGATTTTTAACCAAGAAAGTTCAAAAATGGTAATTTTTGTCTAAAAAACCTGTAAAAAATGTGTTCATGGCGCGGAGGGCTAAGAAAATTGACATTATTGACCATTTTTTTGTTCAAATTTTGACATTTTTCAGTATTTTTTCGACCAAAAAATGGGGGTCCTAATGACTAACATATGGCTAGCCATAGGATTGGAAAATCTTGGGGGGGTCGCCCAATGGCCAGCCATATGGCCGACGATTTCTGTGGGGAGTCCTATAGCATTTCCCCCAATTACAACATGTATGTTACCTACATAATTTGACTTACTACTTGACTCAAAAGTCAAATTGACAAAAAATTCTTCAATTGTGGGTGGATAAATCTACTACCCAAAGCCCAAAGTCCGAACCCTGAAGTTCTTCATCGATAATGATTAATCTCATCTTTCCCGAAGTAGCAAATGATGGAACAAGGTGATAACTGTAATAAGCCAAAAAGCAATCCAAACATGAGTTAAATTTATTGAATGTAAATCTTTAGCTTTTAGATCAGAATAACTAGACAGAATAGTCATACAAATGGAAACATATCAGAGGTTTCCAAGGTCGGAAATTTAGCTAGGGGTAAAATCGTAAATTGTAAGGGTAGTACTTGAAATATGCCGTGACCTTTTTTTTGATCCCAACTTTTTGGCAGAAGGGGTGGTGTAGTACTCTCACCACAAATCAATTCTCAATTACAACTTACAAAAAACAACTTGAACGAACTGATTATACGGAGAGAATAGTCACACTTTGAAGATTGTCGTGTCAACTGATTCCTGCACATTTCAAGTATTGGGCACAACATACTTTTGGAAACATTATTTGAACCAGCATCTTCAGGAGTATGAGCTTATTCCATCACTGATAAGGGTTGGAACCAGGTTTTTTTTTGACCTGGCTACGAGTCACAAGCCAAGTGGCTTGTTGACCTAAAATTTTACAAGCCATTCCAAATTTTTACAAGCCAATTTTATAATAATCAGTATACGTGAATAAATTCCAATGCTAGGTTATTTTTTAAAGAAATGTATATGTTGAGCATCACGGCAATTGATCAAAAAAGAAATGTCATTCAACATTATTCAATAATATTTTAGAGCCATTAATTCATTGAAATTCAGGAAACATTTGAAATTTTTGAGTTTGATCGAAGTCTAATCTACAAGCATTGTGGAACAAATTTTCCAGCAAACTATCCGAGAACACAATGACTTTGAATTAGATGAGAAATCGACGGCTAAGTCCTCTATGATGACAAGTGAGAGCCCAAAAAAGCTATTAATCTTTCCTGCCTAAAACGCCGGAAATTTTTTATGGGTATTGACATTCTGCGATGCTGGAAAATCAATTTTCTAAACACTTATTTGAAGAATTAGATTCGAATTTTCTGTTCAAAGGTCGTAATTTCTGGAATTTTATGTTTGAAAAATTTTAAAACCATTAATTTATTCACACACTCTCATGAGGTTGGCCGAAAAGATATGAGTAAGAAGAGTAGAAATTTCCGAAAACTACTTCCATGAAGCTTTTGGATTGATTTTAAGTTAAGAAAGGAATAATCGCTTCAAAAAGTTATAGACTTGACGTATTGATCTTTCTCAAAAAATGTGTCAAGGTAAAAACGTGAATCTTCATTAAATATCAAGATGAAATATTGAAGATTATCAATTAAAACATGAGATATACGTTTAAGATGATTAAAACTATTAAAGATTAAATGATAAGTGAAGGTAGACATGTTAGAAGCAGCGTCTGAGCTAGAAAATAAATAATAATGCTTATTTAAGTTATAACCGGCGCGAAGCGCCGGAAAATTTTGAGATTATGACCTTCGAAAATGCACCAAAATGCATCTTTTCTGTATCCGATATGATCAAACACATAAATCAAAAAATTCTGACAAGCCATTTTGGCTTGTTGGACTAGCCATTTTGTCAGTCCAACAAGCCATGGCTTGTAAAATGCTAGAAAAAAAACTATGGTTGGAACAGTGCTTCCAATTCAAAGTGCTGATGCTGAATGTGGCTTTAGTATTATTAATCCCATTAGATTATGAACTACGAGTTTGAAACCAGGCACCACTCCTGATCCACGTCAACGGACCTCGCATGTCTCAACTCATAGTACGAAGGTATGCCACAGCTTGGGTAACCATATGCGTACAGAAAGGAAAGAGAGCATGAAGATGAAGAATTTTAAGAACATAATGTTTTTCTTCCCAAGGGGCGATTTTTGGATAAATCACATATATATAAGTCAGAGGTCCCCAAGGTCGAAAATTTAGGTAGGGGTAAAATCGTAAATTTTAAGGGTAGTACTTGAAATATGGTGTGACCTTTTTTTTTTTTTGCTCACCACTTTTTGCCAAGGAGGGGGGAGATGTAGTACTCTAACCACTACATAAATGAATAATGCCCCTACTTTATGCTTTTTACAGTCAAAAATCATTTACTGGTTTAACTCCATTTTCCAGCTCCCAATCGTGCAACTTTAATGCACTAATTATACGTACAGAATAGTCACACTTTGAAGACTGTTGTGCCAACTGATTCCTGCACATTTCAAGAATCAGGCACAAACGTTTGGAACAGTATGGGCTTATCCCATCACTGATTAGGCTTGGAAAAGTGCTTCGAATTGAAAGTCCTGATGCTGAATGTGGCTTTAGTATTATTAATCCCATTAGACTATGAACTACTAGTTTCAAACAAAGTACCACTCCTGATCCACGTCAACAGACCTCACATGTCTCAACTCATAGCAGGAAAGTATGCCACAGCTTGGGTAACCATATGCGCACAGAAGACCCAACGCAGAAGCGGGGAAAAGGAAAGGAGAGCATGAAGAGGCAGAATTTTAAGAACATAATGTTTTTCTTCCCAAGGGGCGATTTTTTGATTAATCACATATACATAAGTCATTCATTGTTTCATCTCCTAATTATATTTATAATGATTTCCTACAAGTAGTATATATTAATGTACTGATATCCTTTCCTAAAAATCGCTATATGGCACAGAAGTTGCATACTTTCCCATTATCATTTGCTCAGTAAATGTGTCAAAAAGAGCAGTGAGTAATTCCTCAGAATCACACATTCTGCAATTTTTCTCGAATTAGTATAACCTACTGGGGAGAGGATGAAGTCTACCAAAATTTTTTGGTATAGTGAGCTGTTTTTATGGGGGTAGTAAATGAATTTCCAAGTCTATGACCGGGGTTATATCCCCCCCCCATATCCCCCATGGGAAACTCTGAAACGAATAGTGCTAAAAATTTCCTGAATTGAAAATTTATTAAACATTTGAGTTGTTTGTTGTGTTGTAATAATCTCATCTGATGTCACGTAAGTGTCAGACAAGACTGCATTGCAGTTACTACAGTTGACCCAACTCTTTTACTGTTAAATCAGGTAGAAATTTGCATTCTTGAGAACAAATCCCAAACTGGTGGTTTCCGAATGCAAAAAATTATGCTCACACAGCTCAAAAATTTGTAAATACCGCAGAAAAATTTTGAGAAAAAAAACGGAAAAATCTTCCGTCAAATAATTAAGACACAATGTCAAACATAAACTAATTAAATCACGAAATGAGGCATTCTAGGTGGTAAAAATTATTGAATGCTAACAAATAAGTAAAGTAGACCACAGTTTTTTTCTCAATCGATCATTTTTGAGGATTTTTTTGAAATTGAGGAATTTCTTTTTTGAGCTTAGGCATCACTTTAAGGAAAATTTTTTTCACGGTCAAGTTAATACTTTTTTGTCTAATTGTCAGCCGTGATTATTTTTCTAGAAAATTCCTTATTGCTTCATTATTTTCCAACAACGATTGCATTGCTCCCTTATTTCCTAGTTCTACGTCACAAATTATAAGATTTTAACAAAAATTAACAGACTTTTTCCGCATTAACCAACAGAAGAGAAATGCTGAGTTGAGAATCTCAGTAGTCATGAAAATGTACATTCTGACGATTTTGACGATCAAATGTAAGTTGGAACATCTGCTCAAGCCGAACCCGAAATTCATGATGACACTGGATTTACCGATACAGTTATTGATGTAGAAGCTTGTGCTTTACAGGATTTCGAAATTAATTCAGATGCCGAACAGTTAACTGATAACAGTGATGATGAAGAAATGCTGCTGGATGGTGCCCAAAAAGACTCTGCAACACAACAACAAAAAACGATTGTTTCGAATCCATTGGCAATCTGAATTCACTTGCATAGAAAAGTTATCAAATAATAAGGTCAAATGTACAATCTGCAAAAACAAATGAATCATTTTCTTGCTTGGCTCTTGTAAACTCACTTAAATATACACGAGTATTTTTTGTCGGAAGCAAATGGAACTTTAGGGGTCAAACGGAACTGGGGAAGTCATTTTTACACGTAAAACGGCGCTTTACCCATTTAGAAGAAAATTTTGGGGATAGGATACAGAAAATATGCATTTTGCTGCATTCTAGTTCATAACCTCAATTTTCCGGCGCTCCGCGGCGGTTATACAAACTTTAATAATCATTGAGTATTACCTAAGCTCAGACGCGGCTTTTAGAATGTGAACCTTCACCTCAGACAACCCCATAGGGAGGGATATGAGGGGGTATTACCGTATTACCCCTATTTGAAGTACTAAAAATTGATCACTGCGTGCCTAATTTTGAGACAAAATGTTTTGCGGACATTTAGCTACACTACCTGCACAAATTTTCAACTTTATCCCTACCTGAAAAATCTGACCTTGGGGACCTCTGCTTCACCTATCATTTACGCAAGGGAACGCAGGTTACTTATTTCTAGAGATGTATCGGGTATCCGGACCCGAAACAGAACCCGAAATTATCCGACCATTTTGCTGGACCCGGACCCGATATTCTCAAAATTTTGGACCCGGACCCGATATTTCCAAAATTTTGAACCCGGACCCGAAAAAATTATCAAAATTTTGATTCGGGTCTGATGTATAATATATATAGTCTATTTTTCCGGAAATGCTTCTGAATCAGAAAAATGGAACTTTTTGGCTTTTGCCAAACCATAACTCACATAGAGCTAAAAATTTGTGGATTTATACAACTAGCCTTCAACAATTTTCTGAATGAAAAATCATACAGTAAAACCTTCCTGTGAACAATTTAACAGTATTGGTTTTTTGTCATTTTTGAATTTAGAAGTAGTTTATTAAAAATAAACTACAGTAATTCAGCTGAAATTAAATCAGGGTTTTTTTTACCTAACAAGTCATAAGCCAAGTGGCTTGTTGACCTTAAATTTTACAAGCCATTCCAAATTTTTGCAAGCCAATTTTATAATATCAGTATAGGTGAATAAATTCCAATGCTAGGTTATTTTTTAAAGAAATGATTGAGCATCACGGCGATCGATCAAAAAAGATATGTCATTCAACATTTATTCAATAACATTTTAGAGCCCTCAATTCGTTAAAATTCAGGAAACATTTGAAATTTTTGAGTTTGATCGAAGTCTAATCTACAAGCATTGTGTAAAAATTTTCCAGCAAACTATCCAAGAACATAATGACGTTGAATTACATGAGAAATCGATGGTCAAGTCCTCTATGATGACAAGTGAGAGCCCAAAAAAGCTATTAATCTTTCCTGCCTGAAACGCCGGAAAATTTTTTTGGGTATTGACATTCTGCGATGCTGAAAAATCAATTTTTCAACCGCTTATTGGAAGAATTAGTTTCGAATTTTCTGTTCAAAGGTCGTAATTTCGGGAATTTTATGTTTGAAAAATTTTAAAACGATTAATTTATTCACACACTCTAATGAACTTGGCTAAAAAGATATGAGTAAGAAGAGTAGAAATTTCCGAAAACTACTTCCATGAAGCTTTTGGATTGATTTAACGTTAAGAAAGGAATAATCACTTCAAAAAGTTTACAGACTTGACGTATTGTCAAGGGAAAGATGTGAATCTTCATTAAATATCAAGATGAAATATGGAAGATAACTAATGAAAACATGAGATAATACATTTGAGATGATTAAAACTATTGAAGATTAAATGATAATTGAAGGTAGACATGTTAGAAGCAGCGCCAGAGCTAGGAAATAAATTATAATGCTTATTTAAGTTATAGCCGACGCGAAGCGCTGAAAAATTAGGTGATTATGACCTTCTAAAATGCACCAAAATGCATCTTTTCTGTATCCGATATGATCAAACACATGACTCAAAAAATTCTGACAAGCCATTTTGGCTTGTTGGACTAAAATTCTACAAGCCATTTTGTCAGTCCAACAAGCCATGGCTTGTAAAATGCTAAAAAACAATGAATCAAATACTCACATTGAAGAATGTAATGACACATCAAATATTTACTATAATATGAAAAGTAACAAATAGAAATTTATTGTTTAGATCACTATGAGACTGACTTAAATTTAAAATGTATAGTAACCACAAAATAGCGCAGCATGTGTAAAAATATAATGGACCCGGACCCGAAATTACCCGAGCATTTTGCTGGACCCGGACTCGATATTCTCAAAATTTTGGACCCGGACCCGATATTCTCAAAATTTTGGACCCGGACCCGATATTCTTAAAATTTTGGACCCGGACCCGATTTTCGTAAAATTTTGGACCCGATACATACATCTCTACTTATTTCTATACTTTTTTCTATGTACAAATTGTACAAATGGAATATCGGCTGCCGTTTGTACATGTGCAAATGTATCATGCACAAAAAAAATCTGATTCATAAGCAGATCATCGTTCAAAACTTTTTGCAAAAAAAGACGTTTTATGGGGGGAAAAGTTAATGAGAAACGTTCAAAAAACACATCAGAAATGATGTTGAACGATTTGAGCAAAGCAACTAAAAAATTGTTTTTTCCCCATCAAAAATTTTTTTGGGGGGTTTTCATCAAATGGGGCAAAAGGTTTTAGAAAAACACTAGAAGTAGACATGCTTACGGTCGTCTCGTCCCTGAGCTGGATTATAGCAATGATTAAAATAATTATAACCGGCGTCGCCGGAAAATTTCGAGATTTTGACCTTTTAAAATGCACCAGAATGCACGTTTCTGACTTGAAAATCCAGAAATATTTTTTGCCATTGGGTGAAAGAGCCCAAAATTTCGATCGCAATTTCAGATTTTATCGCTAAAAATACTGATTTGGCGGAAAACCGTGTGTGTGTACCACTGTTTTTTCCCACATTTGCACATACCTGTACTTGGGGGAGGGTTGGGGGGGGGACCCCCCCCAACTTGGCCAACCCTGTACCCAAAATCATTTCCCCCCAACCCCACCCCCCCAGTTTGGAAAAAAATTGAAAAAATTTTCAAAAAATTGTATGTTTTTTGGCCTTTTTTGGGAAAAATTTCGGCTTTTTCCTACCCCCCCCAAAAAAAATTTCGGATTTACCCCCTCCCCCAACTGGTCGGAGGTCTAACAGGTATGCATTTGCACTATAATGTGGAAAAAAATCTGGAATGTGGAAAAAATTTTTGAGGTCTTTCCACAAATGTGGAAGAAAAATTTGGGGTATTCATATTGAAAAGATGCATTTTAGGAGGTCCAAATCTCAAAATTTTCTGGCGCTTCGCGCCGGTTATAACTTTAATAATTATTATTATTATTCATACCTGTAAGAGGTCCGACCAGTCGGGGGGGGGGGGGGTAAATCCGAAATTTTGGGGGAGGGGGCCGAAAAAGGTCGAAATTTTTTCCAAAAAAGGCAAAAAAAAAACACACTTTTTTCAATTTTTTCTAAACTGGAGGGGGGAGTTGGGTATATGATTGGCTTTTTTGGTTGGGGGAGCCCCCCCTAATTACAGGTGTTATTGTTTATGACCAAGCTAAGGCGCGGCTTTTAGCATGTCTACCTTCACTCACCATTTAATCTTTAACAGTTTTCATCATCTTAAACGTATTATTTCATGTTTAATTGGCAGTCTTAAGTATTATATCTTTATATTTAATGAAGATCCGCATTTTTCCGTCATAGATTTTTTGAGAAAGGTCAACACGTTAACTTTCTAAACTTGAAGCGTTTGTTCCATTCTTAACGTAAATTCAACTCAAAAGCTTCATGGAAGTATTTTCGGAAAAAATTCTACGCTTCTGACTCATTGCTTTTCAGTCAAATTTATGAAAGGTTACGAACAAATTAATGGTTTAAAAATTTTTCGAATGATTAATTTCTAGAAATTACGATTTATGAACACAAAACACTTAAATAAAGCGTTTGTGAGCATTTTCAAGCGGAAAAACGAAGATTTTAAGACAAAAAATTTTTTCCACATGTGGAAAAAAATTTGACCCGTTTCAAATTTGTGGAAAAAAGTTCATGGAAAAAGTTGCTTAAATCAAGCGTTTATGATGAGCAGGGTTGGCAAGACCTGGGTTTTTGGGTTTTTGGGTTTTTCTGGGTGCATTTTTTTGACAAAATTTGGGTTTTTGGGTTTTTCTTAATACTTTTAAAATGAGGATTTCATCGTTAATTTGAGGATTTCATCGTTAATTTCCCTGTGGCAAATCAGAACGAGATTGAGGATTTCATCGTTAATTTCCCTGTGGCAAATCCAGAACTAGCTGACCAAAAAGGTGCTGTGTATCAAGAATTGACGCAATACATGATTGAGGCAAAATTACAAAAACAAAATAACTTATTTCGCTACCAGACCAGATGCTCGTCAAAAGAAAAGTCTGTCCTTGAGTATTGGCTCACAGATGGAGCTGACTGGCCGCTGGTGCAACGAATCGCTCTGAAGGTACACATAGATAACATGTTATTTGTTTCAATGTATTACATGTATAAAACATTAATTGAGGTTTTTCGCTCGTTGTCTCTACCGCATCTTCGGAAAGAAACTTCTCTACCTTTGGCTTCATACATTCCAAGCTGCGAAATCAATTGTCGACGGAAACAGTGCGCAAACTGGTATTCGTTAAGACAAACTTTGGGCTGCTAGAAAGTTCCCGTGACTGTGAATCTGATGAAGTGAGCGAAGCCGAAGCGTGAATTTGATTTCCGTAATTTTCAATTTTTTAAAGTGACATTTCAATTTTTAGTGTTTAGATCATGCAATAAAAAATTCAATAAACAGCCAATCGTTTTAATGAGCCAAATCGATAAAATCGTTGTGCAATGTGCAGTCGCGTGACTAGTGTAAATATGTTACAACCAAATGTATAGTCAGTCTTGAACACTGTTCAGCAATTTAATACACTTAATACGTTAAAAATAACATTCTCATATATATTTTAAGTAAAATGATCATTCATTAGTACAAAACTGGAACAAAAACCCTAGAAAAACCCACCAAAAACCCAGAAAAACCCACCAAAAACCCAGAAAAACCCACCCAAAAACCCAAAAACCCAAAAATGAAGATTTCAAAAACTGGGTTTTTGCCAACCCTGATGATGAGCTTTTCCAAGGGAAAAACGAGGATTTTAAAACGAAAACTTGTGGTCAAAGAATTCACCACATGTAGAAAAAAATTTGACCTCTTTCCACATTCGTGGGAAAAAACAGTGGTGTGTGAACACATTTCAACTTGGACTGTGCAAAAAAGCCTGCCTCCTACATTGATATTCTGCGACGCTCGAAAATCAATTTTCCGAACGTTTATTTCAAGAAGTAGATTTGAATTTTGTGTTCAAAAGTCGTAATTTCTAGACTTTTACTTGAAAAATTTTAAAACCAGTATAATTTATTGTAAACTCTCATACTTGGTCGAAAATTTGAGTTAAGCAGCTCCATGAAGCATTTAAATTGATTTTACGTTAGAAAAGAAATAATTGCATCAAAAAGCTTAGAGACTTGACGTATTGATCTTTCTCAAAAGGAAAAAATGCGAATCTTCATTAAATATCATGATAAAATATTGAAGATTACCAATGAAAACATGAGATATACGTTTAAGATGATTAAAACTATTATAGATTATATGATAAATGAAGGTAGACATGCTAAAAGCCACGCCAGGGTTAGTAATGCATAATAATGATTATTAGAGTAAAGTTATAATAGGCGCGAAGCGCCGGAAAATTTTGAGATTATGACCTTCTAAAATGCACCAAAATGCATCTTTTCTGTATCCGATCCCCAAAATTTTCTTCCCCAAATGGGTAAAGAGCATACCTGTAAGACCTCCGACCAGTTGGGGGGGGGGGGGCGGGTAAATCCGAAATTTTGGGGGGGGGGTAAGAAAAAGTCGAAATTTAGTACTCTGCGTTGATACCACTGCTTAATCTGATAGAGTGTGT